>OY728146.1:179324598-180574598 GCA_963277665.1 Viscum album | reverse complement strand
AATTGTTCATAAATTAATAATACATTTCATTAAAATAAATTTTTAATAGCGATCAATATATTTTTTTATATATAAAAATCAGAACACATAGAAAAATACATTTCTTTAGAAAAATAGGTGTTTTAATCATGAAATGATTTTAATATAATTTAATGATTATTTATTAGGAATTGATCAAAAAAATTTAATTAAGGAAAAAATATCTATATATATTTTATAATATGTTTAATATTATTCATACCCACTAATACAGTGGATAGGTTATAAAATCCATAATATATCCTGGTTCATTTGGACTCAGATTTTTGTGGAAAAAAAGCTATCGATTACTTAATATTTATTTCAAAGGAATACAAATAAAATGTCAAGGTGTTACATTATACCACCTTAAATTAAATTTATCCCTAAAAATTCCATTACTCTGATATAAAAAAGAGTTTTCTTATATATCATCACATCCTTAAGTTCCTAAGTATCTTCCTCCAATTTTTGGTTCCTTCGAAGAATATAACCAAGTGAGTAGTCTTATTCCATAGAAAATTATCCCTATAGAATAAGATATATACTTATTTTTATTCATTGTAAAAATAATTCTATGATGGTATAACCTTTTATTTCAGTACATATGAATTATTTGGTATTTACTTTCTCAAAAAAGATACATGGAACACATCATTAACTTGAGAAAGGTTTTCTAGATATGCCCAACGATACACTATCATCCATACTCGATCAAGAATATAGAATGGGCCAATATAACCAGGTATTAGGTTTACCATGTTTCCAAATTTGATAACCTTTATCTATGTAAAAATTCATAGGAATTCCTTCTCACCAACTTTGAATTTCATATCTCATTGGGGATTTTCTGCATAACTCTTATATCAATTTTGAGATTCCTTGATGTGTTTTTGAATGAATATAACCTTCTCGGTCATATCTTAAGCTAGATAAGGTATTAATTTCTTCTGTTCTCTAAAATTACCATATCATTTCTAAGTTCTTCACTTCTTC
Source organism: Viscum album (assembly GCA_963277665.1). Taxonomy (NCBI): domain Eukaryota; kingdom Viridiplantae; phylum Streptophyta; class Magnoliopsida; order Santalales; family Viscaceae; genus Viscum; species Viscum album. The sequence continues at coordinate 180,573,584 of OY728146.1, read as the reverse complement.
CAATGGAGTTCTTCACAAGGATCCATATAAATTCTTGATTGAAATCTATTTTTATAAGAAATTTTAACAAGAGTAAGATATTGATCCCAACCACATTTAAAAAATAGATAATAGTATCTTAGAATATAATCTAGGGTTTCAATGGTTCTCTCATACTAAACATCTATCTAATAATGATATAAAGTACTGAAACACAACTCCATATCTAGATCTTTCTAAATAATTCTCTATAGCTTCAAGGTAAACCACATATCTCAATCAAATACCATAAAACATAGTGCTCTATATAACCTTATAAATTCCTTAATTTATATCCTAGAATGTTTATCAAGAGAGAAATATTATCTAATATAAATGAAATGTGATGAGTTTATATGGTGATAAACTAGAATCGAAAGAGTATCATGCACTTTAGATGTCTTGGGGAGTCCTATGATGAAATCTATGTTGATGTTTTCCCATTTTCATGTAGGTATGGGTAATTATTGTAATATACCTTATACTTATTACAATAAACCATAACTTTTTGGGATTTTAAGAAAGGAGATATATAATCCTAAATATCTCTATTTATTTTAACCCAACATAAATTATTCTTAAGGTATCTATACATATTCATTATTCCAGGATGAATATATAATGATGAGTTATGAGATTCATCTAATAGCTCATTTTTCAATTATCACATAATAGGGACACATGCTATATTCTTTAACTTTATCATTCCATCAGAAGTAAGGTTTAACACAAGAACATTTCTCACCTTCTTTTATAACTCTAAATATTTCTTCTCTACCTATTAAATATTAATATTGAAATATGGTTGATCTGTCATTTGAGAAAGATAAGATTTCTCCCCTTACATCAAGATTTCAAGGTCCATCTTTAAAAATATATATATATTGGATCTTTTTTTATCCTTATCATATATAATCTATCATGATCCTTTTGACTCAAAGCAGCATCCACCCTGTTCACTTTCCCAATGTAGTAATGTATTAAGAATTCATAATCTTTAATCAACTCCAACCATCTTATCTAAAATATATTAAAAATTTTCTAGATGAATATATAATTTAAACTTTTATGTTCTGTATATATGTTACAAATTTATCTATAAATATACTTTCTATATATATTTAATGAAAATATTACCATTACTAACTCCAAGTCATGGGTTCATTAATTCTTCTCATGAACCTTTAATTGAAAAAAAGGTACAAGATATCACCATATCATTCAACATATTAACATATCTAAGTCCCTTATTAGATGCATCATTATAGATTACAAACCCTTTTCTACTGTAAGGTAGTTTGATTACTGGTTCAATGGACAGGATTCTATTCATCTCCTTGAAATTTTCTTAAAATTTTTCAGTCCAAAGGAACTTGTCTCCCTTCAATGTTAACTTAGTGATTGGATTAAAAATCCATGATAAATTATTTATAAATCATCAATAATATCCAACTAATCCAAGAAAACTATGGATATCAGTCATAATGTTTAGTTTTGGAAAATTTTCAATGACTTATATCTTAAAAGGATCTACTAATATAACCTCACTTGTGATCATGTGTCCCTATAATGATACTTTTTATAACCAAAATTCACACTTGTTGAATTTGGTTTATATTTTCTCCTTTCTTAGGGTCTTCAACACAATTCTCAAGTTATCGTCATTATCTTACTTTCTCTTTGAGTATATAATAATATCATCTTTAAAGACTACCACAAATTGATCAATGTAATCTCTAGAGACTATATTCATTAAATCCATATTGATAGTGGAGGAATTACTAAGTCCAAATGGAACCACTATATATTCATATCATTTATACTCCATATGGATGTTTTTATTAGGTATGTATTCACTTTTTACAATAAATTGATAGTATCGATAATAAAGGTCAATATTTTGGTATTATTGACATCCTCAAAATTAATCAAACAACTCTTTAATATGGTGAATAGGGTACTTATTTTTTTTATGATCATGTTAAGTTAACGATAATCAATGAAGAGTTTAATTGATCCATATCTCTTCTTGAAAAATTAATAGGTTTACCCCATGGTTATTCACTTGGATGAATTAATCCCTTATCAATATTCTCCTATACTTATTTTTCAATCTGATCAAATCAATTGGTTTTATTCTATATGCAGTCTTCGAAAAATGTGTAGCACTAGGTATGAGTTCTATTGAAAACTATACTTCACAGCTCGGGGGAAGACTAGGAAACTCTTTTGGAAATATTTCAATAAAGTCTTGTACAATAGAAAGATCATTGATATTGAGTTTCTCCCTGACCAAATGATATAAATACATCTCATGATTAGGAATCAAGACCCATATAATGGAATTAATTTCAATCAGAAGCTTATATTCATCCTCTCACAAATAAATAATAACATGGTCATTTAGAAAATGAAATGTGACTTCTCTTCCATGGGAATTAATATGGGCTATATAAAGAGAGATCCAATCCATACCCAAAATCACATAAAATTAAATTAGAGATAAAATAACAATATTTTCAAGAATCAAATTTCCAAAAACATTAATTGGAAAAGAATCATAGACTTGTGATGTGGTCTTCAAATCATTATGAGTTTTCGCTATTAATTAAAAATTTAATCCATTATGTGGTAATGTGTTACCCTTAAAAAATATTCATATATAAAATAGAGGGTATAACCAGAATCAAATAAGACATAAATAGTTCTAGAGTGGATTATAAGTATACCTTTCACCACTTTATTCTCATAACACACATCATCAATAGTGATCGTAAGAGATTTTACTTTTCTATATTCTTAATAGGATTATGAAATTGATCATTTTCATTAACCCTTGGATTCGATAACTGTTTATCATAATTTACATACTCCTTTCATTTGAAACACTATATTTTGGGGGGTTAATTCTATAGATCTTTCTCTAAATTATCTTCATTACCTAACTTCTTCACATCACTTTGATATTCTATTTTCTAATGGCCTTATTTTCTATACTTTAATAATTTACTAGTCCCCGTAAAATAATTTCCTCCATGTTTCTTTCCACACTTCTTGAATTAAGGAAGACTTGTATTTTTACCTCCATAGTTTATATTATTATAATTTTCATTAAATTACATCTTTATTTTCTTATCAAAACTATGATATATATGGGTGAATCTAATCTACATTTATACCTTGATAAGACATCAAATAATTTCTCCATATCTATTAGATTCTCTTAAGGATAAATCTCTAAAAATACTTTATTTTAATCCACTGAAGAATCAATCAATCTTTTTTTCAGGTTAGATGATAATATCAAAGAATACCTCACAAGTCTTGTAATAATTTCCTCAAAGGTGTTAATGGATTCATCATCATTCTACTTTGTATCAAGGAATTCCTACTCCATTATGGTATGAAGAATATAATAAAAGTACTTATTGAAAAATAACCTTTTAAACTCATCTCACTTCATAGAGTCAAATTATTCTTATTTCTTCTTGATTTGATAAGAGTCCATCATTAATTTACTTCACTTTAAAAATTCTAAATAGCTAAAAATAATTTTTTTTCATGCACTAAGAATTAGATATTGGAAAATATATTTTTAGTGGCACTGATCCATTGCTCATTAATTAATCAATCAATGAACAAACTAAAATAATGTATATGTTTCCTCATGAAGTAATCAATAGTACATTGTTCCCTATGCTCATTTGGATGATCAGTATGATTCATAGCTTTGAGAATGTTTTATAAGAATGGAAACAATATTTTTCATTTTAGATCCCATAAAATTTGGTTTCATAGTAGTATAATCATTGAATTTTTCATCACATTTAGTGTTAACATGATTCCTTCTATTTATATCCATTAAATAAAACTAAAAAATATTGTGTTAGAAATAATCATGTTGATTAATCATATAATCATGAAAAATAATTCATAGGATTTATAAATAATTAAACCACATTTTAAATCTATTAAATTTTAATTTCATCACATGTCACTATGAATTATCATTGGTTTCCAAAGATTATATCACCTTATTCATCATAAGGGTTCATAAAGAAAATGTGAAGTAACCCAAGCATATTCCCCGAGAGTGTATAGCCAGGTGTTCGGTATTAGTCTCACTAATAATATATAAATTTGGATCAATTTAATACCTAATTCAATCCTTTTATTGTTTTTACCCCTAGTTGTATATATGGCATAGCTACATCCACATTTTATTATCCAGAAATGGATATATTTTCGTAAAAAACCACACAATCTAAAATTTACCAAATATTTATGATGTTATCCTATACTTATACATATTTTAACACATTTATATTTTATGATATATTTTTCATTAAATAAATTTTAGGTTTTTAATATCCTTGTTAACATAAAACATAGATCTTTAAGGAAACTGTGATATACTATAACAATATTATTATTTAATATAACAGTTATCGTCAAAATGTTCAATTTGTGGGTATGAATATAACCAACTAAATAATGAAAAAGTTTTTTTTAATCATTTATAAAATTAATTCATTGGTTATAACTTAATATGAAAAGTAAATAAAATCATTTGTAGGTTAAAAGATATGTTTTTCTGAAAAAAATGTTTTTATTCACGCAAAGTTTATTTATCTTAATAAATTAAATTAATCACTATTTATGAATGATTTTATTGTAATTTTAAGATAATATATTAAATAAAATATATTAACATTATTTAATTATGGTTATTAGTCATGTAATGATAATAAAGTCATTTTATACTTCAAAAATAGATCTTAAGAGATGGTTTTTATTGGATTTTATGCACGGATATTATCATTTTTTTATATATCATAATTTCTAAAGACACTAAACATTATTATTATTATAATGGATCATAATAATTTGTAATTAATATGTAATACTTATGTTTTTTATTTTTGGGTCACCATAGTTGTTATCATAGAGAGGTTTCGTTATTTTAAAATATTTTGATTAAAAAAAATTGAGAACCCTTATGATAAGCCTAAGTATAAGAGAACATCCTATGTTATGGTAAATAAAGGAGTTTGTTTTTCTTAGAAAATTAATCCCTATATATATACTAGAAAATGTATGTGGCAGCGTATAGATGCACCTAGTGGTAATAACTCTAAAAGTGGTATATTGAGTATTAACTCGGTCTTCATTAGTTCATAATGAGTGATCCTAAGACTAGAAACCTAAATTCACACCCCCAAGGGATATATGTAAGTTAATTCAAATTTTCTTTATAAACCATTATAAAGTATTTTAATATATAATGAACATTGATGACATTGGTTAAACCTAAGGTGTTATAGATTTAAAATAAGGTGTCATGATTTAGACATTCTATGAATGATTTTTCATGATTGCATAATTATTAATTAATATTATTATTTCTCACACTATTATTTTTTTTCATTCAATGGTTGTAACCATGATGAATTATGTTAACACTAAATTTTATATAATATTAAATTATTCCCCTCCTTAAAAAACCAAATGTTATTGGAGCTAGAATGTGAGACCTTATGATTATTCCTCAAATTATGATTAACAGCCTAAACTTGAGTGAGTTTTCTAACACACCTAATAAGATAAAAATATATTTTCATGAAGAACATAGAGTAAATAAGAATCATCTTCTTACATATTAATAATGTGGGAAGAAGAACACAGGGTAATGTCTCAAAGGAATGTGATTATTTTGTGTTTGTGGAAAAGAAGGGTATAGAGCAAGTAATTTTAGTGGAAAAATGAAGAGTCCAACAGAGTTAAATAATGTACATCCTAAAGTATGATTTATAGTACAATTTATTATTTGTGGTGAACATGGGAATTATCTTATTCAATGGCCTAATATAAGGGCTAACTTCTAAACCAAGTAAAGTTTTATGTTACTTCAGTCACTGAAATGAATCGATATGGTTAAGGTACACTTATATTACACTCAATATTTGAGGATTTCATGTAAAATTTTGTAAGAATGTGCCTTAGTTAAATATTATTATTCATCATTCAGTGGAATTTGATGTGATTTTAAGCATTGATTATCTCTCTCTACATAGATCCCTTATAAATTACTAGAATATGGAAATCACATTTCATATTCCGAATGAACCTTTGATTATTTATTGGTTCAAGGATGAATATAATATTAAATTGGAAATTAATTATATTTTAGGGGTATTTATTATTAATCGTAATTGGTATTTATCTCATATGATCATAGATAAAATTTACATTGAAAATATACCTATTGTACAAGAGTTTCTAATGTATTTCTATAAAAGTTTCCTAGTATTCTTCTAAATTATGAAGTTGAGTTTTCAATTTAACTCATACCTAGAGATTCACTTATTTCAAATACTTCATATAGAATGGATCTTTTTGAGTAAAAGGAACTGAAAAAGAAACACTAGGGGAATATTCATAAGGGATTCATTCTACCAAATTTGTCAACATGGGGTGCACCGTTTCCTTTTTTTTAATAATAAATATGGATAAATGGGACTTTTCATTTATTATAAAGAACATTACAAGGTCATTATTAATAATAAATAACCTCAACCCCATATTGATGATTTATTTAATCAATTTAGAGGATATCAATACTTCTCAAAGATTGACCTTAATTTTGGATACTATCAATTGAGGTTCAAAAGTGAATACATATCTAAGGTAGCCTTCTGTATGAGGTATCAACACTATGAATTTTTTATGATTTTATTTGGACATACTAATTCCCACTCCATATTCATGTATTTGATGAATAAAGTTTTTATAGATAACATTGATCAATTTTTGGTAGACTTTATAGAAAATATTCTTATATACTCTAAGATAAAGTAAGAGCAAAAAGATTGCTTAAAAATTGTGTTGAAGACCTAGATGAATGAAAATATATAATCCAAATTCAGAAATAGTGACTTATTAATATAAAAAGTATCATTATTGGGATACATGATCACAAGCATGGATATATTAGGAGATCCTTCTAAATGGGATCCATTGAACATTAGACAAGACTAACCACTATGACTGAGATATATAGTTTTCCTATATGGTATAGATATTATCAACACTTTGTGAAGAATTTCTCATGGATGTCTAATCCACTCACCAAGTTAACATGGAAGTAATTAAAGATCTTTAGATCAATGGATATGAATAAATTTTCAAAGGGATATACAGAAGTTTGGTCGATGCACTTTTACTCACACTACCCTTTGGTGGAAAATAATTTTCAATTTTAAATGATGCATTAAAGAAGTTGATAAGATGTTTTTTATAAAAACTGAAATAGTTGTAGCTTTAGTGTAACACCCGAGACTTTTATGAGAAATATTTTTTTTATAAATCATCAAAGGAATATTTCACTACACACAACACTATCTTGGCTTGCTTTACACGCAACCGCGGCCTTCCTCGATAGCTTGCGTCGTACGGAATACTGAGTTTCACTAAACAACGATATGCTATTAAAATATTATTAAAACTAGCCGTTATGAATAGTAATAACCACTTTTTGAAATATTGTAAATTTTATTTTTCAAAATGGAATTCATTTTTGGATTCAGAATATCTAAATTAGCTTAGGATGAAATTTTGGTACTTTTCAGATAACTTTCATATTCTGATGAATAGTGAAAATTACTAAATTTTAATTAAAAACAACTTTTTTAATAGAAATAATTAATAGTGATAAATTATTAATTTTAGTGGTTTTAAAGTATATTTAGAATATATTTTTACAATTTAATACACTGTTGTTCATTGGATGTAATTTCACATTTAAACCAGACATAAACAAGTGTCAATCTTTTGATAGTTATTATATCTTAAAAACACACTATTTGTTTTGACGACGGGAATTAATTTTTATATTAGTTAATGTAACTGATATGTTTTGAATTTGTAAAAATAGACATCATTTTTTAATTCATAATATCAAATATATCTTAGGCCTAATTTTTGGTATTTTTCTGGAAACATTCATTTTTTGATGAATAGTGAAACCACTAAGTGGTAGTTAAAAAAACTGAATCTTTCATAAAACTTAATTTTACCACTTCTGTGAGTGGAATTTAGAAAATCCGAGAGACAAGGTTAATATCAAGGACTAAAATGTGGTTCAATGAGATGAAAATAATTTTTGGTGAATAGTAACTTTTTACTTTTTTTACCACGGTTAAAAGTAAATAGGGTAATTAAGGGTAAAAGTGTTATTATTATTACCCTAACACATCTCCTAATTCTATTGGATAAGTTTAATTCGACCAAAAAAAACCTTAGGAATAAAATATGACCATTTAGGCCCACTTGGATTAGATTAGAACATTTATTATCAATTTACTTAAAGAAGGGTTAAAATTGTTAAAATCAAAGTTTAATAACTATATCATTTTTAATATATGGTTTTACATACGATAAATTAGACTATAAATATTCATTATAAATCTAAAAAGATTTCCAACATAATGGTATTTTATTTGTAATTTTTAGACTTAAAATAATTTAATTTATTTATGATACAATGATGATGCAGTAATTATCTTATTAATGAAATATTGATATAATTGATGTTATAAATACCCAAATAAATGTAATTTGAGACTTTTTATGAATTCCAATAATTTTATATGTAAATATGACATGTTAATAGTGATTTAATTAATTTTTTCGGACTAATAATTCTGTTATAATTTTCACAAAAATCAATTACCAAATGGTGTCAAAATTGACATAAAATAGTTTTTAAAACAAATATTATATTATTCATTTTTATTATATTCTTAAAAATCTAAGGTTCGGCCAAGATACATATTTAATGATATTTTTATCATTAATGGACCACTTGGGGGTCTCTTGGATATATATGGTAAGTTTATTAACTATATAATATAAACATACAAAGTGACATGGTAAATGTCAATCTAATTAACTAAGAGTTAAAACTAAAATATAAGGTTAATATAATGACCTAAACTTGTCTAAATTATATTGGATGAGAGTAGTTAGACCCATCCCCACCTTAGCTTCAAAATATATCAATTTGGAGCTATTAAAAACCGAATTTTACTTTATAATAAAATAATATTTTTAGTTATTCCAAAGGTGCCCCTCTCCTCCCTTATAAAAGGGAACCTCCTCCCTCTCCTCCTCACACCAATTTGAGCCTTCAAGCTCGTCCAACCCATGCCCATTTCACTTCACCACTTCCCTAGAAACATCCTAGAGGTCCTGGTCTTCTTCAAATACCAATTTTAGTGCCATAAAAGGAGGTCTCTAAGAGGCGCTTCAAAGAAGAGGTAATGTCCGTTACCAATTCTTTCAACTCTATTTCTTCTTCTACTTATTCTTCTTTAGTTGTTTAATTATGAAGTAATAACATCAGTATCACTCATATACTGATATATTATTATAAGTATGAAACAATCCTATTTCACCATCTATCCATCCTATGGAAAACGAAATCACCGCGCGTGCGTACGTACGGAATACCATCTCCACGCCGTGGTGTAATCTATTTTCCACCACCACCTTACTTGGATGGGTATAATGGTGTAAATAATAACTATATATGATTATTTTAAAGTGATATTGATTCTGAAATAGTATACATACACTCATATAGAATTCCACAATCATGGGAATGATATCATCGCTCGTGCGTACGTACGGAATACCGTCTCCACGATGTGATGCGACTCGTTCTACATGATCTTCATTGCATAAAGATTATATAAATGAATTGAATGAATGAATATGATATATATTACACTAATACCATTCTGGAAATGAGGTATCTATATCCTAAAAATAAGAATAATAATTTATTCGACAAAACACGCATAAGAACAAAAAGTAATAAACACTCGAATAACAAGTGGTAATGAAATATTACTAATAAGAAGCTAATAATATGACTATATATGATATCATAAAAATAATTACGATTCTGGAATAAGTCAATAACATTATTTAAATCATTATACAGGATGTTCGGACACTTACGAAGCAAATCGGACCTAAGGTAAGGGAAAATATCACAATCACATTTGATCCGAGATTGTTTATACTTTGGTATTTATTGGGGTTTATTTTATCATCCAAATCCATGTTTCCTCAATATGTAATTTTATTTCCATCCACCTACAATTGTTTAAATCCAATTTTACCCTTCGGTGAGTTTTTAGTAAAAGATATGAAAGGAATCTTTTGTTGTTTTTCATACGAGGTACATTTTGACTTTTCCAACAAAAGTACGAGAAAAATGTTTTTTTAACTTATACGGCATGAATGGATTTTTAAAACATTATTTCCAAGAAGCTTCCTTTACATATTTTCAAGTTTATTTTTAATCAAATTCTTTTAGTTTAGAATTGTATGACATGTTAAGAAAGGAAATGTGTTTTTAAAGTAGAAAGGATATTTTCCTCAAGAAAGGAGTTCAAGTGTTTTATCAAAATTATTTTCCATCTAAGATAATAAAGGGTTTTTTTCTATCCCTATTATTACATTGATTTTATTCTGTTGTGATGGAATTATTTTAATGAATTCCTTTATCTTATATGAATTTTTTTATGATGTCATGTTGTTTAAGATTCCCATTTTTATTACATGGGTTATGCTATACGGTTTATGATTTTGTGGCACACATAAGAATGGTATCATTATGAGATGGGTGGGACCTATATCTCCCTCCAATGCATTGGGTAAAGATTTTATATCTCATGAGATAGACATGGCCGGAACGGCAGGTTAAACCGATTCAGTGAAACAGGACTGAAACGAGGAGTGAACTCGGTTCAGAAATGGACATTGTCCACTAAGATAGTCTTGGAAATGAGTCTTGACTACTAAGAAATTATTTTCTATGATTATGTGTGTATGCCACAAAGTTTCATGTTTTAAGTTATGATTATTTGGATTACATTTATCTACTATGATTTATCCCATGTTATGAAATTATGATCTCTTTTGCAGGTTAGTATTTCCAAAAGTTATGTTCTTATGTATATGATGTGATTGATATTTCTTTTGTTTACCCTTACTAGGCATTTGAGCTCACCCTTTTGTATGTTTTATTTCCCCAGTTTAAAAAGAAGGTTATTAAGTAGGATATGCCAAAAGGGACTCTAGATATGATGAAATAAATGGGAGGTAAAGTAGATGCTTTATGAACCAGTTGTTTATGTTTCCCAGTTTCTAAAGACTCTATACATATACGGTCCTTTACTGGTTTTGTTATATAAGTGTGCTTCAATTATGATTTAATAACAATGTATGTAAATTATGGGTCATTATAGTTGGTATCATAGGAAAGGTATAGTCAACCTTTGGAAACTAGGATGTGAAATCCTTAGTAAGAACCCTAAGGATAAGTCTAAGCATAGAACACAATCTTAGTGTTTTAGAAATGTCCATGAATAACCTAGGATAAGACCTTAAGTGTGAAATTTTATTATTGATTATGTTGTTTTCCTATTATAATTAGTGTTTCTCACACTATTCTTCTTGGTTTTAGTCAATGGCTAAAACCCGAAGGAACCGTGTTAATGCGGAATGCGACGGGCAATGAAATGATTGTCCCTCTGAGCAACCAAACATTATGGGATATAGAATTCAAAATCTTGTAGCCATTCTCACACAACTTTCTCAAGCTATGAATCATTCAAGACTTCCAAACAATCAAAGGAAGGAGCAACATTCTATTGAATCCTTCATGAGGCAGCGTCCACCTTCATTCAGCGGGTCTACTGATCCATTAGTTGCTGAACAATGGATTAGTACTACTGAAAATATATTTTCAGTTCTTCAATGTTCTGAACATGATAAAGTCATCCTATCATTGTATTGTTTGGAAGCATATGCTGATAAATGGTGGAATATTATTAAGAATACGAGGCAAAGGGATGAAATTGAGTCCATGGAATGGGACGAGTTCAAGAACTTATTATTCAATAAGTAATTCTCTCGTATTCTCCGAACAAAGATGGAGAAAGTGTTTCTTGAACTAAAGCAAAAGGATGATGAATCTGTTGGTACCTATGAAGCAAATTTTACAAGACTTGCACGGTATGCTTCTGGTATTGTTATCCAACATGAGAGTAAGATTGATCGATTCTTTAGTTGCTTAAAACCAAGTCTTCGAAGGGCCTTAGCCATAAGGGACTTCAATAGCTATGAGGAAATCGTTCGATGTGCTCTCAAAGTTGAGATGGATATTGGAGTAACCCATCAGTCATATGGGTTTGATAAGAAGAGGAAAATGGAATTCAAAGGAAAATCTAAAGAGCACACTGAAAAGAAGATGAGTTTTCCCTTATGCTCAAAGTGTGGAAAGAAACATGGAGGGAGTTGTCTTAAAGTGACAAGTAAATGTTTCAAATGTGGAAAGGAAGGTCATCGGGCATTTGAATGCCGCAATGATGGGAAGAAGATGTATAATGATGCAAACACAGGAAGGGATACACATAATGAACCTACTACACTTAAATGTTTCAAGGGCAAGGAGATGGGTCATTATGCCAATCAATGCCCAAATCCAAGGGTTGATGATGATGGTTGACGTCAACGAACTCTTAAGGCTAAAGACAAAGAAAAGTCACATGAAATTTCTATCAGCGATGTGGAGTATGATAATGATGTGGTGAAAGGTACACTTACCATCCACTCTAAAGTAGCAAATGTTTTATTTGATTCTGTATCCACCCACTCTTTTATTTCTGAAGAATTTTCTAAGGGTATCACTGTATTACCTCAAAAATTAGATGTTGAGTTAGCTGTGACAACTCTTAATGGCACAACAGTCGCATCAAAAGTTTATAATTCTTCCTCGATTGAAGTTTTTGGGAAAGTGCTTCCTGCAAATCTTGTGATCCTTCCTATAGTGGAATTTGATGTGATTCTTGGCATGGATTGGATTTATTTATAAGGAGCTCATATCAATTGCCAAAGAAGGGAAGTCACATTTCATATTCAAGATCAATCTATGATCGTCTATCGATGCAAGGATGAACATAACCTTCCAGTGGAAATTTCTTCCATCTTATGGGTCTTGATTCCACTAAATGAAGGTCATTTATCTCAAATGGTTGGTGAGAAACTCACAATTAAGAATATTCCCATTTTACGGGAGTTTTATGATGTCTTTCCGGAGGAATTTCCAGGTCTTCCACCAAATCATGAAGTTGAGTCTTCAATAGAACTCGTACCAGGTGCTTTACCTATTTCAAAGACACCTTATAGAATGGCCCCAATTGAGTTGTAGGAATTGAAGAAGTAACTCCAAGATAATCTTGATAAGGGATTCATATGCCCTAGTGCGTCACCTTGGGGAGCACCTGTTCTATTTATTAAGAAGAAAGATGGTTCAATGAGACTCAGCATTGATTATCGAGAACTTAACAAGATCACTATCAAGAACAAATATCCTCTCCCATGCATTGATGACTTATTTGACCAACTACGCGGAGCTCAATACTTTTCCAATATTGATCTTCGTTCAGGGTATCATCAATTAAGGTTCAAAAGGGAGGATATACCAAAGACCGCTTTCTGTACAGGGTATGGAAACTATGAATTCATAGTGATGCCATTTGGTCTTACTAATGCCCCTGCTATCTTCATGGATCTGATGAATAGAGTCTTTAGAGACTATATTGATCAATTTATGGTAGTCTTTATAGACGATATTCTTGTCTATTCAAAGAGCAAGGAAGAACATGAAGATCACTTGAGAATTATATTAAAGACCCTGACAAAAGAGAAGCTTTAAGCCAAATTTACCAAGTGTGAATTTTGGCTTCAAAAAGTTGCATTTTTGGGTCACATAATTTCAAAAGAGGGGATATCTATGGATCCAGCAAAAATAGAGGTTATCGAAAGATGGTCAAGACCAACAACAGTAACTAAGATCCAAAGTTTTCTTGGTTTGGCTGGATATTATCGACTTTTTGTGAAATATTTTTCACGATTATCTAATCCACTCACCAGGTTGAGTCGGAAAGGAGTTAAGTTTGTTTGGACTGAAGAATGTGAAGATAATTTCAAGCATTTGAAAAGAAGGTTATCCAGTGCACCTGTGCTCACACTGCCTTGTAGTGGAGAAAGGTTTTTGATCTACAATGATGCATCCAAGAAGGGATTGGGGTGTGTTCTTATGAAAAATGATATGGTGATAGCTTATGCCTCACGACAGTTGAAAATCCATGAGAAAAATTACCCAACTCATGATTTGGAGTTAGCTGCGGTAATCTTTGCATTAAAGATTTAGAGGCATTATCTTTATGGAGAAAGGTGTGACATTTATACTGATCATAAAAGTTTAAAGTATATTTTCACACAAAAGGAGATGAATATGCACCAAAGAAGATGGTTGGAACTGATTAAGGATTACGACTGCTCAATTCATTACCACCCTGGGAAAGAAAACAAGGTGGAAGATGCATTAAGTCGACAAGACCATGCTAGCTTATCCATGATGAGGATCACAAAAGATCCAATATTTATGGATTTACAAAGGATGGATCTTGGAATTTTAATGGAAGGGGGAAAATTGTATCATTCTCAAATGAATGTTAAACCATATATACATATGAATATTAAAGAGGTACAGAAAGAAGATGTGGAGTTACAAAAGAAGGTGAGAAATATTCTTGAATTCAACCTTGATTGTGATGGGATAATAAAGTTCAGGAATCGGGTTTTTGTTCCTCCCATCCCCGAATAAAAGAAGGAGATGCTGGATGAGGCTCATAGTTCTTCATTATCTATTCATCCTAGAAGCACGAAGATGTATAGGGACCTGAAAGAGTACTTCTAGTGGGATGGCATGAAAAGAGATGTTGCTGAATATGTCTCTCGATGCTTGGTTTGTCAGCAAGTTAAAGCTGAGAGATAGAATTCTAAGGGTATGTTACAACCATTACCCATACCCAAATGGAAATGGGAAAACATCACTATGGACTTTGTCATAGGACTTCCTAAAACATCCAAATGCAATAATGCTATCTGGGTCATAGTTGATCGTCTTACAAAGTCTGTACACTACATTGATATTAGAGAGGATTTATCTCTGGATCAGCTTGCCAGGATATATGTAAAGGAAGTGGTAAGATTTCATGGAGTACCAATTTCTATTATATCTGATCGGGATCCGAGATTTACCTCGAAGTTCTGGCAAAGTATTCAGCATACTCTAGATACAGAGTTGAGTTTCAGGACTGCTTATCATCCTCAGACAAACGGTCAGTCTGAGAGAACAATTCAAACTCTAGAAGATATGTTGAGAGCTTTCTCTATGGATTTAAAAGGTGGCTGGGATCAACACCTACCTTTGGTGGAATTTTCTTATAATAATATCTTTCACTCCAGTATTCAGATGGATCCTTATGAATCTCTCTATGGAAAGAAATGCAGGACTCCAACTTGCTGGGATAAAGTTGGGGAAAGAAAGCTATTAGGACCTGATCTTGTTGATGAGATGGCATAAAAGGTCCGATCTATTCAAAAACACATAAGAGCAACTCAGAGTCGATAGAAAAGTTATACCAACAACCGAAGAAAAGACCTAGAGTTTGAAGTGGGTGATAAAGTGTTCTTACGAATATCTCCCTGGAAAAGGGTCATGAGATTTGGAAAGAAGGAGAAGTTGAGCCCTGGATATATCGATCCTTTCAAAATACTTGATCGTGTTGGAAAGGTAGCTTACCAATTGGGGCTTCCACCGAATCTCTCTCAAGTTCATGATGTGTTACATGTATCTCTCCTAATAAAGTACATATCTGATCCTTCACATGTACTCAGCTCAGAAGTTGTACCGCTGGAGCAAGATCTTTCTTATGAAGAATAGCTGATAGAGATTCTGGATCGTAGCGAAAATGTCCTAAGAAACAAGACCACTCGCTTGGTGAAAGTTTTATAGAGGAACCACCACTTAGAAGAAGCTACATGGTAGCTTGAGGATATGATGAGGGAGAGGTGTCCTCATCTTTTTGTTACAAAGTGACGAATTTCGAGGGAGAAATTTATTTTAAGGGGGGTAGAATGTAACACCCAATACTTTTATGAGAAATATTTTGTTTTTATAAATCATCAAAGTAATCTTTCACTAAGCACAACACTCTCTTGGCTTGCTTTACACTCAACTGCGGCCTTCCTCGATAGCTTGCGTCGTATGCAATACTGACTTTCACTAAACAACGATATGCTATTAAAATATTATTAAAACTAGACGTTATGATTAGTAATAACCACTTTTTGAAATTTTTTAAATTTTATTTTTCCAAATGGACTTCATTTTTGGATTTGGAATATCAAAATTAGCTTAGGATGAAATTTTGGTACTTTTCAGATAACTTTCATATTCTAATGAATAGTGAAAATTACTAAATTTTAATTAAAAACAACTTTTTTAATTGAAATAATTAATAGTGATAAATTATTAATTTGAGTGGTTTTAAAGTATATTTAGAATATATTTTTACAATTTAATACAATTTTGTTCATTGGATGTAATTTCACATTTAAACCAGACATAAACAAGTTTCAATGTTTTGATAGTTATTATCTCTTAAAAACACACTATTTGTTTTGACGACGGGAATTAATTTTTAAATAAGTTAATATAACTGATATGTTTTGAATTTTGTAAACTAGAAATCATTTTTAATTCATAATATCAAATATATCTTAGGCCTAATTTTTGGTATTTTTCTGGAAACTTTCATTTTTTGATGAATAGTTAAACCACTAAGTGGTAGTTAAAAAAACTGAATCTTTCATAAAACTTAATTTTACCACTTCTGTGAGTGGAATTTCGAAAATCCGAGACACATGGTTAATATCAAGGACTAAAATGTGGTTCAATGAGATGAAAATAATTTTTGGTGAATAGTAACTTTTTACTTTTTTTTACAATGGTTAAAAGTAAATAGGGTAATTAAGGGTAAAAGTGTTATTATTATTACCCTAACACATGTCCTAATTCTATTTGATAAGTGTAATTCGACCAAAACAACCTTAGGAATAAAATATGACCATTTAGGCCGACTTGGATTATATTAGGACATTTTTTATCAATTTACTTAAAGAAGGGTTAAAATAGTTAAAATCAACGTTTAATAACTAAATCATTTTTAATATAGGGTTATACATAAGATAAATTCGACTATAAATATTCATTAGAAATCTAAAAAGATTTTCAACATAATGGTATTTTATTTTTAATTTTTAGACTTAAAATAATTTAATTTATTTATGATACAATGATGATGCAGTAATTATTTTATTAATGAAAGATTGACATAATTGATGTTATAAATACCCAAATAAATGTAATTTAAGACTTTTTATGAATTACAATAATTTTATAGGTTAATATGACATGTTAAAATTGATTTAATTAATTTTTTTCGAACTAATAATTCAGTTATAAGTTTCACAAAAATCAATTACTAAATAGTGTCAAAATTGACATAAAATAGTTTTTAAAACAAATATTATATTATTAATTGTTATTATATTACTAAAAATCAAAGGTTCAGACAAGATACTTATATCATGATAGTTGTATCATTAATGGACCACTTGGGGGTCTCTTAGATGTATATGGTAAGTTTATTAACTATATAATATAAAAATAAAAAGTGACATGGTAAATGTCAATCTAACTAACTAAGAGTTAAAACTAAAAGATAAGGTTAATATAATGACCTAAACTTGACTAAATTATATTTTATGAGAGGATTTCGACCCATACCCACATTAGCTTTTAAATATATCAATTTGGAGCTATTAAAAATCGAATTTGACTTTATAATAAAATAATATATTTAGTTATTCCAAAGGTGCCCCTCTCCTCCCTTATAAAAGGGCACCTCCTCCCTCTCCTCATCACACCAATTTGAGCCTTCAAGCTCATCAAACCCATGAAAATTTCACTTCCCCACTTCCCGAGAAACATCATAGAGGTCCTGGAATTCTTCAAAGACCAATTTTAGAGCCCTAAAAGGAGGTCTCTAAGAGGCGCTTCAAAGAAGAGGTAATGTCTGTTACCAATTCTTTCAACACTATTTATTCTTCTACTTATTCTTCTTTAGTTGTTTCATTATGAAGTAATAACATCAGTATCACTCATATACTGATATATTATTATAATTATGGAACAACCCTATTTCACCATCTATCCATCCTACGGAAAACGAAATCACCGCGCGTGCGTACGTACGGAATACCGTCTCCACGCCGTGGTGTAATCTATTTTCCACCACCACCTTACTTGGATGGGTATAATGGTGTAAATAATAACTATATATGATTATTTTAAAGTGATATTGATTCTGAAATAGTATACATACACTCCAATACAATTCCACGATCATGGGAACGATATCATCACTCGTGTGTACGTACGGAATACCGTCTCCACGATGTGATGCGACTCGTTCTACATGATCTTCATTGCATAAAAATTATATAAATGAATTGAATGAATGAATATGATTTATATTACACTAATAACATTCTTTAAATGAGGTATATATATCCTAAAAATAAGAATAATAATTTATTCGACAAAACACGCATAAGAACAAAAAGTAATAAACACCTGAATAACAAGTAGTAATGAAATATTACGAATAAGAAGCTAAGAATATGATCATATATGATATCATAAAAATAAGTATGATTCTGGAATAAGTCAATAACAATATTTAAATCATTATACCGGAGGTTCGGACACTTACGAAGCAAATCGGACCTAAGGTAAGGGAAAATATCACAATCTCATTTTATCGGAGATTGTTTTACTTTGGTATTTACTGGGGTGTATTTTATCATCCACATCCATGTTTCCTCAAAATTTAATATTATTTCCATCCACCTAAAATTGTTTAAATCCAATTTTACCCTTCAGTGAGTTTTTAGTAAAAGATATGAAAGGAATCTTTTTTCGTTTTTCGTACGAGGTACTTTTTGACTTTTCCGATAAAAGTATGTGAAGAATGTTTTTTTAACTTATACGGCATGAATGGATTTTTAAAACATTATTTCTAAGAAGATTCCTTTACATGTTTTCAAGTTTATTTTTAATCAACTTATTTTAGTTTAGAATTGTATGACATGTTAAGAAAGGAAAAGTTTTTTTAAAGTAGAGAGGATATTTTCCTCAAGAAAGGAGTTCAAGTGTTTTATCAAAATTATTTTACATCTAAGATAATAAAGGGTTCTGTTTCTATCCCTATTATTACATTGATTTGATTATGTTGTGATGGAATTATTTTTATGAATTCCTTTATCTTATATGAATTATTTTATGATGTCATGTTGTTTAAGATTCCCATTTTTATTATATGGGTTATGCTATACGGTTTATGATTTTTTGGCACACATAAGAATGGTATCATTATGATATGGGTGGGACCTATATCTCCCTCCAATGCATTGGGTAAAGATTTTATATCTCATGATATAGACATGGCTGGAACGGTAGGTTAAACCGGTTCAGTGAAACAGGACTGAAACGAGGAGTGAAATCGGTTAAGAAATGGACTTTTTCCACTAAGATAGTCTTGGAAATGTGTCTTGACAACTAAGAAAAGATTTTCTATGATTATGTGTGTATGCAAAAAAGTTTCATTTTTTAAGTTATGATTATTGGGATTACATTTTACTACTATTATTTATCCCATGTTATGAAATTATGATCTCTTTTGCAGGTTAAGATTTCCAAAAGTTATGTTCTTATGTATATGATGTGATTGATATTTCTTTTGTTTACCCTTACTGAGCATTCGAGCTCACCCTTTTGTATGTTTTATTTCCCCAGGTCAGGAAGAAGGTTATTAAGTAGGATATTTCAAAAGGGACTCTAGATATGTTGAAATAAATGGGAGGCAAAGTAGATGCTTTATGAACCAATTGTTTATGTTTCCCAGTTTCTAAAGACTCTATACCTATACGGTCCTTTCCTGGTTTTGTTATATAAGTGTGCTTGAATTCTGATGTAATAACAATGTATGTAAAGTATGGGTCGTTATATTAAGCCTCTCATCAATTAAATCCTCGTGAGAAAAATTACCCAACACAAGACTTGGAATTAAAAAGGGTAATATTTACATTAAAAATATGGATTCATTATCTTTATATAGAAAGGTGTGACATATATATTTTTAATAAAGTTTTAAAGTATATATTCACCCATAAAGAGTTGATTATGTTCCCTAGAATATAGATAGATATGATTAAAGATTATGATTTCTCAATGAACTACCAAATTGAGAAAGGGAAAAAGGTGGTTGATGCTTTGATTTGAAAGTATCATGTTGGTTTATCTATGATGAAGATCTCAAAAGATCTAATATTTATATATTTTTAAAGTATGGACCATGAAATATTAAACAAAGGGGATAAATAATTTCTTTCTCAAATGAATATTTAACCATTTATACATGTTAAGATTAAAAATGTGTATAAAGAAGATATAGATATGTAAAAGAAAGTGAAATTTGTTCTTAAGTTTAGCCTTTATTATGATAGAATGATTTAGTTTAGGAACAGGGTATGTGTATTTATTATACTATAATTGAAGGAGTTATTTGATGAAGCTCATAGATCTTAATTATTTATTCATCCTAGTGGTATGAAGATATATATTATATTGACCCATACTTTTCATACATAGATATCACATCATAATATATGGGTAAAAAACATAACATTATGATCCCTGATATAATTGTATAGGCCCAGTGCCTTTGTAAACTTAAATAGATAAAAAACTGGTACATAATTAAACTGCATCATCACCAATTAATTTATTCATAATTAGAACCCTTTTAAAAAATATCATACATAATACCTTTATTCATAACCTAGGTAAAAGGACACATAAGAAGGGGTGATCTCAGATTCTCAGTAAGGGTAAACAATAAAGACATCAATGATCACATAAACATAAAATGTAATAAGGGTGTGATAACATGAGTATAACATTTTAAAACCATACCTTTCATATCATATATTATAATCTTGAGTCATGGAATAATTCTTGGTAATTTATAAGACATGAATCATAAAGTAATAAATAAAAACAAGCCATGAGATCATAACTTTGGATTAAGACTTAGGTTTTTGGAAAAAACATAATCCTAAAACATCATTTATTTATTAGTCGAGGATATTTTCCAAGACTATCATAGTGGATTTGGTTCACTCCCCCAAAACATTATAGTATTCAATGTTTTCTGCCAAGACTATCATAGTGAAAAGAGTCTCTTATAGAACTAGGTTCACTCTCTATTCAAGTCCTGTTTATGACATGAGATATCCATCATTACCAAATAAATTGGACGGTTTTATAATTTCATGCCCACCAATCGCATAATAAAAATCATATATATTTGTTCCACAGTATCATAAAACATTCATCATATAATAACCCATAGAATAGAAATGGTATTCATAAACATTTCATAATAGCATAACCTGTGGAAAAAAATAGGTTTCATAGATATCTTTTCATCATAATCATAAACCATATATAAAAAGGATAAGGATGGAATAATTGGATAATATCCCCATTAAAACTTAATTAACATCAAATTATGTCATCTTAGATGAAAAATACTTTTAAATTACCACTTGGAACATTTCATTAAGAAAATAAACTTTTATCTTTTAAAGAAATTATTTAAAATATAAATAAATAGAAAGAAAATTTTTTCCTTGAAAATAACCTTGAAAATTATAAAGGAGGATTCAAATAATTTATTATTGATGATAGTAGAAAATTTCCTTCATTTTGTATACGTTATAACAAAGACTCATTTAACATTTTTGATAAAAAGGTGAAAAGTAACTTATTATAAAAATGACAAAAATAATTTTAAAAAAACTAAAAATTAAAACATGTATAAAAATTTCATTAATAATTAATTTTAGATTAGA
This sequence comes from Viscum album, assembly GCA_963277665.1. Lineage (NCBI taxonomy): Eukaryota > Viridiplantae > Streptophyta > Magnoliopsida > Santalales > Viscaceae > Viscum > Viscum album. Next base: position 180,551,603 of record OY728146.1, on the reverse strand, counting down.
AAAAATATTCTTGAAAACATTTCTAGAAAAAATGGACATGTAATAGAACTAATTTCTGAACGAAGAGAGAAATAAAGTTAATTTTCATCAAAAACATTCTTTTGGTCTCTTGAGTTCTTAAAGAGAGTGAAATTAAATAAAATAATGTATTCTAAATGAATAACATATTATTATAAAATTAATGAGTTTCTTGAGAGATATAACATAATATTTCATCATCAGGAACTTAAATTATAAAAAATACTGATAAACAATGAGATTGTAACAGAAAACTCTTACCTCTTTAGTAATTTTTGAACCATAATACCAATGAAATAAAGAACCATATGTAGATATGTATATACCCATAAAATTAATAATAATAATTATAAAATAAATTTATGGGTAGTACATAAACCACACAAAATAAATAAGTGGTGAATATGGAATGTGTCTCACAGAAATAAAAGTGAGATGAAAATCTCTTACCTTAACTCCAACTTCCTTCATATGTGTTCAAACCTCCTATATAATAAATATGGATTTATAATAAAACTATTACATAACTATACTCATATATATATACCATATATGGTTCACTTAAAACCCTTTATAACACATTTATTAATAATTATTTATTAAAATCGTTATTCTAGGTGACAACTGCTTAGTTTTTCATATATGTTTTAGTTTGGTAGTTTTGATTATTGTAATTTAAATTTGGTTACATCATATCCAGAATTTTAATAATGATATAAATATAATATAGATTCATTATATTAATATTTATATTCATCCATAAAATTTATAGATAAGAAGTTGAATTACATCGTTCAGGGAGATAGTGGGTCGTACATGCACATGAACGTTGTTTTCATTTTTTTATGGATGGATCAAAATAAATTTAAATAACAATTAAAATTTATAGAATCATTATTATATCATATAAATAATATATATTCATTAATTTCATCATTATTATCATTCATGTAAAATAAAAATGAAAAAAAAATCACATCACATCGTAGAGGTAGTAGTTCACTAGTACGTGCGAGCGATGTTATCATTTTCCAACGGATTGGAAGGTAAAAAGGTAGATATGATATTATAATTTCATAAGTATAATTATGTCATAAATATGATATATATTCATTAATTCCATTATTATTCCTATCTTTGAGAGTTGGTGATGGAAAATTATTTACATTGGATTACTATGTGGTAGTCCACCGTACACACAATCGATGGTTTTGTTTCCCATTTGACGGAAGAGGAAATGGATATTGGCTATTACATTGACCTAATAAGATATAAGTATGTGGGAGATAAGTTTTTTATTATTTAATCATGGTTCAATATAATTTTAAGGATTTTTAAGAAAAAATAAAACGAAAACACTCTATTAAGAACGATACCTCTTCTTTAGAAAACCTCTTTAGGATTGCACCAAAATCATTACTAAGAGGGTTTTATAATTAAGAAAATACTTATAGAATTTTGGGATGTAATTAAATAAGATATTTTGGTAGGTATTGGATGAAAAAAAAATCTTTTGAAGTATATAGAGGAGAGGATATGGTGTGCCCTTTAATAAGTAAGGAGTGATATTTTTGTAAATACCCAAAACTATTCAATAAAGGGAAGTCACTCTCAATACAAGGGAATAAAATTGATAAATAATGGATTTTATGTAAGATAATATCTATCCAAACCTCCTACACAAAAAATAAACTTGTTCTAAACATGTTGTTCCCTTAACTATTAAGGTTACTTACTTTTTCCATTTAAGTTTTCACTAAGGTAACTTGTTTTTTTACCTAGGTAATTAATCATTTAAGTAGAAAAGTACAATGATACATATTAAATAATTTTAACACAATTATTATAAATATTAAATCCAATTTATCAAATAAAAAATCTATATGTGTGGAAAATTAATTTTAACATAAGCGCGTGTAACGTGCAAAACATTGTTTTAACCTTAACTGTAATAACAACTTTTCAAACTGAAAGGGTTTAATTTTAATTATAAGATAAAAATTGGATTATAAATGGAAAAGGGATAAAATGTTAGAATATTTATCATCTTAATTTTTCTCTTTCATGATTTAAAATATTATTTAACATAAAATATCATTAATGTAATTTTTGACACTATTTATTTAATTTGACTTTAAAAGCATCAAGATGAAGTTGGAATTAGAATATAAAACTTTAAAAACATGTTATATTTATCTAAAAAATCATGTAACATAATAAATAATTCTATTTATATTACTTTTAATATTTTTAAAATCATTTATTTTATTTTTTAATTAATTGAATAAATACTTTTTCAGTATTGTGAAATCGTTTTTGGTAATTAGGCGATTTCTAAAAATTATAAATAAAGTAATATCATGAAAATAATTACATTATTCTAAAAATAATAATTAATATTTAGGAAAAACTATTTTTCCTATGTGAACACATAAGATAAATTTAAAAGCAAAAGAGTTACATTTTTTTCTTTTGCTTTACTTAAAGTATTATATATGTCACTTTTAGGGAAAATTGTCCCATAAATAATTGAATCAAGATATTAACGTGGTAATGGTTGAAATAAATTCATCTAATAATAATTAATATGAAAAATGGTGGCCTTATCACATATTTTTAACCTAGATAAACACGATTTACTCTTTTATTGTGGTGTCAAATTTTTACTATTTTTTACTATTCATTAAGATTAAAAATTAAGTTTATTTTATTACATAATATCAATTAATTTGATTCAAAATAAGGAATAAATTTTATCAAATTCAATTTATATAATTTTTAGAAATTAATTTATAAAACGAACCCGTAAAATGCGTCAAAAAACTGTTTTTAAAGAAATGTATTTTCAAGCATATTATTATCTTACATTAAGACTATTAATAATAATAATAGTAATTATATGAATTTAAATTTAAATTTATAGATATATAATACATAAATTTCATTTAAATAATTTCTTATTAGGGGTTATTTTAATTAATCAAAATAGAGAAATATTATGCAACTAAAAACAGTTTTCAAACAAATGTGTTTTTAAGCCTAAAAATAAACTAATACCAAAATATGATATAAATATGATTCAAATGTAATTAATTTGAATAAATATAATTAAAATATACTTATTTTAATTATAATAAAAATTAAAATTAAAATGGTACTTTTAAATTACTTAATTAATTGAAAATAAATGACAGTTTTACGAAATGCGGTTTTTTTAACTCTTCGCTGAAAAATCATTCTTTTCAGAAAAAATATCAAAAAAACACACTAATATAATTTTGATATGCTGACTTAAAAAATATTTATTTTTATGAAATCAAATTTATAATTTTTTTGTAAATTTATTATAATTCCCAAACACAAAATTCAAAATATAATAATTTTTTAAGAAAATGTATTTTTGAAGCATGGTATGATTTTCTCAATAATTTCGTGATTATTTATTATTAAAAAAATACATTATATAAAACATTTATACATATTTTAGTAATGTGGTTAACCATATTAATTCCCTTTAATTTAACTTCTAGGTTATAATGGTTACATTAAATAATAACATGTTAATAGAATATCACGATTAGCTTAAAGCTCGATATTGCGTGTTGAGAAAGTTGTTGATATTTTTATTATTTTAAAATAAATTTTTGAGGTGTAACATTCTACCCCACCCACATAAATAAATTTTTTCCTTTAAATTTTAAATTGATCTCAATAATAAAATTTTTTAAATTTGAAAATACTTTTTGTGAAAAACCCACATCGAAAAAGGGTTAATAAAACTTACAATTGAAAATATAGAAAGGGGAACATGAAGGTTACCAAAAATATTAAATATTTGAGTTCCCATATAAGGATAAAATTGGTAGAAAGTTAAAATATATACATTGAAGAGAAATATAATTCCCAAGGATTTATATAGATTGATATAGAACAAGGTTATGATAAATTTAACCACCAGAAAACAATAAATTTGTAATGGGTAAGAAGTCCATTGATTTATCAGAAATGAAACTAAATGGATAATATTTTTTAATGTCTTTTTTCTAAAGTTGAGGGATTATTTTAATACCCATAAAAAATTAATCTATAAAATATACTTTATTTATTTCCATTTTATAAGCACAATCTCGTCCTTTGGTTTTACTTCAATCAATTTCATTTCTTCTCTTATTCTATGGAATAAATATTCGCAATGAATTTATCAATCTATAAATAATAAAATTAAATTTTAAAAAATCATAAGATCTATAATTCATTCCTTCTATCTCTAAATATTTACTAAAACCAAAATGGTTAGCATAAGTTATCCAATAACACCTAAAGTTAAAGTTATTCTATTCAATAAATAGTTAACCTTAAAGATCCTCCAAAATATGTATAACCAAAGTTAAAATTCAAAAATATAAAAGGATGGTCACAAAATTTCCAAAATCAACTAAAAATAAACCCCCAAATAACACAAAGTTTCAATTAATTATAAAATACAAAATATGTGAATTACCTGGTCATGTATTCTCTTGAAACATAGTGATTACCATAAAACTATAATTAAAACATACATGATACCAAAATTTAACTCCCTTCTTATTCCTGAAATAAAATCATATATTATCAAATATTTTCCATAATTCCAGAAATGAAATAAAATTTCTTAAATATGACTGAAATTTCTTGGTCATCAAATTATTAACCATCTTTAAGGTTGTAAAATATTATCATATTATGTGATCAATATCAATCATCTTTTTATATGAAATAACCATTATTATCTCAACATTGGTAACATATTTAAGTGTTATTTTCCACTCAATCATGTGTCTTGCAAAAATAAAAACTCATTACCCCTACATCACTTTTCTAGGTCATCATTACCATTCAACATATTCTTGAAAATCCTTAAAGAAAAAATATTATGGAACGATCCTTAGATGTCTCATAATTCTTTTAACAGAAATATCATTAATATAAAACTTCTAAAACAAAATTCAAAAATTCCCAAATCCCAATACCTAAATACTTATATCATTACAATTCAATGATTTAAATGGCATAGGTCCTTCCTTATTCTAGCATTCAACGCTTGAATTAGATAATTGACCCAGATAATGCTCATTTAGCCCATACATAATACACTGAAATCCTAAGTAATTTATTACTCTATAAACTTCATTTACATATATGAAACATATTTACCTTACATTGATACATTACCTGGGGTGTCTCTTTACACCTTTCTAACATGAATAAAATTGATAATTTTTTCTCTATGGTCTCTACTATATTATTTCTCAATAAACTTTGTCCTTCCCTTCTTTGGTGAGTCTAAAATTTGATTAAGGTGAAAGTTATTAATCGCATATTTTGATAACAAATTAGAAGTAATTTCAATATATTTATCTCCATTCATGATCCAATTTAGTTGCTCAAAATCCCCACATTTTTCATCACATTCAGTGTTAATATGATTCTTCTTAACTTTCTCCATTGACTAAAACTAAAAAGAAAAGTATGAGAAATAATAATCATAGTGGAAAACCAAATTATCATTTATAGAATCTAAACCTTGAAACCTTAATTTTAATCTATGAAACCTCAATTTTAACCCAATTTATTCATGATTATAATCTATTTAAATACATTATAATGGTTTGTAAATAAAATATGAATTAACCTAATCATATCCATTATGAATTTCAAACCAGGTGCACAGTAAGAGAACACTCACAGTGCACGAGAATTATGGATGAGATATACTCAACCAACTCTTTCCATGGTTATTACCCCTATATTTATATATGATAAAACCATGTCCAATTTTAGTATCCAAGAAGTGATGTTTCTCTTGTAAACCCACACTCCTCTTAACATAGGATATTATTCTATAATTAGGATTATCCTAAGGGTTCACACTAAATTTTTCTCATCCTAGTTTCCAAAGGTTAACTAAATATTTCTCTATTATCAGCTATAGTGACTTATACCTTTCATACATATATATAACATCATAATAGATGAGTAATCAAAACATAACATTATTATCCATGCCATAATTATATAGGTCAAGTACCATTGGAAACATGGATACAGAAAACAAATGGTCCATAAGTGAACTAACATATATCTAATTAATTTCTTCATGACTATCACCATTCTAAGAAATATCATATGTAATACCTTTATTAATAACCTAGTGAAATATAAACATAATAAATGGTGATCTCAAATTCCTAATAAGGGTAAATAAGGGAGATATAAATGATCACATAAACAAAAAATGGCATATGGGTATGAGAAAATGCGTATAAAATTTGAAAACCATACTCTTCATAGCATAGATCATAATATTGAGTCATTGTATATTTTTTGGAAGTTTATAATACATTAATAATAAATGAATCAATAAACATAATCCCTGATATCATAGAATTATCATAATACATAGATTTGTGGCATACATCTAAACATAGAAAATAATTTTTGTTATAGTAACGGATCATTTCCCAGATTATCATAGTAGATTAGGTTCACTCCGTAAACCATAACAATAATCAAGGTTAACTCCCAAGACTATTATATTGGATACATTACCTTACTAAATTTGGTTTACTCTCCATTCTATACTTGTTTATCTCATGAGATATCCATCTTTACCCAATTCATTGGAGGGATATATAATTATTAACCCACACATGAAATAATTAAAATCATACTTGTTTGTACTACAATATCATATAGCATTAATAATATCAAAAACCATATAATAGAAATTGGTTTCATAAACATTTCATCATAACATAACCCATGGAAAAGAAATGGGTTTCATAAATACATTATCATTTCATCATAGCACTACCCGTGGAAAAGAAATGGGTTTTATAAACATCTTTTCATAATAATAATAATAAACCATATATAGAAAGGATAAGGATATAATAACAGGATAATATCCCTAGTAAAACTTATGTAACATAAAAGGATGTCATCTCAGATAAAAAAATTCTTTTAAAATATCACTTGGAACATTTGTTGAGGAAAGTACATTTTTCCCTATGAAATTACTTATTCAACATCTAAAAATTCCCAAATATTAAGAAAAGAATTTAATATGAATATAACCTTGAAAAAAAGTAAAGTAATCCTCAAATAATTTAGTGGTCATGATGGCATAAAATTTGGTTCATGCAATATATGTTAAAACAAATATTCCATTCATATTTTCAGTAAAAATGAAAAAAGTGCCTCATTCATAAAATGAAAGAAAGATTAATTTTAAAAAAATAAAAAATAAAATAATGATAAAATTTTCTTTAATAAATTATAAAATATTATTAAAAACATTCTTGACAATATTTTTAGAAAACATAGATACAAAATATAATTTATTTTCAACTGAATATAGAAATAAATTAAATTTTCTTTGTACACATTCTATTAGTGTCTTGAGTTATTAAAGAGATTAAAATGAAATTAAAACATTTATTCTAAATAATTAACCATATTATAATAAAATTAATTTATTTATTTATGGATATATCATAATATTTCATCATCAAAAACTCAATCATAAATAATCCCCATAAAATAAGGAGATTATAACAAAAACCCCTTATCACTTTGGTAAATTATGAATCATAAGCCCCGTGAAATAATGAATCATATATGGATATTTAGATCCAAATAATTTTAAAAATAATAATCATAAAATACAATCATGGTTATTATATAAACCATAAAAAAGAAATAAGTGGTGAAAATGGCATGTGTCTCATAGAAATGAATGTGAGATAAAAATCTCTTACCCCGGCTCTTACTTCCTTCATACATGTTCAAAACTCGTTTATAATAAATATTTATTTATTGTAAATATATTTAATAAAAATTATAATATATATTATATCATATATGGTTTACTTATAAACTTTTTCTACCCATTTATTAATAATTCTTCATTAAAATCATTATTTTGGGTGATAATTACTTCATTTTTTATATATATTTTGGTTCAATAGTTATGGTCTTTGTAAATTAATTATGGTTACATAATTTAAATAATGCTAATAATTATATAAATATCATATATTTTCATTATATTCATATTTATAGTCATCCATAAAATTTAGATATACAAAAATTAATTACATAGTTCATGGAGACGGTAGGTCGTACATACACATGAATATTGTTTTCGTTTTTCAAAGGATGGAATGGAATAAATTTAAATAACAATTCAAAATTAAAGAATAATAATTATATCATAAAAATTATATATATTCATTAATTACATCCTTATTATCATCCATGTAAAATAAAAACAAAAAACAAATCGTGTTGCTACTTGGAGGCGGTAGTCAACACGTATTCTAATTGACATTATCATTTTATAATAGATTGGAAGGTAAGAAGTTATATGTGATATTATAATTAAATAAGTATAATTGAATCATTCATATCATATATATAAATTAAATCCATCATTAAATCCAACCATGATAGGCGGTGATGGAAAATCACATCCGCTCACGAGGCGGTAGTCCACCGTACACCCAATCGACGATTTCATTTCTCATTAGATTGAAGATGATATGGATATTGTCATTACATTAAAATAATAAAATATCAGTATATGGGAGACACTATTTTTATTATTTCATAATGGTTAACAAAAATTTTAATTATGTGGAAGAATAAATAAAACAAAAACGATTGGTTAAGAAAGATACCTCTTCTTCGGAAAAAATATTTAGTTTTGCACAAAAAACCTTAATAGGAGGGTTTTATAGTCAACAAAAAAGACTATAGGATGTGTAGATTGAAGTAAAGAGTGGATGTTTTCTATAATTTGCTAGAAAAAATGCTTTTGAAGTGTGTATAAGAGAGGACATGGGGTTCCCTTTTATAAGTGAGAAAGAGTGGCATTTTTGTAAATACCCAAAACTATTCAATAATGGGAAGTCGCTCTCAATCCATGTGCTTCAAAAATTGATAAATAATGTATTGTAGGGAAGTTAATTTATATACACACCAACATCACTAAAAAATAAACATGTTTTAAACATGTTATTCCTTTAACCTCTAAGTTTACTCACTTTTAGCATTTTTGTTTTCACCATAGTAACTTATTTTTACCTAGGTAATTTATCCTTTAAACCTAAAAATAGAATAAGAATTATTAGATAATTTTTCAAAAATGATTCTAAATATTAAAACTAATTTATCAAATAAAAATATTATGTGTTTGGAAAATTAATTTTAACAGAAGTTCATGTAACACTCAAAACCTCATTTTAGACTTAACCGTGGTAAATACTACAATTTAGTATTTTTATTTTCAACAAAACAATTTTAAGGGTTAAGTGTGAAACCTTAAAAATAAAAAAACATGGGGATACAAAAAGCATAAAACACTACCATGTATTTTGTTAAATGAAAACCAAGGAAGATAAAATAAGAACAAATAGTTATGGGGGTTTAAATTAATGAAGTCCAAGAGCATACACACTAAAAATATTCATACCTTCCCAAGTTAGGGATATAAAACTAGAAAAAAAAAGCAATTATACCATCCTATAGAGCCTTTATTACAAGTAAATAATCTGATTTGTTCCCCTCAATCCATTTATGAGTGATCTTCATGTTTTTGTTAATGAGGCTCCTACATTTCTGTATTTGGTAAGAGATGATCCAAGGGATTTGACTGAGGCCATGAAAGTAATTATGGATTATTTGGGATTATTTTTCAACCACTAATATCCTAATTTTTTTCCCCTTAATAACTTAGGTCCATTTAACATTACATTGGACACTACCTAAAGAGAGTCTCTACTTCCAAAAAATATCCATAAAGGAAAAGATAACGGAGCCTATGTTATCACATATAATTCCCCCACCCCACATGAACCCATGTTATATGAAATATACATATTATGATTGATCCCAAATATATAGGGAGCCTAGTGAATCTAGTATTCAGGAGAAGAGTTTTGGATAATGGGAATGGGGGTTCTAGTGGACTTGAGGGCTCTAAAGGATGGAGAACTAGTCCCATTATTAATAATCTAAAATAGATCAATCAGTAGGCTCTTAGTATTGAAAAAAAATTACATGCTTGATTTCACGATCCCCTCGACCAGGGAGTAATTTCTCGCTTTCCAAATAATCCAACAACCAAATTTAATAATGATGGCTCTTACCTTCTTCTCATTGTTGTTTCTCCCCAGTTAAAGGAACCCTAGATCGAGGAATTTGTTACATATAGGATATTTGAAAGAGAAATCAGTGAATTTTTCAAAATATTTCCAGACACTTATCATCCATTTACCCTTGACAAAAAGGTGTCAAGATGTTTCCATATAGGGTTTACTATAGAAGGTGCACCTTTACACCATTATATGTCTATTATATAGAATTTATTATTGGTGGGAAGAGATTTATTTCTAATGCACCATACTATAAAATTAAACTTAAGTGGGATTTAATTTCCCCAATTATTCTCATCCCATCTTTCCTATTCATCTAGATAATGCAACAACCTGTGATAACCTTTCACAAAGAAGGAACATGATAAAGAACCTGGGAAAACGCATTTATTAGGTTCGGGTTTCATCACAATAAGATCAAAAGTATCATATTGATCCTTGTTTAAGATTTATTGAATGAATTCTAGGTAAATTCTGGATTACTAAAAGGTTATGTGTGGGGTGGGACATCCTAGGGAGTTGTGATTTCTTCTATCCCAAATTTTCTTCTAAAAATTGATATCTCCATAAACTAAAATCTAGAGCGCATGTATCTCAAGAAAAGGGATATGATTTTGGGTCATGTTCCAAATAGAGGAAATTTTATCATTCTATAGTCCGATATGATTACCATATTTGGATTAGATAAACCTACCCAATGGGGATTAACCCTCGATAACCTCCCATGTGATTTTTGCATGCATGGTTCAGATAAACTCTTAATGTTGATTCCACCCTCCCTCGCCGGATTATCTAGTCTCATCCAATAGGGCAAATTATTTCTATCATTGGAGTGTTCATCCTAAATGAAAGAATTCATTATGTTTTCAATACCCTGGATAATGGTCTTCAAAGCTTTGAGGACCAACAACACATGAATATGAATGGAAGTGAGAATATCGTTAACCAAAGTGATCCTTCCACCAAAAAAAAGAAAGTGACTATTCCATTTTTTGGTGTGGTTGGTAATATGATTGAAAACCTTGTTAAATTGATGGATTTGAAGCCCTTTCAACAATATTAGAGTGATAAGATACTCCATGGGAAAGATCCTCCTATGAATACCCAGGATGGATTCTATAGCTCTTTCTCTCCTATCCAAACACTGGTTAGAGATGAAGATACAACTGTTATCCCAATTAATAAGTTGTCCACTCTAGATGAAATACACATTTAAAACCTTATTGATGCCATAGATTTATCTCTTACTTCCATTAACAAAAATGATCATATTATCTATGAATATGAGATGATAAACACCCTGAAACTAAGGCCAACATCATAACATAATAACACTAACATCATGGAGGATCTTTTCAATTCTTCTACTAAGAGTTTTTTTCCCCAAGATGAATAAGGTGGGGAATATAGGGTCTCCTAACCTAAGACCATGAACATATTTGATGAAACTGAAATTATTCCCCATTAAATAAATAGACATCCTAAAACACTAGAAAATAATATTAGTGATTCCACTAGAAAAAAACACATGCATGAGAGAACTTTGAGAATGAAGGAACAATAAATATGATAATAGTATTTTTACATGTCTAAATTGATGGTAATATTAGAGTCGATCAGACTTTTATTAATTTCACTAATCATGTCTTTCACAAGATAGATAACACCCTAGATAGGCCTAACATTTACAAAACCATGTTGTTTATATTATTTCCATTAAGGGGGATCTTGGATAAGTTCCTATTGATCACACTATAAATAAAATTATAAGGGTAATTACACAAAATTATTGCTCTATAATGTTCTAATGGGTAAGGGTCTTTGAGTTTTGGAATAAGAACCATAGAGGTGGCACTATCCACATGGACGGTGTTAGTGTCGTAGATAAAGTCATGCACTACTTCCTCTAGAGAAACCTTAACCAACTCCTTAGAGGCAATGTAAAAATTACATGTGAATCCTTTATGACCCATCACGCTAGAATATCAGTTGTAACCATTTCCTCATGGATATTATGATCCTTAGGGATCAATTCCAATTTAAAGTTAACACTAGCAGACATCACTCTAGGGATGGCATCAAAAATCTCTTCATGACCACTCATATATCCTTCTTTAATGTGAGTATTTTACCCTACATGAAGAGACTTGTTGTGTGATTCATATATACCTCCCACTTTTTTGTGTTTATTGGTGAAGGTACCATCCTCTGAGTATATATTGGGCCTAGTAATCCACTACTTTTCTTTAATTCATGCAGGAAATTAGGCCATATTTTTTACTCCTTGAAGACATGTGACCCAAGATTTCTCATGAGATGGAAATTATAGTTATAGAAGATAATCCACCATGGTGTTCTTATTGTGGAAATTTTCATTGAATAGATTCTCTTCCCTACCATTCCTGATCATGGATTCCAATTACTCAATCTCAATTTTTAACAATTCTAATTCTTGTTCGTGAGGAGGAAGGTTCCTCATACACAATTGAAGACCACCTTTGAGATTTCACATATGGTTATAGAGACCTATCCAAAGACTATTCTATGAAATTTTATTTCAATATGATTCCACCACCTGATGATGTCCAATAATTGATGACCAGCTTAGGGAGAAGATTAAGTGTCTGCCTTTTCCATGTCTTGTTGATAGTTCCACAAGGATTAGAGAGTGGTTTGAGAGAGTGAGAACAAGGTGTGATACCTTCGCATCAGGTAATGAGAATATGTCATGATGGTTGGAAAGACACCAATCAAGCCTACACCATATGCAACCAAAACCTTTCTGGTTGTTTCACTAGGCAAAACGGTCCCTCGAATAACCCAAATCCAAAAGCCCCTTTTACGAAATGAATCTAGACAACTCCTAACTTTAATTTCATGGAAAATAACCACCTAACTTATTTCCTGATGGTTTAAGGATAATGTTTAAATTTCCCCCCACTATCCATGGTAATACCCTTTAGTCAAAGGATATGATATCTTTCCATAGGTGACCTCTATCTTGTATATCACACTTAGTGTAGATGAACATAATAAAGTGGCAGTGAACTCTTATACTGACTTTAGTGGTAATATACTAATTATAAGATCCTAATAAATCCAATTAAACAGTAGTTTTATAAAATAGACAAATATTTGGGTTAAGAGGCTTGGCATGTATAGAGTTCTGCACTTTGATACTATGGTAAAACCTTTTTAAACTAAAAAGGTGATAATTTTACTTATAATATAAAAATTGGGTTATAAATTTAAAAGGTATAATATTTTATACTATTTATAATCCTAATTTTTCTATTTCATGATTTTTAGTTTTTTTAAATAATTTCATAAAATATTATTTAACATAAAATATCATTAATGAAATTTTTAACACTATTCATTTAATTTTACTTTAAAAAATCAAGAAAAAATGGAATTTGAATCTAAAACATTAAAATATCAATAAATTTTATATTTATATAAAAAATTCATGGAAAAAAATAATTCATTCAATTTATATTAATTTTAATATTTTTGAAATCATTTATTTTATTTTTCTATTAATTGAATAAATGCTTTTTCAATATTTTGAAAACGATTAAGGAAATACTTTTTTTTATAAAAATTACAAATAAATTAACATCATTAGAATAATTTCATTATTCTCAAAATAATCATTAATATTCATTCACAACTTCATTTTGTCCCTATATGAACACATAAGATAAATTTAAAAGCGAGAGAGTGACATTTTTCCTTTTTCTTTACTTAAAGTATTATATAGGTTACTTTCATGGAAAAGTTTCCCATAAATAATTTAATCTCGAGTTTAAGATGATTATGGTATAAATAAATTCATACAATAATAATTAAGATGAAAAATTGGGTCTTTATCATTTAGTGTTAATCTAGATTAACAAGATTTATCCTTTTACCGTGGTGACAAATATTTACTGTTTTTACTATTCATTAAGACCAAAATTTTGTTGAAATTATTACCGAAGATTAATTATTATAATTAAAAATATGTATTACATTTTATTAAATTCAATTAAAATAAATAAAATAATTTAATTTAAAAAATGAACCAGCAAAACATGTTGAAAAATGGTTTTTCAATAAATGTATTTTTCAAGCATATGATTATCTTATATTAACTCCATGGATAATAATAATCATTATTTTAATTTTAAATTAATTTCTATATATATAATAAATAAATTTAATTTAACTAATTCCTCATTAGTGGTTATTTTAATTAATTAAAATAGAGAAATATTATGCACCTTAAAATAGTTTTCAAACAGATATGTTTTTAAGCCTAAAAATAAACTAATACCAAATCTGGTATAAATATGATTAAATTTTAATTAATTAGATTAAATATAACTAAATAATTATTATTTTACTTTTAAATCAAATTCAATGAATATTGGGACTTTAAAATTACTTAATTTACAAAAATAAACTGATTTTTTTTTACAAAAAGTGGTATTTTTCACAATTCACTAAAAATCATTCTTTTAGAAAAATCCCAAAATCTCACTCTAAGATAATTTCAAAATGATAATTTCAATAATAATATTATTTTTATAAAATAAAATTTCTAAAATTGGTGTACATTCATTATAATTCCCAAAAAATGAAAAATAAATGCATTTTTGAAAAAAATGTATTTTTGAAGCATAACATGATTTTATTGAGAATTAAATGATTTTTTTATTATTAATAAATAAAATATATAAAATATTTATACATATTTTCATAATTTTTTTAACCATATTCATTTATTCTTACTTAGAAGCTTTTTTATAACATTTACATTAAATAATAATATGTTAATAGTATATCATGATTCACTTAAAGCTCGGTGTTGTGTGTTGAACAAGCTATTGATATTATTATTATTTTAAACTAAATTTTTAGGATGTCACATATAGATACCATAAAGATAATTTATGATGGTATAACATGAATATAAATACTACAGAGTATGTATCTCGATGCATGGTATGCTAGAAATTTGTGGTTGTGCAGTAGAAGTCTAAGGGGATGTTACAACCAGTACCCATACCTATATTTAACTAAGAAAATCGTGTCCTGGATTATTCATAGGACTCCTAAGAAATTTAATGTGAATTATTTTATTTGGGTTGTATTCAATCACTTTACAAATTCAAAACATTTCATTTCTATAAAAAAAGATTCCTCTCTTGATTAGATTACATGGATATACATTAAAGAAGGAGTTAGGTTTCATAGAGTTCCACTTTCTATTATATATAGTCAAGATCACTCAATTAACTTGGATTTATGAGAAGTATTTAGTAATATTTTGATATGAATTTTTGTTTTATTACTACATATCATCCTTATACATATGGTCAATCTGAGATAACCAAACCCTGATGTATATGATAAGATCTTTTTTCTTGATTTCAAAGGAGGTTGGTATAAACCCCTTCCTCTTATCTAATTTTCTTATAACAATATCTTTCACTTGATAATTCATATGGGCCCTTATGAATCCCTCTATGAAAAGAAGTACCAAACTTCATCATGTTGGGATGGAGTTAGATAACAAAATTTATTGGGACAAAAGCTAGTTGAGGAATGGAAGGGAAATTTATATCAATTCAACAACACATCAAGGAATCTTAGAGTCTACAGAAGAGTTATACTAATAATCATTGGTAAAATCTAGAATTTTATGCTGGTGATAAGGTATTATTATGAATTTCTCATTTTAACAACTTTAATATATTTTAAAATAAGGTAAAGTTGATCCCTATATATATTAGCACCTTCGATATTCTTTATTGAGTAGGGATGATAGCTTATCTCTTAGCGCTTCCTCCAAATCTCTCCCAAGATCATTATGTGTTCCATGTATCACTTTTTTGGAAATACATGCATGATGCTTAACATGTACTAAACTCAAAGGTTATACCACTAGAGCATGAAATTTCTTATGAAGAAAAATTAGCATGAATAATGGATCATAATGATAAATTTCTATAGAATAAGACATCTCATCTAGTAAAAGTCCTTTGGAGGAATCAAAAAATTTGAGGAAGTTGTGTGGGAACCCAAGGATGTGATGAGGAAAAAGTATCCTTATTTTTTTGTATATAAGTGATGTAATTTATTATGGGGAATTATTATAAAGTTTTTGGAATATAACACCCAAATATTTTATGATATATTTCAATTTAAATAAATTTTAAGTGTTTAATATATTTTTTAAGATGAAACACAAAGCCTTAAGCGAATGGTGATATACTATAAAAATTTTATTATTTAATGTGATAGTTATTTCCTAAATATTGGAACTTTGATTATGAATATGAACAAAAAAATTATGAAAAATTATTTTTAACACATGAAACAAATTAATTCCATAGTTATTGATTTTTTATAAAATAAAATAATCATTTGAAGGTTAAAAGATATGTTTTTTTCTCAAAAAAACTGTTATTATACACGTAATGTGTCTTTACCTTAATAAATTAAATTATTAACTATTTATGAAGGATTTTAATTAAATATTTATAAAATATATTAAAATAAAATATATTAACATTCATTTAATTTTGTTTATTAGGTAAGGAATGAGAATAAAGTCATTTTATCGTTCAAAAATATTCAAAAATGGTTTTGATTACATTTAGTGAATGGATACTATAATTATTTTATACCACTTTTATAATTTTATGTTAAAAATTAATAACCTTTTTGAAATCAACATTTCATGATAAGGTTAGGGTGAATTTTTGAAATTTTACTGAAAAGTTTTATTTTTAAGTGAATAGTGAAAAATACTGATTTTTCAAATACTATCACATTTTTTATATTATTATGTTGTAAGAATTAATTAATAAATTTTAAAATCTTATTATCAACCAAATATATTTTTATTAAAGTGAATTAATTATTTTAAAATATTACGTTCAATTTGATAACCCTTTCTTGACTTTTATGAACCTAAATTATATTTTATCCAAATTAAAAACTATTTTTTGAACTTTTCATTTAACGTAATGGTTGGGAGGTGAAATTGTGCTTTTCATTTATAAAAAAGTATAAAAATCTTCCTTTTTTATTATTTAACCCAAAAAACATTTAAATCAACTTATGACTTTTTTTAAATGTGAAATGGGTTTTATGCTTAAATCCGGTATTTTCATAAAAACAATTTTTCATGTGTTTTTGTGAATTTAAAATAAAAGAAATTTCTATAACCTATAGATTTTTGATCTGATAAAATTCATTAAAACATTGGAATCATCATTTATATTATTTTTTAGATAGAAATTTTTATTTTGTTCTTATAATTTAGTTATCATGGTAAAAAAATTAAGTTATTACGGTTGAGGTTAAATTGGGTTTAAAGGGAATTTAACTATAAGATAAGGCTTATGATTTTTACAAAACTTTTATAAATGCGATTTCTGAGTTTATTTTTACCCTATAATATATTATATATGAATTTTGGGTGCCTTGTTTCCACTTGAACATGAATAAGTCCTTATATTAATTTAAAATTTTGAATTATTACAAGAGTACCACTCCCCTCACTTATAAAAGGGAACCAATTATCCTCTATTCATCACACATCTTGAGGCACTTAGATCAAAAAATACCTAAAAAATACCTTTATAAATTCCTTTTCCATATCCCAGATCTTTTTTTCTTCACCTAATAACATCCTAATAAGGATTAATGTGTAAGATAAAGTAGGTCTCTCAAAGAAGATGCAATCATCTTTACCGAATTTGTCAAAGTTTATTTCTTATGATACTTATACTAAATCTATTGTATACATACTAAATTAATTAATATAGTATAATGAATATATTTTTATTTTATTATTATTATTTTACAACCATTTTCCATCTCTTTTATATCCAATAGAAAATGAAAGTATCGCTCATGCATATTTGTAGAATACCGCCTCCACGTAGAGATACAATTCATTTTTCATCACTAACTAAAATTGATGTATATAATGATGAATTTAATAAATATATATTATATTTATAATATAATTTAATTATTTGATGAGAAAATATCATTTATATTTTTCCTTCTTTTTTTATAAAATGATAACAGTGTTCATGCGTACGTACAGACTACATTATTCATGAATGATGTAATTCATTTATTTATCTATAACTTTTATTTATGATTATAAATATGTATATAATTAATATATGTAATATTTATATCATTATTAATATTCTATATATTATGGAATCATGATCAATATTCAAGGTTCACAACATCCAAAGTAAGACATAAATGAAAAATGAAGTAGTTAACACCCAAAATAATGATGATAATGAAATATTGTTAATGAACAGGTGATAACATGATATATTTAAAACATGTATGATATTATAAGTATAAAAAATTTTATTTTATATAATTATAATAAATTTAAATTTATTATAAATGGTGTTAGAGTACTTATAAATCAATTCAAACATGAGGTAATGGTTTATCGTCTCATTTTTGTTTTTGTGAGACATATTTAATATTCACCCCTTGTTTCATTAATGTGGTGTATATAATTACCCTTTAATATTATATATCATGAATATATTTATATTCATGTTATTTAATTTTTTATTTCAAGTTATTTATTTCATGTATTTTATGGTTCAAAAGTTACCAAATCGGTAAGGGTTTTATGTTACAATAAAAAAATTTACTGAGATTTTTTATGCTTAAATTTATGATGATGAAATTATATGATATATATCTCGTAAATATTACATATCTTATTCTAATTTATTTAAATTTTTAATTTACAATTTTTCCTTTCATTTTCCTCTCTCTAAGTACTTGGAGTATGAAAAAAAATTAAATTCGTCATTGTTTTCTATTCGATCAAGAATCTTTTTCATTCATGTCTAT
Source organism: Viscum album (assembly GCA_963277665.1). Lineage (NCBI taxonomy): Eukaryota > Viridiplantae > Streptophyta > Magnoliopsida > Santalales > Viscaceae > Viscum > Viscum album. The sequence goes on along the minus strand of OY728146.1, from coordinate 180,532,491 downwards.
ATTTTATTTAAAATGTTTTCAATATTTTTGTAATATTATAAAATTATTTATTAAATTCTATTTTTCCTGTGTTTTAATTACTATAAAAAAAATTAAAATCAATATTCTTTTCATTTTCTAAATGAGTTACTTTTTAATGAAGGTGTGAAAAAAATCTTTATTTTAACATATACCACAAAAAGGGTTTATCCTACTATCATGACTTCTCTTTTATTTGAGGATTATTTTAAAAGTTTCTATAATTATTTTGAAAAAAATTCCTCATGTTGTAAAAAAATTAGATTTTAAATAAGTGGTTTCAAAATGAAAATGGTCTTTTCCCCAATAAATGTTCCAATGATATTTTAAATATATTATCTATTATGCCTCTCTCTCTATATCATGATGTTTTCATGACCATAGACACTCTAATTTTTATCTTAAAATTTTATTTAAGTGGGTATCATTATTATTTTTTAAATACAACATGATGGAGTTAATAAAATCTTAAACATATTTTAAATTATTATTAAATGCTTAAAAATATCTCTTATCATGCTTCAAGATCATGTAAACGTGTTTAAATAATCTTATAAATCTTTATAAGGAAGTTTAAGAGGATTCACAAGAATATGGAAGTGTGTAGAATATACTGGCTCACTAGTGTAGGGAACCATCCAACTGGTGTTAGGTGTAAAATAAATCCTCCTATCCAAAATACCCACTAGATAGCTGATAGAGTCCCACCACTCAGCCAGTGATGGAGAAATAACCATACACCTCCGAATAAGTCCATTGGTTTTCTAATGGTGTTGTCCCAACTATCTAGTAAAATATCCAAAAGCTCAGATGTCTCTAGGTAGGCCACCGGCTACCCAAAAAAAGCTACTAGGTATCAGGTGGAATCATCCCAACAGCTTCGGGATTTCATTTCTTATTATCAAATTTTCTATAACTCCAGTATTATTTGGATTAAATTACCCATGAAAAATTCTAGAAGATTACCAGCTTCTTGGAGGCTATTAAAGGAGTCTCTTGGCCCCATATAACCTTACCTTAACAACCTTTATTATCTATTAAAGTCTAAATATTGAATCAACACTAAAGTGATAGCTTTCTAAAATTCTCTTGAAGATCCATTCTAATACCTCAATTTCTCTAAGTCTCTCAACTTTTCTCTCAAATCTCTCATTCCCCATTATAATCATACTTATAATAAATTTTTTAGTGGATTTGAAATGGGTTTCACTAAATAAAACCACTCTCTTCTCATCACCTTTCTTCAGTGGGTTCTCACTCTATAAAAGTGAGGGAAGGATTCATTAGCTACCGGTGAAGCTCAATTTGGTGCGAAAAAACAAAAATTGTGACGGATGGTTTTATTTACCACCTCTAAGATCAAGGGATTAATAATATTTACCTCTTAAGTCAATGGGTAGAGACTTAGGGGATCACATTGAGATATTTCTGAACTCTTTATCAATTGTTTTTTCCCTCTCTTTACTTTACACATTGTATAATTTAACATTTATTCACATAATTTCATAAATTAAGTTTAATTTTTTCATGTTTATTTTACTTTGATATTATATTTATATCGTGACTCAAATTTTTTAACTAATATTCAAATGATTTCTCACTATATTCTTTCAAAATAGTTTGATTTTAAAATTAATTTTTTCTTCCACTTTAAATTTTTAAGTACAATTCACCCCCCCCCCCCCCTCTTTCTATATTTATCTAACAAAAAATTTGGTATCAAATAATTTATTATTGATATAATCAAAAAAAATCTATTATAAATTTATTTTTATTTTTTTTCAAATCTTAATCGATATAAAATCTTGATCTATTTATTATGGAATATAATTCATATTCTCAAGCTCATATTTTTGATAGTATTTATTACTCATATTATAAGAATCAAATGTTAACCTTTCTCAGCAGTATTAATTACGCTATTTAGAAAATGGTGATGCAATATTTTTTTCTGACTAAAGTATATAAAGAAAAATGTACTCTCAAAAATTCTAATGATTTTTAAATTAATATAAAATATATAAATGCATTACATTGTGGTCTTGGTAAAAGTGACTTTAATCATGTTTTTTATATGTAATAAGGCTTATGGAATCTAGAAATTAATACAAGTCACACATGAAGGAATGAATAAAGTAAAGGACACTAGATTATATATTTATTTTTAATATTTTGAAATTTTCTCAATGTATAATAATTAATCTATTATTAGATTTTTTTATGAAATTTACTGACATTTTCAATGGTATAAAATCCCTCGATGATGAATTATCCATAATAAATCTCATAAAGAAAATCCTATAGGATTTATCAAGATCATGGGATCCCAAAGTCACATCCATTAAAGAAGATAAATATGTGAAAAATATGGTGGTTAAGGAACTCATTAGATCCTTAATGAGATGTTTAATAAATAGGAAGTGAAAAGTATATAATGAGGCCAATGAAGTCAAATAAGTAAAACAAATCATCACCTTTAAAGATACCAATGATAAACCATCTGGGGTTGAAGTTATAAACTTTATCAACTCACTAAAAACAAAAAAAAAACTTATAAAATAATAAATTTGACAACTGATCTAAGAAGGTAAGTCAAAAGGTATAACCATAAGTGACATTCTATGAATTTAAAAAAGAAAGGTCACATAAATCTAGAGTGACCCACCTATAAGAATAATCTTAATGAAAAAACCAGGTAAGAAGACTATCAAAGTCACTAGATATAGTAAAAGTAATGAATCTATAGATTCAACCTCCTCATCCACTTCAAGTGACTCAAGTCCAATGTGTCTTATGGTACATGTTAATTAAGATGTTGAGGTTAGTACACATATTTTTATTTCTTCCTCTTCATATTCTTGTCATAATTCATCCACTCTCTCTTCTAATTCATTTTTCTACTCAATTCACCTTAATTTTGAAGACCTAAAATATGTTCATAATCAACTTCAAAGTGGTTTTTATCAACTTGATTCTTAATATAAATATCTTTATAATAAATACAAGCAAGCACTTAGTAAAAATGAATATATTCAAAAATAAATTTATCCTCTCTTAAAGAAAAATAATAACTCTCCCTAAAATTCAAGATACAACTATATTTTGATAAACTTTAATCCACCATTAATGACCTAAAAAGTTCTATATTCATATTCATACAAATAGAAAACAATTTAAATAAAATTTTGGCCTCTCAGATACATAAAAAATATGCGGTTGGTTATTTTTTCCCTAATCATGCATTAAACTCTAAGAATTCCTTGAAAACTAATTTCATTAAAGTTTTCTCACAAGATTTATTTTTTAAATATTGTAAAATAATTTGTTATTTAATCTATGAATTTTATTTCAATAATTCATGATATGGGAGACCAAAATCAATCCATTTGTCTTCAAATTTTTCCAAAATAAAATCTCATGACAAATAAATATAGATTCTTAAATCATTATTGGATGGTGTAAGCAGACTTGGGTTTTTATGGGTACCAAAACCTTTAATAATTTAATTTTTTAGTAAAATTATCTTCTAAGAAAAACCCAAGAAGTTCCAAGATAGTGGATTCTCAATACACATGTGTGGAGAGATCTATAAATTCATTCAAATCAAAAAACATTAAGGAGTTCACATCTCCTTTGGTGATAACTCTAAGGGTAATATAATATGTGAAGGTTCCATAATTTTTTCTCAGTAAACTATTATTAAAAAATATATTTATAAAAGTATTCAAAAATAATTTTCTAATTATTAGTCAATTTTGTGATAGCAGTTTTAAACTTTCTTTCAAAAATTATTTTTTCAAATTTATTAACTTAAAATAAAAACATGTATTTAATGCATATCAATTTCAAAAAATTTATAAAATAAATTTAAAATCTCACACTAGCCAAAAAAATAAATATTTTAGTGAAAAATTTTGTGAGTCATGGATTTGGTATAGAAACCTTGGTCATTATAGCATACACTCACTCAACAAACTCAACTGTTATCAAATAGTATAATATATTCAGAAATTGAATTTCAAAAATGGTATTGTATTGTAAGTATTACAACATGGTAAATAATAAAAATCCACTTTTAAATATAAAAATAATAATTTCATCTTCAATACATCTTAATTAAATTCATATTGATTTATTTATACCTTCTCAAATTGAATTTCTATGACATAAATCCTATATTTTTTAATTTTTTATGACTTTACAAGTTTCTCATGTCCATATTTCTTATCTCTTAAAAGTGAATAGTTTGAATCCCTCATCAAGTTTTCTTAAAATAAATTAAAATGAAAATTTGTTTAAAATTATTTCAATTTGAAGTGATCATGTTATAGAATCTGATAATAAATAATTTAATGATTTATGTTCTTCTAATGGCTATAATCATTCTTTTTATTCTCCTCTAATCCTCAATAAAATGGGATAGTATAAAGGTAAAATTGAATTTTCCCATATATTGATTGAACTCTTTTAAATGATTTTAATTTACTAAAATATTTTTTAAAGAGGCTTTGAATACTACATGCTTTATCATTGATCATTTTCTCATAATATCCTTTCTCAAAAATAACCCTTATGAAATTTTTAAAAATAAAAAACTCAAATTTATCTTTTTAATGTTTTTGGTTGAAAATGTTTTATTTTAAACACCAAATACAATATTGGAAATTTTGATTCTAAATTCGATGAATGTATCATTCTTGGGTAATCCAACTTAATAAAGTCATATTGAGACTTTAAAAAAGGACTAGAATGATGAAATAGTAAATACACATCATTTTTAACTAAACTTTTCTCAAATATAATTCTCAAAATGCTTTTGAAAATGATGTTTTAAATGAACCTTTTTAAACTAAAGAAGTTGGAGAATAAAAAGAATCTTATTTTAATTCTTTACCTAAAACATTAAAAAATATAGAGTCCATTCCCTTGAAAATGTAATTAGATATTTTCAAGAGGTGATTTGTACTAAAATATTGGTCTTAAATGAGGTTGAACATATTGTATTTGTCTCTCACCTAGAACCCCAAAACCTTAATGATTCCCATAATGATGAAAATTGGGTACTTTAAATAAAAGAGGAACTAAATCAATTCAATAAAAATTATGCATGTAATCTCATGGAAATACCTAATGATCATCCCATCAAGGGATCTAAATGGGTATTTATAAATAATCTAGATGGTCTCGGTGGTATTACAATAAATAAAGCATTTTTATTAGCTAAAGGTTATAACCAATAAAAATGAATCAACTATGGTGAAAAACTTTCACTCATTTCATGATTAGAATCTATTATAACCTTGTTAGAATTTTCCTCACATATTTTGTTCAAACTCTTTCAAATGGATTTAAAAATTTATTTTAAAAATATTTTTATTTCTAAAAATGTTTTTGTGGAATAGCCACCTAGTTTTGAAAAATCTCTTTTTCTGAATTATGTTTTCAAATTGACCAAATATATTTAAGGTTTAAAACAATCCTCTCAAACTTAATATGAATTTATTTAAAATTTTCTTTTATCAAATGGTTTTAAAATGGGAAAAGTTTATTCAACCCCGTTTTCTCAAATACATATCAAATGATTTATTACTTATAAAAATTTATGTTAATTATGTGATTTTCCACTCTTCAAATGAATCTATTTGTTTTGAATTTTTTCATTTAATGAAAAATTAATTTGAAATTAGATTTATGGGTTAACCCAAAATCTTTCTCAGTTTTCAAATTTTTTAAAGAAATGATGATTTCTTTTTAAACCAAGTAAAATACACTAATGAACTCTTAAAATAATTTGGCATAGATCAAACTAAAGAAATTAATATACCCATGAATAAAACTTTTAAGTTAAAATTAGATAAACCTGATAATATAGTAAACAAAAAACTTTATAGAAGTATGATTGGTAGTATAATTTATCTTACTGTGACTTGGTCGGATGTCATGTTTAGTGCTTGTCTTTGTTATCATTTTCAATCAAATCCAAATGAATCACATCTCAAATCTATCAAAAAGATTATTTTTATTTAAAAGGAACTAAAAATATTGGTTTCTTTTATTCAAAAGGAACTTATTTTTAATTAGCATCATTTTTCAATGCTTATTTTGGAGGATTTCAACTAGATACAAAAAGTACAAGTGGTACTTTTCACCTTCTTGGAAAAACCATCATCTCATAGATTATTAAGAAGCATAACTTTGTTAATATTTATATAGATTAATTGGAATACATATCTATTTGGAGTTATTGAGACTAAATAAAATAGATCAAACACCCTCTCTTATAGTTTCATCTTACATTTGACCCTATCCCTATTAAGTGTAACAACACCAGTGCCATTAATATCTCCAAAAATCTTATTCAGTACTCTTGTACCATGAAATTGACCTTAGACACCATTTCTTAAGATATAACTTATAAAAAGGTTATATATTATTGGATTTTGTTTTAATTAAATATAAACATGCTGATATTTTCTCTAAACCACTATCCATTTATCATTTTGAATTCATTAAGAGTTAATTAAGAATGGTACTCTTGTGATTCTCTTCATTTGATCTATGGTTATCTTTAGTTTTTTTTAAAAAAACTTATTTAAATCTTTTTAAAACATGAATTTATTATTTTTTTATTTTATTTTATCTTGTATATGATCTATTTATGTCACATATACTATCATTTTTGGGGGATTTATATCTCTTTTTAATTATGAAATTTTCCTTAAGAAATATATTTTACTTTAAAATTAATTATTTTCCAAAAAAATTATCTCATTTAAAAAAATTCAAAAATATATTATCTAAGAATAAATATTGTTTATAATATTATTTTAGTTTTTAAAATAAATTATTTTTTAAACCCTATAAAAGTATTAATGTTTATACACTTTTTAAAAAATGTTTTTATCTCTCTTTAAGGAAGATTAATACTGAGTAAAAAATATATTTTATATAACTCTCTCTTTAACATATATCTTGAGTTTTATTTGGTGAAATAGAAATTGAATGAGTATTTAATAGTATAATTTCACATTACATGGACTTTTCTTCCTTAATTTATTTCAAGGATAAATTCAATAAATAGAGTAACTATTCATTGAGGAAATTAGTTTTGTGGAAAAGGTATGTATCTTGTTATTCCTTTTCTTATTTTTTTCAATCCTTTTCTATTATTCTTTCTCTTTATCTCTTAAAAACTTATTTTTTAATTCCCCCCTATATCTACCTGTAAATGGGGATTTTAGAAGTTAAATGAATTTTTTTCAAACCCATTATATTATAAAATTTCTTTTTCTCTCATGAACTTTTTATTAAAAATATCTATTTTTGAAATCTTATATTTTTTTTATAAAATATCTTTTTTCTCCTATTTCTCTTTTTTTCTCTTTTTTATAATCACAATGGTGGCTAAATTTTATTAAATTCAAAAGTGTGGTAAATTTTCTGATTTTTTTGTTTATTTTTTACAAATTCATATAATTTTTTAAACATCCTAGTGCTTAATTGTTTTACAAATAGGTGGTTATAAAACTTTGAGTGTAATTATTTAATTATTGAATATATAATATAATCCTTGTTTTATTTAATCCTTTAACACATTGAATATATTTTTAAAATATTTAATTACTTTGTTATCTCTTACTCTTGATTTTAACTTACTTTATCTTTTAATGTTAAGAGTTTGTCGTTATAAAAAGGGGTAATTTTTGTACCTATATCTATCTCTTAGTGTTTTCATGATCACAAACACTTAAATTTAAAAAAAATATTTTAAGTATGTTTTATTGATTTTTTTTTGAATAAAAAGTATAGGAATTCCTATCACATAAAATATATTTTTAAGTATTATTAAAGTCTTGTAAATGTATATTATCATGATTAAAGATTATGGAAACTTGTTTGAAGAACCTTGTAAGTTTTTAGAATAAAGTGGAGTAGGATCCACATAAAGTTGTAAGTGTGAAAACATTACCATATCATCATTGTAGGGAACCAGCTAGTAGGTTCCATGAGTCTAGTAGATACTCTAGTCCAGAAGACCCATTATCTAACTAGAGGTGAATGAAGAACTATACTCCCTAGAATAATAAGTCTATTTTCTAGATAGTATAGGTGTATTGATTAGACGGTAAAATATCAAGAATCTTATATATATCTTGGTAGGCCATAGGATTCCTGATGGAGGCTTCTAGGTATCTGGAGGCATTATAGTAGTAGTTTTAGGAATGCATTTATTAGAGACAAAATATCCAAAACTCTAGTATTATTCAGCATCAATGAAACCCCATGAATTCAAGAAGATTTCTAGACTCTTAGGGAAATAAAAGGAGTCTCTTTTACCCATAGAACATTACCTAGTAAAATTTTATTACCAACAATACTCTCATGATTAAATTTACATTGAAGTGAAAGATTTATCAAATTCTCTAAAATATCATTTCTAATATCTCAATCTATATTAGGATCTCAATCGTTCTCTCTGATAATTGCATCATTGAGAATAAAAAAAAATAAATTTATAAACACCTAATTACTACTAGTGTTGTGGTAAAAAGGGTATTGTACCACAGGGAAGGACTGACTGTGCTTAAGTGAACAAAAACAAGACAAAAAAATAAAACAAAACAAAACAAAAAGAAATAGCAGAGGATGGTGGTGATAAAATAGTGAATTGAATGAAGATTTGTGTGTGAGAGTGAGTTTTTTAGTAGACTAATAAGATAGATAGTTATAAAGGATATAAGAAGAAGTGAGATAGTGAGATGAATAAATAGATGTGATAGGGGAAATTAGTTGGCTGGTTTCAATGATGATTTACCTTATTCACACACTAGAAGTAAAATATATGGATCTGATTCAAGGAAGATAACTAGATTTTCTTTAGGTCATCTTATAACCGAACTGAAATCTATCGTTTATCAAATGTGGAGATAGCTTAATCACAAAATGGAAATAATCATAAATCACTGACTTCAAAATGACGGTTAAACTTAGGGTGCCTCTCTCTTTTGTGCCTAATTCATTTTTCAATGAAATACCCATATTGAAACAATTAAAATTAAAATTTGATAAAGACTAGTTTCCACTGATCTTGATGGTTTGAAAAAATATGTTATTTGAAAAGTGAGAGAGATAGAGAGAGAGAGTGTGTGTGGAAATCCCATAGAAGAAGCGTGCATAAAAAATAGAAAAACATATTTAACAAACCTAGATAATTTTCCTTGAGGTAGATTATCCAAGAATCATGATCAAAATAAGAAGATTAAGATATGTAAAAATTTATTAGTTTATGATGTAGAAAATATAGAAAAAAGAGAAAGCGATAAAAGATCTTTCTATCTCCCTACTTGATCTTATGAAATTTGAATGTCTGATCTTGAATATCTGCCTAAATGGTATATGGAATTATGTCTGGCTCTCGATGTCCCACCCTAGGAATCTAGAAGTTGTGTTAGGTTCTACTCTGATCTTCTGATCCTCTGTTCCTAGATTTTGAAGTCGTGAGGTGACAAGTTTAAGTAGTGGCCTCCTCATCCTATTTTATGGTTCTCCCCCTTCTAATTGATATAATCATCTCCACTGCCCTCCTAGATCATTCTATAATGTGTCTCGAGTCCATGGGGAAATTATCTTCTGCTCTTATCATGTTGCTTCAAGAGTCTTTGAATGCTCTCTACTTGATCTCTTGTCACCACTCCTAGTTCATTTCTCTGGCCTTTGCGTGGCACATTCAGTGAGCCACTTCCTCCTCAACTGTCAGTGAAGCACGAACTCTTTAATCGAATGATTAACTCCTCTAAGTTTCAAGCATGTAGAAAGATCCCTCCCCTTGTTCCAAACAACAAACAATAAAAATGGCATCATATGGTAAAAAAATAATGACAATTAAAATATAGTAACATTATTATAGTTATAATATAAAAAATTTAAAAAATAAACTTATTAAATATATATATATATATACCTAAAATTAGTATTTCTAATATAAAATATAAATATAAATAAAATGTTTATTTACCAAAATTTACTATTAAACATATATACTACTTAATTTCTATATTAAATCTATTAAAATTAATTAAACTATTGTAATAGTAATATTATATTAATTATTATTATATATATTATATGTTATAAAATAAATAAAGAAAATAAAATAAGAAAAAAGAAGAGGATAAGAGTGGGGGTGTACTGAGGGGAAAGGGGAACAGAGGGGTGTGGTTGGCTCGTGTAGGTAGGGGAGAAAGGGCGGTGGATCTCCAATGCATGGTGGCGGTGGATCTCCATGCCATAGTGGTGATGCTGCTTTGAGTGGTGTATATGTTAGTGGAAAAGGGAGGCTCAACTCAATGTCATGTGGCCTCAGAAGATATATTGTATCTTTGTAGAGGGTTTGATGGCTGGCTTGATAGTAGGCGGGGGTCGGGAAAACACCAGATATTGTAGCATCAAACTCTCTATAAGTGGGTTCTAGATTCGTGGGTGGTAGTTTCGATCTTCAGATCTAATTTTCTGATTGTCTTGAATTAGGTAATTTTGAGTTTGGTTGTCTTATTCACCTGTATAGGATTTGGATCAAATCAAATTGTGTGTTTTTTCTTGTTGACACTGATTTTCTGTGTGTTGTTGTTGTAGTATTTTTTTATAGATCTTCGATTATGGTGTTGTGTTATAGAAGTGGGATGATGAGACATGATACAAGGGAGGTGAGTCAAGAATCAGCAGTAACTCCCTAAGTCATGGTTGGTGGGTGGTGGTGAGTGTGGCGGAGGAGTTGGTAGTAACTAGGGGTGCAGTGCGAAATAGAGAAAAGTGATATCGATTGTGAGAAGTATGCTGGAAGAAGGTGGAAGTGGGGAGGTGCTACTAGAAAAAATAGAACCTAGTGGGGACTCAATTGAGTCACCATTGGGAGGATAAATTATAATCTGGTGGTGAGACAAGTGAATGAGAGAGTGGTGGTGAAAAAAGACTCACCATTGGCGAAGTCAACTATGAGTAATATTTTGTTTTCAAACTAAACGGATGGTGATGGGTTGAACAATGACTCCAACGGTGAGTGGAAAAAAATATTGGTGGTGGGAACTCCAACAGTGGTATCTAAAAAATCAAAAAAGGAAAATTAATCAATTAGTTAAAATTAAAAATAAAATTAAAATATAATTCAAATTTAAAAATTATTACAAACTAAAATAGTTTTAATTAAATAATATTAAATAAATAATTAATATAGATTGCAATTTTTAAAAACAATAAAAAAATATTTAAAGTCAGTTACTTAAATTAATTAACCAATTAATTAATTAAAATAATTAATCAAATTAAAGGATTTAATTAAAATTAAATAATACTAAGTATTAAAAGTATTTACAAAATTGAGTTAAATTATTAAAATTAACATAATTATTTAAAGTGTAAAAACAAAAGTAAAAGTTTATTTATTTATAGATAAATTAATCAAATAAAATATTGACTAAAATAATTATTTTTAAAAACAAAATAAATACAAAAAAAGAATAATAATAATGAAAAATTATGATTTAAATAAAAACAAAATAATAAAAAATGAAAGTAAAACCCAAATGAAAATTTTTTACTTGAAAATTATAAAAATGAAAAGAATTATCAATAAAATACAAATTTATAAAAAAAACTCTTTGATTTATTAATTTTGTACAAAAATGAAAAAATTAAATAAATATTGATTAAAATATATTATTTTGATATTAAAATGTCAATAAAATATAAAAAATTATTTTGCAAAGAGTGTGAAAACAAAGCCACATCAAACTCCCCCACACTTAAGTATTTTTTTATCCCCAAATAAATAAATTCTTTTTTAATTTTTAAAATAAAAGGAATGTTCTGTTGTAAACTCAACAATGAAGCATGTCTGTAATTTTAAAAATAAAGGCACAAAACCTAGACTAGATTTTTAAAGAGTGCTCAAAAATGGAACTGTCTAGTTTCAATCTCACATTGGGAATCAAGGGAAACAAATACTCATTCACTATCAAATATTCCATGCCTCCTATATGAAGTCACCTACTTCCCAAGTTCCATTCCAGTTTAAGTTCAAACTCTAAGAGTGCTGATAGGTTAGATTAATTGGTATTAAAATCTTAATAGAAGGCACCTTCAACTTTCGATTTCTCCTAGGTTCCAAAAAGTTTTTTTAAAAAATTAAAATAACTGTATTGATACAGCTCAAATGATCTTCAAACAAGTAAATTGTCCCCTTCTTCATCGAGGTTCAAAATTATCCTCACCTTAATGAGCTCATTTTTTACTAATATGTACTTTATTTTTTTATTATTATTTTTACTGAGCCATGTATGTGAACAGCAATGTACAAAATCACTTATTAATATTTGTAGGGATAATACACGAACTCAGAGCCTAGAGTCTCATAGATTCATCATGGGATCTCGTTTACCCATTTTACTCTCATTTCAAAGGACCTCTAAAATTACTATTTGATTTGTATCCTTAAAGTGATTAAATTTTATTTTTTAAAATTTTGATTCCCTCGGTTTTAGTAAAAATTCCAAGTTACCTAAATTGATGATCCCTATTCTAAAAACTATATCCTATCACACTCTCTTCCTCATCTCCTAAATGAAAAGTCCATAACAATAGTATACTCCTTCACTCAGAAATCACACATTCTTAACAGCTTCAGACTCAGTGAAACCCTCGAAAACCAGAAAGTTTTATCCACTAGGAAGGAAAGAATTCATGTGATTGTGAATACTAATAACCCTCAGTTGAATAAATAATTTAAATTTTTTTGAAGAATTTGAAAATTTTTGAAAAAATTGGACCATTGTTTGACAAATAATCAATTAGGGTATTGATGTGACCAGAATTACAGCACATAAAGACCCATCCCACACAATTAAAACTCAACAATGTCTCCATTGTTGATTCCTAAGGTGGGAGAAAAATTAAAAGGATTTAAATAGATATTGAAATATAGAACAATAAAACGAAATTTTATGCGTGAAAAAGAAGTTCAAGAAGTTATTTATCACAAAAAAACAGAATAAAAGAAAATATAAACGTAAAATAAAGTTCGTTGTCCAGGACAGTCACACAAGTGTGTTTTTTTAGTCATATAAAGTAGTATAATGACATGAAAATTATATATAGTATAAATTGAATCAAAGTGAATGTATTGGGTGCAAGTATTTTTCACAATTCAGTTTAACTAAATTTTCAACTTTGAAGATTATAACAGCTAAGAACCCATGAAAAATACAGTTCACATCATTTCAAAATAAATCTGGGGGACTCCCCTATAATAATGTATTACCCTCATGCATAAAAATATGAACATGTAAATAAAAATGAAAAGGATAACAACACTTCCTTGAATATGGGAAATATGACCATTAATTTGAATTGAAAATATCCTTCCCAAGTGCACTGGTTGATCTTCTCTATTTCCTACAATGTTCATAAAAAATCATAATAAACTAGAATTTAATGTTAAATAAAAATTCAACCAAAAAATGAGTTGAAGAGGTGTTATATAGAGGATGAAGTGTGATGTCCACTTGGTTATCCTTTTTCTGAGTTTCTAGAAGCAACAACTTTATATCAGTTGTAATCCATGTGACACCATCAGACAGACCAGATAGTAAAATTTTAGAGAATCAAATAGCAACAGGTGTTATATTTATTAGAAAATGGAAATAAAAAAGAAAACAACACATAGACCATGGGTTAGTTCCCATGTAACACTGAGTTTATTTTCTTCAATTAGACTTGAGACAACTTCATTCTTCATGTAGAGAAATGGTATCCAATCCCTTTGGTTGGCCTTCAATGAAATGTTTGATCCTCTGACCATTAACCAAAAATAGTATATTTTCTTCCCCAACTAGCTCTATAGATCTATTGATAAGAACTCTAAAAATGGTGAAGGGTCATGAACACTTGGTATTTAGCTTACCTGGAAAAGGTTTCAGCATAGAATTTAAAATAAGGGTCATCTAACCAAACTTTAAATCCTTATTCTGAATTATTGGGCCATGAAAATGTTTTTTTCTCTATTTATAAATTTCAGAATTCTGATAAGATTCTCTCTTATTTTATCCAACTCAGTTAGCTCTAACATCCTTCTCTCACCAACTAATTTAAAATCAAATTTTAGTTTCTTCACTACCCAATAAGACATTTTTCAATTCCATCGGTAGACGAAAAGTTTTCCCAAAGAGCAGCTTGTATAGTGACATCCCTATGAGAGTATTGTAAGTAGTTCTATTGTCCCATAGACCCTCATCTAACATCACTGACCAATCATTCCTAGATTTAGGCACTATATTCTCCAAAATATGTTTGAACTTCATGTTTGACACTTCATCTCACCCACTAAACTGTGGGTGGTAGGTGGTACATGTTCTATGATAGTATTCAAACATCTCCACCAAATTATAGAAAATATAATTTTTTAAGTTACTCCCATTAGTTATGTTTTTTATTATAAAATTCACCACACTATAAGTAGAATTATTGGGAAGAACCACTATCTCAACCCACTTGGACACATAGTCCCCAACAACCAGAATATACGCATTCCTATAAGAGGATGAGAAGGGTCCTATGAAATCCAAGCCCAAAAAAAGCAAAAGATTCCACCTCCAAAATTCCTTTTTAAGGAAGATCTTTACTTTTTCCAACATTTTGAAGTATCTGACACTCTACACAGCTAATGAACAAGATTCTAGCATCTTTAAACAAAGTTTGTAAGTATAAACTAGCCTTTTGAACCTTCTGATCAATCATCTCTCCTCTATGGAGGTCACCCTAAGGTGATGAAAGAAATCTTTTAAGTATGTGTATAATTTCTTCTTCAACAACACATATTCTCAAAATACCATCAGTAAATCTCCTAAAAAGAAGAGGATAATCCAAAAAATAGTATTCTAATCTAGATGTAAACCTTTTTCTTTGGTTCTGTGATATTTCCTTGGGCATGACATCAATAGCCAAAAAAATGGAAAAGTCTTAAAACCAAGAAGACTACTATACAGAAGTAGAAAATAACTATTCATCGGGAAATGATGTGTTAATATCTCTTGGTTCCTCAGTTTGAGAGCTGGGAAGACTATAAAATTGATATGTAACAATATTTTTACCACCCTTCTTATCCTTAATAACCAAATAAAACTCTTATAATTGGAGTGTCCACCTCATGAGAATAGTTTTTGAATCCGTTTTATCCAGTTAGTAATTGAGGACTTCATGGTTAGTAAAAATGATAACTCTGGACCCTATCTGTAACACCCCAAGATTTCATAGTGCGTTATTTCTTCAAAATAATTCAATAACTTGCACTACACGCAACACTGAGTTCAAGAGCACCATGACTTACCAAACTAGTTGTTCAAAAGAGGTTATGAATAGTATTAACTAAATTTTTAACATTATATAATCCTTATAATTTTAGAATCCATATTATCAGTTTCTTAGACATAATGTAATAATAAATTCATTTTTTCAGATAAAAGGATTATTTTTCAAAAAATGCACTTTTACCAACTTTTAATGGTGAACCCTTTTTAAATCCAATATTTTAAAACTTTTATATATTCAATTTGACTAAATAAATTTATTATTTATAATGGTGACATCAAAAATTTACAATGTAACACCCCAAGCTTCCTCGGTACACTTCTCTTTGAATAATACATTAGTGTGTGTTGTACGCAACTTCGAGTTCTATCACACACCACAACAAATCGAACTAGCCATTATGAATAGTAATACCTACTTTTTCAAATTTTATAATTTTTATCACTCAAAATGGACTTCATTTTTTTATTCGGAATATCAAATTTATCCTAGGGTGAAATTTTGGTACTTTTCGGATAACTTTTATATTTTGATGAATAGTGAAAATTACAAAATTTTTATTAAAAACAACTTTTTTAATCGAAATAATTAATG
Organism: Viscum album; assembly: GCA_963277665.1. Lineage (NCBI taxonomy): Eukaryota > Viridiplantae > Streptophyta > Magnoliopsida > Santalales > Viscaceae > Viscum > Viscum album. The sequence goes on along the minus strand of OY728146.1, from coordinate 180,516,522 downwards.
GAGATAAATTATGAATTTGAGTTTTTTTAAAGTATATTTAGAATATATTTTTACCATTTAATACAATTTTCGTCATTGGACATAATTTCATATTAAAACTGGACATAAACAAGTGTCAATCTTTTGATAGTTATTATCTCTTAAAAACATGCTTTTTGTTTTGACAGTGGGAATTAATTTTAAATTAATTTATGCCACTTATGTGTTTTGAATTTGTAAAAATGGACTCCATATTTGGAATCAGGATGTCCAAATTTTGTAAATAGGTAAATTTTATTTTTAGACATTTTGAATAATTACTTCGGTAAATATTTTATTTACCATGATTAAAGGGTAAATTCGGTAAATAAGGGTAAAAAAATAATATTATAATAATAATAAATTACCCCAAAACGTGTCTTAACGCTATTGGTTGATACATTTCCGACCATGGGAATCTTTGGGTCGATTTTCGGACCCCATGGATTCACTTCTAAGTGATAATGACACTTTATATTAATTAAGTTAAAATAAATACAAAAATGACATAAGCATATATCTTTTAGAAAAACAATTTTTACATAGGGTTATATATGTTGAATTTTTGACTATAAATATTCATTATAAAGATAAAGATATTTCCTACATAATGGTATTTTATTTATAATTTTTAGACATTGAAAAAGTAAAAATATATATGACACAATAATGATGCAGTGTTTTCCTTATTAATGAAAGAATCAAATAATTGATATTATAAATGTTAAAATAAATATAATTTAAAGTTTTGATGACATACACGAATTTTATTGGCTAATATGACATGTTATTATTGCTTAAATGAATTTGGTTTGAATTAATACATTTTTTAAGACTTTAACAAAAATCAATTATTGAGTAGTGTCAAAATTGACATAAATGAGTTTTTAAAACAAATATTATATTATTAATTTATATTCTATTCCAAAAAATCTAAGGTTCGTCCAAGAGACTTATATAATGATAGGTGTATCATTAATGGACTACTTGGGGGTATATTGGAGGTATATAGTAAGTTTATTAACTATATAATATAAAAATACAAAGTGACATGGTAAGTGTCAAACTAATTAACTAAGAGTTAAAACTAAAAGATAAGGTTAATATAATGACACAAACATGTCTAAATTTTATTGTTTGAGTGTTTTTAGACCCATAAACACCTTAAACATTAAATAATCCACTTTGGAGCCATTATAAACTGAATATTAATTTATTATAAAATAATATTTCTAGATTTTCCTAAAGAGCCCCTCCTCCCCCTTATAAAAGGACACCACTTATAACCAATTCCTCACACCTCTCAAGAATTTTGTATCATCCAAACTCTTCACAATTAATCTCCTTACATCACTATCCTCATCTTATAATCCTTACCATAGTCATAAGGCACTTCAAGATTCCTTTTTGGTTCAAACCAAAGGGAATTAACCAAATTAAAGGTAACGATTTCTCTTAGCTTCTTTTCTTTTATTTTACTCCTCCAAACCCTAAACTCTTATTATTATTTTCTTTTGTAACAAAACCGGTATCATAAATATACTAGGATATTTTTATTAGAATTATTATAACTACACTTACACACACATCCATATAATGGGTGAATAACATAATGTTTCTGTGGATGGAAACCAAACACCTCACGAAGAGATGATTGTTCAATTATCTCCTACCACCTCTCATGGTGGCCATTATGATGGAACGATAATTAAATATGATATTTATGGTATTTATTTTATATATAAGCTTCTATAATCCCATTTTATATCATACCATTATTCGTTTCATGTTGTATATATATACGATAATTTCATTTGAGGAAGTGCGGACTACCGCCCCCTCAAAGTGATATGACTCGTTCATACCATACATGGAACATATAAAGGATGGTGTTAATGAACTTAAGTAACACATATAAGATATTATATTATAATGGAATAATTATATACCTATGTATCATTTGGTTTTTATTCTTTTTAAAATGAAAAATGAAATGAAAGTAGCGTTCGTGCGTACGTACGGATTACCGTCTCCACGAACGCGATGAGATTCATTTCCCCTTCATATCCATTCAAGAATAATTATAATTTGATGATTGAAAGTAATGTTTAAGGACTTTATATCATTATGGATATGAATAAGATACAACCTATCCATAACAAACATGGCTTACGTAACAAAGCATATAAATGAAAACGAATCAATTAACACCTGAAATGACGATAATACTAAAATATTATTAACAAAGCAATATTAAAAGATCATATATGATATCATATTTACGTATATGATTCTTGTATAATTTAATAACAATGATTTAACTATTATACAGGATGTTAACCTACCCTTGACCAAGGAAAAGTACAAGGTAAGGGGTTTTCATCTCACTCCTTATTCCCGTGAGATTCATGCCATATTTCCACTATTACCTTTTGTGTGGTGTATGTACTGCCCATAATTGTATTCTTTGTGTAATACACTTTAATGTATGTATATTTACATATTCATTGTATGATACCTCTTTCATGGGGTTTATGTTTCGTAAGTTACCAAATTGGTAAGGGTTAATTTCACAATCTCTTTATTATCCGAGGTTGTTTTTACGTAAGTATCTACTGGGACATATTTATAATCCATGTCCATGTTTTATGAAAGAGTTTTAAAACAGATTATTTTAAGGCACTTTTTTCTAAAAAATAATTTCAAATGTTTTAAATATTTATTCTTCTAAATCTTTCTCATTAATATTCATGTCTTCAAAATGGTTTTTAAGGATTTATTTATATGGGCATGAATGTTTTTAAAATGTTAATTCATTTCAAAAGTTTCAAAAGGGTATGGGACACATTGATTTAAAAATGTCTTTAAATGACTTATTTTCTAAATTGTGTGACTTTTAAATGTTTTCATGAAAAATGTATGTTTCTATCAAAGAGTTTTATAAATCATTTTCAACAACGTCAAAATCCTTTAATGGATTTTAAACCTGTTTTGAAGTTGATTTATCATGATACAAATCTTCCATATTGTGTTGAAGGTTTTGTGATATTTTTTACTGTGGATGTGTTATTTTTATAACATTCATGGTTTATGGGTAAAGTATTGACATCTCGTATGCTAGTTTTAATACGAATTTTTATGTTATGTTTAGACCTTTTCATATAAGGAATGCATTGGACTTATTAAGTGATGGGTGGAGCACGCTATAGCTCCTCGATGCATCGGTAGGTCTCATGAGACAAACTAGTGTCTTGGCACAAGGCCTTGACAAAATCTTATTTTTAGTCTTGGCACGAGGCCTTGTCTACGTGGTAATGATAGTCTAGAATTATTCATTCCATCATTATGAAAGTGGTTATTGATATTGCATGTGATTATTTGACTAGTAGAATATCCATGCGAGTAATTAAATGGCATTATTTGATTTTTTATCTTTTCCATATTATTCTGAGGTTCAAGTTTAAAAGGATTTTCTTTTAGTTATACATTTTCTTAAATGTTTATGTTTATCTATGAAATTTTCTACTATATTGTTATCCTTACTGATCATCTGAGCTCACCCCTTTCAATGTTTTATTTTTCCCAGGATGTGAAGAAGTAATTTATCAATGACCTGCAGGGAAAGTATGTGGGGATATGAGTGTCAACTATGGAGACTATGTTGTTGTAGTTTTCATTTTTATGATGTAATTTAAAACTTATGAATATATCTAGTGTTTCCAAAGCTGCTAAACTAATCGGTACTTCGGGACGTGATTCCTTGTGATCATGCTAATGTTATGTAATAATGCACCGACTCTGGGTAACTGGGGTCGGGGCATTACACTATCAAGTATTATCTGAATTTTTTTAGGTCAAACATCACAGCATATAACTCATTCTCAATGGTTGAATAATTATTTATAGAATCATCCAATAGCTTAATGGCATAGTATATGACATGAATCTTTCTATCTTTCCTCTGAACTAGAACTACACATACAGTTAAATCACTTTCATCACATGTTACCAAAAATGGGAGCTTATATAAAAGGTTAGTGATCATTGGTGATGTGATCAGATTCTTCTTGAGTATATTAAATGAATAAAAACATTTTTCATAAAATACAAAGGGTGTTTCCTTAACCAGTAGAGAGAAAAGAGGCCATGTGATCTTATAAAATTATTTAATGAAAAACTTAGCATGTCCCAAAAAACTTATTATCCCCTTTACATTATTAGGATTGGGAAACTATTGGATAACATTAAAATTGAAATTATCAACCTTCAACTCTTTCTTAGAAACCTTATGTCACAATAAAATGCCCTTAGTATCCATGAACTGACCCTTTTCAAAGTTCAGAACTATGTTGGTATCTTGGTATCTTTCTAGAATAGTTTCCAAATTTTCAAGGTAGTTCTCAAATTCACTTCCAAATACTGAAAAATCATCAATAAAAACTTCAATTATCCTTTCAATCATATCTAAGAAAATATCCATCATGCATCTCTAAAAAATAGCTAGAGAACCACACAAAACAAAGGGTATCCACTGGTAGGAGAATGTCTCAAATGGACAAGTGGTGTTAGTTTTATCTTGATCCTTAGGTGAAATAGAAATATTTTTATTACCATAGTAACTATCAATAAAACAGAAAAAATCATTTCCCACTAGCCTCTCTAAAATTTGGTCCAAAAATGGCATGGGAAAATGGTTCTTCCTTTTGTAAGCATCAGGTTTTCTATAATCTATATAGACCCTCTACTTATTCACAACCCTTGTTTGGATTTTCTCATTTTTTTCATTTGGTACAATTGTCAATCCACTCTTTTTGGGTACAACATGTACAGGACTTACTCAGGGACTATCATAAATTAAAAAAATAATCCCACCATCAAGCAGTCTGATCACTTCTTCTCTCACCACTTATTTCATGTTTGGGTTAAGTCTCATTTGGTTTTACACTATTGGTTTAGACTCAGGTTCCATTGGGATTTTATGCATGTATAAGGAAGGACTTTTCCCATTTGTGTCAACAATTTTCCAGCCAATGATATATTTTTACTTCTTTAAAACTCTAAGCAATTCATCCTCTTGACTTTTCTCTAGCTTGGATGAGATGAACATAGGCAGGGTAGATTTATATCCTATAAAAGAATATTTTAGATAGGTAATTAGGGGTTTGAGCTCTAGAATGGGTGGTTCTTTACTTGAGAAAAGACACATGAGCCTAGGTGGACCAAGGTATTCATGATGCCTCTTGAATAAGGCAGTGTAGAATGTTTCCTCCCCATCTCTATTATTTCCATAAAAATCCTAACATTTAGACTCTTCTTTTGGGGATAGAATGTGTTCCATATAAAACTCATCTAGGTGTTCCAAAAACTCTCCCCCAAACTCATCAATAAGATCCTTTTATAAACTTTGTTGATCCCTATGCAAGTTACAGTAGGGATCTTAGGTTTATAATTAATCTCCTCCAACATCCTCAAAAACTCCTCTTACTGCTCATAAATAAAACCTTTATCTACTAACAACTCATATCTTAGAAATATTAGGTGGGTGGATTCTTTAATTTTCTTAAACACATTGAACTCCTCTTTTTGTTCACCCATGTTGAAAATTAACTTACCCTTTGAGTCATCTATAACATCTCCCCTGTGACCCAGAAGGAAATACCAAGGATGATTGATACCTCCTGGTCACACTCCATATCCATAATCATAAATTTAGCTGGTTAGAAGAGTCTACCCACTCCCATTAGAAAATCATCTACCATACCCACTAGATGAGAGATTTATCAATTTGTAAGTTATAAAAAAAATAGTGGTGGGTTGGAGAACTCATAATCTTAAGTGTTGAAAAGGTGATAGAGGTATAAAGTTTATTCTATATCCCAAATCACACAATCAATTGAACTTACCACCTATGTCCACAAAGGTACTAGGAATGAAAAATCTTCTTGTGTCTTGAAGCTTATGAGGTATTATATTCTCTAAGACAACACTACACTCCTCTATCAGACTATCGGTGAAAAACTCTTCTAGTCTATTTTTATTTGATCATATTTTCTTGAAATATTTTATGTAATATGATATTTGTGTCAAGGCTTCTAGGAAGGGAATATCAATGTTCAGCTTTTTAGCAACCTTAATAAATTTTAGAAACTCAGAATCATGGGTTTCCTTTTTTAATATTTGTGGAAAAGGGATCATAGAATTAATATTTCTAAAAATTAGGGGAATACCTATTACTTATTCTTCAATATTTTTATTGTATTTATTTTCTTCATTTTTCAAGACATTTTCTTGGTGTTTTTTAGTTGGAACAGCAGAAACCAGAGGGTTTCCAGTGCTACTGTCCAATTTTCTAGTTTCATCATTTTCCATATTTTAATTTTTAGATTCATCCAATATTTTGGGTATTTTATTAAGATCTTGGTGGGTTTCAAGACCACTTATAGTGGTCACATCCCTGGAATTTTCCATTGGATTGGCTTCAGTGTTATTTGGTGGCTTACATTTGTCTCTACTACCAACATCTCTAGCCAACTGTCCCATTTGATTTTCTAGATTTTTTATTCTTGAATCCATTTTAACTTTTTCAAAATAATATTTAGTATTTTTTTCATAAAATATCCCTATCAATTGTTGAAACATACCCCTCACTTTATCTTGTGAATTGGGTGATTCAATTTTGGGTTGGGGTTGGGGTCATAAATACTACCTAAGAGGCTGCTAAAAACCAGGAGGTGTGGAAGGTTAAATGACTCCCTACTCCCTCAAATAAATGTTTGGGTGGTTCATATACATATGGTTGTAGGTTTTGGAAAATGGGTCATCTCTAGGCTGCATCCTAAAACCATATCTATTGAAATTTTTATTCTTAGGATCTTGTACAGGCATGTTAAAATTTGGACAAAAAATCTATGAGTTCCCAAACATGCCACAGTGGTGGAATTTATTCATAAGGGTGTTGTGAGTGTTATCATTGAAACAACCATCAACTTGTGCTTCAACTTGTGGTGTAGGGGTGGTTTCCTTTCTCAATATGGTTCTTCTCCTAGAGACTTTATGCTAGGATTTTTGTGTGAGTGTGTTAAAAAAATTTAGCTCCTCTGTTATCCTATCACTAAAATACCTTCTAGAAGAATGATCCACCAAGGTTTGGTGGTAAGGGGTGAGGATATTATAAAAATGTACATAAGGAATTGGTGGGTGCACTAGTGGTTTGGAAATTTCCTAGGTAATCCTCTAAATCTATCTGGGGATTCATAAAAGATATCCCCCACATATTACAAGAAACTGGTGATTTTGTGCCGAATCTTAGAGTTTATTCTCCTAGGATATAATTTCATGGTGAAATCATTGTAGAATTTATCCCAGGTGATAATGATTTCTTCCTCTAAATGTTTAAATAAGGACGTATCATAACCCTTGAGGTAGAAAGGGAACACTCTCAGTTTCAGTTCTTCCTCACTAAGGCCCCTCAGTGGTAGCTATTGGACACTATAATAGAAATCCCTAATGAAGTTGAGAGAGACTTCACTAGGAATTCCATTGAAGTTTGACATATGAGATGATATTCACTTCTTTATTTCATAATTCTTTGATCTAGGTGAGAGCCTAATGTAATAAGGGTTAATGGATACAGCAAGAAGTTGGAAATATCTCAGATTGTGTCTCTACACTATCTCATTACTAGCTTCAATCACATTTTCAGGTGGTTTCACATTTCCAAGGGTGGATTATTCATGTTATGAATCTAATATTCTCTTTTTTCTTCCATTTTGATTTCTTGTTTTTTCTTTTTCATCTCTCTATGGTTATTTTAAATCATATGAATGGTAGCCTATAAGGTCTTAGACTTGGACCTAGTTTTCATGCAGTATTAGGTATATAATTTTTTTTTGGGATTTTCTTATTGAATTTTTTTGAATTTTTTTTTTACATCCTTTTTTTTATTTATGAATTTTTTAGTACTTTTTTGTAGTTTTTTTTTAATTTTTAAAATTTTTATTTTTTTATGTTTTTTTGATTTCCTGATTTTTTTGTGTTTTATATTTTTTTCAATTTTTTCATTTTGGTTTTTAGGTGAATTTTTGTTTTGTTTTTATATTTCATCAAATGAGCCTTCCTTGGAAATGGCACCAAAATTTTATGGGCTCTTTATTGATCACACACAAATTTGAATTTATAAACACCTAATTATTACTAGTGTAGTGGAAATAAGGGTATTGTACCACAAGGAAGGACTGTTTGTGCTTAAGTGACCAAAAATAAGACAAAAAAACTAAAACAAACAAAAAAAGAAATAGTGGAGGATGGTGGTGATAAAATAGTTAAGTGAATGAAGATTTGTGTGTGAGAGTGAGTGTGTGATCATAACAATAGTATAGATAGGGAGAAAAAAGAAAAGTAGAAGCAAGATAATGATATGAACTAAGAGATGAGATTGGGGAAATCATATGACTGGTTTCAATGTTTCTTTCACTTTATCACACACTAGAATTAAAATATATGGATCTATTTCAAGGAATCTGACCATATTATCATCAGGTAAATTTGTGACAGAACAGACCACTATAGTTTATCTACTCTAGAGATAGCTTAATCACCAAATGGGAATAATCATAAATCACTGAGTTCAAAATGACAATTGAACTCAGTGCGCCTATCTATTTTGAGCCAGATGTATAACGACCCATACATTACATACATGGTTAATACTTCAAAATTGAAGAATACTTATTACAACATATAACAAAACCATGAAAGGACCGTATAGGTATAGTGTCTTTAGAAACTGGGAAACATAAACAACTGGTTCATAAAGCATCTACACTGTCTCCCATTTATTTCATCATATCTATAGTCCCTTTTGGCATATCTTACTTAATAACCTTCTTCCTGACCTGGGGAAAGAACACATACAAAAGGGTGAGCTCAAATGCTCAGTAAGGGTAAACAAAAGAAATCTCAACCACATCAAATTTATAAGAACATAACATTTTGGAAATCTTACCCTTCAAAAGAGATCATAATTTCATAACATGGGATAAATCAGGGTAGTGAAATGTAATCCCAATAATCATAACTTAAAACATGAAACTTTGTGGAATACACACATAATCATAGAGAATCATTTCTTATTAGTCAAGACTCATAGCCAAGACTATCTTAGTGGACAAAGTCAATTTCTGAACCGAGTTCACTCCTCGTTTCAGTCCTGTTTCACTGAACCGGTTTAACCTGCCATTCCAGTCATGTCTATCTCATGAGATATAAAATCTTTACCCAATGCATTGGAGGGAGATATAGGTCCCACCCATCTCATAATGGTACCATTCTTATGTGTTCCACAAAATCATAAACCATACATCATAGCATAACCCATGTAATAAAAATGGGAATCTTAAACATCATGAAATCATAAAACAATTAATATAAGATAAAGGAATTCATAAAAATATTTCCATCACAACATAATCAAATAAATTTAATAATAGGGATAGAAATAGAACCCTTTATTATCTTATATGGAAAATAATTTTAATAAAACACTTGAACTCCATTCTTGAGGAAAATATCATTTCTACTTCAAAAACACTTTTCATTTCTTAACATGTCATACAATTTGAAACTAAAAGAAGTTGATTAAAAATAAACATGAAAACTTTTAAAGTAATCTTCTTGGAAATAATGTTTTAAAAATCCATTCATGCCGTATAAGTTAAAAAAACATTATTCTCGTACTTTTGTCGGAAAAGTCAAAAAGTATCTCGTACGAAAAACGACAAAAGATTCCTTTCATATCCTTTACTAAAAACTCACCGAAGGGTAAAATTGGATTTAAAAAATTGTAGTTGGATGGAAATAATATTATATATTGAGGAAACATGGATGTGGATGATAAAATACACCCCAGTAAATTCCAAAGTATAAACAATCTCGGATAAAAATGAGATTGTGATATTTCCCTTACCTCAGGTCTGATATGCTTTGTACATGTCTGAACCTCCTGTATAATAATTTAAATAATTTAATTGACTTATTATAGAATCATATTCATTGTTATGATACCATATATGGTCATATTATTAGCTTCTTATTAGTAATATTTCATTACTACTTGTTATTCGGGTGTTTATTACTTTTTGTTCTTATGCGTGTTTTGTCGAATAAATTCGTATTACTCTTTATAGGATATAGATAAATCATTTTCAGAATGTTATTAGTGTAATATATATCATATTCATTCATTCAATTCATTTATATAATCATTATTCAATTAAGATCATATAGAACGAGTCGCATCACATCCTGGAGACGGTAGGTCGTACGTATGCACGAGCGATGATATCGTTCCCATGATCGTCGAATTGTATTGAAGTGTATGTATACTATTTAAGAATCAATATCACTTTACAAAAATCATATATATATATATTCTTTACACAATTATACACATCCAAGTAAGGTGGTTGTGGAAAACATATTACACCACGGCATGGAGACGGTATTCCGTACGTACGCACGCGTGGTGATTTCATTTTCTGTATGATGGATAAGAGGTGAAATAGGGTTGTTTCATATTTATAATAACATATAAGTATATGAGGGATACTTATTTTATTACCTCATAAAGAAACAACTAAATAAGAGGTAGTAGAAGAAGAATGGAACTTGAAGAAAATGGTAGAAGGTATTACCTCTTTTTCGAAGTGCCTCCTTTAAACTTTCTCTTAAGGCACTAGAGTTGGTATTTTGATAAGAACAGTACCTCTAGTAGGTTTCTAAGGAAGTGGGGAAGTGAAATGGGCAGGGTTTGGCCAAGCTTGAAGGCTCAAATTGGTGTGAGGAAGAGAGGGAGGAGGTGCCCTTTTATAAGGGAGGAGAGGGGCACCTTTGGAAAGTGTGGAAATATTATTTTATTATAAACTTATCTTCGGTTTCAAAAGGTCCAAAAATAATTAAAGATGAAGATAATATGACTCATAGTAGAAATAAAATCATCCAATCATAATTGGACATGTTTTGGAAAATATTTTAATCATTATAATCTTATTTATTTAAATCATTTATTAATGAGGTAAATACATCATCATTGTTGTGTCATAAATAATTTAATCTATTTGGTCTCTAAAAATTATAAAAAAAATATCATTATGTAGGAAATATTTTTATCTTTCCAATGAATATTTATAGTCGAAAATATAATTTATATAACCCCTTATAAAAATTAATTACTAAAAGATTTTTGTTAATGTCAATTTTGTCTTTACATTAAATTAATTAATCCAAATTGTCATTGTCACTGCCAAGTGGCTCAATGGGGTCCCAAAATCGACCCAAGGATGCCCATGGTCGGCCACTACTCATCCAATAATGTTAGGACAAGTTTCAAGGTAATTTTAAATTATTATAATATTCTTTTAACCTTGAATTACCCTATTTACCTTTAACCGTAGTAAATAAAAATTACCATAGTTACTATTCATAATATCAAAAAAATAAAAGTAAACTATTAAAATAATTTGGAACCACTGATTCCAAATATGGAATCCATTTTTCAAAATTCAAAACATAGAAGTTTCAGTAATTAATTTAAAATTAATCTCGTTGTTAAGCAAACGGGTTTTAGAAGTTAAAACATTGCCAAAGATTGAAATGTTTTTACCTATGAATTCAATGTAAAATTAATGATAATGACATAAATTATACTAAATGATAAAAATATATTCTATTTATACTTTAAAAACATTCAATATTATAATTTAACCATAAAAAGTATTGCGATGAAAAAATTTGTTTTTAATTAAAATATAGCGTGTTTTTACTATTCATTGAAATATGAAAGTTATCAGAATAATATGAAAAATTTATCCAAAGTAAATTTTTATATATTTATTATAAATAATAATTTTATTTTGTCAAATTGAACTTATAAACTTTTCAAAAACTAGATTTAATGTGGGTGCGCCATAAAAAGGCGGTAAAACTGCATTTTTTGAAAAATACTTCTTTTATCCAAAAAACTGATTTTGTTTTCATAACTCATTCTAGAAAATGTATAAGATGAATTAAAATGTTATAAAATTAAAAATTAAGTTAATTCTATTCATAACAGGTAGTATTATAATATATCGTTGTTTAGTGAAACTCGGTATTGCGTACGACGCAAGCTATCGAGGAAGGCCGCGGTTGCGTGTAAAGCAAGCCAAGCTAGTGTTGTGCGTAGTGAAATATTCCTTTGATGATTTATATAATATAAAAACAAAATATTTCTCATAAAATTCTCGGGTGTTAAAAGATTCATTTTTCAAAGAAATCCTCATATTAAAACAATTAAAATTAAAATATGATCAATATTAGTTTCACCTGATCTTGATGGTTTGAAAAAATATGTTGTTCCAAAAGTGAAAGATAGAGAGAGAGAGAGAGAGGTGATCTAGTTGAATAATCATGCATGAAAAATATAAAAACATATTTAACCAACTCATCTAATTCCCACCAAAGGAGATTAGTCGAGAATCATGATCAAAACAAGAAGATTAACAAATTTAAAAATATATGATTTCATGTTGTGGAAAATAAATAAATAAAAAACAAGGGAGAAAAGAGTTTTCTCTCTCCCTGCTTGATCTTCTGAACTTTGAATGTCTGATCTCAATTATCTACTTGAATGGTGTCTGGAATTGTGTCTAACTCCAAATCTCCTACCTTAGGAATCTGGAAGTGGTGTTAGGTGCTACTCAGATCTCCTACCCTCTTCTCCTGGATGTCGAATTAATGAAGTGAGAAGTTAAAGTAGTGGCCTCCTCCTCCTATTTGATGGTTATCCCCCTTTTTTCGATAGAATCATCTCTACTTCCCTCCTGGAGCATTCAATAATGTGTCTCGATTCCATGGGTAAATGATCTACTACTCCCCCTCTTCCAAACAACAAACAATATAAACAGTGTCAATGGTTAAAAACTAATGATAATTAAAATATATTAACATTATTATAGTTATAATATAAAAATATTAAAAAATAAACTTATTGAAATATATATTTACATATACCTAAAATAAGTATTTTTAATATAAAATATAAATATAATTAAAATGTTTATTTACTAAAATTTACTATTATACATATATATTACTAAATTCATATAATTAATATACTAAATCTATTAAAATTAATTATATTATTATTATATTTATATTATATTAATTATTATTATATATTTTATTATATATCTTATATGTTATAATATAAATAAAGAAAATAAAATAATAAAATAAGATGACAAGAGTAGGGGTATGATGAGGAGAAAAGGGAACAAAGAGGGTATGGCTGGATCAGGCAGTTAGGGGAGAAAGGGAAGAAGATCTCCATCCCATGGTGGCAGCAGATCTCTAGGTCATGGTAGTGATGATTCTTCAAGTGGTGTGAAAGGTAATGGAAAATGGAGGCTCAACTTAGCAGCCTATGACCTCAAAGGTGGATCGTAGCTTCGTGGAGGCTCAGGTGGCGGCTTCGACAATAGGCAGGAGCCGGGAGAACACCATATTTGGAGGCATCAAAATCTCCAACAGTTGGTTCTAGATTCAAGGGTGGGGTTCCTACCTTCAGATATGATTTTTTTACTTTCTTAAATTATGTCATATTTAGTTTCGTTGTCTCCCTCATATGTGTTGGATTTGGTTAGAATGAAATTATGTGTTTATTCTTGGTGCTGCTGATTTTCTTTATACTACAGCTGTTTTATTTTTTTCTGAATGAGATTATATTATGCTGTTATATTGTGGAAGTGGAATGAAGATATATGATGTAGGGGATGTGAGTCAAGAATCGGCAGTGACTCCCTGAGTCACAGTTGGTGGGTGGTGGTGAGTGTGGTGAAGGAGTTGGCGGTGACTGGGGGTGTATTGTGAAATGGTTACAAGTGGTACTGGCAGTCAGAAGAAGGTTGGTAGGATGTGTAAGTGGAGAGGTGTTGGTGGAGGAAGGAGATCCTAGCAATGACTCAGTTGATTCACCATTGGTAGGAGCAACGGTGAGCTGGTAGTGAGACAAGTGAATGAGAGAGTGGTGGTGAGTAATTTTTTTTTTGAAAAGTAAATGTCTAGTGGTGGGTTGAACAATAACTCCAATGGTAACTGGAAAAATGTTGGTGGTGGGAACTCCAATGAAGGTACCTAAAAAATAAACAAAGTAAAATTAATCAATAAGTTAAAATTGAAAACAAAATAAAAATCTCATTGAAATTTAAACATTGTTAAAAAAAAATTAATTACAAAATATTAAATAAAGAATTAATGCGTACTACAATTTTTACAAACAAAATATTAAAAAATATTTAAAGTAGATTTCTTAAATTAATTAACCAATTAATTAATTAAAAAAATTAATGAAATCAAAGAATTTAATTAAAATTAAATAATATTATGTATTAAAAGTATTTACTAAATTGAGTTAAATTATTAAAATTAACTTAATTATTTAAAGAATAAAAAATGTGAAAAATTATTTATTTATAAATGAATTAACAAAATAAAATAATAACTAGAATAGTTAGTTTGAAAAACAAAATAAATTAAAATAAATTAAATAATAAGAAGAATGAAAAATTCTAATTTAAATAAAAACAAAAGAATAAAAAAATGAAAGTAAAAAACCAAATGGAAAATTTAATTTGAAAATTATAAAAAAATGAAAAAACATCAAAAAATATATATTTTCAAAAAAATTAATTGAATTATTAATTACGTACAAAAAGGAAAAAATTAAATAAATATTAATTGAAATATATTATTTTGATATTAAAAAGTCAATAAAATATAAAAAAACATGGAAAAGAGTGTAAAAACAAATCCACATCACTCTCAAATATATTATTACCAATATAAATCATCCTTCCATGGGATTTATGAGTGTATTTGAAATGGGTTTTCCTAAAGAAAATCTCTCTCTTTACATCACATTTCTCCAAAGTGTTCTCGCTATATAAAAGTGATATATGGGTTTCATGGATATCGGTGAAGCTAAAGAGGGTTCTCAAAAACTAAAATTATTAGGAAGTGGTTTCTTGATAACTACTATGAGGAAGGGATTAATAATATTGACCTCTTTATTTGAGGGGTAGAAACACAGGGGATCACATTGAGTTATTTCTGAACTCCTTATCAATTGTGTTTTCTCCCTCTTTACTTTATCCATTACATCATTTTAAATTGATTCACATACTTTAATAAATTCAGTTCGATCATTTCCATTCTTAATTTACTTTGTTATTATCTTTATAACTCTAATAAAATTTATTAACTATCACTCAATCAATTTCTCCCTTTATAATTTCAAATTCATTTAATTTTTAAATTAATCTTTTTTACAACATTAAATCTTTAAATTGGAAATTCACCACCCCCATATTTTCATAATTATATAACCAACATTTTAATCTATGAAAATGTCTATTTACGCTACTTAATATTCAAAAGGGATATAATTAAATTATAATATCTTTATTCATTCTACGGACGGTTTATGATTATGATAATAATATATTGACGAAACATGTTTACTTTTCCGCAGGTTAAGCTATGAAAAAATGCTTAAATGTTTTCATGATATTGTGGAAGACATATGAATGGATTATGATTATGTGATAGGTGGGACTGTTATAACCCTCTAATACATTGGTTAATAATGGTAGATTTAACTAAGTAGAATTTACTTCTAAGAGAATGTTGGAATTGACTGACTAGGACTTTATATTTTGAGTGTATGTCCACAAATCAATCATGGCTTTAGTAGTGAGCCTTGATATACGAATTTCTATGATTATGAGTATGCCACACTTATGTCACTATTTTATGAAATGATATAATGTTGATGTTATGCTCTTATGGATCATGTTATTTTATTCCTTTATGATTCATTTCTTATAAACTACAAATATTTATTCCATTAATCATTATTATGATCTATGAATTTCTAGGTATGATTTTCAAATGTTAATCTTATGTTCTTATACCATTAAATTCATGTTATGCTTACAAATAATGATTTATTGATATATAACTTTTTTTCTTTTCTTGTAATCTAAGCTCACCCTTTCTTATGTTTTCTTATCCCAAATATATTAATAAATCTTTTAAGTATGATAAATCTAATAAGGGTAGTTGGTGTGAAGATATTAGTGGGAGATAATATAAATATTCTATATATGGTCTATTTATATATCCCAATTTTTAAATTAATTAACCCTTTATGATTCTTGGAGTGAATTTTAAAAAAATTTAATGAATAATCATTTAAAAATATGTAATATTTATGTATGTTATGCTTAGGTCACTTCACATATCCTTAGGGTTTTCAACAAAGTCCCCTAATCTGAATCTCAAAAAAAATAACTAAACCCTCCTTTGATACGTGCTATGGTTACCCAAACATTATATAAATAAATATTGAATCATTGTAAATTAATATTCAATATATTTCACAATAATTCATTCCTATGAACTATACAGGTTTAGTGTTTTTTTATATAATATATATAGTCATTTATTGTATGAAAGATATTCAAAATTTCCCATACTTTTCTTCTACCATTATATACTTCTTAGACATACCCTACTTAAAACCTTTCATTATAAATTGAGGAAAGTAAACATAAGAAAGTTTCATCACATATATGCAGTAAGGGTAAAAATGGGATATATTAATCAATGATTATATATAAGCATATCATGAATATAAGGGTGTGATAATTTGAGATTAACATTTAAAAATCATACCCAACAATTCATAGATCATAATCATTGAATAATGATTTGATAGTTCATAATACATGAATCATTGAATAATCAAGGATCTTGGTCCATGAGATCATCTCATAAGAATATTAACATGTCATAGAGAGTAGAATAAAAAATCTGGCATAATCATAATCATAGAAATATTATACCAAGGCTACCCACTAAGAAAATTTCACATGTTAGGCCTATGATAACCACCCATATACCTGCTTTAGGATTGGGATAACCTCCCGTGTACCTTATTTCAGGATTGGGATAACCTATTGTGTACCCTTTTATCTCATAATCCTTAAAAATTACCTAATTAATTATAGGTATTTAATGAAACCACATGTTACCTAATTTTCATCCATTCATATAAATATCATAAGATCATGAAAATGATTATCATTTAATCATAACTTATTTCATGGAAAAATAAAATGGGTTTCATTGATATTTCATAAAAATCATAAACCATATAGATAATGAATAAATATGGTATCATTGGATCAAATCCCTAGTGAATAATAAGTAACATCAACGGATATTATCATAGATGAAAATACCTTTAAAATATCATTGGACATTTCTTTAAAAAAATTCCCTTCTTATATTGAAATATCTTATTTAAAATATAAAATTTATAGAATATTAGGAAAAAAAATTCTTTTAAAATAAACATATAAATTTTTAAAATAAACTTGAAGGAAAGGAATATTCATGATTATAGGAAAAGGCATTCATGCGGTAAACGTTAATGTAAAGATTCTACTCATGCCTTTGGTAAAAAGTACCACATTTAGAAAAAGAAAAGAAGATTATTTTTAAACATTTTTATATAAATTTAATTATGGGTAAAAGTTAATCTATTCAATCATTTTATACTATTAAAAAAATTATAGAAAAAATTTATATAAAATATAGTCATTAAAGAAAAATATTATCGGATGAATAGAACAACCAAGTCGGTTTTCCTTAAAAATGTTCTTTCAAACTTTTGAGTACTTCAGAGAGAGTAAAATGAAAATAAAAATTTTAATTTTTATAAATAACAAAATTATAATAAATTAAATAGTATTTTTGAGATATAGATCATATAATTTCATCATTGGGAATTTAATCATAAACAATCCCGATAAAAACTAAGATTGTAACATAAAATCCTTACCATTTTAGTAACTTTTTAATCATAACACCCAAGAAAGAAAGAAATTCAAATAAAACTGCAAATAACTTGAATATAAATTTATCCATGATATAAAATATTAAACATTCATTATATACACCATATGAAAGAAACAATTTCTAAATATGGCATATGTCTTACAGAAACAAAATTTATACGAGAAACTTATACCTCAGGTATGACTTGCTTCATAAGTTCTTTTAACCTCGTGTATAAAAAATTAAAATTTATTATAATTCTATTAAATAGCCATATTTATACTTATAATACCATAAATAATTTACTTATAACATTTTATCACTCATTTATTAACAATATTTCAATATCATCATCATTTCAAGTGTTAACTACTTCATTTTTCATTTATGTTTCGATTTGGACAATATAGTCCTTGCATATTTATAATGGTTCCCTAATATACATAATTTTAGTCATGAAATAAATAAAATATATATTAATTATATAAAATTTTATATCTTTCCATAAAAGGAATATATATATATATATATATATATATATGAATTACACTATGCATAGAGATGATAGTGCATATGTACGCAAGAATGTTGTTTTCATCTTCTAAAAAATATAAATAAAGAAATATAAATTATATTTTATCATTAAATTATTATTATTATTATATCATAAATATAATATATATTTATTAAATCCATCATTATATCCATCAATGTGATTTGGTGATGGAAAATGAATCATATCGCTACATGGAGGCAATAATCCACACGTATGTATGAGCGATAATTTCATTTCCCATTTGATGAAAAGTAGGGTAAATAGTTATCCCATAATAATAATAATAATATCATGTTATATTAATTATATTATATTAATTATTTTTGGATAGATAAAATATATTTAGGGGGAGTATAAGAAGAAATAAACTTTGAAATAATCGGGCAAGATGATTACCACTTTTTTGAGAGACCTCCTTTGGTTTACACATTAAGCCTTCTTGGGATAGTATTAGGGTAAGAAAAAAAATCTCAATAAAAATGGAATTAATTTAAAAAGGTTTTTTTTATTTCATTTCTAATATAGAGGGATAAAATTATACAAATAATGGAAGATAAGATGTGTACATTTTTAAGTGAGGGGAGGGAGACACAATGAATTACTAAAAAGATTTAAATAATATAAATTCTAATTATTATTAAAGTTGAAAAAATGGTAAATAAATTTAATTTAAGATAATTATTAAATATATTAAAAAACATTTATACAAGTTTATGTGGCATTTATTCCTAAATTAATTATTTTAACACCCTGGTAAACCCTTTTATCATTAACCGTGGTAACAAATTTTTACCATTTTTTCTATTCATTATAACCAAAAATGATATTGGACTCATTAAAAAAATTTAGTATTTGGATTATAAAAAATTAATCCCTTTTTTAAAATTCAATTTAATTAAGTGTTAGAAATTAATTTAAAAATAAACGCAATAAAACTTGTTTTTTTAATTCATTTTTAAGCCTAAAACTGAGTTTACTTTCATTTCATGCCTAGTAAAAACTAATAAATGAATTTTAAAATATTTTGTTGAATATATATTCTATAAATTTTGTCAACATAATTAATCAATAATTATTTATTTAATTTAGTGAGATGAAAACACATTGGGCACATAAAAACTATTTTTTTAAAAAAAATAAGTCTTTTTACCTTCAAATGGTTTTAGCTTAAATTATGACCATTAGATAACTAATTTATGAATTGTTATTCATAAATTACTAATAAATTTTATCAAAATCACTTTTTAATAGTTATCAATATTTTTTTATATAAAAATTTATAACACCAAGAAAAATAAATAACTTTTAATCGTGAAAATATTTTATTAGGACTTGATGGTTATTTATTAGTCATTAATAAATACATTTGAATTAAGGAAAAATTTATATATATATTTCATAATGTTTTCAATCCTATTCATATTTACCAATCCAATGTCTATGTTATAAAGGCCAAAATATACAGTGGTTCTTTTAGACTCTGTGTTTTACGAAAAACAATCTATTGAATACTTCATATATATTTCAAATGAATATATATAACATTTTGGGGTGTTACACAATGTGGATTAGATAAACAGGGTGTTCTATATCAATATAAAGTAAAATGTTAATGAGATAAAATTTTAGATGATTTCTGAATAAAAAATATTTGAAATTTTCTTCACATGGGATATTGTTGAAGTGTGAAGCGTGTTTTCTTAGTGGAAGCATTGTTCATAAAATAAATAATTATGTAGCTATAATATAAAAAAATGAGAGTTTTTAGATAATTAATATAAGTTATAATTGATGGATGAAAGTAGTTGGATTTTTTATTTCTATTTTATACAAAATAGTTGGGAGATTTAGTGCTAGTGGAAGAAACAATAACCCATCATCAAGGAATATTCTCTAAATGTTTAATCTAGGTGTTGTCCAGTGATTAAATAGAGGGCCTAGGTTTTTTCTATAAATGTGTGTTCCCTAATTTGGATGTTATTAACTTAGTATGAGTGAGTAATTAGTGAAACATTTATAACTTTATAGCTTTCATCATCTCCTTATTGAATTATATTGTTCTTATAAAAAATTTGGAGAAAATATCAAACCGTGTTAATTTCTTGTGTTCTAGAGTGTGTGATTCTATAATTTTTTATTATATAACTCATTTTTTCATATTTTGTTAATATTTTTTGTTTAATACAAATCATGTTGAGTTTTATTTCTCAGATATTAAATCTACAAGTGTGTTTGGATATCCAAACTTGTTTTTCCTTGTGTAGTTTAGAGGGTGATCCATACATTGAAACAACATGAGAAACTCGCTTGTGTAAGATTCAAAAATCACATTGGGGGCTCATATGTGGTAGATCTAGAGATAGAAATTTATTTCTATAATAATTTATATATAAGTATATTCTATATTATATGTTATGGAAATTTTCATAGTAACATGTTAAATTTTGAATGTTTTGGGATTCAAACATGAGATCTCTTGGGTTTCAACCCCCTTAATTACCAACTTGAGGAGGATTGAAAACATTTTTAATTATATTACACAAAAAAATAAATCCTTAAAATGTATGGGCATTTGTATACCAAGGGGTGCTTAATGGGTCTCAAGCCCATGGGCTAGGCCCACCAGAAAATATTTATGGGTGGAATGGACTAGAAAAATATGATCAACCTAGTAAATAATATTAAATATACTAGGGGGAGTTCCAATACCTTAAATGGACCTGCTTACCATATGTGATCTAGTCCATGGTCCAGTAATTCTTTTATTTTTTATTTTAACATTATCTCAATCTAATATATTATTTTATGTGTTAAACATATATAGATTTTTAGTATGTGATTAATATATATATATATATTGAAAATTATTTGATAGAAATTATGTGTTTAAATTTTAATATTCCTTAATAATAATTGTTTTTTATTTTTTAAAATTATTTTAAATCTAAATTAAAAACATGAGATATTTTATGTACTAGTCTACTTAAAATATGACCCAAACCAAAGATAATTTTTTGAGCCTAAATTAATTGCAAACCTAAATTTATGGGGCATTTTTAGACCCAATTCATATGGTGTTAACTCACGTCTCTTGTGTCCAACTGATTGAGCACACTTACATACACTACACCTTTTATCAATTTTAGATAATATAATTATGTATCATAATAATGTTATATATCATTTGAAAAATGGATTAAAACCATATATTTACAACATTTTATTTCAAATTCTTTTTTATACCCATAATTTTATTTATTGTATTTACATTTATTTTTAATAAAAATGAACATGAAATTAGATAATATCATTCAAGACTAGAATAAAAAAATGTTAAAATATTTTTAATTACAAAAAAATTCTACAGAAAATAAAAAATAAAAATGAATCAAAAAACTAAAAATTATTGAAATAAAAAATTAAAATATTATGTTGATATACTATTGATCATTTATTTTAAATATAGATTAAAACTCTAATTATATGATTTTAATTTTTATTAATATAATATAAATGGTTAATATATTGTTAACTTTGAATATAACAAAAATTAATTAGTTCAATAAAAGAATCAAATAATATTTTTATTTTTTATAATATGTGCTCAATTTTGATTCAAATAATAAATTTACTTTTATATTAGTTCCTATTTTTGAAGATAAAAACAACTCAAGTACCCACAAATATAGGGTTTTAAAATTCAAACTTCTTATTAAAAATATTTTTAAAATGTATTATCCTCACCTTTCCCTATTGTATTTTGAAATACCCATTTAATTACTAACCTCTTTTAAATACCCATTTATAATTTAATTTTTTTTTAAATTCATTTTCAAATTTAAAATGAATAAATATAATATTAAATGATTATATTTATAATTTTTAATCCTTTTAAAAAATATAATTAATGAAATAATATGGATTCTTATGTGTTATAGTAATTAGGTTCCTCAAGTATTCATTGAGAAGGGGGTAAATCAATAAATCAATTTCTTTTACATTTCCCTAATGAACAACCTTTATAATTGGTTAAGATGATAATATTTCTTATTGTTTTGATTTTTAAATCACTTCAATATTGAGTAATAATGATTTTAATCTCTAAAATTATCAATCATGCACACTTTAAACAAAACCTATATAGTGGGAATAATGAATTTATAGGGATCATTATTCAATACAAATGGTTGCATTCTTGGCTTAACTTGTAAAACCCAAGATCACATGATACACTGATCATAATGTATATAAAGAGTAGGTTTTATAATTATAGATTAATTTTTTATATATTTTATCAACATTCCATGGTTTATAATACCAATAACCAGCCTTATTCTTAGTTAAACATGAGTTTTGTCTATTTTTTGTTTAATGGTAATAAAATATTTTTGGCCTATTTTTCATGAATATTAATGATAAATCATTATTTTGAATTTTTACATGTTTTTTATGTGTTTTTAAGTTTAGTAAAACCAATAATTATTTATATTTATGATCAAGTATTTTCAAATACACATAATAGAATCGGAGAAACTATATAGGTCATAAAAGGTTAAAAAATAATTTCAAGTGAATTTGTAATAATAACTCAAGTCAAATATATAAGAGTAATATAGATTTCTTTCAATCCACATAAGTTTAAATCAATATGAATTATATTTGTGTAAGATTAAATCAATTTTTATCTAGTTACATTATTTTTTGGAATTTTTGGTGAAATTGGGGGATAATGTTTAGCTATGTATGATGTGATACCCATAATGTCAAGATAAATTATTTTAACTGGTTATTTATTGGAATTATTAAATGTTTGAGTTTTATATTATAATTTTAAGGGTTTTTAGGAAATATTTGAGAGGAAAATGCTTCATTGTCAGCCTATATAAGATCCCTACTCATGAATAGAACCTATGCAACAACCTGTTTTGTAATAAAAATAATAATTATAGTGGAGTAGCTTACTTTATAAACCAGTCATTTCTTTTCCAAAACCTCGAGGGATCTCCTCCAGAACCCCCACCCATTATGATACCTTTAAAACCCTCTCTATCTCTCTTTATCTTTTATTTCCTCCTCTAAACATCATCAAAGTAGAATATTTTATCAACTGACTTCTCTTCTCTTCTTTCTCCATGTCCTTCCCTCATTCTCCCACTCAAAGGCCATGGTTTCCTAGGGTTCTAAATTTCAGGGGTTTAAATTGGGTATTTCTATTCTTATGGATTGTAGGATTTATTTAGGAATATCTTCTCATATTATTTGGTGGGAAAATATTGTTTATCTCATATTCAATTATTATCTAGTAGGTGGATCCTTTTTTTCTCCTTAATTTATTAAAACTTGAGTAGTTGGTGTTTTAAATATTTCTTTTTATTTATAAAAAATGTTATAATGTCTATTTTTATGACTTTGTGGATTAACTTTGGTTACTCTAAAGTTAATTTATTATAAAAGTGGATCTTTTATGTTTAAACACCTAAATCCTACCTCCATGGAAAGCATATATATAAGTTATTTGGAAACATGTCTTCTATGGCTTTTATTGAATTAATTAAAAGGAATTTTATGAAATGGTTCCTTATGAAATATAATGAGTTTCCATAATTTTTGTATCAATTTTTTAATGGAATAAATCCATTTTTGGTTATCTTTAAAGGTAATTTTTTTGTTAATAATAAAATTTCAATTTGTGTTTTATTTCTTGGAAAAAAATTAGATAGTTTTTAATTGTAGAATTTGTTGTCCATCCTTATTTTTTCATGTGCTTATACCTTATTAGATATATTTTGATAAATGGTTTTATATCTTTTATTCATTATCCATTTAATAAAAACCCCTTGAATTTTTTTCATGCTAATTTTAGTTCCAAATGATATTGATGGTTATTCATGGGTTATGAGTAGTGTTTTTATATTGATATATTTATAAAAATGGTTGTTCTTTTAAGGGGGTTTATAGGTGAGGGTAATTTTGTGTTTGATAAACACATTTTTTTTAATATTCTTATTGTATTGAGTTGTGTTATAATGTATTTTCCATCTAATTTTCTATGTCATAGGAATCCTTTGTATCTAGTTTGGAGATCTAGGTATGAGTAATTCACTAGGAATGATGAGACTTTATCAAGAGGGACCCAAGTTAGAACATTACTCTACTTAGGGTATTTCTCCCTCTTGGATAGGCATGGAGGGTAAAAATGTTTTTAGGTTATAGGATCACTTAATACTTTCTTATTAGATTAATTATGTTATTGTGTTATCCAAAATTGTATTTAAGGCACCTAAGTGTTCCCATGATTCCTGTTTATGATTAAGAGTTGTGATTATTTTATTTTTTGTTTGTATTACTATTGTTTTATTTTCATTTATAATTTCAAAAAGCATAGTTTAGTTTGATAGTGAAAGAATATTTATGCCTTCTTAAAATGGTGTGTTAATTTATTAATCATGTAAACTATTTTCCTTAAGGATATACCATTTTTTTAATTAAGTTATTCCCAGCAATTTTAGTCTTTAAAAAGTATGGTCACCCTCCATTATTTCTCCATTTTAAACAGGATTGAAATATTTATTAAACATGATAAAATGTCATATATATTCAAAGTAATAATTTATTTTTGTTTCCCTTAATAAATTTTATGTTTTTGTTTGTGGTAAGACTATAGAAGCCTATTTTAGTGAGGAATGTTTGATTTGATTCATTTAAAGGGAATTTTAACTTATAAGAGAACACATGTTACTTGTTTGATTAAATATTAAAATCAAAAAATAATATTTTTATCTAAAACTAGCATTTCCTGGACTAATATTTAAAGTAAATACAATGGTTTTGGGAGGATACCTACTAGGAATTATTCCTCACACCCTACATACACACCCAGTGTTTGTATATAGTCCTTATGTTTTGTGATGTTGGTTTAAGTTAAGTGCCACTTTGAAATAATAGTAGATTATTGTATTAATTATTAGATATTCTGGAGGTTTAATGTGAATATCATTCACTTTTAACACTGAGATAGATTCTCGGGTATCTTTTTAGTTCATTTTTGGTTATTTTTATTTAAATTACCACATGTATCATTCCACCTTATCCTAACTTTTTCCTTTTTTTATCCTTAAATTATATGTCTATCCTTATATTAAAGTTTAATTATCTAAATGTTAGAATGCATGGTTATTATTATTTTAGTTTTTTGATTTTATTCATGTTATTATGTCATGTTTTGTATGAGTTAATTTTCAAAACTATTTATTTAATATGTCAGATTATCTGATATACAAGGTGATCGTGCCAATCTTCTAGGTGTAATTCCTCTTATAGTTGTTATTTAATCAGAATTAATCATTCCGAACTATTAATATTTTGATACCCTAGTACTATTTAACAAACCATAGTGATTGGTAATACACCATGATCTATGTCATAGGATAAATCGAGTGATGTGGTATTTTTACCTGGGTTGGTTATTTACAAAATGATATCACAGTCAAATTTGTTTATGATACTTGGATATTTTAGGTAAATATGATTTAGCATCATCAATACATAGGGCTTGGGCACAAATACATGTATGTACAACACTTTTAGTAATAAATCTATAATTTTCAATCCATGTCGAGAATGTTGAAATTTAGTGTTGGTTTCTATTTATATTTTTTCTCAATACACTTCAGACTTTATATGAAGTTATAAGGGAAACCAAAAAGTTATATGGGTAGTGTGTATGGGTTGAAATCCATGATCACAGGTTGTGCATATTGATAAATGTGTTTCCATGAAATGTTTTTCCTCTTCTAATGGTTTTAATAATCTATCTTTTTTTACTATTTATAAAATTTGAGTTGAAATAAATTATTAGAGTTATTTTGTCAGAATTTTTTTATTATGATGGAGAATTGTTGTATTTTAATTTTAAAAGTTATATTTATGACTATATAATGTTTTATAAAAAATATATTTAATGTGGATTATGATTTTTGGGTAATTACTATGGTTTATTTTCACTATCTTGAACTATTCTAAAGTATTTCATGAATAGTTTTCAATTTTATTATAAATATTTGGGGTGAAAATGATTTTTAAAGTTATGTTTTCCTACATTTTAATTTTTAAGAAGTTTTCTCAAGTTATTCATATTGATTTTAAAAGGGGTTTTATAAATATTTTTGTTAAAATAGTTTCATTAGTAATATTTTTTCTATATATTAATATGTTTGGTTAAAAAGGTAGATAGGGTTGTTTTTTAAAAAAAATTGTAGTTTTTTTTTAAACGATTTATTATAAGAATAGGGGAGTTTTATTATTTTCTTTAAGGTTTTTATTTTAGTGGATTTCTTGTATTTAATATTTTGATAAATAAATGATAGAAAATTATAATTAAATTTTATTTATATGGTGATCACTATGGTTTCATTTTTTATGTTATTTTATGGAATTTTGGATCTTAAATTGTATTTTAATTTTGTTTTGTGTCTTGAATTATTTGGGAGTCTTGCATCCTATATTTGTTTTTGATGAATTCTCAAGAGATAATTTCCAAGGACTCATATAAAGTGAGTACTCTAGTTGATCTGAATATTCCATAACTTCTGATCAAGTCATATGAGATAGTATAAATTCTCTAACACTTTAACATAGATAGTGGTTTTAAGAGTTTCATAATTTTAACACTCCCATATTCAAAGAATAGTAAGGTTCCCATGAAGTAGAAGGCTGGCTCAAGAATATTTATGGGATCATTGATATTATTAAAATTACTAAATCCATCATATTTAATTTTTCCATGTTCACCCTCAAATTTATGAGTTATAATTTGTGGAACCATATTATTTAGCTTAATCCATCGAAGTAACATATATATGAAGGTTTCAAAATTTACTTAATTCAATAATATTCTTTTGAGACTTTAAAGGTGTCTAAGTCAGTGGAATTTTATTTCCTCATGTATAATTATCAGTTAGTGTTAGATTATTCATATTATTTATCTAATCCAGTACCCTACCCACCTAATTTAGTCTCAGATGATTCATTGAAAGCTTAGTGTTTTGGAAGAGGTATTCATCCTAGTCTTCAATATGAAGTCTATTTTTCTAGATTTACCTATTACATGGAGTTGGTGAAGTGGTAATTAAGGGTTGAATAAGTTTTGGAAAGAGTATTTGATATGGTTTATGTTTCATTTTTTATTATAAATGGTGAAGTGGATTCCAGTTATGAGAAGAGTAAGCAGATTCAGCATGTCCAAATGGGTGATGGTATTAAGAGGTCATCCTTTCTTATCAATTCATTTTCTACCAAGGTAAAATCATTGGTGTGTAAAAAATACATTAATACATGGTATAATAATCCTTCATGTTGTATATCTATGAAGACCCATCATATTTTTGTTTATTTTGTTCATTTTTAAAGGTTTTGTAGGGAATAATTGTGTAAGAAAAGAAAATCCATCTATATCCCTTCTAGAAGTCCCTAAGGTCATCCTACTAAACCTAATGCTTATGTGGTGACATATTGATGTATTGTTTTAATTTTATAAGGTTATTATTTCATTTTATGTTATGCTTACCCCTGTATAGTATTTCCTAAGTGGTCGTTCATTTAAAGTGATTTTATTAGTTTGTAATGGAAACTAAAGGTGTATAATTTTTTTGAAATATATGAGTTTGTTTTTTTAACTCCCTATTAGAGTGGTATAAACCATTTAATATCTAATTAATGTATTAAATTTTTGGAATAACCATTTTTATTTTTGATGTTTTATATTAGAGGAAATCTAAATGGTGGGGCTACCATTGAGTGATTCTTCTCTTCTATTAGTGTTATTCATCTCAGGTATCATCAGGTGGCTCCCCTTTCTAATTATAGTTATTTTATATCATTAACATTAGTACCTAGAAAAGATGTTTCTTATCAATCTTATTCTGACCAAAAGTGGAATTAAACTGTTTATTGACCTAAATAATAGGGTATTCTATACTGCTTATGTAGGAAATTTTATCTTTTGTAATCTAGTTTCGAATCATCTGATGTCGTTCGTGTTTGAATGAGTTGGGTTTTGTATTTTTTACTAAATCTTTGTATCCATGAAGGATATTTTGATTTTATCCTTGATCATGAATTATCTTCTGGGTGTCTTTGTAACACCTTGACTCCAGTAACCAAAATTTGGTGATTATTTTAATATATTGTCACAAGATACAAGGGATCACATCCCAAAATGTCAAATAGTTTATAAATATTTGAAGACAATATACATATATTATTCTCACATTACATTTGAAAACATAAAATAAAACACTAAAATTATAGTGATAACATTATTATTTATTCTTTTGTATCCTTGAAATCATTCATATATCCCTTCTTAGTATCCTGGGGAAAGGAAAAAACTAATGAAGGGTGAGCTTAGATACTCATCAAAGGAAATTGTACAATAGTGGATATCATGTAATAAATAAATCATGAATAATATTGAAAGTTTAATTAATTCATCATACAAAAGGGGTGAATAACCAATACAATACATAATCAATATAAATATCTCTATTTGAAAACTAGCATATGGAATGTCAATATTTTTCCCTAGTCAAAAATAGAACATAATTATCTTAATCTTATCAAAGAGAAATAATGGATGGTATCATTATATTATATCCCTGGTAAATTATAAGATTCATCAAAGGATATTGACATTTAAGAAAATAATTTTAAAATATCATTGAAACATTTCTTGAGGAAAATACCTTTTTATTTTTGAAATCACTAGTTTTAAATCTAAAAATATCTATAATATTAGGAAAAAATATATTTTAAAAGAACTATGGAAACATTTAAATTAATATTCAAGGAAAATAATATTCCTTGTGGGGGGAAATTCATTCGTGTAGTAAATGTTAAAACAAATATTTTATTCATACCTTTGGAAAAAAGTAAATAATTTGGAAAACAATAATAATATTCTTATTAAACATTTTTATAAAAATTAAAACATGGGTAAAAATAACTTTAATAAATAATTTATGAATAATAAAGACATTATTAAAAGAATTTTAAATAAAATATATAAATAGAAGAAAAATATTCTTGTATGAATAGAAAAAACAAAGTTTGTTTTCCTTACAAACATTCATTTGGTCTTTTGAGTTACAAAGAAGGTAAAAAATGGGAATAATTCTTGAAAAACCCATAGATAAAAAGATTAGAATTAAATAGTTTGGTTTTTAGATCGAAATATCATATAATACCTCAAATATAAACTTAAATATAAAAAATGATGAATAAGGATGAGATTGTGAAATAAACCCTTACCACTTTGGTAACTTTTGAATCATAACCCCTTGAAAGAAATAATTTCAAATGAAACATTAAATACCATTAATATAAATATATTAATTATATAAAATATAAAATTGTAAATATAAATACCACTCAAAATAAACAATCATATAATATGTAATATGTCTCATAGAGACAAAAGTGAGACAATAAACCTTTACAAATATCATAACATTGAAGTGAGAATTAATCAATGAAGTGATTATGTTTAAAAAATGTAAATACACATAAAATTATTGTAAATATAACATTAAATAATCATATTTAATTACACAAATAATATTTTAATAACATAGTCCATGAATAAGTTATATAACCCAATGAAATTAAATTCAGTTTAAAAACCTCTTAATTCAAGTATAACTCACCAAGTACATACTTTATCTCATTTATAATAAACTTATATTAATTTTATAGTTTATTAAGAACCATTTTTAGGTTTATTACTTTATTATTATCTATTTTATTTGATTTATGTCCATTCATTATATATTTATTAAATCAGTTAAGCTCATGTCGAATTTTTTGAGGACGTTCGGTTCATAGTGTCAGAACAACTTTGGTAGGTTGACCATGGTCAAAGGGGTCATGGTTCCATCATATCTAGAATTTTAATAATTAAATAAATATATTTTTTATTCATTAAATTAAATTTTATAATCATATATGAAAGTAATATATGATAAACAAATTGTATCGCTTCGTCTAGGTAGTAATCCACACGTACGCATGAGCGACCTCATCATTTGTAAACAGGTGGAATGGTAAAAAGTTATGTAATATGTTAAATTTTAAAAATCATAATTATTTAATAATTATAATATTTATTCATTAAATACATCATAATAATCATCCTTATGAAGTGGTGATGAAAAAAAACACGTCATTTCGTAGAGCTGGTAGTCCACATGTATGTTCGAATGGTGTTTTTGTTCCCCATGGGATGGAAAAGCAGATGAAAAATGTTTATAATATAATGATAATAAATTTAGTATAGTTTAGATAATTATTTTATTACATAATAATGTTTTAATAATATTTAAAGTATATATAATAATAAATAAAATGAAAATGCTCAGTTTAGGGTTATACCTATTCTTCAGAAAACCGCATTGGGCTTACACCTTAAGCTATCTAGGTTGACCTATTGATGATAAAATAACCTATAGAAAGTGGGGAGTAATGTATAAAATTTATTTGGTAATATATTGGTAAATATAAATGGCTCATTAAGTGTGAATAATATAGTAGGGGTGGTGTCCTTATATAAGAGAAGAGAGGGGCATCGTTGGAATTACTTAAAGTATTAAATTAATGTAAATTGATTTTAATGTTAAAGTAGAAAAAGTTGATATATTTTAAATATATGGTAAATATAAGTATAAATAAACTTAAAAAATAAAATTTAGACAAGTTTGGGTGAAATTTTAACCCTTATCTTTTAGTTTTAACTACACATTAACCCTTTTGGCGATTACCATGATATCAATGTTTCTTACTCTTTAAAGGTCAAGAATGTTATTATAAAATAAAAAATTAACTCATAAGTTGGAAATTGATGATATGATATACCATGTCCCATTAAATTATACAAATATGATATTTTTATGAATTTTAAATAATTTAATAAAATATTATTTAAAATAAGATACCATTAAAGTCATTTTTAGGACAATTCACATAGTTGGCTTTAAAAAAGTATCAATAAGGTAATATAGTTTGAATATAAAATTTTTAAAAATAAATAACACGTTATATTTATATAAAAATTCATGAAACGCCATAAATCAACCAAAAAATAATACTTTATATGTTTTTAAAACAATTTACTGGATTTTTCTATTGATACACAAGCATTGTGTCGGCATTCATAAACATTTAAGGTAATTATTTTATCATTAAAATTTTAAAATAAATTACCATCAGAAAAAAAAAATTATTCTTATTAAAAATAAACATTAAGAACCATTCATTACTTATTTTTATCATTATGAATATATGTTTGAGATATTAAAATAAATAAAGTGATATTTTGAAATTATTCTTTACATAAAATAATAAAACGGTATTTATCAAATAAAAAGGGCACAAAAATGTCATATTTTCAAATATATGAACTGGTGGTTGAAATAAAATCGTACAATATAAATAATAAATGTTTTAGATATATTTTTAAATCCTTATCACATTACATTTAACCATAATTACCTAGTTTACCCTTTAGCATGGTGAAAAATATTTACCATGGTTACTCTTAATTATAACCAAAATGAAGTTGAAATATTTACCAAATTTATAAATTAAAATTCCAAATATGGAATCCATTTTATCAAGTTAAACTTCTATAATTGGTGGGAATTACTTTTAAAATAATCTCTAAAATCATGACTAAAAGTTGTTTTCCAAAAAATGAAATTTTAAGTATAAAATGTTTTTATTCAAAAATTAAGTTGAATATAAATTAAAATAACATTAATTGGATTATATTTAATCAAAAGGAACAAATTAAAATATATAACCAATTTAAAACAAAATGGTAATTTTAAAATAATTTAAAATAAATGATAGTTTTCTATAAAATCAACATTTTCACTATTCACTAAAAAATCAATCCTTTCATAAAAATACCAAAATTTTACCCAAAGAAAATTTTTATATGTTGATTTAAAAAAATATTAATTAACTCAAATGAAATTTCTAAATATTTTATAAATAAATTATAAATTATGTTCACAAAATCTAATAAAACCCATTTTTAATGAAAACATATTTTTGAAGCATAAAATGACTAATAAAAATTTAGTTTTTATTTGTTATGAATTAATAAATATATTTTAATTATATAAAACCTTTATTCATATTTTCATAATTTTATTATTCCTATTCATACCTCCAATTTAACATCTAGTTCGTAATGGTATCATTTAAATAATAATATTATTATAGTATATCGTAGTTCTCTTAAATCTCAACGTTACGTATTAAGAAAATGATTTTATTAATTTATTCATAATTATTTATATACTCTCCTTAATTATTTTAAATTAAAATTTTATATTTGGAGTGAAATGACCATATTTTAATATTAAATGTAATTTTTGAGCATTTCTTGAATTAATTCAAATTCAAGGTAGTTTATTATTTTAAATATTACTTTATCCATGCTGATTAAAATTGTGTGATTATTTTTTTTAGGTTCCTTATTCCTATTACTACAAATCATTCAACTAGATCATGGGATAGTTTGTCCATTTTAAGGGTCATATAGACCACACAAGAAGGCCTAATGAACATATCAATAAAACCAGGCTTGTTGTGATGTTTTATATTATGGGATAATATAAAATTCCAAATTCAGTGATAATTGACTAGAAGTCCATGGAAATTACATTAAAACTAGGATAAAAAAATTTCAAGGCCCAATTAATATTTAATGAGGGTCAATAAATTTATAAAAATTCAACACACAATTATTCTTGTGTTTAAATAATGGATCACTATTATTGAATTTTATACTAATCCACTCTCCAAATTGAGTTGAAGTTTTTTGGAAATAAATTCAAGAGTTATGTTCAAACGTTTTATAATAATTGGTTAT
Organism: Viscum album; assembly: GCA_963277665.1. NCBI lineage: Eukaryota > Viridiplantae > Streptophyta > Magnoliopsida > Santalales > Viscaceae > Viscum > Viscum album. The sequence continues at coordinate 180,483,079 of OY728146.1, read as the reverse complement.
GAGATGGTGGAATCTTATTTTCCTAAAATTAATTCCCATTTAAGATTTTAAAAAAATTAGGATAAAACTAAACAATAATACATGGTTTAGGAAAACAACCATATCTTTGTATCCAAAAGTCCAATGGTAATAAAATTTTGAGGGTGTACTATCCATATCCATATATAAAACTTTTAAATATAATATTTCTCAATATTAGGTTTTATTCAAGGTCAAATGTTTTATCCAACTTGAGGGGTGGTTTTGAAAGGTAAATAGTACACCACCTTGGTCTATAAATACATTCTCCTATTCTACTTGAAAGGTGATGGAACTTTATCACTTAATAGGATAAATTGGAATGAACAAAGACTTTCCAATGAGCTAATATTTCTTGCCAAACTCAAGTAGTGAGAGGCCTCTCCTCCACTGTTTCTTTTCATGTACTTTAATTGTTTTCAATTGTAATTATGTAAGTTGACTATAATTTAATTTGAATTTTAATGTATAACTTATAATAATCTTCTATTTTTCTCATCCACCTTATATTGTATAATATTTATTCTCTTAAATTAGTTTCAATCAAGTTGAAAACCCTTTCCTATTTCACTTTCTCATTCAACCCAAAGTGTGTGTTTAACTCTCTTTATTGTTCATGTGTGTGATTGGTGCATAAATATTTTCTTTAATCATTAATTTTATTCTTATTTTAACACATAATAATAAAATTAATGAACCATATTACTAAAAATGTCAATGTATGAGTAAATAAGACATTTTGTTGAGTTATAATTCAGGGAAGTTAAGTGATTGAGAGCTTTCATTCCTATAACATTCTTTGAATTAATATTCTATATTTCAAACAAGATATGTTATATATTAATGGAATTTTTTGTTTAATGTAACACCCCAAGCTTCCACGGTACGCTTCTCTCTGAATAATACAGTAGTGTGTGTTGTACGCAACTTCAAGTTCTAACACACCACAACCAATCAAACTAGCCGTTATGAATAGTAATACCTACTTTTTGAAATTTTATACATTTTATCTTTCGAAATGGACTTCATTTTTGGATTCGTAATATCGAAATTAGCTTAGGGTGAAATTTTGGTATTTTTTTGGAAACTTTCATTTTTTGATGAATAGTGAAACCACTAAGTGGTAGTTAATAAACTGAATTTTTCATAAAACTTAATTTTACCGCTTCTGTGAGTGGAATTTCAAAAATCCGAGAGACATGGTTAACATCAAGGAGTAAAATTTGGTTCATTGAGATGAAAATAATTTTTGGTGAACAGTAACTTTTTATTTTTATTTACCACGGTTAAAAGTAGATAGGGTAATTAAGGGTATAAATGATATTATTATTACCCGAACACATGTCCTAATTCTATTGGACAAGTGTATCTAGACCAAAAACAACCTTATAAGTAAAATATTATAATTTAGGTCCACTTGGATTAGATTAGGACATTTATTATTATTTAATTTAAAGAAGAGTTAAAAGAGTTAAAATCAAAGTTTATTTACTAAAACATTTTTAATATAGGGTTATACATAAGGTAAATTAGATTGTAAATATTCATTAGAAATTTAAAAATATTTCCTACATAATGATATTTTATTTATAACTTTTAGACATTAAATAATTTAATTTATTTATAACACAATGATGATGCAGTAATTAACATAATAGTGAAAAATTAAAATAATTGATATTATAAATACCCAAATAAATATAATTGGAGACTTTTATTGAATTAAACTACTTTTCTAGGTTAATATGACATATTAGGATTGATTTAATTGACTTTTATCGAATTAATCATTCTGTTATGAGTTTCAAAAAAAATCAATTATTGAATAGTGTCCAAATTGACATAAAAGAGTTTTTAAAACAAATATTATATTATTAATTGATATTAAATTCCTAAAAATCTAAGGTTAAGAAAAGATACTTATATCATGATAGGTTTATAATTAATGGACCACTTGGGGGTCTCTTGGATGTATATAGTAAGTGTATTAACCATATAATATAAAAATACAAAGAGACATTGTAAAAGTGAAACTAATTAACTAAGAGTTAATACTTAAATATAAGGTTAATATAATGACCCAAACCTATCTAAATTATATTGGTTGAGTTTTTTTTGACCTATATCCACCCTAAACATTAAATAATCCACTTTGGAGCCATTAGAAAACGAATATGAATTTATTATAAAATAATATTTCTAGCTTTTCTAAAGGTGCCCCTCACCCCTCTTATAAAAGGGCACTCCCCCTTCTCATTACTTCACACCTTCAAAGACTTTTGGTTAGGCCAACCCCTACCAAAATACTCTCTCCACTTCCCTCACTACAACATAGAGGCCTTATTTTGATCAGAAAGCCAACCTAGGGATCCCTTTTGATCAAATCAAAAGAAAGAACCCGAAGAAGAGGTAATGTTTTTACCACCATTTTTCAAATTCTTTTCTTCTTCAACTTATTATTTATTTGTTATTACCATTCTAAAATAATTAATCCAGTATCTCATATATACTATAATACTATTATAAATATGGTACAACCATATTCATTATTCTATCCATCCTTTGAATAACATGTCACCATATGTGTGTACGTACGGCTTACCGTCTCCACGTCGTGGTGTAATTGTCATTCAATAAATTATTATTTGGATGGGTATAATAATGATGTGTAATTCATGTAAATAATAAATATAGCATGATAATTATTCTGTCTATATGATATACCATACAATTATATATTATTTTAACATCAAAATAATGATATTGTTGCTCGTGCGTACGTACGGACTACCGTCTCCACGAAAGCGATGAGATTCATTATCCATCGTATCAATTCAAGTATAATTATCATTTGATGATTTAAAAATAATTTTTAAGGACATGATATAATTATGGATATGAATAAGATACAACCTATCCATAACAAACACGGCTTACGTAACAAAGAATATAAAGGAAAACAAGTAAGTTAACACCCGAAATGACGATAATACTAAGATATTATAAACAAATCAATGTTAAAAGATCATATATGATATCATATTAATGTAAATGATTCTTGTATAATTCAATAACAATTATTTAACCTTTATACAAAAGGTTAACCTACCATCGACCAAGTAAAAAGTACAAAGTAAGGGGTTTCTTTTCTCACTTTTAATTCAGTGAGATTTCCATTATTCACCACTTATTTATTGCATATGGTGTGTGTAGTGCCCATGATTGTATTCATTGTGTAATATACTTTAATTTATGGGTATTTACATCATCATTGTATGATCCTTCTTTCATGGGTGCATGTTTCATAATTTACCAAATTGATAAGGGAATTTGAAATTTCAATTTCCACTCATTCGTCTTTACACATACTTCATTGATTATTTTACTCCAAGATTATGTGTGGAATCACTATTCATTTGATTATGTCGTAATTTACACTCCCCTTTATGTGGATATACTTTTTATACACATAATCACTCCATTGATAAATTCTCAAGTCATCGGTATGAACTTGATAAGAGTAATTTTTACTCAATCTCGATTTGTTGAGATAAACATCCAATTCATTGCTGTTGTTTTTACTAGAATATGTGTGAATGTCCTTTGATTGTTTTACACTGAATATCCAATAATATTTAGTGTATTTATATTTTTCACACATAATTATGTCGTTGATATATCCTTAACCTAAGGATACGTCCTTTATGAGAGATTTCATCTCAATTTACATTCCATTGAGACTTCTTTGTTGTTATACACCAAATCACTTTTATGTGGTTTATATAATGTACTTTGACATAGTATATCATGAATCCCTTTATTATCATGATATTACAAATTTTTGATTACCTCAATTATTTGTATTCAAGTGTCTCTCTTTTGGTTAGAAACTCTAACTAAAATACCATTTTTAAATATTTTAAAGACTTATTCTTATAAATCTTTCTCATTAATGTCCATGTTTTAAAAATCGTTTTAAGGATTTATTTATATAGACATTAAAGTTTTAAAATTAAAACTCCTTTTAAAAGTTTCAAAGTGGTATGGGAAACTTTGATTAAAAAATCTATTTTTAAATGGCTTCTTGACAAATAGTGTGACTTTTAAATGATTTCAAGAAAAAGGGGGATATTTATCTCAAATCGTTTTGATGATTATTTTCATCTATGTCAATATCCTACATTATTATCGATTGAGGTTAATATGATACAATACAATCTTCCATATTGTATCGAATGATTTATGTTTGATTGTGGATGTGCTATTTTTATACCATTCATGGTTTGTGGATAAAGTATTGACATTTTGTATGCTAGTTTTAATACGAATGTTTATGTTATGTTTAAACCTTTTCATATGGGGAATACATTGGACTTAGTAAGTGACGGGTGGAGCCCGCTATAGCTCCTTGATGAATCGGTAGGTCTCATGAGAAAAACTAGTGTCTTGGCACAAGGCCTTTGCAAAATCTTATTTTTAGTCTTGGAACGAGGTCTTGGATATGTGGGTATGATAGTCTGGCATTATGCATTCCATCATTATGAAAGTGGTTATTGATATTGCATGTGATTGTTAGACTAGTAGAATATCCATGTGAATAAGTAAATGGAATTATTTCATTTTATCTTTGCCATATTATGTTGAAGTTCAAGTTTAAAAGGCTTTTGTTTTAGTTATAAATTGCTTTAAGTGTTTATGCTTATCTATGAAAGCTTCTGCTATATTGTTATCCGTACTGAGCATCTGAGCTCACCCCTTTCAATGTTTTATTTTTCCCAGGATATGAAGAAGTAATTTATGAATGAACTGCAAGGATAGTATGAGGGGATATGAAGACAAGATGTTGTTGTAGTTTTTTTTTACCTTATGATGTAAGGTAAGACTTGTGAATATATCTAGTGTTTCCAAGACTACTAAACTAATCAGTCTTTCGAGACTTGATCCTTTGTGATCATGCCAATGTTATGTAATAATGCACCAACTCTGGGTATCTAGGGTCGGGGCGTTACAGTTGGTATCAGAGGAACTTTAGTACAAACCTTGGAAGACAGATTTAGATAAACTCTTATTAGATCACATAGCCCTAAGAGAGAATATGAGGATTAGTATAGAAGAACATACTAGAATTTTGGTCTTGTAGATATTTTGTGAGTTTTCCGAGCAATACATCCCTGTCTGGATACGAGCAGGTAGAGGCGGCTCTGGCACAGATGTACCTAGGGGTAAAACACGAAAACACCTCTTTGAGCTAGACTCGAATGGGAACCGGTGCACGACAATGGGCCTTGCTGCACTCTTGGTTACGACACTCCCAAGGGATATGATTTGGTAAATTCACAAGATTAGTATAAACCATTATTAAGGGAATACAAAAAAATTCCCCTAAGAATATATGTCGGCAAATAGATAGTGGATAACCTAGATTTTAACATAGGGTACCCCAAGTTAGGATATATTGTTCAATTACAAGATTATCCTATTATATCTTTTTTTTTACATTCTTATTAGATAAGTATTCAAAAACCCTAATTGTATTTTCTTTTTGTTAGTTGAAAAATGGAGGGAGAAAGATCACAAACAACTCTTCTCTCTCTTCCTGAAGAACTACTTACAATTATTATCCAGAAGTCATGCGCAGATGATGTTAAAACTTTTTCAAATGTCCAAGTTACATGAAAACAACTTTATGATACATCCAATACCTCTATCATTGCACGATTCTTTCAAGGATCAAGTACCGACTATGAGATAATGTTGCAATCTCAACTTTCTTACCACGCTAAGCGTGGGAAGTACCATCAGGGTATTTTCAAATTATTCACTTTATCTCAAAATTACGATGCACTAAATGATTTTCTAGATGCTGTAAAAGAGGGATACCTTCGAGCATCCTATATGTATCAAATTATATATTTATGTCTTTTGGGATATACAAAAACTAATTTACGAAAACCGTATTTTGAAATATTTGAAGATGAATAAGTGAGAATTTTTCTAAAAAAACATGTTAAAGACGATGTCTCAAAATTATATATAAGAAATACCTATTTTTTTATGATGCATCGATGATTCCATCGATATAATCCAAGATGGATGAGGAGTTTTTGGGTAAAGGAAGTAGATGATTTTGAAAAATTCCTGAGGTACCATTGTAACACATGAACGCATTCTACCAAAAGGCAAATCTGCCTAGTCTCTCCAGAGTTCATGTTGTGACCCACATATCTCTAGTGACAAAATACATGCCTGACCCAACACATGTACTCACCTATGAAGAATTAGAACTGGAACCCGATCTATCTTATTGTGAAGTGCCTATCAGAATTCTTCATACCAAAGATCAAGTGTTGAGAAACCGGATGACTCATCTGGTAAAAGTTCTATGGAGAAATCATAAGATAGAAGAGGCAATGTGGGAACTCGAGGAATATATGATGAAGAACCTATGTGGAAATAAATGTATGGTGAAATTTTTAAAAGTGTTAGTGCTCTTTATTGATGGGATTACATTATAATAATTTTCTCCTATATATGTAAACCTGCAATTTATCATGTGAAAATGATATTTGAGGAAGAATTATCTTTTTTGTTGCGGATATAGTTATAAATAACCATTTGGTCTTATATGATCATTGGGTTTGAGGAAATTACAAGTTATTATAATGAAAATGCAAGTTATGAGATAAGATTTGTGGTTAAATTATGTTATGGTTATTTTGAGGAATTTATCTCATTTTGGTAATGTTATAAAATATAGTTTTTGAAAAAGGACAACACGCAGACCGTGTGACAACCCATCGCATTGGACAAAGCTGTGGGAATCGAACCCACAACCAAAGTGCGATTGGGATTTATTGTCTACCACTGGACTACGTGAAGTCCCTGGTTAGTGTGACTATTATTTTTAGTTAAATGATTTTATTAATCATTAATAATTTGATTTGGGATCTTATGTATTATCAAATGAATACCCTTAGTATAGGAAAATGATTTGGTAATTAAGTGATAAATGTTATTTTGGAAGTTATTCGCTTTGTTGTATGGAAAATAGAATAGTATGGGATTTCATTTGAGGAGTAATGGTGGATTTTTATCTATGTTTTTACTGTGGATTTATAGTGATTTGGGTTGTTTATGGAAATAATTAGGTTAATTACTTTTAAGTATGTGAATTTAAGAGTAATTAATGTCATTTGGAGATACAATTTAACGTGGAAGACTACATTCTTATAAGTTTTGAGTTTCAATATTAGTTTGGATTATATTGAAGGATTTTAAGGAAAATTGATTATTTAATGGTATTTATTTAACTTTGGGGTATTGATGGTTTAATTTTAGAAATTAATATTAGTGTTTTTTCTCCAATGGAATATCCAATTAGGGGTCATCAGATATTATACTAACCATTTTGGTTTTGATTAATCTCTAAATACAAGGTAAATATATAGTTTATCCTACGTGGATCATGTATTTCTATATAAGTTTATTCTAGCTCTTCCATTGTGACCAAGCCTTATTGAATACTCATTGTTCAAAAAAATGATTTTGTGGTAAAAAGTTATTAAATAATGAAAATCTACTTAAAAAGTAAGTATATCTCTTTATGTTCTCAGTAAATATCATAAATGAATTCTTCATCCTTATGTAATGTAACTTAAAACAAAAAAAATGTTATCTATTTACTTTTCCTACTGGGAGACTAAGGACCGTTTGTCCCAACACAAGTTTGTGATTTTATTATTATTAACTTTCTCATGATCATGTTTTTTATCCCTCTCCATCAGAACTTGAAACTTAGTTTATCATCCCTATCCATGTTTTTTTACATGTAATCCTAATATAGGTTATCTTGGGTGACCATTGTACTTATCTTTCTTTCTTTTAAAGTGATATTTTTATTGACTCTTTTTCTGATGTGGGACTTTCCATTATATTCCCAATACCAATTTTAAAAATTTTGAGGACACAATTTATTGAAGGAGGGTAGAATGTAACACCCCAAGCTTCCACGGTATGCTTCTCTCTGAATAATACAGTAGCGTGTGTTGTATGCAACTTCAAGTTCTAACACACCACAACCAATCAAACTAGCCGTTATGAATAGTAATACCTACTTTTTGAAATTTTATACATTTTATCTTTATAAATGGACTTAATTTTTGGATTCGTAATATCGAAATTAACTTAGGGTGAAATTTTGATATTTTTCTGGAAACTTTCATTTTTTGATGAATAGTGAAACCACTAAGTGGTAGTTAAAAAACTGAATTTTTCATAAAACTTAATTTTACCGCTTCTGTGAGTGTAATTTCAAAAATCCGAGAAACACGGTTAATATCAAGGAGTAAAATGTGGTTCATTGAGATGAAAATAATTTTTGGTGAATAGTAACGTTTTACTTTTATTTACCACGGTTAAAAGTAAATAGGGTAATTAAGGGTAAAAATGATATTAATATTACCCTAACACATGTCCTAATTCTACTGGACAAGTTTATCTCGACCATAAACAACCTTATGAGTAAAATATCATCATTTAGGTCCACTTGGATAAGATTAGTACATTTATTATTATTTAATTCAAAGAAGAGTTAAAAGAGTTAAAATCAAAGTTTATTTACTAAAACATTTTTTGTATAGGGTTATACATAAGGTAAATTAGATTTTAAATATTCATTAGAAATCTAAAAAAATTTCCTACATAATTATATTTTATTTATAGTTTTTAGACATTAAAATAATTTAATTTATTTTTGACACAATGATGATGTAGTAATTACCATAATAGTGAAATATTAAAATAATTGATATAATAAATAACCAAATAAATATAATTGGAGACTTTTATTGAATTAAACTAATTTTATAGGTTAATATGACATATTAGGATTGATTTAATTGATTTTTTTCGAAGTAATCATCCTGTTATGAGTTTCACAAAAATCAATTATTGAATAGTGTCCAAATTGACATAAAAGAGTTTTTAAAAACAATATTATATTATTATTTGATATTAAATTCCTAAAAATCTAAGTTTCGTCCAAGAGACTTATATAATGATAGTTGTATCATTAATGGACCACTTGGGGGGGTCTCTTGGATGTATATAGTAAGCGTATTAACCATATAATATAAAAATACAAAGAGACATTGTAAAAGTGAAACTAATTAACTAAGAGTTAATACTTAAAGATAAGGTTAATATAATGACCCAAACCTGTATAAATTCTATTTGTTGAATGTTTTTAGACCTATACCTACCCTAACCATTAAATAATTCACTTTAGAGCCATTAGAAACCGAATATGAATTTATTATAAAAAAATATTTCTAGCTTTTCCAAAGGTTCCCCTCACCCCTCTTATAAAAGGAAACTCTCCCTTCTCATTACTTCACACCTTCAAAGCCTTTTGGTTCAGAAAAAACCTGCCCAAATACTCTCTAAAATTCCCTCACTACAACCTAGAGGCCTTAGTTTGATAAGAAATCCAACCTAGGGATCCCTTTTGATCAAATCAAAAGGAAGAACCCGAAGAAGAGGTAATGTTTTTACCACCCTTTTTCAAATTCTTTTCTTCTTCAACTTATACTTTATTTGTTATTCCCATTCTAAAATAATGAATCCAGTATCTAATATATACTATAATATTATTATAAATATGGTACAACCATATTCAGTATTCTATACATCCTTTGAATGACATGTCACCATACGTGCGTATGCACGGCTTATCGTCTCCACGTCGTGGTGTAATTGTCATTCAATAAATTATTATTTGGATGGGTATAATAATGATGTGTAATTTATGTAAATAATAAATATAACATGATAATTATTATGTATATATGATATACCATCCAATTATATATTATTTTAACATCAAAAGAATGATATTGTCGCTCGTGCGTACATACGGACACCGTCTCCACGAAAGTGATGAGATTCATTCTCCATCGTATCAATTCAAGTATAATTATCATTTTATGATTTAAAAATAATATTTAAGGAAATCATATAATTCTGGATACGAATAAGATACAACCTATCCATAACAAACACGGCTTACGTAACAAAGAATATAAAGGAAAACGAGTAACTTAACACCCGAAATGACGATAATACTAAGATATTATTAACAAATCAATGTTAAAATATCATATATGATTTCATATTAATGTAAATTATTCTTTTATAATTCAATAACAATTATTTCACCATTATACAGGATGTTAAACTACCCTCGACCAAGGAAAAATTACAAAGTAAGGCGTTTCTTATCTCACTTTTAATTCAGTGATATTTCCATTGTTCACCACTTATTTATTGCATGTGGTGTGTATACTGCCCATGATTGTATTCATTGTGTAATATAATTAATTTATGGGTATTTAAATCATCATTGTATGATCCTTCTTTCATGGTTACATGTTTCATAAGTTACTAAATCGATAAGGGAATTTGAAATTTCAATTTCCACTCATTCGGCTTTACACATACTTCATTGATTATTTTACTCCAAGATTATGTGTGGAATCACAATTCATTTGATTATGTCATAATTTCCACTCCCATTTCTATGGATATACTTTTTATACACATAATCATTCAATTGATAAATTCTCAAGTCATCGGTATGAACTTGATAAGAGTAATTTTTACTCAATCTCGATTTGTTGAGATAAACATCCAATTCATTGGTGTTGTTTTTACTAGAATATGTGTGAATGTCCTTTGATTGTTTTACACTGAATATCCAATCATATTTAGTGTATTTATATTTGTCACACATAATTATGTCGTTGATTTATCCTTAACCTAAGGATACGGCCTTTATGAGTGATTTCATCTCAATTTACATTCCATTGAGACTTCTTTGTTGTTATACACCAAATCACTTTTATGTGGTGTATATAATGTACTTTGACATACTATATCATGAATCCCTTTATTCTCATGATATTACAAATTTTTGATTACCTAAATTATTTGTATTCAAGTGTCTCTATTTTGTTTAGAAACTCTAACTAAAATACCATTTTTAAATGTTTTAAAGACTTATTCTTCTAAATCTTGCTCATTAATGTCCATGTTTTAAAAATCGTTTTAAGGATTTATTTATATGGACATTAAAGTTTTAAAATTAAAACTCCTTTTAAAAGTTTCAAAGTGTTATGGGACACTTTGATTCAAAAATCTATTTTTAAATGGCTTCTTGACAAATAGTGTGACTTTTAAATGATTTCAAGAAAAAGGGGGATATTTCTCTCAAATTATTTTGATGATTATTTTCATCTATGTCAATATCCTACATTATTATTGATTGAGGTTAATATGATACAATACAATCTTCCATATTATATCGAATGATTTATGTTTGACTGTGGATGTGCTATTTTTATACCATTCATGGTTTGTGGATAAAGTATTGACATTTCGTATGCTAGTTTTAATACGAATGTTTATGTTATGTTTAAAACTTTTCATATGAGGAATGCATTGGACTTAGTAAGTGACGGGTGGAGCCCGCTATAGCTCCTCGATGCATCGGTAGGTCTCATGAGACAAACTAGTGTCTTGGCACAAGGCCTTGGCAAAATCTTATTTGTAGTCTTGGCATGAGGCCTTGGCTATGTGGTTATGATAGTCTGGCATTATGCATTCTATCATTATGAAAGTGGTTATTGATATTGCATGTGATTGTTTGACTAGTAAAATATCCATGTGAATAAGTAAATGGCATTATTTCATTTTATCTTTTCCATATTATTCTGAAGTTCAAGTTTAAAAGGCTTTTGTTTTAGTTATAAATTGCTTTAAGTATTTATGCTTATCTATGAAAGCTTCTGCTATATTGTTATCCTTACTGAGCATCTAAGCTCACCCATTTCAATGTTTTATTTTTCCCAGGATGTGAAGACGTAATTTATGAATGACCTGCAAGGATAGTATGAGGGGATATGAATACAAGATGTTGTTGTAGTTTTTTTTACCTTATGATGTAATGTAAGACTTATGAATATATCTAGTGTTTCCAAGACTACTAAACTAATCAGTCTTTCGAGACTTGATCCTTTGTGATCATGCCAATGTTATGTAATAGTGCACCGACTTTGGGTATCTAGGGTCGGGGTGTTAGATTTAACATGTGTATTCCATGTATTATTGGAACCACAAGTACATATGGGTTCTTGAAATATTAAAAATTCCATCAATGATAATTTTAAATGTTTAGAACCCTAATTAAGGATTGGATTAAAGAAAAAACAATTGGTAACTCCTATTGCAATAATCTTGTGATGTCGAAGCTTTTTTAATAAAATGTTTTGAAAATATAAAGGATATTATAAGACTATATCCCAAATAATGAACTCATCCAAATATTTAATAAATTTTTAAATTAAATTTATCAATCAAATACTTCACCTAATCTCTACAAACAAACCCCACATTCAAAATACAAAACAAAAAAAACTAATTCCAAAACATACTACCATCATTGATGATTCAACCTGAGTGCCACTATACACATTATAGTAGAGAACTGGGTATTTAAATGTTTGATAGGTGATAATCATCCAAGATTCAAATGGAATCGTTTTCATGTATGGTTCCATAGGAGTTATTTGTTTTTTATTGTCTTTAAAAATCAAAAAAAAACAAATATAATATGAAAAACGAACAAAAAAAATTAAAAAAAAACCTTCCAAGTATTCACCAACATTCACCTAAAAAAGAATAATTAGAGTGTCTCTAAATTACCTATATCCTCCCAAATAATCCCTTAGATTCTTTTGATCCTGAAATCGAGTGAACTCTTCACTGACTTAGGAGGAACATTAGGGATAATTAAAACACTAAAAGATCATTAATTTCCCATTTAATTGATCTAAATATGACCAATACTAGGGAAGAAACCCTTAAATAATCTAATTCCTCATATATTAATTACTAACCAATTGGTATTCAATATCTAAACATAGAGGTAGATTTTAAACTCAAATCAAGTTCGATTCATCTTATACCTTATTTCCATGGGCTATCCAATAGGGATCATCATATTCACTTCTAGAGTTCCAAATTGTATACTCTACTATAAATCCTTATGGGGTTTCTAAAGAAAAAAATAAAACTTTAATCATTATCGTTATCCCTAGATAAATCTTCCAAGTCATATCTCTAAAATCTCCCTCCTAGTTCCATAAACTCTTTCAATGACACAAAGAATCTATTTTTGGAAAAATTCATTCCCACTTCTCAAATTTCTTATATCTAAAATAAAATTAGTGGTATCCATCAAATACCCAATGAATCACTCTATGAAAATTGGGAAAGGTTTAAAAAACTTATGGAAACTTTCCCACACCACCAAATCCATGACCAACTCCTGATCAAATACTTCTATGAGGGGTTATTTTATATAGAGATAACTCTCATTGATGTCATATGTGGATGTGATATTTTTGAAAAAACTCCAACAGCTATGCATTAACTCATAAGAAAAATGTCTAAAAACATGAATAAATTCTATAATAAAAAGAACACTTGATTGAAACATTCCCAATAGAGTCAATACATATAGTGAAATGAGGTAAATTAATGTATTGGTGATCTCAATGGTCTTACTATATAATATAAGGTGGCCACCAAAGCACCAAAATCTTATTCTCCTCAATATCAATTCCATGTAACTATCAAATAATTTGGTACTTACAACTCATAATATCATCCAAATAACACCTTATTATAACTAAAATAAGATTCATCATATTCTTATGGTCCAATGGATATCAACACATCCTTTTATCATAGGAACAACAGCCCTCAATAACCAGTTGAGTTCATTAGATACTCCAACCAACCCCATTATGCTCCCTTCTCTGCTACCTATAATCTAGGATGGAAATACCATCTAGACTTGAGGTATAGTAATCTCATCTATCATCCACCCAATTCCCACCTAAAAATCCAAACCAATTACAATATGGTAAAGGTATTATTAACTTCAAAAAACCATATCCATTTGTTCCTAAAAATAAAAGGATAAATCATCCCACTCCTGGTTTCCACCATCCTAGTGGTACTTCATAATTAAAAAACTAGTGTAATCAATTTACTAAGAACCATAATAAATGAAATATCAATGTGTGACATGAAAATTCTTTTAATAAACCATATGAAATTTATCTGTAAGATCTTTCCTTCTTCAACCATTCTAACCTCAAAGACATTGAAAACCAAATTAGTAAACTTTCATCCCACTTAAGGTAGTATAAATAATAAAATTATTCCCAAATCTAAGCACAAACATTTCCAAATCACAAGGGTAATGTAAGTGAAATTTCATTTATATCATGAAGTTTTTTTTATTACTCATGATAAATCCTCTAAATAACCGTCGAATGTTGAGTTGGAATAAATAAAAAAACAAAACAATATAAAAGGAACCTAAATCCACTCAATCACCTCCCTACATCCCTCTAAGTATCCCAATTAATTTTTCTTAAGCCATCTCTAATCCAAATATTCTCTTCAAACTTGATTCTAAAATTATCAGCAAGTTTAGATATGTTGAAGTCAACATTACCCTCTTGGATTCCATAAAACAAATTCTTAAGTATGAAAATTTTCTTATGGAATTGTGTACCCATAATAGATAGCTCAGGACCATTGAAAATGTTTTAACCCAAAAAGAAATTCCAGTAAAGTGAAAATATCTAAGTACCTTTATATTTTCATGAAAAATAGGGAGTTATAACTTTGATGATGCACTCATAGACCTAGTGACCTTAATAAATGTCATACCTAAATCCATATTTTCAAACCTTGGTCAAGGTCCCTTTCACACAATTGTTATAGCTATCCAATTATCAAATTGAAGCATTTCCAAACCTAAGGAAATAATAAATGATTCCCTTGTTTAGATCAATTGTCTTATCCTCCTATCTTATTTCTATGTCATTAACATGGAAGGTGATTAAAATTATTTTTGATCTACTATGATTCTATGAATACCCTTCCTAATGACATATAGAACACAAATTAATTTCAATGTTATCATCTTACCCTTGAAATTTGGTGAACAATTGTTCAAGTTCGATATTTTTCAAGCCATGTTATACCCATCATATAATCACTATTTATTCTCTATGTATGATTTTTAAAGTCTCTATAAGATTTCATTGATCCATGAACCATCATGTGTTCATGTTTTAATGATAAAGGAATATGTGAAATTTTCATCCTTGTTAACCAAATTTTAAATAGATAAGTTGATGTTTTACTTTAATTTGTAAACTTTATCAAGCTAAATGATCTAAAAATTGGTATTTATCTCCATTTCACCTCTAATATTTGATGCCCCAAAGTGGAAATTAGAAAGGAAAATAAACTTGACATATTTTATTTCTTTTTTATGATCCCATGTAGACGGTCCCACACTCACAATCTATTTTCCATGCTTCTAAAAATTCTCACAAGAGTGTGGTGAACCCTAAACCGATATTCTTATCTTATTACAATGAGAGTGAATTTTGTGATATCTTTTCCCTCATTAAGAAATTAATCACCAGTGAGGTTGAAATTGACCATTATTTGGAAAACAACATTAATATAAGGGATCTTTAAAAATATATTGAGTCTCATTTTCCATTTCATCCTCATTAATCCACATTATAAAGTGATGAAAAAAATGAGTTAAAAATGACTGGAATCTCATATTTTGACTTCATGTTGACTGAACCACACATAAATATACCATAATAATTGAGAAGTCTTCTCAAAATTATAATAATAGAAAACTATGACTCTATGGATTTCATCATTACTCAAGTAGAATACCAAAGGGATGATATCCATATTCTCTTTCCACCCCCATTTAATTTTAACCACATCAACAAGGAATGGAAGAAATTATCCAATGAAAAATGGGGCCTCCAAAAGGATAATTTTTTTTTGGAAGCACACTAGAGCTAAGAAAATATAGTGTCCATCATTGTACTATTAGTTTTCCACTACAACTATATAGCTATAGAAAAAATAAATGTAGTGCTTCTTGGGAGGCAACCTAAGTTTCCTTTAATTTTTTGAATCTTTAATTTCTTTTTTATTTTTTCATTAAATGAATAATGGTTTTTTTTTTACTTTCTAATAGGTAATGGAAATTTTTCAAAGAATCGCTATTAGAGGAAACATATCCTAAGAACCACATTTACTTCCACCAAGGCCCACTATTGGATAGATAAAGTAACCCACCCAATCAAAAACAGGGGGAATTTCTTTCCCTTTAACTCCCTCTCCCTTTATTCCTCATCTATCTCTCTCCTTCTCACTTTATATAACTTTATTCTTCTTCATCTATCTTAATCACTTTCCCGCTAACTTATTTTTAGTTTTACCACTTTTTACATCCATAATTTCATTATTTTTTCTATTTTTTTTATGTTTGTTTTTCAAAATAAAAAATAGTTATAATTAACCACCATCCGATTTGGAAATTTATTATAACTATTTTAGGGATTCAAAATAATTGTTTTATCTCAAACATCTAGTATTTTCATCATAAGCTTAGATAACTGATTTTTTGTTAAGACGAATAAGTTTTTAACACCCAATTTTTTATTATAAAATGATTTTTATACTACTATGAGAAGAAACATTAGCTTTCATTCTAAGTTCAACTACAACCATATTTTTTATTATGTATCTTTCACCCCTGATTGTGAGTCATGAGTTTGTAGATATTTGATCTGAATTTCTTACATTGGTTTTCATTATTATGATAGAGGCATTTTTTAAACCATGTGATAATCAAAATAGCCACATGTCCAACCATTACCCTTATATTTATCCTCCTTTTGAAATCCCCTTAGAGCCTGTTAAAACCTTTTTTATAGCCACATTTCAATAAAAAATATGTCCCACCCAATATCAATAAGTATTTTCATTATATTATTTATTGAAATTTAAGTGTGGGAGAAATTTATTTTATTTTAGTTATACTTTACTTTATTTTCAATGTGTCGTCATATTCTTAATGGAAAACATCTATTTAAGGGTGGATAAAAGGTTTTCATTTAGTTTGTTTTGAAAATGTATTTATATTTTAGTCATTTTTTACGAATTCTATTAAAAGGTTTTCAAAAAACACAGAAGAAAAGGGGAAAATTAATAATAAAATAGAAAAATGAAAAGACTAGGTAGTGTCTTAGGCAGGACAAAAACCATTATTCCTTTAATTTTTAACTTGTTATTACAATTACAATTAGGGTTATGATTATATCAAACTAGGTTTTATATATGAGTGTGATATTTGATTCAAGTTCAACTTATAAAATAAAAAAATACTTGCATCATGTTTTCTTAATTCATTAGAATAAGTTTTGAGTTTTTTTTATATTTTTTTATTTAATCCTATAATATTTTTATTAATATTTTTTCCTTAAAAAAATTCCCTTGTAAATATGTGTTTCAATAACCTTACATGTCTCATTTTATAAATTATTCATTACTTTTTCCATATTTATGGTTTCCAACACTTTTCCTCTTTTTTTCCATTATATTCCAACTATACCATAGACACTGAAACCCCACTAAAAATTCCTATTGGTTCTTATTCACCTTATAATATGGAATGTAAGATAATATCTCTTATAAATTATAATATTTTCACTTTTTTTGTGAATGAGTGAAACTCCTTGAATAAATTTACATCATCTTGAGAGGTGTGAGTTTTTAGTGCCCAATTTTTTCCATTAAAATTTTGAACATGAAAAATGAATTTTTTGACACTTTATTGGATAATAAATTATGGTGTAATTATTTATGGATTAGTTAACTATTCAAAACCCCCATTGGAAGTAATTTTTTAGTGTTTTTTGTGTTTTTTTCTGAATACATTCACTAAATTAAGTGTTAGGGAGTTTATGTAATTAATTTATTCATAATGTTTTATTTACTACCCTTAATAATTTTCAATTTACATTGAATATTTTATTTAAAATGACCATGTTTTAATATTAAACATATGTTGTGATCATTTCTTAAATTAATATAGATTCAAGGTAGTTTACTATTTTAATACTAACTCTCTACCTAATAATAAACATTGTGTGATTATTATCTTTTAGGATTCTTTATTCTTATTAATAAAAATCAATTAACTAAAGTTTGGTCTAGTTTTTTTATTTTAAGTTCCATATAGATAGCACAAGAAGGCCCAATGAATCTGTCAAAGAAATTGGAAAAGTTATGATGTTTTATTTTTTTAGGATCAATATACAAGTCCAAATTTGGTGATACTACACAAGAACTCCATGTAAATTCTATTAAAACTTTCTTAAAAATTTAAAGTCCAAATTCATTCTTAATAGATCCAAATCTATGCATAAGATTCTTGCATATAATTCTTCCTTTGATTGAAGAACATCTTTCCATTCTTGACTTTTATACCAATCCACTTGCCCGATTGAGTGTAACTTTCATGGTAAGAAATTTAAGAGATGGAATTAGAAAATTTTAGAAGAATTTGTTCTAGTATGATGGAATTTTCTTTTCCTAAAATTCACTAACATTTATGCCTTGTTAAAATTAAATATATAACTGGATAGCAACACATGGTTTAGGAAAACAGTTATATATTTTGCTCAAAAATTCCAATGGCAATCAAATTTTGAAGTTTTAATCTCCATATACATATATAAAAATTTAAATAATAATATTTCTTTATATTAGACTATATTCATTGTAAAAAAATATCTAGCTTAAAGGGTGGTTTTGGAAGGAAAATAGTTCACCACCTTGGGCTATAAATACATTCACCTCTTCTCCTTGGAATAGGTTGGCACTTTAGCACTTAGGAGGATATATTATAATGACTAAATCCTTTAAAAATGCATGTAAGGACCTTCCAAACTCAAGTTTATACTTGATATACCTCTCTTACACTCTTTATTTTCATGTACTTCGATTGTTTTCAGTTGTAATCATTTAAGTTTATTATAATTTCATTTGAATTTTAATGCATGAATCATAATTATCTTCTATTATTATCATTAAACTTTGATTTTGTAATATTTTTGGTCTTAAAATAAATTAAATCAATTATAAACTTCTTCCTTATTTCACTTTCTCATTCAATTTAAATTACATACTTAACTCTCTTCACCATTCGTCTATGTGTTCAGCGCACAACTCTTTTCTTGCCACCTTCAATTTCTTCTTATTTTAACTTATCTTCATAAAAATCATAAACCATATTAATAACCATATCAATGGTTTAGTAATTAATCCATTGGGGTGAGTCATAATTTGGGTATGTTAAGTGATTGATATCATTCTCTCCTTTAATGTTATTTGAATTAATATTGTGGATGCCAAACAACATATGTTGTGGATTAATGACATGTTTTGTTTGATATCTATATTCAATATATTATTGAAACAAATTACACATGGGTTCATGAAATATTTAACCTTACATCAATGATAATTTATAATGATTAGAACCCTAGTTAAGGCTTGGAATAATGCAAAAGAATTTGGATTTCTGATCAAAATCATATTGTGAAGTGGATATTAGTTTAATATAATGTTTTTAAAATATCAAGGATGTCATTATCTTACATAACCAATAATGAACTCACCCCAATAATTATTAAATTGTTAAATTAAATTCATCAATAAAACATTTCACATAATCTCTATAAAAAACCCTATTCAAAATAAAAAACAAAAACAACTAATTCCAAAATATAGTTCCATCATCAAGGATTTGACCCAAGTGCCACTATATACATTATAGTATAGCACCAAACCATTGAACAGTTTATCAGAAACAATAATTCATGATTCATCAAGCTATTGAGCATTGTATTATTTTAAACTAAACTTTTAGGGTTCTACATTCTCAACCACTAAAATAAATTACATCCCCTCAATTTTTATCCTCGTAATATAGGGTTTAGTATTTGAAAATAACTTTGTTGAAAACTCACATCGAACAAAAGGATAATAAAACTTACATTGAAAAGTTAAAGTGATAAACATAAATAATGCTTAAAATAACACATAATTAGGTTCCAAAATAAGGATAACATTAGTGAGAAGTGAAAATATGGACATAGAGGAGATAGTTAATGTGTAAAAAATAATATAGAGTGATAGATAACATAGTTATGAGAAATTTAATGATAAAAAAACATAAATCAATAAGGTATAAAGAAGACCATTAATTAATTAGAAATTAGGGTAATAGGATAACATTTTTTCTTTCAATATCCTTTTTCCTTGAGTTGAGTGCCTTTTTCACCATCAAGATAGAGAATATGAGAAAATATAGTTACTTTATTTCTTTGCATTTAATAAGAATAATTTAATACTTTGGTTGTTATTTGATCAATTTTCACTTATATCTCATATCTTACTCCAATAAATGAATATTCAAGATGATTTTTTCATTCCTAAAGAACTAAAATTAACTTTTAATAAATCATAAGATCCAAAAAATAATAAAAAATTATTTATCATGTGTCTCTTCATTAACCAAATCCAAAATGGTTAACACAAGATGATATAATATCTAATATGAATAAACCTTCATATGAATAAAAAATAAATTAATCTCCAATGCTTTAATAAAAACAACCAAAGTTAAACTAACCTTAAAACTATTCAAAATATATCAAGCTAAATTGAAAACCAAATATAAGAATGATTTTATTACATATTATTCCAAGATAAACTTAATATTTATCTAAAAAAAATTAATCACTCATAAAGTCACATACCCAAATGTACATATCCTAATCATATATTCTCTAGAATATACTAATAATTTTCCAAAATAACCTAAATCTTCATAAAACCACTACAAAAAACATATATGCTTCCATAATTTAACTCAATATTTATTCTTAAAATGAAATCACATCCTAAAAAATAATATTTTGTTTACCTTAATCATATAAAGTTCCCCAAAAATATAATGAACTTATTACAAAAATAACTTTAATCACAGAGTTACCAAATCACATTTCAGTATCATGGTTTTCTATATGATAAAACATATATTATAAAATTTTAATAACCCATAATTACCTCAATATTAAATATCATATTAAACCTAAAGGTTATCAATATCATTAAACTTATGTCCAATAAATATAAAACCATTATTCCTTAAATAACCTTTTCACTGAAACACATACTAAACCAGAGGGTTGTACTCTATGAATGTATATGAAAATATCCTTAATCATATTAAAATTCGATTATATAAAACTTTAAAAGGGATATCTATTCATTTAAAATTATTATCAACATTAGACTTATAAACCCATGACACATTAGTTTTATCCCATATCATTAATACATATCATAAATTTCTATAGATTCTATCTTCCCATTCATCATAATGGTTTGTAAAGAAAATTTTAATTAGCCCAATCATATCCACCAAGAGTGCCTAGTCGGGTTTGAAATATTAATCCCACTCATCATGCACCAATAAAAATTAAGATAATACATAATATTCCCCTTTTATATTTGTTACCCCTTGGTGCATTTCTTCTACAACCGCGTCCACTTTTCAATATCTATACAGGGATGTATTTTCTAGGAAAACCACTCAATCTTAACTTTACCAAATATTCATGATATTACCCTATACTTATACATATACCTATAATATACCATAGGGTTATGTAATTTAATATATGTTTTCCTAATTATAGTTATCATAGGTCTTATTAAACTTTCTTTGATACCAACTTTAACACCCCACCTCCAGTAACCAGAATCTGATGGTTATTTTACTATATTAAAACAAGATGAAAGTGATCTCATATGGAAGGATTGAATGTTTTAGTTGTATTAAGAAACTATGTACATATAATATTTTCATATTAAATTTAAAAATATGAAATACATCTCTAAAATTATAGGTATAACTTTATTATTTATTCTATTATATCCCTCAAATCATTCATTGATACATTATTGGTATCCTAGGAAAAGGAAAACATAATAAAGGGTGAGAATAAATGATTAGTTAGAGAAAAAATAAAACATAGTCTATCACATAATAAATAAATCATGGATAAGGTGTAAGAGACAAACAATAATCAAATATTCCATATAACTAATATCATAAAAGGATAATATATCTATGGTTAATATAGAAACATATATAATCACATGGATAACAATAACTGGATTTATAATGATGGAATACGTAATATCGAACATCTTAATCATACTATCAAGGCCTTATGATAGGACCTCATAAACATATATTCAAGGCCTCATTCCAAGACATCATAAATAATTTGGAAGTCGTATACTAAATACACAGGCCAATTTGTCTCATGAGACCTATTGATGCATCAAGGGGATATAACGGGCCTTTCCCATCAATTAATAAGTCCAATTCATTTTTCATATTAAAGTGGTGAATAATCAATACAATATTTAATCAATATAAGTATATATATTTGAAAACTAACATACAAAATGTCAATATTTTACCCCAATAAAAAATAGTACATCATGGTAATAATCCATCCAAAGTAATATGGTGAATGGATTTATTAGATTATACCCCCATTAAATCAGATGATTTATCATATTATATTTAAATAGGTAAAAAATTAAAATATTACTGGAATATTTCTAGAGGAAAATGATTTTTTCTTTTGGAAATCAACTATGTAAATCTTAAAAATTTCTTGAATAATAGATAAAGTATTTATTTGAAAATAACCATGAAAAATTTTAATTGAATATTTAAGGAAAATAATATACATAATAAAAAATAAAAAAATTTCATACAGTAAATGTTAAAACAAAATTTTATTCACATCATTGGTGAAAAGTACCTTATTTGAAAAATGATAAGAATAATCATTTTAAACCTTTTTATAAAAAAACATGAGAAAAATGAATTTAATAATTTATTATATAATATTATAAAAATTATTGAAAACATTTTAATGAAAATATCGATATGGAATAAAAATATTTTTGTCCAGATAGAAAAAAGCATTGGTTTCCCATAAAAACATTAATTTGGTCTTTTGAGTTTCAAATAAGGTAAAAATGGAAATAATACTTCAAACTACCAAAAATAAGCGGAGGAGAGTAAAATATATATTTTTATTAGTAAAATATCATATAATTTCTCTAATGGAAACTTAAATATAAACAATATTGAATAAGGATGAGATTGTGAAATAAACTCTTACCATTGTGGTACCTTTTGAATCATAACACTATTTAAATAAAAAAACTTAAAAATAAACTTTAAATACCATTAATATAAATATATTCATGATATAAAATATCAAATGGTCATTATAAACACCACACAAAAGAAACATGTGGTGAATATGGCATATGTATCACAGAAACAAAAGTGAGGCGAGACACCTTTACAAAGATCGTAACATTGAAGTGAGAATTAATAAATGAATTTATTCCTTGTAACAAATGTAAATAAAAATAAATCAAACTTAAATACAATATAATATAATTATAATTAATTATATACATAATATTGGTATAACATAGGCAATGAATAAGTAATTTAACCTAATGAAAAGAAATTGAGTTAAGAAAACTCTTACCTCGAGTCTGACTCCCCACATATTTACTTTATCTTAGATATAATAAAATTGTATTAAATTTTTACTTTATTAAAAACTTTTTACAATTTTATTAACTTATTATTATCCCTTTTATTTAATTTATTACCATGCCTTATATATTTATTTAATCAGTTAAGTTCATGTTAGATGTTTTGATGATGTTCAATTCATTATCGCAAAATAAATTTTATGGGTTAACCATGGTAAAATGGGTTATGTTTACATAATTTTCATAATTTTAATCAAGAAATTATTATCATTTTTATATATTAAATACTATTTTGGAATCATCCATGAAAGGTGTACATGAAAAACGAATCACATCGCTTCATGGAGGTGGTAGTCCACACGCCCTCACGAGCAACCTTATCATTTTTTAATGGGTGGAAGGTTAATAAATAAATTAATATATTATATTTCAATAATTTTAATTATTTAATTATTATCATATATATTCATTAAATATATTATAATAACCATACTTGTGAGGTGGTGGTGAAAAATGAAACATTTCTCTGTGGATGTGGTAGTCTACACATATGGATGGATGATGTTTTTGTTCCCCATATGATGAAAAAAGAGACGAAAATTGGTTTTAACATATCAATAATAAAATTTTAGTATATATTATGTTATTATTTTATTATATAATCATGTTTTAAAATATTTTAAGGACTTATAAGAAGAAAAAATATAAAAAATTCTCAATTAAGAGTTATAACTCTTCTTCGTAAAACCACCTTTAGGTTAAACCTTAGGCCTTCTAGGTTGGACTTTTTATGGTTCCATAACATCTCGGAAGTCTAGAGTAATTTTTAGAAGTCATTTGGTTAGATCTCAGTCTAGATAAATGTATCATTAAGTGTAAGGAAGAGAGTAGGGGTGTCTTTATATAAGAGAGGGGAGGGGCACCCTTGGAAATACTAAAAGTATTAAATTGACATAAATTAATTTTCAGGATAAAATGGAACTAAATTGATATATTTAGAATATTTGATGAATATAAGTCTAAATAATCACATAAAATAAAATTTATACATATTTAGGTGATTTTTTAACCCTTATATATTTTTTTAACCTCTCGTTAACCCTTTAGATGATTACCATGATATCAAAGTCTTTTACTCTTTAGGGGTCAAGAAACTTACTATAAAAGGAAAAGTGACACGTAATTGAAAAATGGTTTATAGTATAGACCATATACCATTAAATTGGATAAATTTAATTTTTTATAATTTTTAAATCCTTTAATAAAATATTTTTTAACATAAGAAACTATTAAAGTCATTTTCAAGCCTATTCACATAGTTGAATCTTAAAAAATATCGAGAAGGTAATTTATTTTAAATATAAACTTTTAAAACATTAATAATCAATTATATTTATCAAAAAAATTTCTTTTAACATTATAACTAACCCAAAAAATATTACTTTGTTTGTTTTAAAAACCATTTACTTGATTTTTCTTCGTTATGCATAAGCACTGTGTCAGCGTTGTGTATGCATTTAAGGTAATTATTTCTTCACTAAAAATTAAAAATAAATTAATATAATAAAAAAAATTATTATAAAATATAAACATTTATAACCATTCATGAATTTTTTTATCGTTTTGAAAACATATTAGAGATATTAAAATCAATAAAGTGACATTTTGAAATTATTCTATACATAAAACAATATAAAGGTATTTATTAAATAAAAATGGCACCAAAATTCCATTTTTATAATATATTAAGTTTTTTTTAAAATATAATCATTAAATAAAAATAATTAAAGTTTTATAAATATTTTTAAAGCCTTATTACATTAATTTTAACCTTAATTACCTGATTTACCCTTTATTGTGGTGAAAAATATTTAACGTGGTTACTATTCATCGTGAACAAAAATAAAGTTGACGTATTTAAAAAAAATTATAATACCAAATATGGAATCCATTTTGTCAAATTAATTTCCTATAATTAGAATAAATTACTTTTAAAATAATATCATAAAACTAAATGAAAAATGGTTTTCCAAAAAAAATCATTTTTAAGTATAAAATGTTTTTTACTAAAAGTAAGCATAATGTCGATTCCAATTACATTAATTACATTTGTTTTAATAAAAATTAACTAATTAGATATTAAAAACAATTCAAAATAAAATTTTACTTTTTAAATACTTGAGAATAAATGATAATTTTTTATAAAATCAGTATTTTTCACTATTCACTAAAAAAAATCAGAAAAATCCCAAACTTTCACCCTGAGATAATTTTGATGTGATTATTTAAAAAAATTATATCTATTACCACTAATAAAATTTCTGAATTTTTTATAATTTAATTATAATTTCCGTACAAAAGATTCAATAAAACCCATTTTTGAAGAATACATATTTTTGAAGCATAAAATGACTTTACTAAAAATGGAGTATATATTTATTGTGAATTAATAAATAAATTTTAATTATATAAAACTTTTATACATATTTTTCATAATTTGGTTATTCCTATTCATATTTCCAATTTAAATTCTAGTTTCTAATGTTCAAATTTAAATAATAATATTTTTGTAGTATATCACAGTTCACTTGTAGCTCGGTGTTGTATATTAAGTAAGCTATTGAGAATAATATTATTTTAAACTAAACTTTTGGGGTGATAAAGTATTTTTTTCATATGATTTTATTCATAATAATTTATTATTTTATTCATTTTTGAGTGTATTATAATTCTGAGTTATGTCTTAAATAAGGAGGATAATCCACATCTCTTCTTTGATCAATCATTTTCATAGATACTATTGGAGAAAAATAATATGGTGGGGAGAATTGTGAAAATCGTGATTTCACTTTTAGGTATTTTAATTTTTTATTTATTTTTATTAATATTTTTTTATTATATATCATAATTTAAAGGGTTTTGGGGGACATAATATTTCATGGGTATTCTGTAAAAGCTCTATAATCATTAACAATAGTCATGAAACAACCATTTTTGAAATTTTTAATTTTAAAGAGGTGTATTCCATTGAACACCACTTGTTTATTTTACCAAACCTCTAGGTATATCCTTTAATACTCTCACACATAGGCCTCCCTTATAACCCCCCCCCCTCTCTCTTCAATTTTATCCTCTAAACATCATCAAAGTGGAATATCTTCTTAAAAAAGTGACTCATCTTCATTCCTTTCTTCATGTTCTTCCCTCGTTCTCCATATTTATCTCACCCAATTGACATGGTGGCCTAGGGTTCTAATTTTATTGGTTTTATATTGTATATTTCTATTCTTAGGTCTTCCAAAATTGATTTAGGGGTCATTTATCCTCTTATTTGGTGGGAAAACATTACTAGTGGATTCAATTATTCTCTAGTAGGTAGCTCCTTGATTTATCCTTTATAGATTAAACCTCGATTGATTAATGTTTTAATCATTTTTTATAATTATAAAAAGTGTTATAATATATATTTGTGATGAATCTATATATTAACTTTGGTTTCTCTAAAGTTCCTTTATTTTGAGAGTGGATTTTTTATGTTTAAACACCTAAAACCTAATTCCATGGGAAGCATTACCATAAGTAGTTTGATAAAATTTAAAATATTGTTTTTCATGAATAAATTGAATGTAAATTTATGAAATTATTCTTTATTAATTATGATAAATTCCCATAATTTTTATATCAATGTTTTAATGTAATAAGGTTGTGTTTGACTATCATTAAAGGTACTTTTTACATTAAAAATAGATTTTGAATTTGTGTTTCCTTTTTTGGTATAATTTTTTTTGGATGGGTTTTTATGGTGGAATTTTATGGCCTTCCTCATTTTTATGAGTTTTTATTTTCTATTGGGTATGTTTTGAAAAATATTTGGATATATTTTATTATTTTTTCCTTAAACACAAGGCCCTTGAATTTGTTTCTAGGATAATGGTAATGTCAAAGGATATTGATGGTTATTCATGTATTACGAGTATTATTTTGAGGTTATTAAATTTTTAAAATGTTTTTTTTCTTTGAATTGAGTTCATATGTGAGAGTGAGTTTGTGTTTTATAAATACTTTTGTTAATTATTCTTATTGTATTAAGATGTGTTATAATGTATTTCCCTCCTCTATTTGTATGTTATAGGAAACCTTGGGTAGCTAGGGGATAGATCTAGGTATGAGTAATTAACTAAGAAAGATGAGATTATGTCTATTTATTGATAATATTGTCTTTTAATTCATAATTTCATTGAGAAAATTTTATTATGATTATAAAAGCATATTTATTCCTCCTTAAAATTGATTATTGACTTGTTAATCATATAAAGTGTTTTCCATATAGATTTATCCATGTTATTTATTTAATTTATTTCCAAAAGTGTGTTTCTTTTAAAATCATGATCACCCCCTATTATATCATCATTTTAAAAATGATAGGAATGTTTCTTAAAAATATGAAAATGTTGGATATATTCAAAGTAATGTTTTCATTTGGTTTCCCTTAATAAATTTATCATTTTCCTTTAAAATAAGTCTTGTAAAGAATATTTTAGTGAAGTATGTCTAACTTTATCTATTTAAAGATATTTATAATTTATAATATAACACATGTTAATTTTTTGATTAAAAAATAATATCATAATTTTATATTTATAGATCAGACTAGAATTCCATGGATTAATCATTAAAGGATATACATGGGGTGTGTGGAGGATACCTATTGAAAATTAATGATCACACTATACATACACACCCTATGTGTGTGTGTGTGTGGTACTTGTGTTTTGATATATAGGTTTAGTGAAAGTACCACTTGGGTATAATGTGGATTTTTAGATTATGCCTCAGGTATTTTGGAGGTGCAAACTGAAGAATTTTCACTTATCACACAGTGATGGATTCTTGGGTTTCTTTTTGGTTCATTTTTTGTTATGTTTGTTTTCTCCATATCATGGGTCATGCTACATTTTCTCTATTTCTCTATTTTTATCCTTTGAATTTATGTATATACTTGTATAAAAGTTTAGAAATATAAATATTGTTATGCTTGGTTATGATTATTTGAGTTATTTGTGGTTTGTTGAGATTTAATTCATGTCATTAAGTCTTATTTTCTATGAATTGATAAATTGAACCAAACTAAATATATCTTTATTTAAAATCATTTTCATAATTTAAACCTTACATCTCACAAAAATAATCTCATGATCACAAGAATGGAATATTTATTGTCTTTGAGTACAAGATATTTAAGAAATTTATTTTATAGTACTTTTGAACACTTCTACATGATTTATCCACAATAGACTCCTTCTATACTTATCATAAGTTATAGTAATATTCATAACCCACGGAAAGGTAATAATAAGAGATTTGTGAGATCATATTCATATTAAGGGTAAAAATAAGTGATAATAATAAAATATCATTAGTGGGCATAAGATGAGAATATGGGTATAATAAACATACAAAATAAACTTGTACCCAAAAAATCATAGATATTAAATCATGGAATAAGGCTTAGCATAAAATAATACATGAATCAAAAGAGTGTGTAAATATCAGTAAATAAAAATGATCCATGATAGTATAATATAATAATGATAATGTAACACCCCAACCTGAATCACCAGGACTAAGATGAAATGCCACACGATATCATGTGTACCTCCCTATATGAAAGAGTTTATCGACTAATGGTAAGGGAAAACATAAAATCATGGTGAAACTACGTCCCTGGTACTAGGTAAACATAAAAGTACAATAATGGAAGTGATAAAAAATAAATCAACAAATAATAAATGAATAAATAAAACATAATCATAGTAGAAGAAACAAAATAAGTACTAACCCATGTAGTATCAGTATGGAATGTGAGGCACATAAACTAAAGCTAAGAAAAAATATCCCTCATGTGGTGGATCAAGGTGTGTAGAAAAGTAACTAAATAGAAATATTTGTATCCATACAGCTTGAGGTCCATCCTTCATGTTTCTATCATCTTTCTAAACCTACTCAACAATCCAATATTAATCCCTTTCCATTCATCGAATCCCTGACTATGAAATCTACAAATGCACTAAAATACATTAGTAGGGTGTGATTACAAGACCCATTAGGATACCACTAATGATCCTTAACATATGTTCATAAGATATGATTCTTCATTCCATGAAAATAAAAAAATCACCGATATAAAACAACCATATCATATAAGAATAACATTAATATTGAGTCCTTAGATACCATCTCTACCTATTTTGTCTCCATGTCCAAATTAACATTGACATCCCTTTCTAACATGTCTCCATTTGAAAGGATAGCCTAAAAATACGTTTTCCACATTCCGCTAGATGGGATAACCCATGTATATACTGGACTCTCATTTGACATAGCCCTCTCAAGGGAGTAGTCCATATGGATCAACCTACATTTTTAGCTACAGAAGATAGAGGAATAGCATGTGAAATATATATATATATATATATATCATATCATATGATATATCGAACATCATATAATATCAAACAAGAGTCATAAACACTACAAATCCACATATGAGTAAACATCAAAATCAGGTCACGTGGGGATACAAACGCACACCTCATGTGATCAAACATAAAACATAGGTTGCACGGGATATACAGTCATGCCAAAAAATCATTCCAACAACTTTTATAATCAATATTTAATGATAATTACCACCTACTTTAGGTATGATGACAATTTGATGAAAAAGGCCGGTGTCTGAATCCAAAGTACCAATTTGAATCCTAGATCCATTCCCAATCTATCATGATTATAATTTTAGGATCAATATTGAGGAGAATCCATACATAAAAGGTTGTAAAAGATCATACATACTTGGTAAGATCTATTGAAAGCAACGATTAAGGTTTAACATTAAGCAGATGCTAATTCCCAAAATATAGGTTCTAATTATACCAGTGATTAACAAATCCCTTATTAGACCAATAAAAAACCCAATATATAATTGATACATCAAAGATATCACTATAAAAAAATACCTATGTTATAGGGGGTTATAACCCCCTCTAAACATATTAGTGGACGTTATGATGAACTACTACTAATGTGCCCACCTAGTGTTGTTAGAGGCAGTTTTGAGGGTCTGTTGTTAAAATGAGATAATATTAGTGGTGGTTATTTATATGAGGTTTAAACCCCCCATAAATTCGACCCAAATTTTCCAGCACCAGATCAATTAGGGAAAGTTTCACCCACCCACAATATTAGGGGTTCAACCACCCATAATAATGTGTCCACCTAGTGTTATTCGAGGTAGCTTTTACGGTCTATTGGAAAACTGAGAGAATATTAGTGGTGGTTATTTAGAAAGTGTTTAAACCCTCTCTAAATATGTCTAAAATTTTCTAACACCCAATAAATTAGGGGCAGTTTCACCCACCCACAATATTAGGGATGGTTTTCAAACCACCTATAATTTATGATCTTTTTGGGTAGTTTGAAAACTTCCCCTAATGGTTTTCTATTTTTTAAGAATGATTTAGGGATCACTTTTCTTATTATTTTTTGGAAAAATGGTGTTTCTAGTCCATTCAATGATTCTCTGGTATGTGGCCCCATGATTTCTCTTTTATTGATTGATCCTTGAGTACTTTATGTTTTTAATCTTGGTTTTTAATTATAAAAAATGTTATAATATCTATTTTTGATGAATCTCTCGATTAACTCTATTTCTTATAAATTTATTTTATTTTAAAAGTGTATTTCATATATTTAAATGTCTAAAACCTAGTTTCATGGAAACCATGCACATAAAGTGTTTGATAAAATGTAAGCTATGGTTTTTCATGAATAAATTGAAGGTAATTTTATGAAATGGTTCCTCTGAAATTATAATGAATTTATGTGATGTTCCTATCAATTTTTTTATGAAATAAGTACATGTTTGGCTATATTTCATGGTCTTTTTCCATTGATAACTAATTTTAAATTTTTGTTTCCTTTATTGGTAATAATTATTTTTGGGAGGGTGTTTAAGGTGTAATTTGAAGTTTTTACTCTATTTTTCAAGTGCTTATACCATGTTGGTTATATCTTCATAAATTATTTGATATATTTTTCTCTTTTTTCCTTAAATACATTCTCCTTGAATTTTCTTTTTCTAATGGTAGTGCCAAATGATGTTGATAGTTATTCATCGATTATGAGTACTATTTTGATGTTGATATATTTATGAAAGGGGTTGTTCTTTGAATGGATTTTAGAGGTTAGTTTGATTTTATATTTGATAAATAATTTTTATGAATATTATTCATGTATTGACATGTGTAATAATTTATTTCCCACATAAATTTATATTTCATGGGAAACCTTTAGTAACTATATCATAAAACTAGGTATGATTACTTCACAAGGAATAATAAGACTCTGTCAAGTGGGACCCAAGTTTTAACTTTTCTCTTAATAGGGTATTTTTGTCTCTCAGTCTAGATAGGAAGATAAAATAAAGTGTTTAGGAATTTGGATCACACTAGGCATGTTAATTAGATAGATTCTATTATTATGTTTTCCAATATTGTCTTTATAGATCTTAAGTTCTCCCATGATGTTTGTTTATGATTAGAAGTTATGATTATTTTATTATTATGTACCAGTACTATTGTCAATTCATTTCTAATTTCATTTATTATTGTCTAGTTTGAGCATGAAATCATATTTATACCTTATTAAAATATTGTGTATAATTATTAACCTTATAAACTATTTTCCTTATGGATCGACAATTTTTTTATTTAAGTTATTCCTAGAATGTGATTCTTTAAAAATAATGATCACCCTCTATTATGTCTTCATTTTAAAAAGGATTAGGATATTTATTAAACTTGGTAAAATATTGGGCATGTTCAAAGTAATGTTTTAATTTGGTTTCCATTAATCAATTTATCATTTTTATTGAAGTTAATACTTTCAAATCCTATTTTAGTTAGGTTTTTCTAACTTGATTTGTTTAAAGGGAAATTTTATTTATTAGAGAACACATGTTATATGTTTAATTAAAATGTAAAATTATGCTTTTATATTTTTATCTCAAACTAGAATTTCATGGATTGATTTTTAAATGATATGCATGGAGAATAGAGAGGATACCTATTAGGTAACATTGATCACACCCTATATGAGATTCCTTTGACCCACACTCTATGTTCTAGTTCTAAAAAACGTTTTTACACAAAGGATTTGATACTAAGTCTGATGATCAAATCTAAACAAGCATATATTTAATAAAAATTTTATAATTTGAACATTTTGTATCACAAATACTCACACAACCCCAAAACACAAAGGTTTTATTTTAGTGTATATTAGCTATATAAAAAATATTATTGTGAACATTTCTCCATAATTTCACTATACTAGACCTCCTTTTAGACATATCATATGTTATAATATTCTTTATAACCTATGGAATATAAAATATAGAAAAATAGAAATCATAAAATCTCAGTAAGTGGAAAACATATCAATGAGTTATAATGAGTTAAGATCTTAATAATATTATAAAATATGAGCATGGAAGAAAAATATTATTAAAATAACATGGATCAATAAAATTTTCCCATAAGGTATAGTATGAGGAAATATAAACTCAAATGATCAAAATTATACCATGTCCTAAGTGTGTAGAAATATGGGAAAATGATCATGAGTTATGGGGTATAACAATGGCACATAAATAACATAGAAATGTGGCATAATCATAATCATTGTAATCATAACATTGTGAACATAGCTACCCACAATCATATCTATGCATAATCATGTGAATAAATAAAAATGAAATCATTTTTTGTATTATATTATGAATAAAGATAGATGAAATCATGTCCATGAAAAATACTATAGAAAATGATAAGTGTAATCATGTCCATGCATAATCTTATGAAAAAATATAAATGTAATCATGTCTGCATGCAATTTTGTGAACAAAGATAAATACAATAATATCCACACACTCTCTTAATTATCTTATTAGATATAAAACCTTACACAATGCATTGTAGGGTGATATAGGACCCCACACATCACATAATAATATTTCATAAGTATTACAAATAAAATCAGTCATCATATCATAAAAAACCCATGGAAATAAAATGGGTTTCATAAAATTTTCGAATGGTATCATATAAAAAGACATCAAGAATTAAATCGGATGATACTAAAATTTCAATCACCCAAAAAGATTATTTCATAATGAAATGTAGAGGGTGATTCATAAAACATAACTTCATAATATATTATTCATTTAGAGATAAATAGAAATATGGAAGTGGTATTATAAAATTATATTTCAATAATTTTCAACCATTTTGTAAAAAAATGAAGTTACGAGTCACTTTTAAGAGTTATTTTTTAGAAGTTAACATTAAAAAAATTAAAGCACCACTTTAAAATAAATCCCAAAAATGGATCCTTGAAACTATGCAATGGTTAAGTAAAAAAAATTGTAGTTGATATGAAATATACAATCATAAAAATAAATAAGTTTTTAATATTTTTAAATATATTTATTAAAACCCACATCATTAAAAAGAGTAATAAAGATTCATTTTTAGAATAATTAAATAGAAATATGAATTTAAAATGATATAATACATTTTTGGGTTTTAAATTAAGGAAGTAAATATTTTTTGGAAATAAATAATATGGACATGGATGAAAAATATTCATTAGAGAGGATATGAATTATTCTTATCAATGTTGCATTTTTATGAAGAAGTGAATCCATAAAAGAAGAATATTTTTTATATAAGAATGAAAATTCCCTAGATAAAAATGGAAAGTAACATATGAAATAAATAAATGTAAAAATATTAAAAAAAACTTATAAGAATGTGGTTAAGGGATAAAACAATGACTCAATCAAAATGTGGTTAGGTCAAAAAACCCTTAAGGGTTTGGTAACTTTTTAATCAAATGGAATTAATGAATAAAAATTGAGTTGTATTTTTAAACCACATTAATTTAAGATAATTATGATAAAATAAATCCATTTGGTATTAAATAAATCATATAAAATAAAATAATTTTTGAAAATGGAAGATGTCTCAAAGGAAAGAAATTGAGATGAGAAAACCCTCACATACATCATATTTAGAAGTAAGAGTCATTTGAAAATAAATTTATGAGAATGAAATTTAAATAAATATAAACTTAATAAATAATATAATATAATTCAATAAAAAGTTATAATGTACCCAACTTATAATAATAAATCTCAAGAAGAACAATCATAACTCAATGAACATAAATTGAGTTAACAAAAACCCTTATGGATTTGGTAATAATTGAATAAATATAATATTAAGAATGGATTCATGAAAACACTTGTAAATACCAAGAAAGATAATTTAATAATATAAATAGAAATCAATGGGGTGGTAAGTATAATATATAAAATCATTATATGTGCATAATTTGAAAACAAGCCTTAATAAAAGAAAATTGAGATGAAACCCCTTATGAATATCATAAATTTAAAGTATCAATCCTTTGGAAATGAGTTTAAGAGAAATAATTGTAAATTAATAAAAAATTAAAGTGTAATTTCAATTTAATATAATCATATGGTGGATGAAACTATACCTAGAAAAATAATGCTCAATATGGAAAATTATAACTTAAGGAAATGAGACTAAGTCTGAAAAACCATTACCTTTGATTCCTGCTTGGTCAGACACTCTCTAAACTCATGTATGATAAAAATAACCATATTAATTACTTATTTCATGTCCTTATTAAAATATATTTTATTTTATACTCTTTAAATACAATTATTCATTATACATTTATTATTTAGTAATTTTTTTAGTTACAATTAATAAAGATGAAATTGATATCATTCTTGTTTCGGTAATTTTCAACAAAGTGTGGTATATTAATAAAAAATTAGATATTAATATAATTACAAAATTATATTATATAATATGAATGATATTATAAATATCATTTTTATTCAAAAAAATCATTGTTACAAACACCCATGTAAGAAGGTGATGAAAAATTAAATACACCGTTTATGGAGACGGTAGTCTGCACATAACACGATTTTCATTTTCATTTCCAAATGGATAGGAGGGAGATATATAATAGTTTTTTCATAAATATAATTATATTTCAGTATAATAAAGATAATTATACCATTATATTAGTAGGTTTAGAATTAATATGTTTGTATAAGGATGTATGATATAGATAGAGAATAAAATGTTAGGGAGTGGATAATACTCATGTTGAGGACATGAATCTTCTCTTAAAAGAAATTTTGGAAATGGAGGGCTTGGGACACTTTATTGTAATAAGGATATTCCATAAATGGAATAGTTTTATAGGGTATGTAAAAGTTTCAAATGTTAATGGATATTTTAAAGGATAAGTGTGGCTTGATGTGGGAATAATTGAGCTCCTTTTATAAGTGAAATGGGGGGAAATTATCTTAGAAACCAATGTTAAGTGAAAGGTAAATATGGAATAACATGATATTTGGGTGAGTTTGGTGAGGAAATATTGGTGAGACATGTGAAATTAAATTTCCCACCTAAAATGGTCTTATATAAGCTATAAGTGTAAAGTTAATTTAGAGAAATTCATGCCACTTTTAAGTTACCCCTTTTAACCCTCATTAACATTGATTAAATATTTACCATGGTAATTATTTTTTAATAAAAATATAAAATGAACCATCATACCCAATTTATAAATTCTAAATACTAATTTTACTCCATTTAATCTAATTCAAATTATAAATATTGGAAAATTAACTTTTATATTAAAACATAAGGTATAGAATAACTGCTTTTGTATAAGAATGAATTTTTATACATTGAGTGTTTTAATTACTATTTATTATAATTTACTAATTAAATGAGTGTTGATATATTTTTTTAGATTCTTAAAAATATTATTATATACATAAAAATATATAAATTTAATTTATTTAGCTAAAAATTACACAACGCTTATAAAAACAATTATTTGGAAAATTATTTTTTTAGCGCGGTAACTAATATTTAATTTGGTAACTTATTTTTATGTTAAAAATAAAAATTAACTTATTAAAAAAGTATTCTGATTAAAAATATTAAAAAAATTATTATACCCAATTTCTAGATTTTATAAAAATTAATTTTAATATAATCATGCATAATACATAAAAAATTTAAGAAAAATTTATCTTTTAAGTATAAAATGAATTTATTATTATTACGTACCTAGTCATAACAAAT
Source organism: Viscum album (assembly GCA_963277665.1). Lineage (NCBI taxonomy): Eukaryota > Viridiplantae > Streptophyta > Magnoliopsida > Santalales > Viscaceae > Viscum > Viscum album. Next base: position 180,446,171 of record OY728146.1, on the reverse strand, counting down.
AGATAGATGTAAATTTATTTTATTGTATATATTATCAATAAATTTCATTAAAATAATTTTTTACTTGATATTGATTAAAAATATGCAACACTTTTAAAAAACAATTATTTGAAAAATATCAATTTTATAATAAATAATATTCACTAAATAAAATTAAAATTAATTATTTATAATCAAAAAATTTAATTTTATCAGTAAATTGTTATTTTAATGTTAGAAAGACATCATATCATACTTTAATAATAATAATAATATATAATACATAAAAAAATTATAAATAAATATTCCAATTAAATATTATATATTTGTTTTGTTATTAATTTTTTCTGTAATATATTATTTTAAATTTTTATTAATAATACAAAAAATCAGTATACCTATTGGATACATGTATATCTGATTAACCTATATCCAAAAATCATATTTCCAATTTCCATATTTATAATCACCATATTTATAATTCTCATATTTTACTCATATATATAACTTGACATACATCACTAAAATCATTCATCTTATTCATTTGATTCTCTCTTAACATGTCCATAATATCTCTATTTCTTAGTATTCATCACATAGTTGTGATCAAGATTATGATCTTCATGGAAAATCATAACGATAAAGATTTTATATTCTTGATATTTTTATAAAATTTTGATTTTATTCCATTTGTACTTTTCTTAATGATGTTTATTATTGTATATTTGTAATTTATTCATGTTTATCTTACATTATAGTATTTTATCTCAATAAAATGTATCACAGTTTGTTCTAGATTGGTGTAGCATGTGAAATGAACTATTCAACAAAATTTCTATTGAAAGGAAAATTGATATTAAAATATCAGGGTGATATATCCCACCCCAAAAAAAATAAATTACATCATCCCAATTTTAATTATGACTCGTTAATAAAAATAGATAAGGGTATACATAAGATAGAAAAGACTCATGATATAATATCAACCTCTCTATCTTAGGTAAGACTATGAAAATCATATTTTCCTTCTTAATTAGAATATATTGAAACAATTTATGATTATATTTTCCCATGGTTGGTTATAAGACATAGAATTTTCTAGAAATATACCATTCACAAAATAATTTTCATGATCCTATATCCAACCAAATACATTAACCAAAATGGTTATAATAATATCTGATTAAATCAGAGAAAACTAATCCTATGGTACTATATCCAATGACACACATGCCCTAACTTATGAATTTATAGGTTTAAATCAAGGTTATCAATGTTTATATTCCTATTAGGATATCCAACTTGGCTAGTTATATGTTACATCCTTTAATTCTATTTAAACCCTTCATAATGGTTCATAAAGAGAATATAAATCAACTAAATAATATTCCCTAGAAGTGTCAAACTAGGTGTGCAGTTAAGACTATTTATTATTTATCGAATGAAGATCAAGTAAATACTTAACCAACCTTTTTTAGAATTATTACCCCTAGATACATTTGTAAAATCTCTTTCATCCACATGTTTGTATTCATACAGGGATTTTATTACTAATAATTCATGCACTCTTTACTTTACCAAAGTTTTAGGATGTTTTCCTATACTTATACTTATATTTAGGGTTTTTAGTAATTTTTTCAAGTGATAATCACCAAAAATAACTTAATTATTCCCTAAAAATAACTAAACCCTTCTCTGATACCAACTAATATGCCTCAGACCCACACTCTTAGGTCCCATGCTAAAAACATGTTCTTTACACATTGTCTTTAAAACCAAGTTAGGTAACTGAATATAAACATGCATATATTTAATAAAAATTCCATAATTTGAACATTTAATCTCATAAATAATTGCACACCTCTAGAACCCAAAGGTTTAGTGTCTTCAGATATTAGATATATAAAATATTATTTTTAACATTTCTATATAATAACACCATATTATACCTCCTTATAAACATCTCATAAATTATACTTTTCTTCATTACCTAGGGAATGGAAAAAATAAGAGAAAAGGTTAGATCAAACACTTGGTAAAGGTAACACATATCAACTGGTCAGAAAGGGGTTAGATCTTAATCATATAAGAAAACATGATCATGGGAGAAATATCTTATTAAAAATAACACGGATCAGTAAGAGTTGTTCATAAGGCATGATATAAGTCCATATAAACTCAAATTATCCAACTTTTACCACGGAGTAAGAGTATAAAAATATGATACAATAATCATGATCTATTTATCATAACATAGGCATGTAATGTAGAAATGTGGCATAATAATAATAATGGGAATCATAACATTGTGAACATAGCTACTTGTAATCATGTCGATACACAATATTGTGAATAAAAAAATTAAATCATGTACATGCATAATATTTTGAACAAAAATAGATTCAATCATTCCCATGAAAAATATTGTGAATAAATTTAAATACAGTCATTTCCATGCACAATATTATTAATAAAGATAAACACAATAATCTCCATGCACAAACTTAATTATCTTATGAGATATAAAAACCTTAACCAATTCATTGGAGGGTGATATAGTACACCATACATCATATAAAAATTATTCATAAGTGTTCCATAAGAAACTAGTCATCATATCAAAAAAAACTCATGAAAATAAAATAGGATTAATAACATTTTCAAATGGTTCACATAAAATGACATCAAGAATTAAATTATTTAATACCAAAATTTAAATCTCCCGAAAGGAGTATTTCATAAATTCATCTAGAGAGTTATTCGTAAAAATAACTCTATAGGATATTAGTCCTTTAGAGATAAAGAGGTTACTAAAATATAAATCAAATAAATAGATTTCATAAAACATTTTCTACATTTTTGTAAAAATAAGTAGTTACAAGTAACATTCAAAATTCATTTTCAAGAAGGTAACATGAAAAAAAATTAAAAAAAAAATTTATAAGATATCCCAACAATGGATCATTGAAAGGATATAATTATTAATTTGAAAAATTTGAAGTGGAATAAAAAATATATTATTGTATAAAGAAATTCCTTTTTAATATTTTAAAATATAATTATTGAAACCCACATCCTTTATAAGAGTAATAAATATTCCTTTTGAAAATAGGTAATGATAAATTTGAAGGTAAAATAATATAATAATTTTTTGGGATTCATAAAAAGGAAGAAATAAATTTTGTAAATAAATACTATAGATATAGAGGAAAATGTGCCATTATAGAGGATAAGAATTATTCTTATCAATGTCATATTTTTATGAATAAGGGAATCCATAAAATATGAATATCTTCTATTTAAGAATGAAAATTCCATAAAGAAAAAAAGTAAAGTACCAAATGAAATAAAAATTTGAAAATATAATAATCTTATAAAAAATAGTCATAGGAGAAAACTATGACTCAATATAAATGAGGATGAGTCAAAAAAAACCTTACGACTTTGGTGACTTTTGATTCAAAAGGAATAGAAGGATTGATATTTAAATGGAGTTTTAAAATACATTAATTTCAATAAAATATGATAAAATACATCCATATGGTATTTTATACACCACAAAAAATAAAACATGTGGTGAAAATGGCATATGTCTCCTATAATGGAAATTGAGATAAGAAACCCCTTACAGACATCATATTTTGAAGACAGATTCATTTAAAAAGGATTTTATGAGAAATAAATATAAATCCATAGAAATATAATATTAATTAAAATATATATAAATCATAATTTATAATTTAACCAACTTATTAGAATAAATTTCAAGAATAATGATCATAACTCGATGAATAAAAATTAAGATAACAAAAACCATTAGGAATTTGGTAACAATTAAATAAAATGAATATGTCAGAAGGATTCATCAAAATAATTTTAAATACCATGAAATTGACTTTAATAATAATAATAATATAATAATAAAAATGGGTATAAATTACACCATATAAAAATAATTTTAAAACATTGCTTAATAAATAGAAATTGAGATGAAAACCCTTAAGATTATCATAATATTTGAAGTATAAATACTTTGGAAAGGGTTTTATGAGAAATAATTATAAATAAATAGAATTTAAAATGGAAATAAAATATAATAAAATAATAGAGTGAAATAAAACAAACTTATAAAATTAAATCACAAGAAGAAACATTGTAATTCAATGTAAGTAAATTAGGTTATGAAAAACCCTTACCATGGATTTCTACTTAGTCAAAAAAAATATAAACTCATGTATGATAAATATAACCATATTAATTAATTATTTTATAACCTCATTGAAATATATTATCTTTTATACTATTTAATTATAATCATTCATTATATATTTATTATTTAGTTACTTTTTATTTTCATCATCAAATGTTTGTGATTTTGATTGTTCTACGCACGCTTTATAATATTGATGTGGATCCTTATTATTTGATACCAATTTAATAATTAGTATATTATTTAAGGTAATGAAATATATATTACATAATGATTTATAAATCTATAATTTTATTTCATGAGTTCTTTATTTTTGAATCATGAAATGAAATCAGTATTAATATTTTTTGGTAATTTTGAACAAATTGCAGTATAATAATAATAAACTAGATATTAATAGAATTACTAAATTATATTTGTATAATATTATTCATATAATAAATATAATTTCTATTCATTAAATAATTTTTTATAACCATCCATGTAATATGGTGATGAAAAATGAAATGCATCGTTCATGGAGGCGGTAGTCCGCATATAACACAACTGACGTTTTCATTTCCCAATGGTTGGGAGGGAGATATAAAATGGTTGATCCATTAATATAATAACATTTTAGTATACTAATGATAATTATTTAATTATATTAGTATCGTTATAATATTTTTTTATGATGGAATAGGAGAAATATAGAGAACAAATGTTAGGGAGTGGATAATACTCACATTGAGAACTTGAATCTTCTCTTAAAAGACTTCTTGGAAATAGAGGATTTAGGAAACTTTATTGTAATTAAGGGATTAAAAATGTATAATAGAGATATATGGAAGATAAAATTTGAATATTTTAGAGGGAATATAAAAGTATAGGTGTATATTTGAGTGGGTGTAATTTAACGCCATTTATAAGTGAAAAAGAGGGACATTTCCTTGGAAACAAAACATAGGTGAAGGGTAAAGAAGGAATCACATGGGAGTTAGGTGATTTGGGTGAGGAATTGTTTTTAAGATATATGGTATTTAATTTCTCATTAAATAAAGTTATTATAGAATTTATAAGTATCAAGTTAATTTAGAAAGATTTGAGCCACTTTTAACTTACCCTATTTACCCTCATTAACCTTGAATAAATATTTACCATTGTAATTTTTTTACTAAAAATATAAGATGGACCCTTACCTAATTTTGAAATTATAAATTATAATTTTTAATCTTTTTAATATAATTCAACTTCTAAATATCATAAAATTAAATTTTAAATTAAAAAATATATATAAAAAAAACATTTTTTAGAAAATTGTCTTTTTATATATTATGTGTTTTAATTTTATTTTTATAAATTAATAATTAAATGAGTTTTAACATATATTTTTTATATATTAAAAAATCTTATTATATTCGTAAAAGGGGGATTAATTTAATTTATTTAAATAAAAATTACATGGTGCTTATGAAAAAAATTCTTTGGAAAATAATTGTTTTACCATGCTAACTAAAATTTACTTTAGTGACTTATTTTTATATTGAAAATTAAAATAACCTTATTTCCAAATTTGTATATACTTATTAAAATTTTAAAAACCATTTTATTATACTCAAATTCTATAGTTGATACAAATTATTTTTTATATAAGTGTGCATAATGAATAAAAAAATTTAAGAAAATATATCTTTTAAGCATAAAATGAAATTATTCTTATTACTTTCCCAATAGAAACTATTGTATGGATGTTAATTTTTTATTGTATATATTATCAATAAATTTAATTAATATCATTATTTATTATAGATTAATTAAAAAATAAAACACTTTTAAAAAAAATAGTTCTTCAAAAACGGTCACTTTTATATTAAATAATATTCACTAAATATCACTAAAATTAATTATTTATATTACAACATATTAATTTTATAAACCCATTGTCATTAAGATATTTATTTTAATTTAATAAATACATAATATCATACTTTAATAATAATAATAATATGTGATGCATAAAAATATTTTTATAAATAAATATTATTTATTTGTTTATTTCTTTATTATTTATGAATTATATTATTAAAAAATATTGTTAAAAATACACCAATTCAGTATAACTATCAGATAAATGTATATCCACAACCCTATTTCTAATGAACATATTTCCAAAGACCATATTTATAACATATATATTTTACTCCTATATATAACCTGATATACATCATTAAAATCATTCATCCTATTCATTTGCTTCTCTCTAAATATTCCTGTAATATATATATTTCTTATCCTTATTTCCACATTTTTTTATTGGTATTATTATCTTCATGAAAAACCATGAGGATAAGATTTTATTTTTGTTCTATTTTTATATACCTGTGGTTTTTTTCCTTTATACTTTTCTTAATGTTGTTTCTTATTGTTTCTTTATAATGTATTCATTTTTATCTTAAATTGTAATATTTTATCTCAATAAAATGCGTCATAGTTTATTTTAGATCAGTGTTTCATGTTAGATAATCTATTAAGCATTGTTTATCTTTAATGGTAAATTAATACTAAAATATTAAGGTGGTACACTATATACATTCCCAGTGTATTTATATAGTCCATATGTTTTATGATGCAGGTTTAGGTTAAGTTCCACTTGTATATAGGGGTTGATCATTTTATTATGGGTTAGGTATTTTTAATTTGTAAAGTGAATATCCTTTACTTATCACATGGAGATGGATGCATGTATTTTTTGTTCATTTTTTATTATGTTTGTTTAGTCTATCTCAAGTATTATGCCACACCAACCTCCCTTTTTCTTTTTTTATCCTTTGGATATATATATACTTGTATTAAAGTTTAGTTATGAAAATTTTTGGGTTCATGGTTATGTTCATTTGAGTTTTTTATAGTTTTTTGATATTTTATTAATGTTATTATGTCTTGTTTGGTCTGAGATAATTTTTAAAAGTGCTTATTTAATATATGTGATTTTATGATATGTGAGTAGTTTATATCAAACTTCTAGGTGTAATTCATCTTATAATTTTTGTTTCATTATGAAAAATAATTCCTAGTGTTGTATATTTTTATTCCCCAACATTATTTTATATCCCATGGTGATCGATAGCACACCTCGGGCCTTGTGATAGGCCAACACGAGTGGTGTGGCAGGTTGACCCGAGTTGGTTCTTTATATATGATACCTAGAGATATATTTAATATTAAATAAAAATCACTATAGGTTATTTCATAATAGATAAGAATGGTTTATTACCGTATCATAATAAAATATAAGATTAAAAGTCTATATAAGAATTGATGCAAAATTATCAGAACTTGACCCAAGCCACCATGCAAGCCCGATAATATCTACAATGATGGAGATATTCCATAAATAATATAAATATATTATTTTTTAGATAATATCATAGCATATGATTTATATATATTATAGGGTATGAAATATGGAAAAATAAGTAATATAATATTCCTAGGGATGGGGATATTGTAAGGTAGGTTATATTGATACCCCCACCACTGCCATAGCCAGTCATAATGTCCAACATGGAAAAATCATAATGATGAAATATGTGTTAATCATGATGTAAAATTTACATATAATTATATGATTAATTATGTATTTTAAATATTACGTGTTAACATTCAAGAATATTCTACATACAACTATCATTGATCATTGATGTCTCATATGATGAAATATATTAAAGAATCTAGAATGAATTTATATGAAAATTCGTGATTGGTTGAGGGTTTATAAATGAATTGTAACTGCGTGATATTTATTTATATTTTATTAATGTATAAGTAAATTCATAGAAGTCTTAGGGAGAATCTAGAGGCCTATATAAATAGTTCATAGCCATTAGAATGGTCTTTTATCTATGCTTGTTTGTTGTCTTAGGTGATTCTCCTTAATCTCTCTTCTTCTTATTCCTTTGATTCAGAGGTACTAGAATATAGTGAAAACATGGAGGATCCCACCCAAGTGTTGGCTGATTTAGTTCAACTCATGGATATTCCACAAATTAAGGATCTCGTTGGTTCCTTATTTTTGATATTCATTAGGCTCATTATTGAATATAGTATCTACAGCCAACATTGATGTAAGGTATACAAGTTTCTTCATTTTATATTACACAAGGTTGTGATTTCATAACATGGTGACCTTGGGATTAAGGTTTCTTTATGTCTTTCACTTCATGAATATATATTATAAAATCCTTAGAAACCCGCCAATGATATCATAGCAATTTTATGCTTAAAATAATCTATAAAATATAATTAAAAATGATGAAATTTAGATATTGTATCCTTAATCATTAAATAAGGTATATGAAAATGAACTATAAAATGCTTTACAATATGGGATATCATAATAAAAGATGTTTATTCTTTTATATGGAATTCATTATTATATGGGATATCTTAAGTCATGATATGATCATATTATATGATATAGGATATCCTATCCAGTGATGCAGTGCGATTTTGTATCATATAATGGAGCTAAAGTACATTGTTTTCATGCCACAAAATAAAGTATCATACCATATTTATGATATTGATGAATGCTATTAAATACGACATCCTTTAAAGTGTATTGTGGTTTATGATATAAATATTCCATAAAATACAAATGAAAATTCATGGATAGGCTATTAGAGGTCATGGTGTGTCAATCGTAAAGTAGAATATGAATTATGAAATCAGTCTTATCTTGTGATATAGCTATATCGTTAAATACAATATATAGAAATTTTTTATTTTTAAAATTATTAAATATTTGAATTGAATTATATAATTTATAAAATTTTATAAATTATGAAAAATATTTTTTCGGGATAATTATTTAATTAATAAAGTGTTCATAAATTAAGTAATTATAAAATGTTTAAAAATAGTGGTTAAAAGTTTATAAAACCTTTAATAAATAAATATTCATAATATTATTTATTAATGTAAATGTACCTTTTGAATTTATATGGAATGAATTATAATTTTTATATAAATTTTTTATATAGAAACTATAATAGAAACTTGTACATTTTTTATCAATTAAAAAATGAGGAAAAATATAAGAGTTTATATTGAATTATAAATTTTTCATAATTATTAATTTGAAGTGTTTAAATTAAAATTCCTTATTTAAAAAAATTATTTGAATCATATCAAAATGTATTTTGATAAATTGATATAGTCATGGTTTAAATAATATTAAATGTGTGATATTTAGATTATGTAAAATGTTTGCATGATAGATATGAAATATTAAATGTTTATATTTCAAATATCATATATTTAAGAAAATTACATATAAAAGATAACATAAAGGAGCTCATATTGAAAAAAATAAATTTACATTTTTTAAATTTATTTGATTATGGAATGTCCATAATTCTTGTCTAAATTATAATGTTTTTATAATGGATTGATTTATGAATTGTTCATAAATATATGTTTAATATCTAAATTCATGAAAATTTCATTTATTTAGTTCTATTCTCTACTTTATTCTTAGATATAAATTGTTTATATTATGAATGGAAGTATGCTTTAGTTTAAAGAGTGAATCATATTCTATAAATAATCATACATTTATTTAAGGAGTTACATGTCCGGTATGACAAATGATTAAGTTTTTCTCTACCATGACTTGGGCTTGTACTGGGTTATGAGCTTAAATTATGAAGTTAATAATAGTTTATAAATATTAGGTGTTAAAAATTTGATGTAATTGAGGTGTATCTTTATTTAAGACCCAATGGTTTGAATTAAATTGGATCAAACTACTAATTGTCCTAGCATCTTAGGCTTTGTCTAGAAAAGATGGGGTTGGACACCTGTTGCTCCATGCTTACTCTTGTAAGGATTATTGATTTCATATGATTATAACCCTTTACCTGATAGGGTCTCATGTACCTTATGCATGGGATGAATTTAGATATGTGTAAATATATTTATTTTTTAATTTAGTTTAGTAACACAAGTTATGAGTTGTGTAAAGAATTACACATTAATATAGTTTAAACATATTGATTTAGTGGAAGTAATATGGATTAAAAACTATATCATTAAAAGAATTCATACATGTAAAAGGTAATACATGAGATAATATGGTGATAAATAAATTTTAACATCTCATAATTTATATATATTATTTTTATATATAATATGAAATTATTACGAGACTAGGCGTTGAGACAGCGTGTGATTTTGAAACCCGGAGTGCCCAAAAGAAATGCTTGAAAAATATTAAAATAATAAATAGAACACATGTGTAGTTTTTCAGAAAAAGTGGAATAACTTCTAAACGGGTGCCTGGATCAGAAATCTGACGGCACCATTGCATTCATAGTAGTAACTTTACCTTATTCGAGTCCTAATATCAACTGGAGTGGGTCGACTATGAAAATAAGTTTTTTGAATGTTTAAATAAATAAAATAAATGAAGTTGTATTTTATTTAATGTTACACGATGACATATAAATGGTTTTCTTTTTAATAAACCTTATCATAGAAGTCATGGTTATTGTAATAATGCTATAATTCCTTTGAAAAGTGGAGAATTATCTCTCTCTAATGAACACCAGCGAGTTGAGGATCGATGATGACATGACCTTCGTTCCTCGTCAACAAAGGATCCTAACTCCAGGTAGGGTGGTTGTTTCTTTTTTATTTTCCCATTCTTTATTTCTATGAAGAATGCGGAATGATCCACAAATAGATTATCCCAAGGATCGATCATATTTTGGGGGAGGGATTTATTTCAGATTGGCGAGATTTGATTTAATCTTTCTTCTAACCCAAATCCCCCTAGATCTTGATTGTTGTCCAAGAATGCCTGTCCAGCAATGTTAAACCCTTTCTATGTGCATCTCTACCTATATTCTTCGTTTTCTTCACCGTTAGAACCATTTTGTTACCGACTCAACATTTCTGGGTGGTTCCGAGCACGATCAGACCCCTGGATTCAAGGAGAACTGATATCAGAGTCCGTAGTAGGGTAGATTGGGTCACGAGGAACCCAGATCTACGATCGCACCAAATTCTGGGTATCAAAGGAGTCCTGGTGATTTCTAGAATGGACTAACAGTGTGGAGGTCTGACGAGGCATGGAGGTGGAGCCGGTGAGGCGAGGAGGCGGCAACTGGAGTGGCTTGCAGCTCTGATAAGGCAAAGAAATGCTGGTTGGAGTGGTGTATGGAGGTTGGAGCAGTGGTGGCTGGAGGCGGTGGCTAGAGAGGCGGCTGGACCGGAGTGGAGCACGTGGGAGCTACGGGCCAATGGGGTGTGGTGCAACGTGGAGGGCCAGTGGGGCCATGAGGGGGATGTGGTGAGGCGGCTATGTACGCTATGGGGTGGTTGTGTGGAGCCTACGGTGGCAACGAGTTGCAGGGTAGGTGGAGATAGAGGGATGACCACATGGGATGCAATGTGGCACCACGTAGAGCATAGGGGCATGCGGTAGGGGTGGACCGTACACAGTAGTTCACCCAAATCACGTGCCACTGGGTCAGACCAGAGGATTCGGGCTATGGTCCTGTAGGCCCAGTAGTCCAGGTCATCCAGACTGGGCCAGGTCAACTGGACTAAGTCAGGTCAGCCGGAAGATCGGGCTGGGTCCAGTGGGTCAGATCGGACCTGAACCAAACCTGGTTCATACCTTTCTACGAAAACATCCATAAATTTCAAAATATGTGTTCCTTTGATGATATGTTTATGGTATTGGTACCCTTGAGACAAGATGGTTCTTTTGAAATAATCTAAGTGAGTTTTTTTGGAAGTGTGCATATGACCTAATGGCTTGAGGTGTAAGTTGCCCTAGAAGGAGCGCTATACAAGTGGAATCATATGGCTAGATATGACTTTGAGACTATGTGACCTTGATACTACGTGACTTGCTGAGACTACATTTCATACTGAGAATACATGTCTTATTGAGACTATGTATCTTATCGGGAATGATTGTCTCATTGGGACTACGTGTCTTATCGATACTGGGTGTTTTTTGGATTATATCCAATAATCATGTTTTGTGTATTATAGACTTATACCTATATAATATGACTATGTATCTTCTTAGTGGTATAATATTTTTATTTCTTAGTGGTATACTTCTTGTATTTCTTAGTGGTATACTTTTGTGTATTTCTTTGTTGTATACTTCATGTTTTTATTTGTGGTACACTTCATGTATTTCTTTGTAGTATACTTCATGTATTTATTAGTGGTATTTAACTACCAAAAAATTGGGTTTCCGTAGTTCCACCCTTTAACAACCCTAAAAAAAGTAATGATAAAGGGGGTGCTTTTATCAGTGCTAAAAAAAGCACTAATAAAGGGAACTTTTAATAGCTCTAAAAAAAGCGCTGTTAAAAGTGACCCTTTATCAACGCTTTTTTTAGCGTTGTTAAAGGAAACCCTTTATCAGCACTTTTTTTAGTAGTGATGATAAAGGGGGGATTTATCAGCACTTTTTAATAGCGCTGATAAATTTTAAAAAAATCATGAAAAATAATATATTGTTATATAAGTATATTTATATTGATATAAATATAATATATATTTTTTAAATATATTTTAGATGAGTATAAATAGACTATTACATTTAATATATAAGAAACTTTGTGAAAATGGATTTAAAGTATTTTAAAAAATATTATTAATTAATAATTTTCTAATTATCATTGACTAATAATGATTTAATAACAATTTAAAGACAAATAAATTAAAAAAATTAATAAAACATCTAAACTAAGTTGAAAATGTAACTCAAACTTCAAACAGCCATAACTTTTGATCTGAGTGTCTGTTTGAGCTCTACAGCATATCAAATTGAAGCCTAAGACAATCTATATGTTTCAATGACACAAAGAAACCTTTTGTTGCATTTTTCAAGTCTAAAAAAGTCCCAGAAGGCCTCTAAAACTGAGTTTTTAGTCGGGATACCCCGATTTTTTAGCATTCGAATAGCTATAACTTCTGATCCAGATGTCCATTAGGATTGTACCACATATCATATCTAATATCATTTCATGTTATTTGATTTGACTGGTTGTGGAGTTGAAACAGACTTTTGGATTAGAAGTTATGGTCGTTTTAACATTCTATGGATTTTCAGATACACATATATGTATTTATTCGTAAATGTGTGTGTGTGTGTCTTTGTGTGTGTGTGTGTGTTGTATATATGTATGTATTTATTTATTTATTTATTTATTTATAAACACGCATAAAAAAACATATTTTATAAATGTATTTAAAACTAATCTTATAAATATATATTAATATACAAGTAAATATACGAATAAAAAATTATAAATAAAAATAGATATATATAAATATATATTAATATATATTAATATAAGAATAAATATATATATATATATATATATATTAATATATGAATAAATATATATGTATTAATATAACTAAATATATTTATATTAATATGAATCTATATTAATATACGAATAAATATAACTATATATATAAATAAATAGATATATCATTAAATGGAGAAAAAACTAAATGGATTAGTGGTAAAGGTGAAGGTGCGCAAGGGGGGAGGTCTCGGGTTCGAGTTCTAGAGGAAGCAAGGGCGTGCGGGCGCAAGTGGGAGGGGGTGTGCGGGCAAGGGTAGCATGTAGTGAGAGGGAGGGGGATCTGCCTAGTGCTGATAAAAGGGGGTCAAGCACTATTAAAAGATCCCCCACACCCCCACATTATATATTATTTTTAAATTTTTTTGTCTTTTATCAATGCTTAAAAAAAGTGCTGATAAAGGACCTTTTTATCAGTGCTTTTTTTAGCACTGATAAAAGGGGCCTTTATCAGCACTTTCTGAAGTGATGATAAAATGGAACCCCTATCTTTACCTCGATTAATAGAGATTTTCTAGCGTTGTTAATGCCTTTTTCTAGCACTGATAAAGGGCATATTTTCAGTAGTGTTTCCTTTGTAGTTTTGGGGTGTCCTGTTGAGTATTGTTTTAATCACCCCAATACGGGCTTTGCCTACATGTGTCATGTATAGTACAGACGATCGATGTTTTGATAGAGTCCTAGGTGGACCAGGACCAGGTGGTTCTTAGTGAGACCAGGTAGTCGAGTTGTGCTCCTACGGCTTCAGATAACTATCTATTATCTTCCCTTTTAGGTAGGGTTTTTTACAGATGAGTTTTAGGAACTTTTTCATTCAATTTTCTAGACTCCTTTTTTGGTGGGCTTTTATTCCATCCATGTTTACTTTCTAGTTTTCTAATGTCATACTCTGTTGTTTTTATCTTAGAGGTATTCATGATTGTTTACTTAGTGTTTTACATTTCATCATTTTGGGCTTAGAGATGTGTGTATGTGTACAGGTACATAAGAAAATTCCTCCCACTTTTGAGATATTCTTACTCGATGCTAGTCACCATCCCCTGGCTTATTGGAGGTGGGCTTAGGTTAGTCACGGAACGGCTTGCTCTAGGATGGGTTATAACAGAGTGGTATCAAAGGGGGTCGGTTCTAATTAAGGTCCAGGAGTCTATGAGGTTGGTTTGGGGAAACAGTGTCAAGTGTTTTGAGTTCAGTTTTCAGGCTAGGGAATCCATTGTTGGTGTGGTGGCCGATGTACCCATACATCAGGACTCTAAATTCCACTTTTCGACTCGGTACATGAAAACACTAGTTACAGGGAAAACAATGGTACATGAATCATATAGGATTTAGATGTGTTCTCATGTACTTCTTAAGTTATCTCACCAGGTATACTCTATTGATCGTGGTACATCTTATTCTATTTTAGGATGCCTTCATGTAGATAGCCATCCAGGATTCTATTGCATGATCATGAGGATGGTATGCCTAGTGACGAGGTGCCAGTACAGAGGCATGTACTAGAGATAGAACCTATGGGTGGTTTACCAATGATACCACCACCCATCGAGCAACAGTTACTACCAGCGCTACTGGTTGAGTATGCGCGTTGGTTGAGTGCATTTCATGAGTTCCATAGGCAATGACCTCCTAGGTTTTAGGGTGATACAGACCCCCAAGTAGTTGAGGATTGGCTGGAGGCAGTTAAATGTATCTTCTACCTTGTGATGACTCCTTCCGAATAGATGGCAATCCTAGCCATGAGTCTTCTTCAGGGATCAGTAGGGCGATGGGGGAGCTTAGTGACCCAGACACATTATGAGGTGAATCTCTCTTGGCCATACCTCAAGCGTCTCTTCAGATAGTAGTTCTTTTTAGCTACATTACACTCGGTACATATACAGGCAATTTTGTATATACAACAGGGAATTCAGACAATGGCAGAGTACACGGTGAAATTTACTAATCTTTCTCGCAACTCCATGGATATGGTATGTGATTCACCCAATTTGTGTATACATTTTCACATACTCTATTGAAAAATAAGAACAAGTTTTCAGAAAATATCTACTGCTTAGTGAACAAATACTTTGAATTTGGTGATCTTGTTCATTTTCAGAAGTTTTATGGACGAATACATAAAACGGGGGTGAACTGAGCCAAACTTTACAACTACACAGCGTGTACTTATATACACAATGTGTACATTCAAGCTCAGACACAGGTTGACCAGGACAAGTACATGCCCAAGTAACGAGAAACTGGTAAATGTCGTGTTCCCACCATACACGTTGTGTATTCTATTCTAGAAGCAATTGGTGGATGAAAGGAGTCGACATGCCCATGTTTCCAGTTGAAGGAGACACGCTGTGTTCCAATGATACACACCGTGTATACATTTCTAGAAGCGGTTGGTGACCAAAAAATGAGACTACATGCCATGTATGGCGGCACTACACGTCGTGTATATTTACCTACCAGGTGGCGCCGTGTTCCAAGTCAAAGACGGCGTGTTAGGCTGCCTACCAATGGAGAAAATGAATGCAAAAACATGTTGACAAAAGTATATGGTGTGTACTTTTTCCACACACCTTGTAGTTAAGTTTTCTATAAAAGGAGGCTTTGGCCTCCGGTTCAAGAGGGTGGTGTTGTGTGGAGAAAAGGGTTGAATTTCTGAAGGAGAGAATTTTTTCCATCATACAACCATCATTCTATCATTTACCGATGATTTATTTACACCATGAAGCTTCAAGCATGATCAAATCAAGTATCAAGAGTTTCATGTTTATTTTATTCTCCATGTGTAACTAAACACCCAGTGTGTTGGGGTTATGAAAGATGATGAGTTGTAATTTAAATTAACTGCTATGAATGTGTTTGTTCTTTTAAATTCTTCTTATTCTTCTTAAATCATTTCATTTTATCACCGAAAATTCTAAACCAGGCCAAGGAAAGAATTTTTAGGGATTCAAAAGAAGAATAACAATGATTATTTACATGATCATTGTAAGTATTCATTGACTCAACAAAATGGACTAAGCCAAAAAAAGATCTGTTAAACACTAACTACCAGACCAAGGATTTAATTTCTTCAAATCTAAATATAAATTTTACTATACCAAGGAAACTTTATTACAAATTGAACCCAGATTTTTGGGTTATTATGAAAAACACAACCTCATAAGAAATTTGATTTAATAATCAACTTCTCATAAATCCATAACCCCAATGCATTTATCTCTGTATTTTCATCAAAATAAATTTTCCTGTATTTTCATTTATTCATTAAGAAATTTATTAAAGAAACTTAAAACCAGTTATTCTTTATAATCCAAACAACAAAAAAACTCTAAATTTAGAAAACTTCATTAAAACAAAAATAAAAACTAAGTTAAACAAGATAAAAATAACTCCTTTTTCCATGTGGATTGACCCCCTACTGGTGTTATGCTTGTTAGGATAAAAAAAATTAGGACACCAATAATATACCTTCGGTGAAACAACTCTCCAAATTTTGGCACCGTTATTGGGGAGAAGAAAAGTTACTTTTAATCTTTTTATAATTAAGTTTGTATAAAATTTTAGTGAAAATAAAAAACATAAATTTACAAAAATATCTTTTCTAATCTCATTTCTGTTTATCTTTATCTTTCCTCATTTACTCTTAGTGTTTTGTTTTGTTTTGTGCAGGTCATTAGGTGTATGAGTAGTTACCTCACACGTTCCAAGAATGCTGAGTCGCCAGGGTTTTTCCCAACTGACCCAGAGATCGAACGGACACTTTTGAGGCGCCAATGAGAACTCATGGCTGATCACAATCACAACAACCCCATGGCGTAGAATGAAGAAGGAAATATAGATATTGTCTAAGGAGCTAGAGAGCCACTAGGACCGTATGAAAATCAGAACCAGCAATCTCCACATGCTCCAGAATACCATCTGCAGTAGCTTCAACAATTCCAACCAGAGTAGATTCCATTTCTACATCCAGGTGAGGGACCATACTACACCCCTGAGGACCAATAATACATGTTGGTTCCCCTTCCTCAGCAGCCACCTCCACACCGTACTCTCATAGAGTACGTCTTTCCATCCATTCATGGAGCTTACATGGGCATAGTTTTTCCACCGGTGCAGGCCCAACACTTTGAGATCAAGCCTGCTATCATGCAGCTAATTCAGAGCACCATTCAATTTAGCGGCCTACCCAGCAAGGATCCCAATGCCCATCTCTCCAATTTTATGGAGGTCTGCAACACATTCTGCTACCATAGAGTGTCTACAGATTCCATTTATCTTCTCCTATTCTCCTTCTCTCTAAGGGATAAGTCAAAAGATTGGATTAAAGGATTGCCGCAATGATCCATCCTCACTTGGGAGGAGCTATCCCAGGAGTTCCTGTCCAAATACTTCCCACCCTCGAAGACGGTGACACTGCGGAATGAAATCCACAACTTCCCGCAGCATGACTCGGAGTCATTGTAAGAATCATGGGAGCGCTTCAAAGAGATGTTGTGTAAATGCCCACACCACAGACTTCCACTTTGGATGTAGTTCAAAACATTCTACGAAGGTCTAACAACTAATACCAAGTCTGTGGTGGATGTTGTTGTTGGAGGTATGGTAATGAGGAAGTTCCCCTAAGAACCCATCGAACTACTGGAAGACATGTCTACTAACAGCTTCCAGTGGCATTCTGAGTGGGGCATACATAAATGAGGTATGCATAACATTTATGCAACTACCATGCTAGCTTCCCAATTGGATGGTGTGTCTAAAAATATCGACGCACTCAATCTGAATGGAATGTCCCAAGTACATGCGGCAAACCATCTGTCGTGTAGAAAATGTGGTGATAACCACATCATGGGATAATGATCGAGTTTTTTTGGAGGCCCATCGACAAGCGAGTTGAGTTATATTGCACAAAAACAAGGGCCAAACCAGTACTAGCAGTACCAGAACCCAGCATGGTGTGATCAACTGAACATAGGTTGGGGCCAACAACAGTAGAATCTTCCACCCCAACGACCGCTCAGCTACAACCAGCATCCCTATCAGAACCAATACTAGAGGCAGGAATAGCCCCAACAGGGATCTTATCAACCACAAGGGTATCAGAACCCTTTCCCGTAGCAGCCGCGACAGCCACCACCTCCACTAGCTCAACAACCACCTCAGCTGGAGAACACCTCAAGGTTAGAAGATCTCATGACCAAATTTATATCTACTACTTAGACCAGGTTCCAAAATCAGGAGGATTCTATTCAAGGCCTGGAGAATCGAATAGGCCAGTTGGAAAACCAACGCTTGGGAAGGCAACCTAGTACTTTACCGGGTAACATAGAGAAGAACCCAAGGGAGGAGGCCCATGGTGTCATGCTCCGAAGTGGAAAAGAGCTCCAACAAAAGAAACTAGAACAGCCAGGTGCACCCACAACCCATATTGATGAAGAAGGTACAAATTTAGACCCCTCCTCATCTTTATGCCCATGGAAGGAGGCTTCGTAGAATAAAGGTAAAGAGGTTTTTAAACCCTTTGATCTTGTCTTACCCTTCCCAGATATATTAAAGCAAAGAAAACTGGACCACCAGTTCCGCAAATTCATGGACGTGTTCAAGAAGCTGCACATAAATATTCCATTTGCAGAGGCATTGACACAGGTTCCCACTTATGCCAAATTCATGAAGTAAATACTCTCCAACAGAATAAATATAGAGGATCTAGGAACCATTTCCCTAACCAAGGAATTTTCTGCAGTCGTCCAGCACTCAATTCCTCCCAAACTCCAGGATCCAGGTAGTTTCACTATTCCATGTACTATTGGACCATGCGAGTTTGGGAAGGCCCACTGTGACTTAGGGGCTAGTGTGAACCTCATGCCCATTGGAGTTTTCAAGAAGCTAGGGCTAAATGATTTTAATCCTACACGATTATCCCTTCAACTTGCTGGTCGATCCATCAAACATCCGAAGGGACTACTGGATGACGTAGTAGTCAAAGTGGGTAGGTTGATCCTCCCCGCTGATTTCATCATCCTCGACATGGAGGATGACCATGAGGTACCTCTTATACTTGAAATACCTTTCTTGGCAATTGGGAAAGTACTAATCGATGTGCACCAAGGGGAGTTAATTTTCCAAGTAGGAGACGAAAGAGTCTCCTACAATGTCCTCAAGGCCATCAAGCATGAATCATCACCCGATCATGTGGGATGTTATGCAACAACTACCATGGATGATCGCTTAGTGGATGATCTAGTATGTTCTTTTATTTATGAAAACTTTATCATTCTAGACATTCCAGTTGAAGAAGATCCAGAGGACCTACAATTCCTAGAAGGACAGGGCGGCTACTATTGGGACCATTATCCACCATAGAGCTCAGGTAAATGAGTTAAGTAGGTCGAGCCAATGACTTAAAACAAAGGAGCTTCCTGGGAGGTAACCCAGCGGATACACTCTGTGTACCACCTATATACACAGTGTGTACCTTTTCCTTTTCATTTATTTTCTAACTATTATAAAAATATAGTTTAACTAATAAATAAACAAGGATGATGTTGGTGCCGATTGTAAGGTCATTGGAGTTTATCAAAGCTGTCACCGGTTTGAATCTTCCCCGGCCTACCTTTGGCACGGGGTTCCTCCTTTTTATCCACTTTTTCTCTTAAATGGAATGTGTGGTAGTTTTTTATATATGTATAATTTCTTATAAGAAAACCCATGATGGGGATGGATCGGTTGCCCAGGGTCGTAACCCGATTCCAAAAGACTCGAGTTCGAATCCTGACAACCGCCTCATTTCTATCATTTTTCCTTTTAATAAAACCACACGGTATGTCATTCAATATACGTCGTGTGTTTCATGTTTTTCAATATTAAATTGAAATGGTTTTTAAAGAACTTCATGTGGGTGAAGTTGGCAGATTTGCAGAATCTCGGCCCAGGATCCAAAAGACCCGGGTTGGGTAATCTCCCTACTTCAACCCCTTTTGTACAAATAAAAACCACACATTGTGTAGTTTCTTCTTCCCATGTATTATAGGCCATATACATTAACTATATATAAATGATAAATTATATTAGTAGTATAACCTTTTCTCCAGTGGTTGAGGGCTTCCGTTCGAAACGGTTGATCATCGGTTTGAACCTCACCCTAAGCACCGAACCAAAGGTTGTACTTCTCTTTTTCCACTTTTAAAACACACAACGTGTATTTCCAAATACATTACGTGTATAGTTTTATTTTTAAATTATGTATATACATATATATATATATATATATTTACTTTTACTATTTTAATTATTAATATTAATTATTATATAGTTTACTATAATATTTATATATATATATATATATCTTCTTAAAAAAATGAGATATGTGGTGTGTAGTCTATAGTACACACCGTGTACCTCAGCTATATAAGTCGTGGACCACCTGGCTTTAGGCCATGTCGTGCGGCTCCTCCCCCTCTTCCTGTTTTCTTCCCCCATACGACACCTGACCCCCTTAGCTCAAATCTGTCGATTTTGTTCGTTTTGGCTTCTAATTTCTGTTGAATTGAGATCCTTGGTTCAGGTAAGCTCTTATACACCCTCTCTATCAAGTTATTAGAAGTGCTTAGGGTGATTTTGGGATCATACAACCATTCAGCTTCCGCGGTACACGGCCACGAATTGAAGAACACACGTCGTGTACTTTTTTACACGGTCACACACTGAATGCTTCGCAAATTGAAACTACACGGTGTGTATGTTCGGTACACACTGTGTACCTTCTCCCATCATGCCTGGGTATCTTTTTCCCATGGCCTCAAACACCATTTTCCAGTACATGGCATGTGTGTTTGGTACACTCCATGTATGCTATTTCTTTTGTCCCATCTATGTGTAGCACTTCACATGGACTCACAAACCTTTTTCCAATACATGGAGTGTGTGTTTGGTACATGGAGTGTGTGTTTGGTACATGTCGTGTAAGAAATTTCTTTCAGCTAGCCAGTGTCTAGCCCTCCACATGGACATTTTACCTCTTCTCTTGAACACGCCATGTTGTACGTGTACACATCATGTCTTATATTATTATAACTGCTTACATAGTAGTCGTGTCCTTGCCATTACATGACCAGGTCCACTTTACATGAACATGGAATGTATGTTCAGTACACGCCTGGTATCCTTTCCTGGTCTATCTTCTGCTCCTTTGGCGTGTTTATCCAGAGAACATGGGATGCTACTCATCTTTCACTACACACCATGTACTCTGGATATACACGTCGTGTACTTTTATTTTCTAGTTTTCTCACATTTTCTTTGTTTCCTTTTCTTTTATTTTTATTTTGTTTGGTTTTTCTTTCTCTTTAAGGTTATAACAGATCGAGATCCTTCCCATGGGAAGTAGACTGCCTCCGCCACTGAGGGTGATAGGCCCATTTATCGTCATATCCGACTCCAACCTGCAACACAGCCAGACCTAGATGCTCTGGTATACGAGCTCCCTCTGTTGGCCATCCTTCCACCACCCACTGCCTTAGTAGAGGTTGGGCCTAGCACCGCTGCACCTTCATCATCCCATACAGAGCCTACAAGCACCATCATTTCTTCTCCATCGGCTACCACACTTACCGTGCCCCCTTCAGTAGCCGTTGGCCCATCATCGACTGCCCCATCCAGCGGGCCTCCGTCTACTTTAGCATATCCACCCCCAGATCCAATTCTTACTATAGCACCTCCACCTGGGTTGGGACCTACAGGTGTTCCCTACCCTTGCATGGTGTTCCCGAACACTGACTTGGCACATGATAGAGTTTTGCTTTTCTCTCACCACCCGATTTCGTTGAGCAGCCTCTATTTGGATAGCAGCGTCCCTCAGCAGCTGGGCATCTGGGGAGAGTTAGAGTATCTCCTTGGACGCACTCCGTTGCTCGCGATTTTCTAGGTCATCAATCCTATTTTCTATGATTTATTTTTGGATTTCACTGCTTCATTCGAGTTTGATGGAACTGAGTACTGGGAGACACCTTGTGATGTGGTACCCATGGTTCAGTTTGAGCTAGGCGGCTGACGTTTTTCCCTTACCATGACCGAGTTCGGCCGAGGGTGAGGTTTTTATCCTCATCCCATCACCCCACCCCTTGTTTCTACCCTGACTAGGCATGAGCGCTCTAAGATTATTGCTATGTGGTGGGAGATTGGTGGGTCTAACCACCACTACACCCCTACCTCACAAAAGAGTACCCTTATTACTGACCCCATCCTTCGTTTCACCCATTGGTGTTTCAGCGCCATCCTCTTTCCCTTCCATGAGGGTATGGGGGTCGTGACTGGCCATGACATGGATATCCTTACTTGTGTCATCCGGTAGGACTACCCAGACCTCCCATACCTTGTCGCCTCATATTTTCATGCCATATTTACCGGCCTTCAGGGAAACCTGAACGGCGGGTTTTACACCCCTCGCCTTTCCCACCACATCGGGGGTTTTGATTCTTCTCTTCCACATGACTTGTTAGGTTCCCCTCAGTGGATGGATTATCTCATGCTTATTCGCATGGGATTGGTCCGGAAGCAGGGGTGCCTACGTCCTTACCCAGGCCCCACCCCGCCCACCTGTTGACCCTCCTGCACCCGCCGATGCACCTCCTCCTCCTTCCCCACCCCTTCCAGCTTCCCCACCCCTTCCATCTTTCCCACCCCACCCCCTTCTTCTAACCCCCCTTCGTCTAGCCTACCTTCTTCTATTCCCCCTCCTACCCACCCTACCCCTGCACCCTTGGTCGATCTCACCTTTTCCCTTCGCCTAGCCGCGATGGAGCAGTACTTGGTTCGTATCAACAACCGCCAGGACCTCCTGGAGCAGATGTTGGGGCTTATTCTTCAGCATCTTGGTATTCTACTGCCCCCGCCACCTGCCTCTTCCTCGGTTCTTGGCCCTTCTTTCGCAGCTCCACTTCCCTTTACTATGTTGTCCATGAATTTTGTTCTCCTATCCATTGTGAGCCCAGTTGCTGCTACTACTACTGGCACCGCTGCTGTCAGTCCAGGGAGTGTTGTCGAGATTCCTATACCGAGTCCAGCCCTTGTAGATCCTAATTCTATGTCTTCCCTTCTGGGTGCAAATTTCTAGCCTCCAGTTTCCACGTCTCCTGAGCCTTCTCTCTCGGCTGGTTCTATACTGAATGATGCCTCTTCTGAGGTGACCCCTTGACTGGTTTTTGGACTTATGTTTTTCATTACATATATTTGTGATATCTTGTGCCTGTATATGTTGTGTATGCTTGCAGTGTTCTCTTTTTCCCACCACCACAGGTAATTTGGCACATTTTGGGCTGCACTATTACATCTTTTCTTCACCTAGACATGAGGGGGGTATTCTTTTTCCATTGTCTTATTTTCTTTCTTGGTTTACTTCTTTCCTTACTTCCCCTTGTTTTGGTCCACTATTGTGTCCCCACCTTACCTTGTTCATCTTTTTGGGCACATGGAGGACCATGTGCGATATTAAGTATAGGGGGTGTCTCTTTACCTCTTTAGTCTTTTCCCTTTTTAGATTCTAGGATACATCATTATTAGAAGATATATTTGAAAATGTGAAGACATTTTTCATTAATCATATTTTTAAATAATAAAGTTGAAAGTGACAAAAAAAATTAAAAAGTTTCATGTTAATTTTTGTTCTTAAGTATTTTAAAATGATTGTTGATATAATTTAAATTGAAACTTGTAATCCTTGGATAATTACATCGATTAGACTAATCAATTATTTTCAAGTCATGACCTGATTGTCTCTTTATTTATTTTTCCCACTCCTGAGAGGTATTCTAAACCCTTTTTCATATTCTTTCTAATACCCTCTTTCTTGAGAGATTGTTAGAATATACATAACTACCAGAATTTGCAAGTTTCCTTTCCGAAACATGAGGAATTTTTGAATTACATTAAAATTATTGAGGCATTATATTGTTTTAACCCCTTTATCCTGAAACCTACCATACATTTTATCTTTGTGAATCCCCTAGAAACCATTAATAGCCTTTATAGGAAGCCATATTAAAAGCCTATTTCCCTTCCTATCCTAATTATTTAATGATTTTTCATGATTATTTATTTGATCTCAAAATAAGCGATTGGAAACACATGGCATACTTCCATGAATTTTCATTAATTTAAGTATTGGGGAGTGCCTCTTGATTATTCGGGGAAACAAGGGTTCCAAAACTCTATTCGTTGAAGTTCTCAAAAGGTCCCCTATATATTAAAAAAATGGTACAAATAATGGGACCTTATACTCACTTGTTGGTTTGTGAACCCTACCTACCCATCTAAAGGAGATGGTGAGATCATTTGTTTGAGCTTGTTGAGGATGCTTTTAAAATGAGCTTAATTTTGAATATCATACATTGTTATTTAAGAATTTATCCTCCTTTTTCAAGACTCAGAGTTATTTTTAAATCTTTACCTTCCAAACTTTAGCCACAAAAACATCTTATCCTTATTGAAAAGACCTCATGATTTTTGTAAGTCAAATTTTATGAAGTGGAGAACTAGATTTCTTGCAAACCTATGGATAGAGTGTATATATCTTCGATTGAGCACAAATATGATTAAAAAAATCTTGAGTGTGAGTAAGTTATTGGTGAGGTAAATCATCAAGTGGATTGCTTATTTTTGAAAGCTTGAAACATACGTTAAAAGAGGATGAAAGTAGTTAATTGAATTATATATAAGGCATGATTAGAATATCTCCTGAATTGAAACTGTTTTTTATTCTTTTTGAACTTTTCTCCTGTAACTTATTATTTACACTTATGATTAACTAAATTCCTTCCTTTTAAAATATAGACTCTTTTAATTAGATTTTGAGATTTGCTTGAGGGAAAGCAAATAACTAATTGTGGGGGTCACCCGATTTTTGTATACATTTTCACATACTCTATTGAAAAATAAGAACAAGTTCTCAGCAAATACCTACTACTTAGTGAACAAATACTTTGAATTTGGTGATCTTTTTCATTTTTAGAAGTTTTATGGCCGAATACACAAAACGGGGGAGAACTGAGAAAAATTTTACAACTACACGGCGTGTACTTATATACCCGTCATGTACATTCAAGCTCAGACATAGGTTGACCAGGAAAAGTACATTCCCAAGTAACTAGAAATTGGTACACACCGTGTTCCCACCATACACGCCATGTATTCCATTCTAGAAGCAATTGGTGGATGAGAAGAGTCGACACACCCATGTGGCCGACTGAAGGAGACACTCCGTCTTCCAATGATACACGCCGTGTATACATTTCTAGAAGTGGTTGGTGACTGAAAAATGAGACTACGCACCATGTATGGCGGCACTACACATCGTGTATATTTACCTACCAAGTGGCGCTGTGTTCCAAGTCAAAGATGGCGTGTTAGGCTGCCTACCAATGGAGAAAATGAATGCAAAGACATGTTGACAAAAGTATACGGTGTGTACTTTTTTCACACACTTTGTAGTTAAGTTTTCTATAAAAGGATGCATTGGCCTCCGGTTCAAGAGGGTGGTGTTGTGTGGAGAAAAGGGTTGAATTTATGAAGGAGATAAGTTTTTCCGTCGTACTACCATCATTCTATCATTTACCGAATATTTATTTACACCTTGAAGCTTTAAGAATGATCAAATCAAGTATCAAGAGTTTCATGTTAATTTTATTCTCCATGTGTAACTAAACACCCAGTGTGTTGGGGTTGTGGGAGATGATGAGTTGTAATTTAAATGAACTGCTGTGAATGTGTTTGTTCTTTTAACTTCTTCTTATTATTCTTAAATCATTTCATTTTATCACTAAAAATTATAAACCAAACAAAGGAAAGAATTTTCAGGGATTCAAAATAAGAATAACAGTGAATATTTACATGATCATTGTAAGTATTTGTTGGCTCAACAAAATTTACTAAGCTAAATAAAGATCTATTAAACACTAACTACCAGACAAAGGAGTTAATTTCTTTAGATCTAAATATAAATTTTACTGGACCAAGGAAAATTTATTACAAATTGAACCCAGAGTGTTGGGTTATTATGAACAACACAACCTTATAAAAATTTGATTTAATAATCAACTTCTCCAAAATCCATAACCCCAATGCATTTATCTCTATATTTTCATTAAAACAATTTTCCTATATTTTAATTTATTCATTATAAAATTTATTAAATAAAATTAAAACCAGTTATTATTTATAATCCAAACAACAAAAATCGACTCTAAATTCAGAAAACTTCATTAAAACAAAAAAATACAAACTAAGTTAAACAAGATAAAAATAACTCCTTTTTTCCTATGGATCGACCCCTTACTGGTGTTATACTTGTTAGGGTAAAAATAATTTGGGACACTGATAATATACCTTCAGTGAAATGACTCTCCAGTATGAGACATGTTCTTCAGGGATCGGACCTTCGAGAAGGTATTAAACCAAAAGATCATGGAATCCATGATATCCCCTAGCATTCCAATATATGTTGAGGTACTAGATAAAGCTCTACTAGTTGATATATTTGTAGAGGAGCATACACTAGTAGTGGGAGCAACCACCAGGAACCAGGAATATGAATATTTGGAAGTTGGTAGCCAACAATAGTTGTAAAGACCCAATTGGGTTAAGAACTCTAGAGGATGACCCCAAGACACAGGTTCAATGGTGCTGGGATCTCATGGAAAAGAGAGTCATCTGAAAGATAGGATGTGTTACTCGTGTGTTGGTTGAGGACATCTGGTTCGAGATTGCCTGACCCATCATACGATTGATCAGGAGATGGCTGAGGGAACACTGAGAAAAAGGTGAGGGCAGGATCAGGGAGGTCTGTAAGGCGGTAGATGTGGAAGAGGAGTAGCCAGGGTGGTAGGAAGTGGATGTAGGTTCAACGTATTACCACTACCACCCCAAGGTGGTCCACAATAGGCTCAGGGAGCTGGTGGAAAGAAATGAGGCTAGCTCCAGGTGATGGAGGCTTATGACCTCGAGACTCTATGGATGATTAAAGGTACGATCTATGTATTTTATACCTTATCTACAGTTTTGATATACACAGGTTCCAGTCATTCTTTTATTGTCACGACCCTTGTTCAAGACTCATAGATTCCTATGGAACCATTGGCATAACCCTTACACTTAGAGACTCATATGGGAAGGGATTCTATGATCAAACACTAGTTCCGACAGTGTGACCTTACTCGTGGAGGAAATAATTTTTGTTCAGATCACTCGGTAGAAGCTTCGAGGCCTTACAACTTCATTCTTAGTATGGACTGGTTATCCACAGTTTGTACTCAGATTGACTATTCTAGGCATAGAGTGTGGTGTGTTCATAATGATAGAACCAGGTTTTCCTTTTTCAAATATAAGGAGACCTAAGAAGTGTAGGATGGACTCACACATAGGTGGGTGCAGTCGATCACACATTAGTTGGATAGCCTGAAAATCGGTGCAGTGGATGATATGAGTCCCTAGTTTCCTGCAGTGGTGGAGGAATACGAGGACATATTTTCTGAGGATGTTCTAGGATTACCTCCTCACATGGATTTTGACTTCTACATTGATCTATACCCTGGGAAGGCACCGATATCTACACCTTCATATCATATGGATCCTGAAGAGCTTCTTGAGATGAGGGTATAGTTGAAGGACCTACAAATGAAGGGCTTCATGAGACCCAGTGTTTTACCCAGGCATCCCTAGTATTTTTTAAGAAGTTAGACTAGAGCTTGAGATTATATGTGGACTTACGGTGCCTAAACCAGGTGATTGTGAATAATAAGTAACAACTACTAAGTATCGATGACCTCTTCAATCTTTTGAAAGTGGCATGGTGGTTCATGAAGATAGACCTCATATCTGGTTATCACCAACTTTGAGTATGGGATGAGAATATACTGAAGATGGATTTTAGATGTCGTTTTGGCCACTATGAGTACTTGGTGATACTGTTTGTCAAGAATAATTCCTCAGTGGTGTTCATGGGACTCATGAATAGGATCTTCCAGCCTTACTTAGACTAGTTTGTGGTGGTCTTCATTGATGATATCCAAGTGTACTCGACATTCAAGGAGGAGCATGTGATACACTTGAGGATGGTCCTAGACATACTCAGAGAGTTCCAGATTTATAAGAATCTCTCAAAGTGTCATTTCTAGATTCTATAGTTCCATTTTCTAGGAAACTTCATTTTAGAGTCTATAGTTGAAATGGATCCAGCAAAGATAGAGGTGGTGATTTCTTAGGAACCACCCAAGAGTGTTACTAAGGTGAAGAATTCCCTTGGTTTGGATGGGTACTATTGGAGGTTTTTACCTGATTTTTCTAGAGTAGCATTACCCTTGATAGCTTTGACACAAAAGGGGAATCCTTTTGTGTGGATAAATAAGTCACATGAGAGTTTTTAGTAGTTGAGGCAGATATTGATGAGCGATCCCGTCTTGAGATTGCTATAGGAGGGTGTCGGGTATGTGGTGTTATGTGATGCATCAGGAATCGGGATTGGTTGTGTCCTGATGTAGGGACAAGTGGTGATTTCCTATGGTTCAGACCAGTTGATACAACATTAGCAGAAGTACATGACCCATGATCTAGAGTTGGTAGTTGTAGTCTTCGCATTGAAGATTTGGAGACACTACCTTATGGGTGATCAGTTTACTATCTACTCTGACCATAAGATTCTCAAGTATATTTTATCTTAGAAGGATCTGAACTTGAGACATAGGTGATGGATAGAGTTCCTCTATGACTATGACTTTGAGATTATCTATACTCATGGGAAGGGGAACGTGGTGGCAGATTCTCTCAGTAGGAGATCAAGTTCGCAACTACTAAATGAGGCATTAGAGCAGTTGTCCTTGTTACAGATATTCTTTCTTGATAGATATGGATAATCTTACCTCCAGTCGATGGTTTTAACCCCTACACTCTTACAGTTAGTCAGGTAAGCACGGATCAGAGATACCAACTTTGAGGATTTATGTTCTCATATGTCTATAGGGCATACCTCAAATGGATGTTCAAAAGGTAGGGAGAACGTTTCCCTTTTCATAGGATGCATAGTTGTATCAGCGGCATTGTGAGAGGATTTTCATACATACCTTTTGGTAGTACATATCGGTGAGGAAAAGATGTACCAGGACCTCTGATGTTAGTTTTTATGGATGGTGATGAAGAAGAGAGTTGCAAAGTTTTTCTCTCAATGCCTCACTTATCAGCAAGTGAAATTTGATCACCAGGTTTCATCGTGTTTAGCTAAACCCCTTGAGGTCCTAGAATGGAAGTGGGATGAGAAATAAATGGACTTCATGATGGGTTTACAATGTCCATATAGGGGAAATGATGCCATCTAGGTGATCATTGACCGACTCACCAATTCAGCCCACTTCCTAGCTATTCAGAAGAATATTTCAATAGAGAGCTTGGAGAGCCTCTATGTGTAAGAGATAGTTTGATACAATGGAGTCCCATCAATGATAGTCTCATATCTTTATGCTTGCTTTACATTCCAATTGTGGAAGGGATTGTAGGAGGTGTTTGGGAATCAGCTACACTGGAGCACATCTTTTAACCCATAAATGGATGGCTAGACTGAGTAGAACATATAGGTTCTTGAGGACATGCTACATTGCATCCTAGATTTTTTACACAGTTGGTAGGATCACCTACCCCTGATGTAGTTTGTATACAACAATAGCTACTGTTCCACCATTATTATGGAGACATTAGAGGCCTTGTACGGGAAACCCTACAGGTCACCAATTTGCTATATGGACCCGGGAGAGTCAACACTTGTGGGCCCAGAGTAGGTGTAGGAAACTACAGAGAAGGTACAGGTCATCCAGAAGCAGGTGAAGAATGCACATAGCCATCAGAAGTCCTATATTGACCAGTGATGTAGGCCTTCGGGTCTCACGGAGGGATACCATATGTTCCTTCAGGTCTCTCCTCAACATGGGATATGAAGATTTGGCTAAGGCTGAAATTTATATTAAAGTTTCATCATCCCTTTCTTGATACTATGTAGAGTAGGATAGGTGGTGCATAACTATAAATATGGCCTATTTCCACACATATATTGCCAAAGTTTTAATAAACTGTGGAAATAGGTTATATGAGGCCACAATTTTATTCAAATTGTGGCAATACACCTCGTTTCCCCTTCTCTCCTTCGTGCAGCGGTCCCCTTCCCTACTTCGCGTGATTCCTCTTCTATGCACATGGTTCCTTCTTCGCAATCGAGGCCCGGCCTCTATGGAGATATTCATCCTCTGACACAGCCAACCCACCACCTACCTCAAGTGATCTCCTTCCTTTGACATGGCTCCAACGCAGTTCCAACATAGCTAACCCACCTCCTGCATCCAACGATATTCCTCTTTCGATGAGGCTCCGCTGCAGCCAGCCCACCTCCCCGCTGACGTGACTTCGATGTGGCCTCCCCACCTCCCTATCAATGTAGTTCCGATGCTATGGTGTGATTTTGTCCAAACCATAAGGTACTCATATGGTCCAATTTTTATGGGTTCCCATTATAGCTAGGGTTTCTTCCATATTGTGGGCTTCCTTGTACCCGATTGAGGTCGGATTAGGTCTCACTTTGATAATGAGTCAATGGTTTTGGAACACTAGATTGAGATTTTGAGCATAACTTATGTTTCTTATTATCTAGGATATTTAGATTACTTATTTGGTTCTATTAAATCAGTATTTAATGGTTTTATTCCATTTTCAAAAGATATTGGTGGGTGTTTCCATGAAATTTCATTTTCTTTGTGAACCATGTGATTCTTGTGTTTTATAAACCCATTATTATTTCATTACTATTATAATTGTATGTGTTTCATTGATATGTTCTTATATTTATCATAAATAACTTCTATTTATGTTGTTCCATATGTTTTTTAATGATTTTTTGTTAATGTAAAAATATTCTATTATGACTTATTGGATTAATGTTATGTTTCTATTGATTTCAATGAGGTTTTGTGTTAAATAAGCTTTCAAAATATTTTTTTAAAAAGGATCAAAATTGTTTTGATATTAACTTTAAAATAAAAGTCTTGTTTGAAAATTTTTATAAAATATTTTTCATTTAGTTAGTTATACCCTTGGTTTAATCCCCCATGATATTATGTTTTATAAAAGAATTTATATTTTATTAATTGAATGTGATTTTGATTTGATATTATATGGAATGAAAATGTGTTTTTCATAAAAATGGTGTATAGGGAAGGGATAAAGTATTAATATTGTGATGGCTTGGTATGCATTTTACTTTATATATGTGGTAGATGTGTTATAAAATGATTCCCCACCTCCAGTAGACAAATTTGTTGGATATTTGGATATCTAAGTGGGATGTTGAGAAATTTTAGCTATGCTAGTCATTTTTATATACTTATTAGGATCAGTTAATGCATGGAGTGAATCTATATTGAGGGAATTCCACTAGTTAAGGCTAGTTGTAGAAATCCACTAACGTTATATATTAGGATATTATTCGATAGTCTAAATGGTTATTCTACCTAATTACATCTTGGATAGTCTAACTATGATATATGAAGGTTACATATGATATAAGAAATATTGTACCTAGAATTTTCCTTGCAATAACTCTCTAATAATGATTTTATTCTATTTTTATCCACTACTTACAATGATATATACTAATTTACATTATCTATTTTTATTGTGAAACTTTAATATATTCCATATCCTAGTATGTTTTTCTGACAATTAACATTATTTTATAGTGACTTTTTGGTACATAACTCGCTTGTTTTTTACCTTTGTATATTAATTTTACATATTATTTTATATAACTATTTTTTTACTTGATTACTTGAAATTATTTATTATGATATTTAAAACTTGTATAGAAATGGAATTTTGGAAGGTTATTTGATTTCAATAGTTTTTTTCCACCAAAGAAGTGAGTTTTTGAACATTTTTTCCCAAATGAAGAGATTTATGTATTTACACAACATTATTTAAAAAGAATGATTTAGAGCATGACCATAAGTTGTTTTTTAAAATTAAATCATTAATTTATTTATTTTATTTATTTTATATCAAACTATAATTTATAAAATGTCTTGAAAAAGGAAATGAAAAGACTTTTCTATGTTATCAAACATGGAAACATTTCTCACACCCTAGATATACCACTCATTGTTTCTAGACTCTGTGTATTTTTCAGGTATAGGTTAAAGATTTTAATAAGGACCTTCTTTTGGAATCCTTTTCTTTGGTCACTCTTGGATTAGACCATGTTGGTTATATTGGATAAATAATTGGGTTCATGACTATATTTCTAGTGTTGTATTACAGGTTTCATTATTCCTTTTTTTACAGTGTATATTCCTCCTAATCAATCCTAAATAGTATTTTGGGATTGATATTTATTCTTATTCTATTTCTATTATGTTATATTGAAAGTCAGATGGTAATTTATTTAAAAATTTTGGTTTTTTGGATTCCTTTTGATTAAAAACTATGTATTTCCTCTTTCATGGTGGTCTAACTTATGGACATGACATATTGGATTCCCAATAAGTTTACACTATTTATTTATTTGTATTTATTATTATAAAACCAATCCCTATATTCCCTTCAAATATTTTCAATTTGGTATGGTTTAGTGTTGTCTCAGAAGAGTTGATGTAGATCACTCCATGGTGTATGTATTGAATGAAATTGGATATCATTTGAAAAAAAAGGTTTTTTATTAATGATCATGTTATTTAGTATTTAGATGTACATATCAATATGAATATTATTTATTCATTGTTGGTTATAGAGTCATGTATCATTTATCATGTAAAGTTGAAACAATGATTACATATATATAAGAAGTTGTTACATCTCACTTCTTTTCCCATTATTTTCTTATAGGTGGTTTCTTATGATGAGTTCGGTTATATACACCACCATCAAAGGTAGTGAGTTCGACATCAAATTTAGGTAAGGTTTCTTCCATTTTTATTCTTTGGCCTAATTTTAGTTAATGATTTTGTGATTTTTTGGTTTCTCTATATTTTTGTAGTCTATTTTCTGATACTTCTCTTTTGGCATTGAGATTATTCTAGAAACCACACTTTATAATTGTGAATTCTTTATCCATATAAAGAAACACTAAATCCAACATGTTACTCTTTTCAATCAAGTTTATTTTTAGTTTGGACCATGTTGATGCCATTAACAAGCCTCATAAATTTAATTCTAGCATTTTTGAATTCATTTAACATTTTCTTATATCTTATGGTTGTAAATGTATGTGATTGACTTGTTAGATATCAGAGAAGAAACAAAGAAATATATTTATGTAGATAATATCAAGGAAATTGAAGTTAGAAGTGCTTCAAGATGTAATCCAGAACCTTATTCAAGTAATTAATTTATTAAGGGATTGTGATCTTTTGGTTTCCCTCTTATTATTTATGCATGCAAATATTTAGTGCACAAAATAGTTTTTTTCTATATGCAGTATCATGCAATTAAATTTCAATTTATATTGGGATGTACATATCAATCTGAATATTATTTTTTCATTGTTATTTATTGAGTTATGTATCATTTATCATGTATAGATTACACACTAATCACATATATATAATAAGAAGTCATTATATCTCACTTATTTTCCCATTATTTCTTTATAGGTGGCTTCTTATTTTGCAAGTACATGGACAATTGACTTCTGTAATAGACCAACAGTGTATGTTTACTCAGCAGTACATATTTCACTACCCACTATTTTATAAACCTTTACACTATCTATATGTTTAATGAACTATATTTCATTCTATCTATTTATATCCTTTATTTTCAGACTTGGATTCATTGAAAATGAAATTTTTAATACCTTTTATAATATCCTTTTGATTATCAGCCAAACATTAGATATTACCATTCAAATAAGTTTATGATTCCTTCAATACATTGAAAATAGTATGGTTT
This sequence comes from Viscum album, assembly GCA_963277665.1. NCBI lineage: Eukaryota > Viridiplantae > Streptophyta > Magnoliopsida > Santalales > Viscaceae > Viscum > Viscum album. Next base: position 180,411,635 of record OY728146.1, on the reverse strand, counting down.
TCTCACTCTAATTTCTCTATTTTAACCTAATTAACCCTAATAAATGAAACATATTCATCCTTTTGAATGATATAGACCTCTATCAGTATCCTTTATAAGTGAAATTCCAATCTATTGAAATTGTATATCCAAACCTTACCATCATTTTATGTCATTATTTATGATAATGTTAAACACCCACTAAAATTGAAATAACATCTAGGAAATAGAGGGAGAGTTACTTAAGCTATTTTTTAGTGTGTTGTGAGTGAGGTGGGAACCACAACCCTTGATACCACTTTTTGGGAACCATAAACCACTGGAACCAGTGAATATAAATCTTTTAGAAGCATTCAAATAAACATTCAACATAGTGGAAAATTGAAGATAAAGAACTTACTACATTGGAAAGACTCCCACGATCATGATGTAAAATATATTTGGAAGAAAACCCCTTACCTTAAATCAAAAAACCATTGAAACCTTTCATGCACTATAAACAAACTCATAACTCATACAAACACTCAGATGTGATTCCTACATAAATGGGAGAACACTTATACACTTTTCATCATAATCATAAGTTAAAAGGATTATAATATCAATTGATAAGTCATACAATCATATCACTAATCACCAATGATAAATCAATACTTGAATAAGCAGTATGACACCAGTATTATAGTCTGATTCAGCTGTTCAATTCGTTTTTTGGACTAAAAAAGATGTATTATTTAAGTGGTTGGGTGAATCGGGGTACTGTAAATTCTTAAATTGATTCTTTCCTGCGATCATTTACAACCATTTAATAGGATTTCCTATTTCAAAAATGTAATGGAGTGATAAAATAAAAAATCTGATACATATGATATTTTTACTTCATCGAAATTGAGCTAATCCAAGGAGAATGCAACAATGATTTGTCGATGCTCCTGAAGTAATCCATTCACTACCTATATTAAAATATGGAATAAACACACTAACCCTTAATCTTTAAAACCTTTAGATAAAATAGAAATATTAATACTCTTAAAAACTTATGAAACTCATTGCCCCCAAGAACTTATTTGAATCTTTATGTCTATTTAATTATATTACTCTTGTGAGTTGATCTACTCTACATTATTCTTCTTGAATAACCTCAAAAAATGTTCAGTTAGAGGGAATCCTAGATATCTTATTCTTCCTCCTTTTTATTTCTATTATTGACCTAGAACTCCCCCTTTCCTCTCTAGTCTCTTCTATTTTCCTTTGTGTCTCTCTTCCTTTTTATTGTTCTATGATCATTTTTATATAGGACTCTAGAAAAATTATGGTTACATTATGACACATTTATTCATGGTGTGACATGTCTCAAATTATATCATTTCATTGTGAGACATATTCCTTCACATTTAATCCTAAGTCAGAAACCAGATTCAAGAAATATGATTAATATCTTATATTTATGTCACTACAAAATCCGGGAGGGTCTTTTAATCTTCAATGACTCAAAATATTTCTCTATTAATGATCTCTTAATCCATGGTGTGATGTTTACATGGATATAAACACTATAATTTTTCTATATCCTTCTTCACAATATGTAATATAGCTAATAAAACAACCTATACCCCTTCAATACCCATCACGATTCATCACTAACTTCAGAGTGATTGCACCTTCTAAATTATAGCACTACTAAATCTTCCTCAGCCTTGATTCATGGAATCACATGTTTTTTTATACTGTGGCTTCATGATCCCTCAAAATTATCATTCTTTATATCGAGTCTTTATGGTGTAACACCCTCATCTCATGATATCGCTTCCTGTAGGGAGTAACACTGAATTATAGCAATAATCCCTTCATGATGTAGTCTTTATCCTCACGTATTGACCTTTATCCTTCAAAATAAACTATAAAAAAATTATTATCCTTTATGAAAATTCAGATTAACCTTATGAGGTAGGTAATTTTCATTTTTTGGAATCATGTATTCCCAATTCATGGAATAACAGTACCTAGAAAAAACTTGTGGGATTCTATCACAAAAGTGGATTCCCATGGCCATACACCATAGATAGGCTCATGTACCTTGGTAATGTTGTAGAGTGACCATAGTCATCACAATGAAACTTCTCTCTAGTATACAATTCTGGTAAAACATTTCCAAAACACATTCATTCCTTTATAATGATAGTGTTTCTTTTTTTGATACCTCTCTAGCATACTATTCAACAACCACAACCCTAAAATGGATAAAGGTTATTTTTACTAAAAATATCCCCCTTTGGGATTGTTCATAATCCATTACCTCTCCACAAATAAAAACAATCACAACATTAGGAGAATACTTCTAGACTCACTAGATATAGACCTATTACCTTTATAGAGTTTATCAATGATTCACTAATCACAAACTCTCAGCTAACTTCTTTAAATATTTCAGTGAAATTCTCCTCATGAAAACACTTTAATGTTTTTCATACATGCCAAAACTTCCAAAATAGATCCTCCCATAGATTCTCCTCGTGATTAATAATTCAAAACTCTCCCTCTTTTTAAGATATTTTAAAAGTTATCTCCCCATATATCAATAGGAAAGAACACCCTAGCCATGTCTTATCCCAAGAATTGATACTACTCAAAATCCACCTTGGGTAGTGACTTCTTCATGATATCTACAATCCAATTTTGTTTTGACACATACTACAACCTCAATATTCCTGGTTCAACCTTCTCATTAATGAAATTCTATTTAATATTAATTTCCATCATTCTTGAGTGGTGATTTATATTTTTTCTAGGTTGATAACACTCGAGTTTTCATAATACATTATAATAGGACATGTTTCATCCACTCCAATATAAATAAGAATCAGTATCCTTTTCTACTTTTTCTTATTGATATAAAGTTTTTGATTAATCCCTCTTATTTGGAATCCATGCATCTTAAAATAATGATCATGTTAAGATTTTCAAGACATATGTGATTATTTTAATCTTTTTTAAGCCTTATTTAACTAACACAACCTACTATTATCTTTGTCTACAAGAAATTCATCCAATTTTCTGATGAAAAGCTCTTCCTCATGTACTATATTGAGGAATTCTGATTTAACATCCATTTAGTATAATTTCAATCCCCTTTTAACTTTTATGGACAAAAACATATTTTTAGTTTCTAAATATTTTATGAGTACATATTTCTCATCAACATTGATGAATTTAATTTGGGAATACCGATTTCACACTATATTTGCATTATTTTTTATCACTTTTCTATCTTCATTATTTTTAATCAGGAACATCCACTTAGTTATGATGATGTAATTGTCTTGTAGCCTTGAAATAACTTCCCACATTTTATTCTTTTCAATTATGTTAAAGTTATTTATGCATAGAATCAACCTAATTCTCATCCTTGGTAGTCCTTTAAAATCTATTAGGCTCTACTTGAGATGAATTAGAGTTTTTTATTAGATGCTTCACGTATGAACTGGGGCATCCTAATCACCGATAATTTTTTTATTAGTAATTTCAACCATGATTCTCACCCACATTGTAGTCTCTTAAAATATCTTAGGCTCCACTTGTATTGTCAGGAACATTGATCACTAATTTTCAAAATCATCATATTTTACACCACTGTTACATCTTAATTTTCAAAAAAAATCCAAGACTTTTATTGAAGAATTAGTTTTTTTATGATTAATTAATGGTATTTCTAATGATTATGAAAAAAATTTAAATTATAAATGTTTTTTATGGTAGATAGATTCTTACTTTTCTATATGAATTTGGAATGTTTGCATGGATCGGGTTTCCAAGATCGGTTGATAACATCCATATGAAACCGGAATCGGAATGATGGTGATGTTGTGGAGTTCTTTTTTCCATGAAAGTGATTTTTAGATGGATCAAAGAGGATTCAAGACCCAATTATACTCATCCAATTGCCTTGTGAGGATGATAAGAATCCAAGTAAGACCATAAGAAGAGAGTAAAACATACTAGTGGGTTGATTAGGTAAAATATGAATGGTTTGGTTCCATTTCTATTGTTTGTTTCTACATTTGGTAACATAAAAAAATTATTTCTCATTTTTAAAATGTATTTTTGTATTTGGTAATATAAAAAAATTGTTTCTCCTACAGTTTGTGGATTTATACATTTCTTCAATGTGTGTGTGTGTGTTATAGCATTTGGAGGCTTGGGTGTTAGTTTTTTTATTCCATGAAAAGGATATATCCATGGTTTTAATCATGGAAGTATCCTCCAATTTCCATGGTTAAACTGTGGTTTTATCAAGAAACAACTACAGATAAAACAGTGGCTATAGAGGACCTACATCCATGGTTCTAACCATGGAAATATGTCCCAATTTCCACGGTTAAACTGTGACTGTAGCTTGAAACATCCACAGTTTAAACTATGAAAATAGGATCCAATTGTCATAGTTAAATCATGGCTATAGGTGTTCTATTTCCTTGGTTTTTTAGCCTACGACCACAATTTCAAACCATATCCATGGGTGAATTTTCTAGTTGTAGTGTACCAATTGGATCTATCTCCATAGTTAGAGCGGGTGCACGATGTATTCCATGTGTCATACCTGAGGAGATACGTGCATGATCCATCACATGTCATTTACTGGGGAGAGTTGGACATTGATGATGGGGAAAATTTTATAGAGTACCTAGTGGAGATTGAGGATCGGTAGGAGAGGATCCTTCATAGGTGCTCAATTTTTCTAGTACACATTCGATGGAAGAATAGTAATCTCTAGGAGAGTACATAGGAGTGGGAGGCTCAGATTCATGATAAGTACCCTCATTTGTTTGTTTAGACTTTTTTCTAGTTTTCGAGGACATAAATCCATAAGGTGGGTGAATTTAACATATCATAATTTCCATATATTATTTTTATATATTATATGAAACTATTACGAGACTAGGTACTGAGACGGCGTGTGATTCTGAGACCCAGAGTGCCCGGAACAATTACATAAAAAATATTAAATTATTAAATATAACTAATGTGTAGTTTCCCTGAAAAAGTGAAATAACTTATAAATGAGTGGATAGATCAAAAATATGAGGGCACCATTACATTCAGAGCAGAAAATTTACCTTAGGAGGATCCAAACATTGATCGACGTGGTTCGACTATGAAAATCAAATTTTTAGACATTTAAAGAAATAAAATAAATGAAGTTTTGTTTTATTTAACATTATGTGATGATGAAGCAATGGTTTTATCTTTAATAAAACTTATCATAGAATTCAGGGTCATCATTGTATCCTTGTAATTCCTCTAAAATGCGAAGAAGGATCTCTATCCGATGAACGTCGGTGAATCAAGGATCAACGATGATGTTACCTCCATTCCTCGTTAACAAAGGATCCTAACTCCAGGTAGGGTGGTTGTCTCTTTTTTATTTCCCCATTATTGATTTATATGAGGAATGAGCACTAATCTAAAAATATATTAGCTCGTGGATTGATCATATGTTGTGGGAGGTATTTTCTACGGGTTAGCGGGATTTGATTTAATCTATTTTCTAACCCAAATCCCCCTTGGATCTTGATCGTTGGACAATAACACTTGGACAATGATGTTAAACCCTTAATATGATCATTTTTACCTTTGATATTTTCATTCTTTGGAATTAGAACCCTGTGGTACCCAACTCGACATTACTGGGTGGTTCTGAGCACGATCGAACCCCTGGATTTGAGGAGAACTGATAGTAGAGGCTGCAGAAGGTTAGATCGGGTCATGAGGAACTCGGGTCTATGATCGCACCAAATTACAGGCATCTGAGGAGCCCCATTGTTCTGCTAAAGGGACCACTGGTGTGGGAACGGTATGGTAGTCCGGCAAGGCATGGAGGCGGTGCTGACAAGATGAGGCAGTGGTGGATGGAGCATTGTGTGGTGTCAGCAAGGTGAGGCAGAGGCAGCTAGAGCAATGTGTGGCGGCTAGAGTGGCAGTGGATGGAGGCAGTGGCTAGACTGGAGTAGTGCGTATGGGAGTTGTGGGCCGGTGGGGTGTTTAAAAACATGGAGGGCCAATGAAGCTGCATGAGGGATGCGGTAGGGAAACGACGTATGCAACAGGGTGGCTGCATGGGGCCTGAAGTGGTGTCGAGACCACAGGACAGGCAGATACAGTGGACTGACTGCGTGGGATGTGGTGTGACACTTTATGGAGAAGAGGGTCACGCGGTTGGTGTAGACCATGTGTGGTGGTTCAGCCGACCCATGTGCCAGCGGGTTGGACCAAAGGATCCTGGCCATGGTCTAGTAGGCCCAATGGGTTGGGCCGATTTGGACCGAATAGGGCCAGGATGGATCAGGTGGGGTTGTCTTGTGGGTTGATCTGGGTCCGACGGGTCATATCAGACCTGGACCAGACTCGGGTTGGACCTTTTTACAAAAAATATCCATAACTTTCAAATCATGTGTCTTATTGATGAGTTTTTTACAGCATTGGTACCCTTGTGATAAGAAGGTCTTTTTAAGAAACTATACGTGAGTTTTTTTGAAAGTGTGCATAAGATCTAATGGATTGAGTAAGTTCTCTCGAAATAAGCATGCTACGAGCAGAATCATGTGGCTAGTTGTGACTTTGATACTATGTGACTTTGAGACTACGTGACTTACCGAGACTACATATAATACCGATACTACGTGCCTTACTAAGATTATGTATCTTATCAGGACTTATTGTCTCATCGGGACTATATATCATATCAATAATGGGTGTTTTGTGGATTATATCTGATAATCCTATTTTTCATACTATATACTTATACCTGTGTGATATTACTGTGTATCTTCTTAGTGGTATAATTCGTGAATTTATAAGTGGTGTACTTCATGTATTTATTAGTGGTATAACTCATGTATTTATTTGTGGTATATTTCATGAATTTATTTGTGGTACACTACATGTATTTCATTGTGGTATAATTCTTGTATTTCTTAGTGGTATTTACTTTGTGGTTTTGGGGTGTCCTACTGAGTATTTTTTTACTCACCCCTACACGGGATTTTCTCGCACGTGTCATGTATTTTGAAAATGATCAATGATTTAACAGAGTTTTATATAGACTAGGATCAGGTGGTCCTTAGTGAGACCATATAGTCAAGGTGTGCTTCTATGTCTTCATACAGATGTCTAGTACCTTTCCCTTCAGGTAGGGTTTTCTGTAGATGAGTTTCAAGAACTTGTTCATTCACTTTTCTAGACACCTTTTTGGGTGGTCTTTTATTCTAGACCTATTTACTTTCCGTTTTTCTACTGTCGTAATATTTTTTTGATATCTTAGTGGTATTTATGCTTGTTTACTTATTTATTTATATTTCATCATTTTGGGCTTGGATATGTGTGCGTGTGTACAGGTACTTAGGAAAATTCCTCCCATTTGTGGGATATGCCTACTCGGTGCTAGTCACCAGCCCATGGCCTATTAGAGGTGGTCTTGGGGTATTCACAGTATAGGCCCCTCTATTATGGGTCATTACATAAATCTCTATAAAATACTAGGTGTTATATTCCTTCTAAAGTAACACTTTTCAATACGTCAATCATCCAACTAGGTAAGTTCTACTAAATCAGGGTTTCCATGGATTATCTTGTATGAGGAAAGAAAGTTATGGGTGACCCTAACAAGATTAGGTCCCCATATTTAGCATATTATTTCGTCTACTCTTCATTGGTAAACCTTAATAGTTAGGATACCATAGGAATATATTTTATTTTATCCATATTATGGATTCGGTAAGGAGTTTCCTGATTAACTATCTAAGAGTCATATCTGGTAGGATTGACATAATAATATACTTATATAGTTGAGTGGGGAGTGTAATTACAAAATATACTCATTGGTTAATGAATTTTGGATCTTATATCACTAATTTTTATGATGGATATTTAAAAGTTTTCATCATTTTAGTGGCAGTTCATTTAGTAACATTTCTTATTAAATGAACTTAAAACATGAAACTTGTCTGATAAAAGCTTCTATTATAAATAAAATGATATCCTCATCAAAAAACATAACTTTGATGTTAATCATTGAAAATAAAATTCTTGATAAATAAAATGCCTATATTGGTACATAAACTTAATAATTATTCTTAATTAAAAAGAAAAATTATATATGTTAGAGTAACCACTTCCTAAATAGCCATTTGATAAATTAATTCAACAATTGAATTCAGATACTTATATAATTCATTAATGAATTAACTTTAGGTTTTAAAGGAATTATTTAAATTAAATATAAACTAATAAACTTTATTCTCCACTCATATATTCAATATAATTGAGTGCATTAATGACTTGGAGAAACTGAAGGTTTTCTATATGGCATGTTTTAGCTATGAAATTCATTATGAAATCATAATTGGAAATGTTTTTTGACAGTATGAATGATTTTAAATAGAAATGTACCCTATTTCCTCAAAATTTTGAGGATATTCGAACTATGTAGAAGATATCTAGGATCAATTTTTTTATTAATAGTTCAAAAGTGTAAAAGTTTAAATTGAAATAATAAAATTTGGTTTTAAATTCCAACAATATTTCTTCAAGTAGACAATTAAGGTTATTAAAACCTAAATAAGGTTTCAAGAAGGATGAGTTATGTTTCTATAGGATGAATTTTTTTCAAGATACTTTAGGGATTTGATAAATGTTGTGGAGATTCCATATCAGTCATTGGTTCTACAGAAATAAATTCTTTGATTTTGAAGGGTATATGATACAAAGTATATAATTTTAAAATGTTGTAAATATATAGGAGTTTAAAAGGGTAAAATTTGAAAAATATTGTAGTTTTCATTTAAAGTAAATAGAAAATTTTACTATTATGGATATTTATAATAAAAAGGAATATTTTAATCTTACATGGATCTTAATAACATATGTGTACAGTTTTATTATTACTCATATATGATAATAAAAGTTATTTGTTAATAAAGAGTTGTTATGAATAAAATGAGATTATAGTTTTAATACTCAAGTTTTATGATTCATCAAATTATATAATATGTTTAAAAATAAGATAATAATAAAAGGATTTTTTTGGGTTAACATAATTTATTCAAGATATTTGTTAAAATAAGTGGAATTGCGAATCCACAATCCATTGGTGAGATATATTAAAGAATAAAGGTATTATTTTAAGAATATTAATCCAAAAACATAGAATAATATATATGATATGGTTGTTAATATTTTATTTGTTAAATATTTCCACAAAAGGAAATAATTTTTATTTCCAAAAAATAAAGTAATTTTTGCATCATATCATGATATTAAGAAGATAATTTAGTTTTTACATGACTAGTGGAAGTATGTTTGGACTTAGATAAGGTAAAATATAAAAAATAAAATATTTTACCAATAAAAATTCAAATTGAATGTCACTTAATGTATTAAAATATTTTTCAGTAGGTTGTTAATGAAATAATGTAAAGAGATTCATTTTTTTACTATGATTATCTCAAATAAAATTTTGAATTGATATGTTTTGAAATATAATTATGATTAACTTAGATTTCTAAGTAGAAAACATAAGTCATTAACATTGTAACACTAGATGTTATAAATTAAAAGAGTTTGAATACTTGTTGAAAAAGTTAAACACTAGGAATGTGATTATTAAATATCACCATCATTCAAATTGGATTTCAAAATAGATATTACCCATTAAAGGATTTTAGTGGGAAGTTTTATCTGATGGTCACATAAAGATTCATAAGAAATTACATCGAGATATAATAAGTTTAACCAAAACTTAAACACATCAAACATAAGGCATTCTGGTAGTCTTTAATATGAGATATGATATTATTGCTTATGTATAGTTTGGATAAGTATTATTAAAAGAGTTTTAAGAATATAAAATGTATCATGTTATATGTAGGAAATAACTACTTTTTAATTCATTCATATTGGTTTCATCCAACGTGTTAAGTGAAATGGTAATTAACCTCTCAAAGTATGACATTGATTTATCCTTAACTGATGTTCATCATGGAGTATTATAGGTTATGAAAAAAATGTATGGATATAAAGAGTAGGATTTCTATCAGGATACAAAATATTCTTGTGAGATACAAATGGAGTTTTGTTTGCTAGAAAACCCATGAAGTATTCCACATGGAGTTTCATACACTATATCTTGGGTATACTAGGGGTGCATGTTTCATATTTTTATTTCCATAATACCTGATGTTATGCATGATACCTATCATGATAACCTTCATAATTTGATTTATTACTTACACTAGCCTTAAGGATGAGTTAATTAGGGGTGGTTGGGTATCTTTTTGATCATGTCATTGATTGAGTTTAATCAAGATGGGATTTTTCCTCTTGTATAATGAGTATGATATTTGGGCTCTTGATTCAGATAAAATGTGTGAGTGTACACATGCACATAGATAAACATTTTATGTGCTTATATATTGGATGAAGACAATGTGGTATGCTTATCCATGAGGTTGAATGATATGTGATGTGTTCATCTGTCTAATAAATATATACTCTTAGAATTGAGAACATATAAGTATCTATAATAGATTTACATGATCTATGTCTTATGGTTACTTTATTTCCCATAAAAAAGGATCATATGAAAATGTTTTTCTTGAATATGATATAGTTTTTGGAAATATGTATAGAGATGCATGTGTCTGGGGGAGATCATGTCAGATCCATTTTTAACTTGAGTTTCACTAATAATTTTGTATAGGCCTTTCTTTGTACATATTTATAGATTTTGAAATTCATATTTATTTCCAATGATAAAAAGGCCTATGAGTTTACACTTTATAGATGAATGGATTGGGATTGAGTTTAAAAAACTCAGGATGCTACTCTAAAAGTGTTTTAGAGTTTATCCAAAAGTATTTTTGGATATATATGCACAAGGTAATACATATAATGTGATATGAGGATAATTTAATGATATCTTTCCAAAAAAATTATACATATCTAAAAATATTTTTGGATATGATTTCACAATTCATTATATATGATATAATATAATGTGAAATGGAACAAAGTCTATTAGGATTTAGTGTAAGTAGGATATTGATGGCGATATGCTTTAAATCCTATAAAAATATGATTTTTTGGCTCATATCATATAATATGGTATTTATATTTAATATGGTATAAAATATTGAAAAAGGGAATATCATATTCCTTAGTATAAAAACATTATAAGGTGACGTATAGTGATAGTGGACCATTCCCATAGCTAATCACAGTGTCTGATATAGCCAAATCATAATGTTGTGATATGTTTTAATCATAATGTACGATTCACATGGAATTATATGATTTATTATGGTATTTCAATGTTAAGTTTTAACATTCAAGAATATTATATATACAGTTATCAATGATCATTGATGTTTCATGTGATGAAACATATAAGATAATATTGAATTTATTTATATGATAAATTCAATATCATTCAAGGGGTTATAAATGGTTTTTTCACAAACCAACCTAGGATAAACTTTAAACCGGTCACCCAAGATAGCATGTGACATGCCTGAGGGGCATCCCCAATCCTCATGGGTTAATGATAAGTGTTGTGAGATTAATGTAACAATATTTGGGGAAAATTACACCCAAAAAACATATAATATGAATGTTATTTTACTGGAATCCTAACATGGTGAACCTATACATCAGAGTCCTTGTGTAGAAATATAACCGAAAATGAAAATTAAAACAAGAGAAATAGGACAAAAAAATAGACATCCAACTTATAATAAATAAAATTACATAAAAATATCCATATATAGAAGGTTAAATTGGATGATACATCCTAGATATAAAACAAAAACAAAACGACCCAAAAAATCTTTGTGTGATCTCTTGGTCACCATCCTTACACAAAACCAACTCTCTCTAAGGTCAAACAAGAACCAGAGCCTAAATATAAAAAACATATCAATTCAACCGACATTGAGTGGCACAAGTAGGGTGGGAGTATAAACATGTCAGTAGATAAGTACCACATATTCTATACATTTTAATTCCCAAAATAAACCATAAACACTAGTTTGAAAATACAAATATAAAATATTTTTTTAATCATTTTAGAGAAACAAGAATGAGTTTCCCTTGAAACTAGTTCTTTAGAATAAAACATGTTTTTAGAGAAATATTTAAATATTCACTTAAACCAATCCTTTAAAACACACTTTTGGAAATATTTATTAATTTTAAAGTAACCATCTAACTCATGTGTAAGTATTACAACATGAATAATAAGGGATACATTGCTGCATATAAAAACCATTTTAATAAAACCAGGAGTACAATAAAAGAGTGGAATCAAAGTGAATAACATGAAAGAACCATAAAAAGGTTAATAGGATAAGAGTTTTAAAGTAATAAGTAGGAAAGTAATGAAATATACATAATCATGGGAAACTTCTAAACATCATGTTAAGGGACCCTAGATGTACTCAGTTCAAAACCATCTATAGGCCTATCAATGAAGTTATGAAGTCTATAACCAACCCATCTTATAAATACTCCAACCCTAGTATACCAGATTTGGTGGTTACTTTATTACATTTCCACTAGATATAAGAAATCACATCCCAAAGGATTAAATATTTTATAGTTTTGGTGAACTAATATATACTTGAATTTCATATTTACATTTGAAAATATAAAATAAAACATATGGTTTTCTTAGAGAACATCACTATCCCATTTAGAATATCCCTAAGTATTAATCATAAAAAACTTCCTAGTATCTTGGGTAAAAGAAACATAATAAAGGGGTGATCTTAGATTCTTAGTTTGGGTATGCATACTGCAAAATCTAAACAAGGAATGAATAATATAGTAGGAAATAAATGATAATCAAATAATTCTATATAAATAATCATAATAGATAAAACTTATCTAGGGATATAAATATATTCAAATAATCACATATAAATAAATAAATGATTTCATGATTATGGAATGAATAATTTAAGATATCTGAAACTTACCATTGAGGCCTCATACCAATACATCTTAAACATATTTTCAAGGCCTCATGCCAATAAATATTATATAAATGGGTAAGGCCATAGTCAAAAACCCAAAATATTTTTTATCATGATACCTAAAAATTCATCTAGGGTCTATGTAATTTTAGGCCCCAACCATCACTTAATAAGTCCAATGCATTCCTTATATGAATAAATAACACAACATAATCAACTGCCTTAAAATCATTAATTGTTCGTATTAGAAGAACTAGCATATTGAATATCAATACTTTCCCTAGTAAAAATAATCATAAACCATCCAAAAAAATAAAATTGGATGGTAACATAAAATAATAACCTCATTAAATTGTAATATTCAATAAAGGGTGTTTAAATAGATGAAAATAATTTAAAAATATCATTGGAAAATTCTTGAGGAAAATACCCTTTTCAATTTGAAAAAACTTATTTAAAGACTTCACAAATATGGAGGAAAAAATTTTATTTAAGAAAACTTGTAAAATTGTAAAGTAATCTTCAAATAAAATATTATTCATGAAGGTAGGGAAATCCATTCATACTGTATAAGTTAAAAAACATTCCTTTCAAGATTTTATAAAATTATTAAAAAGCACCTCATTTGGAAAACAAAAATAAAATTGCTTTAAAAATGTTTTATAAAAACTAAAACATGGGTAAAAATGTATTTAATAAATCATTTGAAAAAAAATTAAAACATTTTTAAAAATATTTTTAGAAAACAATAATATGGAATAAAAATATTCCCCCAACAGGGACCTAAACAAAAACAATCCTAAATAATGATGAGATTTTGAAATAAACTCCTACGGCTTGGGTGTAATTTGAATTGTAATCTCGGTGAAAGAAATAAATTAAAATAAAACTTTAAATACCATTAAGAAAATGAGATTCATGATATAATATATCAAATGTTCAGTATATATGTAACAACCCACACTTTTATTAATGAAAATTCCTCTTGATCTAATTAAATGTCTTATTATGTAAAATGGTTATATGAAATATGCACTTCCTTGGTTTTATGTTTTTGTATTTTGAAATACCATTAAGAATTGTGATTTTTGCTAATATAGCCATTAAATAGTGATCATGTGATTAGTATAAATATAAGGCTTTAAAAAAACCAATTTACTCAGACAAAGGAAGTGAAGGCCTCATCCAGTAGAATTGCTCAGTACGAAGACCATTTATTAGAGCTCAGAAAGAATGTGGTGTCACTGGTCTTCGCTCTTGACCAATCCCAATATGAGATTCAACACGTTAATCTTGATCGGAACCACCTATGAGATAAGTGGAAGTTAATAGAGATTACCACTCGAGCGATGTAATTTGAGCCACCCCAAGTATCTGTCACCATCGCACACCATACCCTTAGGTATTATGCGGGTTTTATAAGGGGTTATGTAACAAGACCTTATCACTATGATTATATGCATTATTTTTTATATAATAAATAATATACATTCATTTTATTATTTTTACTCTGTAAATAGTTTTTAAAGCACAAATAGTATTTTTAGTTAATATTAAATTAAGAAATATATTTTGATGAATTAATGGATTTTTTAATTAAATAATATTTTAATAAAATATTATTACTAAATTACTTTTTATTAAATATAAATTATCATATAATTTTTATGAATACAATTATGATTCTTATTAAGGTTTGAAATCCATTTTGGTCAAAACCCATGAATTTTCTATAAATGTCAGTTTTTATTTTAAAAGTAAAAATTCACATATTTAAAAAATTATTTAGATAAAATTAATATTATTTTTGGAATTAGGATGTTGAAATTATCCAATGGTAAATTTTTCATAATTTTCTGAGACAGTCGAATTTTTTGGTAAAAATTAAATACCGTTTAATTATATAATGTGTTTTATGACATCATAATGATCCAATAGTAATGTAATAAAATAATATAAATGGGATTTTCATCCAGTATATATTTTACCTTTAAAATAATGTGATTTTAGGTTTGTTTATTTATTTTACAAAGCCTTAGTGGACCCTCCAAAACTTATAAAACATTTTAACTTTTTAAAATGATTTCCTTGAGAGTGTGACTCACCTCCACATAAGAAAGCCTAATATTTTAAAATTTTCGGCCATTGGACTTATAAAATAATTTTTTTCACTCCCCTTTGTAAAAAACCATGGGAAAAATCAATGGTATGGTTTGTGGTTTTGATTAGTTTAATGTGTGGTGTCCAAAATCTAAATAATAAAGAATTCCCTCTCTTTTCCTATATAAACCCACCCAAGATCCCACTAATCTTTACTAAAAACTTTTGGATATAAACCAAAATCTTATATACTATATATATAATCCTCTTAAGTATCCCCAAGATACCAAGAATCTTCTCTCAATCCCCTATTAATCCTTTGGGATCACATTTCCAAGTAAGGGAATTCTTCCTTGCTCATTTTTGTCTAAATTTATTTATATTATTATACCATTTTTTATTTAAGTTAAAAATGTTGGGGTATGATTTACCAACTACCCCATACTTTCCTCCTTATGTTTTAATGAATATATACTTATTTATCTCATATTAATTCCTCCCATGTACACTTGTTACCATGCCGAAATTCTATAAGGAATTTCTCTCCTCTCATTTACATTCAAACAATTATTTTGTATTATGAATCTAAATTCCATTACATACATTGGTACATGTATATATATGACCCCATTACTTTACATTTCATGTACATATGATGAGACACCCCTTTATCTCTCATCAACCATTTTTATGAATTCTTATGTCACACAATTATGCTGTAGAAATTGCACTGCGATTTTCCAAACCAAAGTCATTGTG
The DNA here is from genome assembly GCA_963277665.1 of Viscum album. Taxonomy (NCBI): domain Eukaryota; kingdom Viridiplantae; phylum Streptophyta; class Magnoliopsida; order Santalales; family Viscaceae; genus Viscum; species Viscum album. The sequence continues at coordinate 180,395,772 of OY728146.1, read as the reverse complement.
TAGTGAATACTCTGCCCATTTATCTATCAAGGGTATTAACCTTTATGAACATTTACTTATTGATTATGTAGTTTCATGTATTAATTAAACATTACTTTATCATGGAATAAATGTTTATGTTTAATAAATCCATGTTATATGATCCATGTGGCACACTTATGCCTGAAATGAAATGATTAAGAAGGGTGTGACCTGATAGTACTCTAATGCATTGGGTAAATATTAGTATAATGATATGTAAAGTGCAATGAGGGTTTACTCGTGATAATTCAAGTTAAATGAGGGTTTACTCATGCTCCATGTGATCCTTGGATCATGCTAATATCATGTTAAATGTTGATGCCACATTTCCATGTTATGATAATCATGCTATATCATGCCTTTAGGTTAATGTTTCTATTATACTCCATTGATATGCCTATTACCTAACATGTACTGTATTCTTCATGTTATGCCTTTTTTAATCCCTTATTGGGCTTTATATCTCACCCTTTTCTTATGAATGTCCTCAGGTTATCCCATGTAATGTTAAGTACGAAGGAATGTGTGTGGTCATGTAAAAGAAGTTTTCAATAAAGATGTTTTTTTTTCTAAGTTGTTATGTAATGTTCCTAATTTCTAAAGAAACTATACCTATCGATCCTCATAGTTTTCTTAAGTGTAATTTTATGTAATAAATCATGTTTAAGTGTGTAATAAAGAGCAGGGTTGTTATAGTTGGTATCAAAGGATAGGTTTAGTTATTTTTGGGATTAGGATTAGAAAACCCTAGTAAAATCCTTATTGATAAGACTAAGTATAATAAAAACATAAATAAATTTTTTTTAGTATTGAGTAAGTGGTTTATCAATCCAATACATCCATGTATGTATACGAGTAGGTATAGGCGGATTCGGCATAGATGTATCTAGAGTTAAAACTTAAAAACACCACTTTGAGCTAGACTCGAACGGGAAGTGGTGCACGAAAACGGGCCTTGATGCACTCTTGGTTATGACACTCTTGGGGGATATTATTTGGTAAATTCATGAGCTTAGTATGACCCATTTTTAAGGTTAAAAAAATCCCCCTAAGAATATATGTTGGGAATTATACCGTGGATAAAATATATTGAAGCCTAGATATTCATAAGTTAAAAAAATATGTAATTTATAAGTTATACCTTTTTTCATTGGATTCCCCTTTATGTATTACCCCTAAATTTCATTTTATTCCAACCAATGGCTGGTAAAAGGAGGAATTTGGCTAACAACCGATGTGAAGATCAATGTGACAACTGTTCTAATGAGATGCCCAATCTGATGGGAGTGGGAATCACAAAATTTATCATGATATTATCTTAGTTAACTCAAGTTTTGACTAGAAACATGGGTCAAAAGGAATGTTCAACCCCCCCCCCAAGAAAGAACAAGTTTCAATAGAGATATCCATGAGGAAAAGGCCTCCTACTTTTAATGGATTATCTGATTCATCAATAACCAAACAATGGATCAACTCTATTGAGAAGATATTCTCCATCCTTCAATGTTCTGAACAAGAGAATTCACTTCTGGATTCTTATCATATGGAGGGTGAAACTGATCAATGGTGGACATTGATCAAAAATACGAAGCCTACAAAGGAGATTGTGGCATTGGAATGGAAGGATTTCTGGAAAAAAATCGATAAATATTTTCCTTGCACCCTCCGAATTAAAAGGGAAAGGTACTTATTTTCCCTCAAGAAAAAAGATGACGAATCTATCAAAGCTTATGAGGTAAACTTCAGAAGGCTTGCATGATATTCCTTTGTCTTTGTATTTACCCACGAATGCATGGTTTACCACTTCTTTGGTGGGTTAAAACCTAGACTACGTAAATCCCTAGTGATCTGTGACTTTGAGATCTATGAAGAAATTGTCTGATGTGTCCTCAAAGTCGAAATGGAGATCAGAGAATCTCAAGGGTAACATGAGGATAAGAAGAATAAGGTAGACTTTAATTCTGGTAGTCTGATGGATAAATCCAACAGTGATAAGAAAATACAGCACCCCACTTTCCAAAGGTGCAGAAATAAGTACCCCAGAAATTGTCAGAAGAGGACGAGGAAATACTTTAGGTGTGGAAGAGAAAGAAACTTGTCCATTAACTGCTAACAAGAAAAACCTATGGCTGTGAAAAAGGATACAAATGCTTCATTCGACCTTCAAATCAGTGTTCATTACTTCAACTACAAAGAACCGGGGAACTTTGCAAACCAGTGCCCTAAGCCAAGGGTTTTCGAAGGCAACCAAAAACCTCAAAGGCAACAAGGGTGAGCTTTTTCCATCACTATAGCCGAAGTAAACCTCGACAATGAAGTGGTGATAGGTACGCTATTTATTCATTCAATAATAGAAAACTTACTTTTTTATTCTGGTTCTACACATTTTTTTATAGCCCAAAATTTTAGTAGAACAATACCAACACCGCCACAAATCATGGAAGTAAATATGTTGGTGAGAATGGAAAACAGGGAAATAATTTCATCCCATGAATATAACTCCTCCCCTGTCATAATTTGTGGATTGAACTTCCCAGAAAACCTTTTCATACTCCCTCTGGTGGAATATGATCCAATTTTTGGCATGTATTGTCTTTACTTATATATATCCAATATAAATTTCCATGAGAGGGAAATCACTCTCCATATGGAGAATCGACCCCTGATTCTATACAAGTGCAAGGAGGATGAATCTTTTTTAGAATCATCATCTCAAGTGTGAATATTACTACCTTATGAGCACGTGTATCTTTATCATATGATTGATTCTAAGGAAGAAACCATCCTTGAAGACATGCCTATTGTGAGGTAATTCACTGAAGTGTTTCCCAAGGAATTGTCTGGTCTTCCTCCTAGAAGAGATGTTGAATTCTCAATTGATCTTATACCTGGCACATTTCCAATATCCAAGACTCCATTTAGAATGGCTATTGTAGAGCATGAGGATCTGAGGAAACAACTATAGGAGAATCTGGATAAAGGTTTTATATTCCCAAGTGCTTCACCATGGGGAGCACCAGTCCTCTTCGTCAAGAAGAAGGATGGGTCAATTCACCTTTGCATTGATTATCATTGTAAAGACCCGTAAAATTCAAGGGAAATTTTTTCTTAATTTTCTTTAGAATTTTACAAGAGCGCGGTTTCAGATGGCACCTGATTCCGAGGCCCGGAGTGCCCGGAATCAATTTCCGAAGTTTGGCTCGGGTACGTTCAGTGAACGAACGAGCGGGAATTCCTAACTTTTGATCTGGTGCTCGAAATTGAAATCTGAGGGCACCGATGAACTCGCAGCGCCGATATTCGCTTAAAGAGACCTTTTCGGAAGTTGCGTTTATTGCGGGTTGAAAGTTAGTTTTTGGGTTTTTAGTTTAAGTTAAATAAAATTCGTGAAGAACAAATTTTATTTTAACTTGTTAAATCCTACCAAAGGGGGTTGGAAGTGGGACCCACATCCACTTAACCTCCCTTGGGAGGATTAAGTGTGGTGGGGCCCACACGAAGCTCCCAACCTTTCATCTTCTTCCAACTCCCTTAACCCCTCTTTAATGACTTGAGTTATTTAATTTTGGATTTGATCTTTTTGAAATTCAAACCTTTGAAATTCTTTTGTTAGGTTTGTAAATAAAAGAAGCTCTTATTTTATTTGGTTGGGTTAGAACACTTTGGCCACCTTGAGAGCTTTTGGGAGATTTTCTTCTTCTTCTTCAACTCTGACGAAGAACACGAAGAACCTTCGAACTTGACAAAGAACGCTCAAGTTCCGACGAAGAACGCCGCTCCACACTTCTTCGTCTTCCGTGTCAACGAGAGGGAACGCCGCTTCCTCCTCGGATTCCCTTCGTCGGCATACGAAGTTTCGCCAATGACGTATCACATCGGACGCACCCCTTCGTCATCGGATTTGACGAATGACGACCGCGACGCCCGACCTCCGCGACGTTGTCTTCCGCGGAACGTTGTCAAATCTACGAACCTATACCCGAGGTAGGGGTTGTTGATTATTATTTAATTATTTATCCTTTCTCGTGGTTCATGCATGATTAACGAAGGATTTAAGTTGTGTTTTAACATGAGGGGGCCGGACCGCATGAACATGGCCGAAACCCTCCTTCGTTCTTGGTGTTTAATTTTGCGGGTGAATCAAGGAGGCGTGGTGCCGTCGCACCACGCGGATATTCGCCCAATTCTTATTACACGACGCCGTCGCGCCGCGCCATGGAAGGATCATCAAGAATGCGACGCTGTCGCGCCGCGTTGAGGAAAATCAAGGTGCGGCGGAGGGGCGCGGTGTCGTCGCACCGCGCTGGACGACGAACACCGCGGCCGGTTCCGGGCCGCGGCGGAAAGAGAAGACCGGCGGCCGAGCCGCCGGCGTCAGAAGCCGAAGAGGGGACCGGATTCTTCCGGTCCCGTTGGAGAAAACCGGCCGGCCAGCACATAAAAACCCCCCTCATAAAGAGGGGGGCGGTTTCCATGAAGGGGGGGGGGGGCAGCAGCCCCCCGGTTTTTCTCCAAGCCGGCCCCCACGTGGGGGCCGTTTTTTCTGCAAAGGGCGCGGCAATTAGCCGCGCCGCCAGCCCAAACAGCGGGGGGCTTTGCCCCCCCGCGTGCAGCCTCCGTGCGGCGCCAGGCCGCCGCGGCCTCCGCGCCGCCGGCCGGCCGGGCCGGGTCGTACCCGGGTCGGGTCGACCCGGTTCGGGCCGACCCAGGGGGGTTCGGGCCGGGTCGACCCGGACCCGAACCCCCCCTTTTCGAATCAGATTCGGTCTTTTGGCCATAACTTGAGCCTCGGACCTCCGATTGACGAACCGTCTGCGGCAACGCGATCCTTGGATCGAGACGGTCGTTTCGGTATATCTCACTCAAGGTTTCAGATTACTTTAAGTTCGGCCGGGTTGGTTCGTTCATGAAACCAACCGGGCCTTCGGAGCGGAAACGCTCATATCTTGAGCTACGAACGTCCGATTGACGTGCCGTCAGCTGTGTTGTGTTCCTCTTAGTGAGACGGATCTTTTGGCATACTCCGCCCGAGGTTTGGACGCAGGTGGAGTATGGTCGGGTTGGTTTTGTCTTAAAAACCAACCGGGCCCCGGGGACGAAAATGCCAATAACTCTCAGACCGGGCGTCCGATCGACGCGCCGTCTGTTGCGTTGAGTTCCTATTGACGATATGGAACTTTTGGATACATCAACTCTGGACTTTGTGTCAGTTGATGTATCAGCCTCTCAGCTCGTGGAGCGGACCCTCCGAACGAGCTTGCTGTGTGCGGGAACCCTAGTGCCGGCTGCGACTGTTACTGTGACTACTACTGCTACTACTGCTACTGTGACTGCGACGACGACAGTACAGAGATCCTGTGTGGATTCGACGACGACGACTACAGCACTCAGCGATCCTACGTGGATCAGTGCTACAGGTCCTATGTGGGCTCGATCCTGTGTGGGTCCGATCCTGTGTGGGTCCTTGCGCTCAGCGGTCCTGTGTGAACCAGCGCCTACAGGTCCTGTGTGGGCCCGATCCTGTGTGGGTCTTTGCGGGGGTTAGTTACCTATCGATCCTTCGTGGGTCCGACGACTTAGATGGATCAGAGATCATCTTTATCTTCCTTTGAAGAAGTATACCTATGTGAGCTGAATCTGTTGCTTTCCTATGTGGATTGTGTTGTGCAATCCTGTGTGGATTACGTTTTGCTTTCCTGTGTGGAATACCTTTACTTTCCTGTGTGGACTGAGTTGTACTTGGGCTCGGAGGTTGGAGCGTATTTGAAATTGATGACTTAGGTATATGTATGGGCATATACCTAAGCAGTGTCGGTTGTTACTTTGTGATTGTACCTTTCTTCGTGGTTTATCCTTTGTGGATTTGAGAGACCTTCAGGGGTCTCGGGGTCCCTACTGAGTAGCTTATACTCACCCCTGCACGGGCTTTTCCCGCACTACGTTGTGTTGGTTGCAGACGACGGACAGCGTTGACCTTAGCTGAGGCTTGCAGAGCGGGACGGTACCCGGAGGTGGACCACTGGGCGGAACGTGCTCGGAGCGGACGGCGGGACCCGTGGAGCAGAGGAGCTATCTGTACCCACCCTTCAGGTGGGATTTCCAGTAGACAGCTCGGAGTTGCGGGTTTTACTTTTCAGTTGTTGTTTTCCCTTTCGAGTTGTACTTTACTTTCAGTTTGGGTTTGTATACTGGCCCATTTACTTTTCCGCACTTTCAGTTGTACTCTGCTTTTGTTTAGTGTTTACTTTACGCTTGCTTACTCTGTGGTGTTTGTTTACTTTTCAAAGGCAATGCCTTCCCTTTTTACCGGGATTTACGCCTTGGTGCTAGTCGCCATCCCCTGGCCTATGGAAGGCGGGCTTGGGGTAGTCACGGCACGGACCCCGAGGGCGGGTCGTGACAAATTGGTATCAGAGGAGTTCGGTTCTACCGCGAACTCTGATCTTTTCTATGTGAAGCAATAATGTTTAGCGTATTGAGTGTGGTTATCAGTCCAGGGAGTCCAGTGTTGGTGCGGCGGCCGACGTATTCGTACACCAGGACCCTGACTTCTGATTTCCGACTTAATGCACGAAAACATTGATTGTGTGTGTGTTTCAAAGTGTTCTTTGTGATTACTTATATCATCTCACCAGGTATACTATTCTGACCGTGGCGCACCTGTTTCCTTTTCAGGATGGCCCCACGACGACAGCCAGCTAGGGTTCCGAGAGTCGAGCGTGACGACAGCCCACTGAGCGACGAGGCCTCAGTGCAGGGCCCTTTGTCAGCTGTGGCACCGGCGGTAGTACTACCCGCCGAGCCCCCGATGCTTCCAGCAGCAGCCGCTGACGATGCACGTCGCCTCAGCGCACTGCATGAGTTTCAGCGCCAGCGACCGCCCAGGTTTCGCGGGGAGACGGATCCCCAGGCAGCAGAGGACTGGCTGGAGGCAGTGGTTCGAGTGTTTAGGCTAGTGAGGACACCAGCAGACCTCATGGTCATCCTCGCTGCGAGCCTACTACACGCAGCAGCAGGACGATGGTGGAGCTTGATGCTCCAGGTGCACGATGAGGCATCCCTACTTTGGACGGACTTTGAGAGCCTCTTCCGCTCGGAGTTCGTCCCAGCCACCCTTCGTGCGGTTCGTATCCAGAAGCTTCTTCAGCTGCGGCAGGGCAGCATGACAGTCGCTCAGTACTCGGCGAGATTTACCGATCTCTCGCGCTACTCGACCGACATGGTACGGGACCCATTCTTCCGGGCCCGGACCTTCGAGCAGGGTTTGAGACACGAGATCAGGGCATCGCTGATCTCCCTCAGCATACCGACTCAGACAGGAGTACTGGAGCGGGCCCTTCTGATCGAGAGCTTCCTTGCTGAGTCTACACCAGCACAGCGACCCACCACAGGGCGGCACGTGGCAGAGTCATCTGCAGCAGGCAGTCGACGGATGACTCAGGGGTCCAGACAGACCAGACCTTCGGGCAGACGACCTCAGGACACTGGTTCAGCAGTGCGGGGCACACAGCGCGGAGCCAGTCTTTCGAGAGGCAGGCAGTGCTACTCGTGCGGCGGGCAGGGCCACATGGCTCGTGACTGCCCGACCCGCCGTGCCGAGGAGCAGCAGTCAGTTGATGGACCACCAAGGCAGAGGCAGAGGGTCGAGCGTGGCGGTCCGCAGGGAGGAGTCGGACGAGGCAGAGGAGTTGGACGAGCAGCCGGTGGTGGGCGACGCTTTGAGGCTCTGCCACCACCACCACCAGGAGGTCCACCCCGACCACAGGGAGCTGGCGGGCAGAGACAGGCACAGCTCCAGGAAGTAGAGGCCTACGACCACGGCGCACCCGATATGATTCGAGGTACTATCTGTGTCTATTCCACCCTTGCTGCAGTTCTTATAGACACAGGAGCGAGTCACTCTTTCATAGCCGCTGCCCTTGTTCGGAGCTCAGAGATTCCGACAGAGCCGTTGGCTCGATTCTTACGGCTAGAGACTCCTACGGGAGCAGACTCGACGAATAAGCACTGCTGCCGGAAGTGTGAGCTTACTCTAGGATGCGAGAGATTCGGCTGGGATCTTCTTGTAGCAGCGTCGAGGCCTTACGACGTCATCTTGGGCATGGATTGGCTGTCTACGGTCCATGCACAGATTGACTGTTTTAGGCGCAAGGTGCGATGTGTACGCACCGACGGGAGCAGGTTCACCTTCATCGGCGAGAAGGGAGCCTTAGCAGTACAGGATGGACTTCTGCGGAGGAGAGGACAGCCCATCACTCATCAGTTGGCTAGCCTTATCCTTGGAGCAGTTGACGTGCGGAGTCCTGGTTTTCCTGCAGTGGTGGATCAGTTTGCGGACGTTTTTCCCGATGACGTTCCAGGGCTACATCCTCGCAGAGAGGTAGACTTTTATATTGACTTGTACCCCGGGACAGCCCCGATATCCACTCCAGCATATCGGATGGCCCCCGCCGAGCTTCGATAGCTACGGGTACAGTTGGAGGACTTGCAGGGCAAGGGGTTCATCTGACCCAGTGTTTCACCCTGGGCTTCCCCGATTTTGTTCGCCAAGAAGGCGGACGGGAGCTTGCGACTTTGTGTTGACTATCGTCGCCTGAACCAGGTGACAGTGAGGAACAAGTATCCGCTACCGAGGATTGATGACCTCTTTGATCAGCTCAAGGGAGCACGGTGGTTCTCGAAGATAGATCTCAGGTCAGGCTATCATCAGCTCAGAGTCAGAGACGAGGATGTGCAGAAGATATCCTTCAGATGTCGGTATGGCCACTATGAGTTCTTGGTTATGCCTTTCGGTGTAACCAATGCTCCAGAAGTGTTCATGGCTCTCATGAACAGGATATTTCAGCCATACCTCGATCGGTTTGTCGTGGTCTTCATCGATGACATTCTGATTTACTCTACGACAGAGGAGGAGCACGCCTATCACTTGCGAGTTGTACTAGACACACTCCGAGAGCACCAGCTTTATGGTAAGCTCTCGAAGTGCCAGTTCTGGATACGTGAGGTCCACTTCTTGGGACACGTTATCTCTGAGGCGGGAGTTGCAGTGGATCCCGCGAAGATTGAGGCTGTGTTAGCTTGGGAGCCACCCAGGAGCGTGACTGAGGTTCGGAGTTTCTTGGGACTAGCTGGATACTATCGGAGATTCGTTCCAGACTTCTCTAGAGTTGCGGCATCACTCATAGCTTTGACGAAGAAGGGGAAACCCTTCGTATGGACAGACAGATGTCAGCAGAGCTTCCAGGAGCTGAGACAGAGATTGACCTGCGCACCTATCTTGAGGTTGCCTGAGGAGGGAGTAGGGTACGTAGTCTACTGTGATGCATCAGGGACCGGACTCGGATGTGTTCTGATGCAGGAGCGGGCAGTGATCGCCTATGGATCACGTCAGTTGAGGCCGCATGAGAAGAACTACGCTACCCATGACCTGGAGTTAGCAGCAGTGGTCTTCGCTCTGAAGACATGGCGACACTACCTGATGGGCGAGCGCTTTACAGTCTTTTCCGATCATTAGAGTCTCAGGTATATCTTCTCTCAGAAGGACCTGAACCTGAGACAGTGGAGATGGCTCGAGTTCCTCCAGGACTATGACTTTGAGATAGTCTATACTCCTGGGAAGGGGAACGTAGTAGCCGATGCCCTCAGCAGGAGGACGGGCATTCAGTTACTTGAGGAGGCGACGGAGCAGCTAGCCTCTTTGCAGATATCCTTCGTGGATAGAGATGGAGCAGCCTTCCTTCAGTCTCTCACAGTCACTCCTCCACTACTGCAGCGAGTCAGGGAGGCACAGCGTGGGGACGCTGACTGTGAGACACAGCGTACACAGATATCCTCGGGACAGGCACCTGATGGTTTCTCCCTTGGATCAGAGCACGACATCCTTTTCAGAGGACGTACCATGGTACCAGTCGCTTTGCGAGAGGAAGTGCTGAGAGAGTTTCACACTTCTCCTTTGGCGGTACATCCTGGAGTGGCAAAGATATACCAGGACCTCAGACGACAGCACTGGTGGCCGGGCATGAAGAAGGCAGTAGCAGAGTTTGTTTCTCGATGCCTCACCTGCCATCAGGTGAAGGCAGAGCATCAGGTACCAGCAGGCTTGGTACAGCCCTTAGAGGTTCCGGAGTGGAAGTGGGACGGCATATCTATGGAATTCGTGACTGGACTTCCACGCACTTCCAGAGGTCACGATTCCATCTGGGTGATTGTTGACCGACTCACCAAGTCGGCACATTTCTTACCCATCAGAGAGCAGGGCTCAGTAGAGAGCTTGGGATGTCTCTACGTTCAGGAGATTGTGCGGATCCATGGAGTGCCATCATCTATCGTCTCCGATCGAGATGCTCGCTTTACTTCCCGGCTTTGGAAGGGGTTACAGGAGGCGTTCGGGACGCAGCTACGTCTGAGCACAGCCTTTCACCCTCAGACGGATGGTCAGACGGAGAGGACCATTCAGACTCTCGAGGACATGCTCCGCGCATGTGTCCTCGACTTTGGTCGTAGCTGGGAGGACCACCTACCTTTGGTGGAGTTTGCGTACAAAAACAGCTACCACTCCACTATCGGGATGGCACCGTACGAGGCGTTGTACGGCCGACCTTGTAGATCTCCTTTGTGATAGAAAGGCCCTGGGGAGTCAGCACTAGTGGGACCGGAGATGGTCCAGGCCACGATAGAGAAGGTCCAGGTCATCCAGGAGTGGATGAGGACAGCACAGAGCCGGCAGAAGTCATATGCTGACAGGAGGCGGAGGCCACTGGAGTTCGAGGATGGCGACCACGTCTTCTTGCGGGTCTCACCTCGACGTGGTATTCAGAGATTTGGACGAGGCGGCAAGTTATCTCCGCGCTTCATCGGACCCTTCCAGATTCTCAGCAGGATTGGTGAGGTGGCTTATCGCCTGACTCTACCACCTCAGTTGCACCGGGTGCACGACGTCTTCCACGTATCCCAGCTAAGGAGATACGTGCACGACCCGACGCACATCATTGACCATGGGGAGCTTGACGTTGACGATGAGGGGACTTTTATGGAGGTTCCGGTGGAGATAGAGGATCGACAGGAGCGGGTCCTGCGTGGGCGATTGATTCCTCTTGTGCGCATCAGATGGCAGCACGGGAATCTCCAGGAGAGCACATGGGAGCGGGAGGCTCAGATGTGTGCTCAGTACCCTCATTTGTTTCCCTAGTTTTTGATGTATCTTTACGGGGACGTAAAGCCCTGAGGTGGGAGTAATGTAAAGACCCGTAAAATTCAAGGGAAATGTTTTCTTAATTTTCTTTAGAATTTTACAAGAGTGCGGTTTCAGACGGCACCTGATTCTGAGGCCCGGAGTGCCCGGAATCAATTTCCGAAGTTTGGATCGGGTACGTTCAGTGAACGAACGAGCGGGAATTCCTAACTTTTGATCCGGTGCTCGGAATTGAAATCTGAGGGCACCGATGAACTCGCAGCGCCGATATTCGCTTAAATAGACCTTTTCGGAAGTTGCGTTTGTTGTGGGTTGAAAGTTAGTTTTTGGGTTTTTAGTTTAAGTTAAATAAAATTCGTGAAGAACAAATTTTATTTTAACTTGTTAAATCCTACCAAAGGGGGTTGGAAGTGGGACCCACATCCACTTAACCTCCCTTGGGAGGATTAAGTGTGGTGGGGCCCACATGAAGCTCCCAACCTTTCATCTTCTTCCAACTCCCTTAACCCCTCTTTAATGACTTGAGTTATTTAATTTTGGAGTTGATCTTTTTGAAATTCAAACCTTTGAAATTATTTTGTTAGGTTTGTAAATAAAAGAAGCTCTTATTTTATTTGGTTGGGTTAGAACACTTTGGCCACCTTGAGAGCTTTTGGGAGCTTTTCTTCTTCTTCTTCAACTCTGACGAAGAACACGAAGAACCTTCGAACTTGACGAAGAACGCTCAAGTTCCGACGAAGAACGCCGCTCCGCTCTTCTTCGTCTTCCGTGTCAACGAGAGGGAATGCCGCTTCCTCCTCGGATTCCCTTCGTCAGCATACGAAGTTTCTCCAACGACGTATCACATCGGACGCACCCCTTCGTCATCGGATTTGAAGAACGACGACCGCGACGCCCGACCTCCGCGACATTGTCTTCCGTGGAACGTTGTCAAATCTACGAACCTATACCCGAGGTAGGGGTTGTTGATTATTATTTAATTATTTATCCTTGCTCGTGGTTCATGCATGATTAACGAAGGATTTAAGTTGTGTTTTAACGTGAGGGGGCCAGACCGCATGAACACGGCCGAAACCCTCCTTCGTCCTTGGTGTTTAATTTTGCGGGTGAATCAAGGAGGCGTGGTGCCGTCGCACCACGCGGATATTCGCCCAATTCTTATTACACGACGTCGTCGCGCCACGCCATGGAAGGATCATCAAGAACGCGACGTCGTCGCGCCGCGTTGAGGAAAATCAAGGTGCGGCGGAGGGGCGCGGTGTCGTCGCACCGCGCTGGACGATGAACACCGCGGCCGGTTCTGGGCCACGGCGGAAAGAGAAGACCGGCGGCCGAGCCGCCGGCGTCAGAAGCCGAAGAGGGGACCGGATTCTTCCGGTCCCGTTGAGGAAAACCGGCCGGCCAGCTGGCCGGCCGGATGGTCAAAACCGGGGGAAATTAATCCCCCGGCCAGCACATAAAAACCCCCCTCATAAAGAGGGGGGCGGTTTCCATGAAGGGGGGGGGGGGGGCAGCAGCCCCCCGGTTTTTCTCCAAGCCGGCCCCCACGTGGGGGCCGTTTTTTCTGCAAAGGGCGCGGCAATTAGCCGCGCCGCCAGCCCAAACAGCGGGGGGCTTTGCCCCCCCGCGTGCAGCCTCCGTGCGGCGCCAGGCCGCCGCGGCCTCCGCGACGCCGGCCAGCCGGGCCGGGTCGGACCCAGGTCGGGTCGACCCAGTTCGGGCCGACCCAGGGGGGGTCAGGCCGGGTCGACCCGGACCCGAACCCCCCCGTTTCGAATCAGATTCGGTCTTTTGGCCATAACTTGAGCCTCGAACCTCCGATTGACGAACCGTCTGCGGCAACGCGATCCTTGGATCGAGACGGTCGTTTCAGTATATCGCACTCAAGGTTTCGGATTACTTTGAGTTCGGCCGGGTTGGTTCGTTCACGAAACCAACCGGGCCTTCGGAGCGGAAACGCTCATATCTTGAGCTACGAACGTCCGATTGACGTGCCGCCAGCTGTTTTGTGTTCCTCTTAGTGAGACGGATCTTTTGGCATACTCCGCCCGAGGTTTGGACGCAGTTGGAGTATGGTCGGGTTGGTTTTGCATTAAAAATCAACCGGGCCCCGGGGACGAAAATGCCAATAACTCTCAGACCGGGCGTCTGATCGACGCGCCGTCTGTTGCGTTGAGTTCCTGTTGACGATACGGAACTTTTGGATACATCAACTCTGGACTTTGTGTCAGTTGATGTATCAGCCTCTCGGCTCATGGAGCGGACCCTCCGAACGAGCTTGTTGTGTGCGGGAACCCTAGTGCTGGCTGCGACTGTTACTGTGACTACTACTGCTACTACTGCTACTGTGACTGCGACGACGACAGTACAGAGATCCTGTGTGGATTCGACGACGACGACTACAGCACTCAGCGATCCTACGTGGATCAGTGCTACAGGTTCTATGTGGGCCCGATCCTGTGTGGGTCCGATCCTGTGTGGGTCCTTGCGCTCAGCGGTCCTGTGTGAACCAGCGCCTACAGGTCCTGTGTGGGCCCGATCCTGTGTGGGTCTTTGCGGGGGTTAGTTACCTATCGATCCTTCGTGGGTCCGACGACTTAGATGGATCAGAGATCATCTTTATCGTCCTTTGAAGAAGTATACCTGTGTGAGCTGAATCTGTTGCTTTCCTATGTGGATTGTGTTGTGCAATCCTGTGTGGATTACGTTTTGCTTTCCTGTGTGGAATACCTTTACTTTCCTGTGTGGACTGAGTTGTACTTGGGCTCGGAGGTTGGAGCGTATTTGAAATTGATGACTTAGGTATATGTATGGGCATATACCTAAGCAGTGTCGGTTGTTACTTCGTGATTGTACCTTTCTTCGTGGTTTATCCTTTGTGGATTTGAGAGACCTTCAGGGGTCTCGGGGTCCCTACTGAGTAGCTTATACTCACCCCTGCACGGGCTTTGCCCGCACTACGTTGTGTTGGTTGCAGACGATGGACAGCCTTGACCTTATCTGAGGCTTGCAGAGCGGGACGGTACCCGGAGGTGGACCACTGGGCGGAACGTGCTCGGAGCGGACGGCGGGACCCGTGGAGCAGAGGAGCTATCTGTACCCACCCTTCAGGTGGGATTTCCAGTGGACAGCTCGGAGTTGCGGCTTTTACTTTTCAGTTGCTGTTTTCCCTTTCAAGTTGTACTTTACTTTCAGTTTGGGTTTGTATACTAGCCCATTTACTTTTCCGCACTTTCAGTTGTACTCTGCTTTTGTTTAGTGTTTACTTTCCGCTTGCTTACTCTGTGGTGTTTGTTTACTTTTCAAAGGCAATGCCTTCCCTTTTTACCGGGATTTACGCCTTGGTGCTAGTCGCCAGCCCCTGGCCTATGGAAGGCGGGCTTGGGGTAGTCACGGCACGGACCCCGAGGGCGGGTCGTGACAATCATGATCTCAACAAAATAATAATAAAGAACAAGTATCCTTTACCCTGAATTGATTACTTGTTCAATCAGCTATGTGGATCACAATACTTCTCCAAGGTGTATTTGTGGTTAGGATATTACCAAGTAAGGTTAAAGAATGAGGATATCCCCAAGACTGCTTTTTGTATAAGATACGGGCACTATAAAGTCATTTTAATGCCTTCTGGACTCACTAATGCTCCAAAAATCTCCATATACTTGATGAATAGAGTCTTTAGAGATTAAATCTACAAATTTTTGGTAGTTTTTATAGATGATATTCTAATATACTTCAAAACCAAGGAAGAGCATGAGGATCACCTAAGCACTTTACTAGAGACCTTGTGAAAGGAGAATCTCTATGAAAAGTACAAAAAGTGTGAGTTCTGGTTGAAGGAGGTCTCATTCTTGGGTCATATCATCACAAGAAATGGGATATCTATGGATCCCTCCAAGATAGCTGCAATTGAGGGATGGTTGAGGCCAACATCAGTAATGGATATCCGTAGCTTCCTAGGGTTAGTTGGATATTATTTCTGATTTGTGATAAATTTCTCATGATTGTCAAACCCTATTACCAAGCTAACTCTGAAGGGATTCAAGTTTTCTTGGAGTGATGAATGCAAAGAGAGATTCAAGGAGTTGAAAAGGAGTCTTATCACTGTGCTTGTGATCACACTACCCATAAGTGGAGAACCTTTTGTGGTATTTTGTGATGCTTCGAAGAAGGGCCTGGGTTGTGTGTTAATGAAAAATGAAGAAGTCATTACCTATAATTCAAGGAAATTGAAAGTTCATGAGAAAAACTATCCAACGCATGATTTAGAGTTGGTTGCAGTGATCTTCACTTTACAAATTTGGCAGCATTACCTCTTTGGGTAGAAGTGTGAAACATATATGGATCACAAAATCCTCAAGTATATATTCACATAGAAAGAGTTGAACATGTGTCAATGAAGATGGTTAGATATGATCAAAGACTATGACCGTTCAATCCATTACCAACCTGGGAAAGCGAACAAGGTGGTGGATGCTCTAAGTAGAAAGGTCCCAAAGATTCTATCATTAATGATAATTGAAAAGGATCCAATCTTCTTAGATTTGATGAAGATTGTCATGGTAATCATAAATAAGGGAACATCATCAATCCTTTCACAAATTATTTCTCAAACATCTCTTTTGGAAAGGTTAAAGGATTCTCAAAAGGATAATGTGGGAATTCAGAAGAAAGTGGAAACTATCAAAAAAGGGAAATCCTCAGAGTTAAATGTTATGAAGAAGGAATTGTGATATTTGCGTAAAGACTACGTGTTGCATAAAATCTAAAGTTAAATAAAGAAATTTTAGATGATGCACATAGTTTAAATTTCTCCATTCACCTAGGAAACACAAAGATGTATCAAGATCTTTGAGAGCATTATTGGTGGGATAACATGAAAAAGGAGATCGTTGAGTATACATAAAAGTTCCTAGTATTTCAGCAAGTGAAGGTTGAGAGGAAGAAATCTAAGGGGACAATGCAACCATTACCCATACCAACATGGAAATGGGAAAATCACCATGGACTTTTTCACCAGACTTCTGAAGACATCCAAAGGAAACAATGCTATCTGGGTTATTGTGGATCATTTTACAAAGACTTCATATTTCATTTCAATTCGAGAGGATTTCTAATTAGATCAACTGGAAAGGATATATATCAGAGAAGTGGTAAGGATGCATGGAGTACCACCATCTATTATATCTGATCGAGATCCAAGATTCACCTCTATGTTCCAGAAGAGTCTTCAACATGCTCTGAATACTGATCTGGACTTCAGTACGGCTTATCATCCTCAAACTGATGGCCAATCTGATCGGACTATCCAAAAACTTGAGGACATGTTGAGAGCATGATCAATGGGCTTCAAATGAGTATGGGATCAACA
The DNA here is from genome assembly GCA_963277665.1 of Viscum album. Taxonomy (NCBI): domain Eukaryota; kingdom Viridiplantae; phylum Streptophyta; class Magnoliopsida; order Santalales; family Viscaceae; genus Viscum; species Viscum album. Next base: position 180,379,189 of record OY728146.1, on the reverse strand, counting down.
TATTCTTCTAGTTGAGTTCTCTTACAACAAAACTTTCCACTCAAGCATCCAAATGGCTCCTTATAAAGCCCTGTATGGGAAGAGGTGTAGAACACCGACATGTTGGGATGAATTTAGGGATTGAAAACTCTTAGGTCCATAAATGGTCAAAGAAATGGTGGAGAAGTTTAAGACCATCCAGCAGTACATTAAAGCTGCTTAGAGTCGAAAAAAGAGTTATTCTTGTAATCATTAAAGAGACCTATATTTTGATGTCAGAGACATGTTATTCCTCCACATATCATCGTGTAAGAGAGTTATGAGATTTGGGAAGAAGGGAAAGCTTATTCCAAGGTATATTGTCCCTTTTAATATCCTTGGTTGCATTGGATCAGTGGACTATCGACTAGTACTCCCTCCAAACTTATCTCAAGTACATGATGTATTCCATGTATCACTCTTGAGGAAGTACATACCTGACCCATCACATGTACTCAATCTAGAGGTGGTACCATTGGATAATGACCTCTTCTATAAAGAGAATTCGGTGAAGATCTTAGATCGTAGGGGAAAAGTTCTACAAAATAAGACAATTCCCATCGTCAAGGTGTTTTGGAGAAACCACAAGTTTGAAGAGGCAACATGGGAATTGTAGGAAGTGATGAAGCAAAGTTACCCACATATGTTTTAGTGTGGGAAAAAATCAAGGGAAATATTTTTAAGGGGGTAAGATTGTAACGACCCAAAATTTTATTAATAAAAATTCCACTTGATCTAATTAAATATATTATTATGTAAAATGGTTATATAAAAAGTGAACTTCCTTGGTTTTATGTTTTTGAATTTTAAAATACCATTAATAATTTTGATCATTGATAATATAGTCTTTGAACAGTGATCACATGTTAGTATAAATATATGGATTTAACAAATCTAATTTACTCAGACAAAGGAAGTAATGGCCTCATCTAGTAGAATTTCTTTGTATGAAGCCCATTTTTTGGGGTTCGGAAAGGAGGTGGCATCACTGGGCTTCACTCTTGACCAATACCAATCCAAGCTTCAACATTTTAAGCTTGAGCATAACCAGCTACAGGAGAAGTGGAAGTTAATATAGATTACCATCCAAGCGATGTTATTTGAGCCACCCAAAGAGTCTATCACCATCGAACACCTTACCCTTGGGTCTTATGTGGTTTTTATAAGGGGTTGTGTAACAATAACTTAGAACTATGATTATGTGCATTATTTTTGTATATAATAAATAATATACATTCATTTTATTATTTTTACTTTGTAAATATTTTTTAAATCATAAATAGTATTTTTAGTTAATATTCAATCAAGAAATCTATTTTAATGAGTTAATGGATTTTTGAATTAAATAATATTTTAATAAAATATTATTACTAAATTAATTTGTATGAAATATAAATGATCGTATAATATTTATAAATACATTTGTTATTTTTATTAAGGTTTGAAAGTTGTTTTGGTCAAAACCCTTGAATTTTCTATAAATGTTAGTTTTTCTTTTAAAAGTAAAAATTCACATATTTAGAAAATTATTGAGAAAAAATGAATATTATTTTTGGAATCAGGATTTTTAAATTATCCAATGGTTAATTTTTCATAATTTTCTGAGACAGTCAAATTTTTGGGTAAAAAATAAATATCGTTTAATTATATAATGTGTTTTATGACATCATAATGACCCAATAGTGATTTAATAAAATAATATAAATGTAATTTTCAGAAAAAAATATTTTTTACCTTTAAAATAATGTGATTTTAGGTTTTTTTATTTATTTTACAAATCCTTCGTAGACCCTCCAGGACTTATAAAACATTTTAACTTTTTAAAATGATTTCTTTGAGAGTGTGACTCACCTCCACATAAGCAAGCATAATATTTTAATAATTTCGTCCATTGGACTTATAAAATAATTTTTTCACTCCCCTTTGGAAAAAACCATAGGCAAAAACCATGGTATGATTTGTGGTTTTGATTAGTTTAATGTGTGGTGTCCAAAACATAAATAATAAATAATTCCCTCTTATTTCCTATATAAACCCACCCAAGATCCCACTTCTCTTCACTAAAAACCTTTGGATCTCGACCAACCTCTTCCCTTATCTCTCTAGAATCATCTCAATGCACCCCAAGCTCCCAAGAAACCTCTATCAAGCCCCTATCAAGCCTTTGGTATCACACTTCTAAGTAAGGGATTTCTTCTTTTCTCATTTTTGTCCAAATTTCTTTATATTGTTATACCCTTTTTGTTTTCAATTGAAAATGTTGGGGTATGATTTTACACCTACCCCATACTTCCATCCTTATGTTTTAATGATTATATACCTATTTATCTCTCATTAATGCCTCCCATGTACATTTGTTACCATGCCAAAATTCTGTAAGGAATTTCTCTCTTCTCATTTACATTCAAGAAATTCTTTTGTATTATGAATCTAAATTACATTACATATGTTGGTACATGTATCTATATGAACCCCTTAATTTCCATTTCATGTAAATATTATGATTCACCCCTTTCTCTCTCATCAACCATTTTTATGAATTCTTATTCCACGATGTTATGCTTCCGAAATTGTACCGTGATTTTCCAAGCCAAAGTCATTGTGTAGTGAATACAATGCCCATTTCTCTATCAAGGGTATTCACATTTATGTATATTTGATTATTGATTATGGAGTTTCGTGTATGAATTATACATTCCTTTATCATGGAATAAATGATTAGGTTTAATGAATCCATGTTATATGATCCATGTGGCACACTTATGCATGAAATGAAATGATTAAGAAGGGTGCGCCCTGATAGCACTCCAATGCATTGGGTAAAGATTAGTATCATGATACGTCAAGTTAAATGACGGTTTACTCATGGTAATTAAAGTGTAATGATGTTTTAGTCATGCTCCATGTGAAATGATCCTTGGCTCATGCTAATATCATGTTAAATGTTGATTCGACATTTTCATGTTATGATAATCATGTTATATCATGCCTTTAGGTTCATGTTTCTCTTATACTCCATTGATATGACTATTGCCTAACATTTTAAGAACCCGGATCTTTGTTTCAAGTATGTATTTCTTTTTCCTATAGTTTTTGAGAAAAGATGAGTTTCTGGAAATTTCTGAAGTACACGTCGTGTACTTTATGAGTACACGTCGTGTACTCCTTTGTCGCTCGAAGTCATGTGCTGGCCATATCCGAGCCACACACATGGTTGTAGGGGTGATGTGGAGGCCCCTTAAAGCAGAGTATGGAAAAACTGAGTACACTCCATTCACCCCAGAAGTACACACCGTGTATTTTATTTTTTTTCATTAAACGGACCGGGGTCGGGCCTAATCGCCAGAACGACCTTCTTCTAGGTCTCGTTCGGCCGAGAGCTTCTGTACGACCGCGATTCTTCTTCGATCCCCCGGTCTTCCATCTGATCTCCGTTTATGCCACCGTCGATTGCGTTGGAACCGCAACGGTGAGTTCTTCCTTCTCCTAGAGCCTTGTTTCCCAATTCCTCCTCTTTCTCAAGATATTGTGGGTTGAGCGTTTTAGACGTTTTCTCAGATCTTCGACATTCTAATGAGAATCAATCATCATGGTTCAAGTATATCGATCTGCTAGCATTGAGGTAGGTGGTTTGTGCCTTTCTGTAGGAAGTCATTGAATATTTTGTGCAATTCCACCAAATCCCTTAAACGGGGTATTGTGTGTGTTTCCTATTTTTCCCCTGTTGTTGCCTGCTTTGCTTGATTGGTTAAGTATAGGTAAATGCTTGTGAATAGGGTTATTTTTATTGTGCTCTGGATGTTTTTCCATGCATGTTTTACTTGTTAGGTGTTTTTCCAGTTTCCATGCCTAGTTGTTGGATAGTGGAACTATTGTACTGTTATGCTGGTGTGCCTTAGAATGATAGTCAAGTAGTTCTTAAGGTTTACTTGGGGCGATACGCACGCTATGCATGTTTGTTTTACACAGGGTGGTGAGAACCTAGTGTAGTGGACCATATGGAGAATGGACGTAAGGGCTTCTCGAGAGTGTCTTTAATTTACGATGCGAGACCACATGGGGGAATTGACGTTGAGTGCTTCCTCAGAGAGTCTGTAGTTTCTCGAAGTGGGCCACAGGGGGAATGAGATGTTGAGTGCTTCTCCATAGAGCCTTTAGTACGATATGAGACTATAGGGGGAATTGACGGTGATTTCTTCCTTAGAGAGTCTATTCTTTAGCTGAACCAGAGGGGCGAGACTGTGTGTGCCTCCCAGAGGGTTTCTAGTACTTGTAGGTAGAACCATAAGGGTTAGGCTGTGAGAACTACCCAGGGGGTTACCTGTTGTTATTCTTGTTGATTGGTTGTTACTTTTGTACCTTATATGCTAGACTCTGTGGATTGTAGCTGCTGTGTGCTTTCTTGTTTACTGCTTCCTGTATTTTTACTGCCATGTATTCACTGACTGTTAGGCACAGATCTTTAGGTGGTTGCCTACTGGAACATTGTCTCAAACCCTATTTGGGACATGATTTTGGTCCCAAACAGATTATATTTTTGCAGGTATAGATAAGGGCAAGCACCCTTCTACTTTAGGTACTTGGCTTGCTGTGGAGCTGGAGAGCATGGGACCAAGCTATGGTTTGCGATGCTGAGGAGTTTACCTATTTTCTTTTCCACTTTGGTTTAGTATTGTATTCATCATTGTGACTTGTTTGGATGCTTTCCTAGACATATGTATCATTCATCATTTTATATACATGTGTGTGTGCTCTAGTTGTTTATTGTTAGTCTTCTGTTGTTTATCATTTACTCTTGTATGGATGGTTACGGTTTCTGCTGTTGTCTAATTGTTTTTCTTCCGTTGTGTACTCTCCCAATGAGGGAATAGTTTCCCCACTATCACAACCAAGGCCCTCTCTACTAGTCAGCTGCCTCTGGAATTTGGGGAAATGTTCTTGAGGCCATGTGACCAACCGGGTACGGGGCGCCTCTGGATGGCTTCCAGAACCATGACGTTACAAACATGTACTGTATTCTTCATTTTATTCCTTATTTACTCCCTTATTGGGATTTATATCTCACCCTTTTCTTATGAATGTCCTCAGGTTATCCCATTTAATTCTAAGTACGGAGAAATGTGTGTGGTCATGTAAAATAATTTTTCAATAAAGATGTTTTTTTTTTCTAAGTTGTTATGTAATGTTCCTAATTTCCCAAAACACTAGACCTATCAATCCTCAGAGTTGTATTAAGTGAAATTTTATGTAATAAGTAATTTTAAGTGTGTAATAAAGAGTAGGGTTTTTATAATATACACCATAGAAAAGAAATAAGTGGTGAATATAGCATATGTCTCACAGAAGTAAAAGTGAGACGAGAAACCCTTACCTCAGGTTTGACTTCCTTCTTATATTTTTGAACCTCTTGTATAATAAATATAGATTTATTATAAATCTATTATAGAAAAATAATCATATATATCATACCATATATTATTTAATTAAAATATTTTATCACCTTTTTATTGATAATTTCTTATTAAAACCACTCTTCTAGGTAATAACTACTTTGTTTTTCATGTATGTTTTGGTTTGGTGGTTTCATTCAATTTATTTTTATCATGGTTAATTAATCTAAAGGATTTTAACTATGATATAAATATAATATATATTCATTATATATTTATTTATTTTAATGTATAAAATATAGATATATTAAAATGAATTACACCGTTCATGGATATGATAGATCGTACATACGCATGAACGTTGTTTTCACTATTCAACGAATGGAAAGAAATGAAGGTAAATAATAATTAATATTTAAAAAATAATTTTTATAACATTTAATTCATATAAATTTATTAAATATATCCTTATTACCATCCATATAAATCATAAATAAAAAATGGATCACATCACTTCGGGGAGTTGGTAGTTCACACGTACCCATGAGCGACATTATCATTTTCCAGTTGAATGGAAGGTAAGAAGGTATATATGATATTAAAATTCAATAAGAATATTTTTTTCATAAATATCATATATATTCATTTGTTTTATCTTTATAAACATCCAATTTAAATGGTGATGAAAAACAAATTACACTGTTATGATAAGTTGTATGTATGCACAAGCGATGTTTTCACTTTTAATGGGATAGAAAAGAGATAACATATGGTTTTACCATAATAATAATAATATATTAGTATATTAATGATACTATAGGTACTATATTAGTATGGTAACAACACTTTAAGAGTAATTATAAGAATAAATAAACTTAAATGACTCGATAAAGATGATTACCTCTTTTTGGTAGAAGTCCTTTAGACCTCTTCTTAAGGGACCTAAGGTAGGTATTTTAGAATAAAAAGAACCTATATAACTTTTATAATGATTTTTATAAGATTAATTTACATAGTTTGGTAAATTTATGGAATTTAAAGTGGTTTATATAATTGGAGGAGTAGGTTCCCTTTTATAATTGAGGTGAGGGATACTTTTCAAATTTCATAAAAGATTAAATTATAATAAAGTCACAATCAGTCCAAAAGAATCCAAATGGATAGGTATTAGAAACTATGGCATGATATGGTTAAACTATCATCAACCAATAAAATTTGGATAGGTTTGTGTGGGGTTTTATACCTTATAATTTGGTTTAACCCCTTAGTTAACATATTTTAACATTAACCACGGTAACATATTTTTTACTCTTAAAGGGTTATAATTTTACATATAAGGTAACTATTAAATAATAAATATATAAGGTATGAAATTTTTAACTATATATTAAACCCTTTTTCATTTTTTAATATTTTAATGATTTTTAAATAATTTAATGAAACATTATTTTGATAAATTGCCATTAATGTCAATTTTGACACTATTCATTTAATTTGACTTCAAATGCATCAAGACGAAGTTTTAATTAGAATAAAATTAGTTTAAACATCACTAATATGTCATATTCATCTAAAAAATCATGTAATACTATAAATCACTCAAATTATATCACTTTTAATTTTTTTAATATCATTTATTTTATTTTTCTATTAATTGAAAAAATATTTTATTAGTGTTGCGCAAGCATTTAAGGTAGTTATATTATCACTAAAATTATAAATAAAATATAAAAATGAATATAATTTTATTATTCAAAAAATTTACATTTATATTCATTCATAACTTTCTTTTCCCCCTATGTGGAAACATAATAGATATTTAAAACTAAGATAATTTCTTTTTGTAACTTTATTTGATTTAAATATTATATTGGTCATTTTCATGGAAAATTGTCCATTAAACATTTAAATTTAAATAATAAGGTTATAATTTTATTATTTAATTCATCCAATAATTATTAGAATGAAAAATTGTGACCTTATCACTTAGTTTTAACCTAGGTTAACTCGATTTACCCTTTATCGAGGTAATAAATTTTAACACAAATACTATTCATAATTACTAAAAATAAAAGGTAATATTTACCAAATTTTGTCCTAATTATTATAAATATATAATTTATTTTATAAAATTAAATTCCTATAAATTTTATAATTTAATTTAAAATCAGAACACAAAATGAAAAAAAAAGCAATTTTCTGAAAAATGCATTTTATGTATAAAAATGTTTTTATGCCAAATTCAATAATAAAATTGATTAAAATGAACATAATTAAATTATTAATAATATAATTGAACTAATTTTAGTTTAAAATAATTTTAAAACAAAATGTGACTTTTCAAATTCTTGAATCAAAAATATAGTTTTCAATAAAAGGCGGTATTTTTCACTATTCACGGGAAAATCGATCTTTTTAGAAAAATCCTAAAAATTTACCCTAAGATAATTTTCATATTATGATTTCAAAAAATAAGTTAACTTTATAAAATATATTTTATAAAAGTTTCAGAAATTAATTATGTTATTTACTTACAACAAGCAATAAAAATAATTTTTGAAGAAAATATATTTTTGGAGAACAAAATGACTTTACTAAAAAATGAATATTTATTTCTTAAAAATTAATTAATACATTTTTATTTAGTAGGTACTTTATATATATTCCATAATTAATTTAATAATATTAATATTCTCTGATTCAATGGCTAGGTTATAACGGTTATGTTTAAATAATAATGTTTAGTGGTTCGTTTAAGCTCAGTGTTGTGTGTTGCATACGCTTTCAAAAATAGTGTTATTTTAAAATATTAGGGTGTTACACAGCTTCACTCAACTAGATTCACTAGTGACACAACCCTCCATTTTTCTTTTCATACCATGGGGTATCTATCTCATCTAATCATGGCTTGATAAAAATTTCTCACAACCCCACTAAGATGCCTAGTATCCCATTATGATAATAATAGTGGGAGGTGGGGTAGCCTTCAAAAAAATATCTCAATCAAGAACTCACAAACATAAATTACAATTTCTTATCCCACCTCTCTATATACACCCATGAAAAGACCCTCCATAAATTATAGGACTTTCAAAGATGTGTACAGTATCATGAAAAAATATTTAAAGGTACCAATCAAGCCTTAGCATTTGAGTTTGATAATAAATTTCTAAGAAAATATTTCTCCTTTTAAAATCCATTTTGAAACCCAATAGAGACATCAAATAATTTATCAAGGTTCCAAATGATCATTTAGATAAAGTTTTAGGAAAAAACTTTAAAACCATATTTGTAAAACATTTAGTAACCATAAAACCTTTTGATAAGACCAATGTTTTAAACAAGGCATTCCATGGAATTTTTATTTATATACATGTACACATCTATATATGAACATATATGCACATATAGATCTGTAAAAATTATAATTATATATATATATATATGTATGAACATCCATAGAAATTACATGTTTCCAAATGAAATATAACAAATCAAATGTTACACCAAAGCATAATAATTCTCTAGGTAAAACCATTAAAACCTCAAATATTGAAATATTCCAAATAAGCCACAAATCACACTTAATAACTAACCCACACAATTTCAAAAAAGTATAATCATAATTAAAACCACTAAAATAATTTCAAAATGGAACTTAGGAATTTTACCAAACATGTAACACATATACATTTTTAACACATATGCATAATTATTGAAAACCATGGAAAACCCCTTTTATAATCCAAACTTTTACATGAAATGTTTTTATAAATCAATTTATAAATTTAAAAAATTTAGGTATTTAATTAAAATGAATTTATAAAGACTCAACCACCACATGGCATGTTCCAAAATAGAAATGGAGGGAAACACCTACATTAGACATGTATAGATGTGATGGGACCTTTGAAAACAGGAATAAAAAGGTCCAAGAGACCAAAACACACTCTAACATCAAAATAAACAACCCAAATAAGCCATCCATGAATGAACCAAGACAAGTAGAGAAGGGAAAACTAGAGGAATAAAAGAAAAGAGTAATAATAAATCTTACCTAGGAAGGAACCCCTTCGAAATCAAGTGAGAAGAGATCCAAATCCAAGAAGAATGTGTTAGAACATCTAAAACCCTCTCAAGGGGTTCACCATGTGAGTGGAGAGTGAGTGTACCCATTTTGGGTTAAAAGAGGAGAGAGAAAAGAGGGAAATAAAAAAAATAAAATTTTTAGACTAGTAACATTGTTAGGCCACACAGTTTACCAAACTATGCAAAAACTGTGCACTCATCGCTATAAAGAAAACACTCATTCGAAGTTTTTGGATAAATGGTTTAGAAATAATTTTACAACCAGGAAAAACATTTCTATCAAAATTAGAGACACTCCTTCATGCTTTTTGTATGGTTTCATCTGACCATGCACAATTCATGCACCAGCTCTTAGACACACTAATATCCCACACAATTTCCCTTAATCCTTACACAGTTCAGACTCAATTTTGTTATACCTATTTGATCTAAACCATTTAAGAATAAATTTAATATAAAACACCCCTTGTATAAGGGTAGTTTCACAGTTTCTCCTAATCCTTGTGCACTAACCATGCACAGAGGTAAAAACATCACAAAAATTAAAAAACATAAAATTTAAGATAAAATTAAACCTAAAACCCATTGAAAATATCAATTATCTATAAATAAATAAAATAATAAGGAATATAAAAGTAAAGTTGTGACAATTCTCCCCAGTATAAAACTTTATTCCCCCCAAAATTCACCAAGTACAAGACAAGAAATCAAAACTATAACCCTAAAAGTAAAATAAATAAATTACCAAATGTCCATATATAAAATTAAACAAAAAAAATGGTACTAACAATGATGGTGTGATCCTTAATTACAAAATTCACACTAGATTAGCTCGAGATAGAACAAAAAAGAGATCCATATTGGATCTCCCCACTATTTATAAACTGAATAGCATGGGGGTTTGATAGAGATAATATTTTCATCATTTTTTATATTAAATAAAATTATTTAATCAATAATCATTTATCAATTTGTGTTATTTACATCAATTTTGGATTTTTGGGGTGTTTTGAGCTTAAATATGAAAAGTGATTAATTTATAAATATTGACATATTTCAATCACTTTGGTAATTCAAGAATATATTTTAAAATATAACTCCAATTTTTGGTATTCCTTTTTTATTGGGTTAATATATTTAGTGTCTTAATCTTTTGTTTCTTAACCAAGATTTAATTCGGCCATCCAAGGGTTTAAAAATTTTAATCAAGTTGGAAAATTACTCTGGACGACCGTGTGGACCCCACCTCAATGAATTTGTCATAAATCAATCAAAACACATCCAATTGGGGTGATTAAAATTTTAATGTAAATATAATTAAATTTTTAGTTCGTAAGTTGAAGATTATGAAGATATACCTTCATTAAGGAGGCTCATGGATGCTCAAATTATAGGGAAGGAAAAAAGAAAACATTCATCCATAATAAATGCTCAGATTTAATTGGCCATATCGCATTTTACACAAGGCGGGTGAATATGAAATTTTGGGATGAAACGTAAAATATATTTTGGAATATCTTTTAAGAAGAAACAATTCCAAAATTATGCTATTTAATTTTCCTACCATGGTCAAAAAATTTATGAACAGAATCTGCAGAAAATCTTAAAGAGGAATTATGAAGATCTTAAATTTGAAGACCAGAGGATGGAACCCCCTTGGACTATATAAAGAGGATTTCACCCATTATGAGAGGGTATTTTGACACCTACATTGGATAGGGGGCCTAGGGATGTTCTTATAACTTAGTAATTTTCTTTTCTTTTCTTTTTAATTTAATTTTCCTTTCTAATGTAATGCATATGCATATTTTTAATTCAAGTGTTTCCATCTTCTTCCATCTCTCTCTATTTCAAACCTAATCTAATTCTTCTCTTTTCTTATCCCTCTATCTATCATGATCTATAATATCTTTTCAATGGCAATTTAATAACCCAAGTCTTGGCCCTGTGGTAGGTTTCACGGTTCTCTTCATTATTGCACTTTAAATTCAAAATGTTTTAAATATATTTGTAGTGGAGGTGGGAATATTGCACAGGTGTGGCGATCATCCACCATGACACTATTTTCAAATACATTTCTTTCCATTTATTCATCCATTTTCCCTCCCTTCTCTTAGGAAAAATCTTCATACGGTGGAGTTGGGGTTTCCATAAGAGATGAAACAGCATATGATGGAGCCAGATCCTTTAGGAATAACATTCTCGGTTGAGGTGTTACCCTACTTGACTACGGGATGAGGTGTGGTTTGGTGTGTCGAATGTATGATAAAATCACACACTCAATATATCAATGGGGACTAATTCATTAATGAGGTTTCACTAAATGAATTATCAAATTTAATTTAAATAATAAATAAATAATTAATAGACCCGTGTTATCCAATCCTAGGACCAAGTTCTTTCTTAACTAATTACATTCAGTAATTTCATGTTAGTATAAGTTTTAACATTTAATTTGACTTTTAAATTTTATTTATTTGTTATATTAATTAAGAAACCAAAAATAATTATTTTAGGTGATATAGATTAAGTAGGTGAACAAATGAGAAAGCTTCTTAAGTGAGACGACCCTGGTCAACCTCTGTGCTGCATTAGAAAAATAAATTACTTGTTCCACACCCTATGATAGGCATGCGTCAAAACTGGCGTCGTTTCCAGGGAGATAATTGGTTGTTTACTTTACTTTTTCTATTTTCAAATTTTATTTAGTTTTCATTATTTTTTTAAAAAAAAATTCCATGATGCATTCAAATTCAAATTATTATGCATGGTGTGATTACTCGCAGGTGCCATATCAAGAACTAGAAGTAGACTATAACGATATAAATGCCCGGGTGGATAGGATTAGCAATACTCTGAATGACTTGGGAATAAAAATTCAAATAGTGTTTGACTATGTTCAAGAAAAAATTGAGAAACCTGAGCTTGAACCAGAGCAAGAGCCTAAGAAAGTTGTGGAAGAAATTTTCCCACTGTTTTTTGATGTTGAAGAACCTGAGGGAGTAAAATAGGATGTTCCTGAAGATCAATTCTACCTATCTCAACCATTTCTAGAGGAGATAGATGAAAGATCATTTTATACTAATTTACAAGAGGGTGATCATGTGAATTTTGAGAAATTTTAGAGTGCATGGGTAAAAATTGAAATGCAACATGATCTCATAATTACTTAAAAAGTAGAAGAGAAACCACCTTTATACCTCTCTCTAGAATTAGAATATAAAGAAACCACCCAAGTGGGATAATAAGAAGAAATAATGGAGGAGCTTGACTATCTACCTCCATCAAGTGAAGATCGACTCCAAGGGGCACTTATCATAGAAAAAGTGATTGAACCAGAAGCAGCTCAGGGAGATGATCCTTTCTTGAACTCTAACTTTTCTAATTTCATTCTATTTTATTTGAGTATAACTCTTTATGACTTTGAATTTTCAGATTCGTTTAATCCTTGTATCACCTTGGAGGAAGATGAAGAAGGAGAAAATTCACCTGTTGAGGAACACCTAGAGCTACCTAAATACATTGGTCATATTCTTGAGGAAGCCCAAGAAACGATAATAGTGGTTCTACATGAAGAAACAAATCTATAAGATGCCTACCTTAAAATGGAAGATTTTGAAATTAGTATTTCAAATTTAAATTTTGAATCTCCCTTTGATTATTCTTTTCATGCAGCACATCTAGAGAAACCACTGGATTTTGAAGAAGACGTTGCATAAGTAGCAAATAAAGAGGAGGAGGTTCCATACTTCATCCTACCCCAACCATGAAATTTGTACCACATTTCGAAGGGGGGGGATCTAGTGTACTCTATACATGGAATTCTCCTCAACAAGAACAAAGAACTGCAAGCTGGGAAGAACAACATGTGGTGGTTCATTTCCAAGAAGATCCACCCACCATCAGATTATGGATAACAGTTGGTACTACCCTCTGGAGGCAGTAAAATAATCCAAGTCCCACTTGGGGTATCGTACCAAGACTTATGTTTACTTGCTTTCTAGGAATTTAGATTCCAATTTCTTTTCATATAAGTATCTTAGCATGCATCCCACTCCCTCCTATATTTTTGAGCATTAATGACATGATCCTTTCACTTAATTGAGTAATTCTATTTTTTAGGTTCATGATGGTAGAAGGGAACCCCTAAACAGAAAAAAAAAACCAAGATTCGTTTCAAAAGGGAGTTTACTTTTAATGTTTAACTTTGAAACTCCTTACATTTTTATTTTGTGATTTAAACTGGAATTGAATTCCCACACTTGAATTGTGTTTTACTTGATATATCTAGGAGACATGATTTTCTTAGTATTCCAGTGATGACATGTTTTAAATTTCAATGTTAATGTGATTGAATGAGTAAAATGGATAATTGGGTGATTAATGTGAATCATGGATATTGAAATGAGGACTCATGATTTGAATGAATTAGTTGATTATTGTAAATGAAATTTCCCTACCATATTTCATGCTTTGAATTTCTGAAATTCATGTTAATTAATTTGTTATTATTAATCATGCCATGAGTGATTTTCCAATATCATATTCCCATTCCTAAGAGGATTTCTAGACCAAATATTTCCTATTTTATATTGAGCATATTTCTTGAGTGATCTTGGTACATGCCACCTGCTAGAACTTGTATTGAAACTTTTCAAAGCTATGAATGTGAAAAAACACATTTAAAATTATGGAGGTACTACTTTTTCTAGCCACATATTTACTTGAGACCCACCCTTACATTTATCCTTTATTATCCCATAGATTCCATGAATTTCCTTATAGGTTTAAGCTACATTATAGGCCAATTTTTCATTATCTACTTGCACTTTTAGTATTTTTGCAAGAATATTTCAAGTTTGAGTGTGGGGGAAGGGCCTTTCGTGTGATTTCATTGGGATGTGTATTATTTGTGGGTGGTGTGAGGTTTGAGTCGTCATTTTGGGAAATTTATTATTAGAAAATTGGGCATGATTTATTATTTCATTATGCTTCTTTCATTTCATCTGGTTCTCCTTAAATAAAGAGAGAGAGAAAATTGAAAATAAAGTTGTGCTTTCCTGGAGCTTAAAAAAAAGAAAAATAATAATAAAGTTGTGCCTTTATATAGATTTACAAAAAAAATATAAAAAAATATTGAGAACTTGGATGATATCATTCTTTGTAATCATTTATTGACTTATGTCCCATTTTATAAAAAGGGGGTGGTGTTGTGTTTCACATTCTCAAGGGGATTTGAGTGAGGTCCATCCTGTGTTTTCACTTGATTAATCATGCATTGTACTTAATATATTAACCTTCTATTTGAGCCTTAATTTTTAACGTATTAAATCCTACCAACCCTAAGCCACATAGTCATTTGAACCTTTATTACAAGTCCTCGTGATTTTATGTGCTTTTTGTCTTTACAAAGTGGAGAAAGTAGTTCCTTTACAAGCCTATGTATAAGGATAATGTTCTCATGATATGATTATAACTACACTTTAATTGTATCATGAGTTATGAGAGAAAATATTCAAATGATAGGTAGATCATGATTTGGCATGTTTAATAATAATAAATTGAGAAGCTTGAATGAATTAAAGAAGAAGCTCCGTCATTTTTCAATGGGGAAAAGTAAAATGCATGAATTGATTGTTTCTTTGAAAAATGGGAAATTAAATTGTTATTTTTTGTGGAAATTGAAAATTTGATTGGACATTGATAATTTTTTGGTTTTAGTTCATTGAAATTTGAATATTGGTAACATTGGTGCCCTTTGAATTCCATGTTGAGATTTTATGCTTGAGGAAAACCATGGTTTAAGTGTGGGGGAATTAATAGAGATAATATTTTCATCATTTTTTATATTAAATTAAATGGTTTAATCAATAATAATTTATCAATTTGTGTTATTTACATCAATTTTGGATTTATGGGGTGTTTTGAGCTTAAATATGAAAAATACTTAATTTAAAAATATTGACAGATTTTAATCACTTTGGAAATTCATGCATATCTCTTAAAATATAAATCCAATTGATGTTATTAATTTTTTATTGGGTTTATATATTTATTGTCTTCAACTTTTTTTTCTCGACCAGGATTTAATTCGTCCATCCAAGGGTCCAAAAATTCAATCAAGTTGGAAAATTACTCTGGATGAACGTGTGGACCCCACCTCAATGAATTGGTCATAAATCGGTCAAAACGCATCCAATTGGGGTGATTCCAATTGTAATGGAAATATAATTAAATGTGTAGTTAGGAAGTTTAATATTACGAAGATATACCTTCATTAAGATGGATTATGGATGCTCAAATTATGGGGAAGGAAAAAAGGAAACATTCATACATAATAAATGCTCAGATTTAATTGGCCTTATCTCATGATACACAAAGAGGATGAATATGAAATTTTGGGATGAAACGTAAAATATATTTTGGAATATCTTTAATAAGAAAAATTTCCAAAATTCGGACATTTATTTGTCCTACCATGGTCAAACTTTCATTCAACAGAATCTGCAGGAAATCTTAAAGAGGAATTATGAATATCTTAAATTTGAAGACCAGAGGATGGCACCCCCTTTTCCTATATAAAGATGATTTCACCTATTCTGAGAGGGGAGTTCAGCACCGAAATTGGAGAAGAGTCCTAGGGATGTGCTACTAACTTAGAAATTTTCTTTTCTTTTCTTTTTAATTTACTTTTCCATTCTAATGTAATGCATATCCATCTTTATAATTTAAGTGTTTCCATCTTCTTCCATCTCTCTTTCTCTTCCAAAACTAATCTAATTCTTCTCTTTTCTTCTCCCTCTATCCATCATGATCTATAATCACTTTTCAATGGTAAGTTACTAACCCGAGGCTTGGCCCTGGGGTAGGTTTCATGGTGTTCTTTATTATTTCACTTTAAATTCAAAATGTTTTAAATCTATTTGTGGTGGAGGTGGGAATATTACACGGGTGTGGTGATCATACACCACGACACTATTTTCAAATCTATTTCTTTACAATGATTCATATATTTCCCCTTCCTTCTCTTAGGCAAACTCTTCATATGGTGGAGTTGGGTTTCTATAAGAGATGAAACGGCATATGATGGAGTTGGGTCCTTTAGAAATAACATTCTCGGTTTAGGTGTTACCCTACTGGACTACTGGAGGAGGTTTGGTTTGGTGTGTCAGATGCATGATAAAATCACAAAATCAATAAATAAATGGGGATTAGTTCATTAATGAGGTTTCACTAAATGAATTATCAAATTGAATTTTAATAATAAATCAATAATGAATGGACTCGTGTTATCCAACCCTAGGACTAAGTTCTTTCTTAACTAATTACATTTTGTAATTTCATGTTAGTATAGGATTTAACATTTTATTTGACTTTTAAATTTCATTGAACTGTTAGATTAATTAATAAACCAAAAATAATTAGTTTAGGTGATATATATTAAGTTGGTGAAAAATTGAGAAAGCTCCTCAAGTGAGATGACCCTGGTCAGCCTCTTTGCTGCATTAGTTAAATAAATTTATTTTTCCACGCCCTACGACAGGTGTGCACTAGGGTTTAACTAGGCAGGGTAATCAATAGGACCACCACCAAACATGACAAGCTATTTAGCCACAGAAACTAAAATAGGGAACTAGATCAAAACACAATTCATAATTCCAAAATACACATTCTTCTATAAATAGGCATGGGATATCAAATCACCCAAAGCAACTCATGGGTCAAGATCAAGAAAAAATAGAAAGTGAAAGGTAAAACAAGAAAGGGATACTAGAGGGTACCTCAAAAGATTGTAGGGGGGACTACTAAGATCATATAGTTGACATGGAATTCTTTTTCTTATATTGATATCTCGACCCACAAATTTTTTGAAGATTACCCATCCCAACACATCAATGACAGGTCTTTAGAGAACTAGATCACAAAGTCTTAGAATGCCCAAATCAACCATAATAGAATCATATGAAGGAACTCTTCCTTTCATAAAAGGTATAAATAAAATAATTATACTCAGTTTTTACCTCTTTCTTGATGGGGAACCTTCACCAGCACTAAGGAAGATCGTGATTCCATCTTTCATGGTTCACCATCTAGAAACTAACTCAACCAAAATTCCTCATCCACCAACTCTTCAAAAAAAACTTTCCCAGATGAAATAACTTGACCCTTGGTCTCTAGATGTAGAACCTTCATGAAAAGATAATCCTTTAATGAATCAATCATCACCATCTCTAGGGAATATGTAATCAGCACCCTGGAGAATTTAACATACTTTTTCAACATCTATTTTCCTTACTGGATACCCATAAGATATACCAATTTCATTTTCTTCACCTCCCTAAGAATGAACTATTGGAAAAAAGTGGTTTTAAAGAACTCCCACATCATCCCACCTTTTAATGAGATTAAAATGACTAACTTTGGCTGATCTAAACCCAATATAGCTCTCACCCTCAAGAATTATAGTGTCCCATGGGACCTAAATATCTTTTCAATTTCCTCTAGCCACTCTGAAACCTCTAGAATACCCCCGATCACCTCGAAAGATAGGAAAAGGCAAAAAATATCTCAACTTCATCACTCTACTAGAAGCCTAGGTAGACCCGTCCACTGGAAGAGACTTCCTAGAAACATTCATGAACTTTAAAGGTAGTGTACTCTAAATATCATGAATACATAATATGAAATCAATATCAAACAAAATCTCAATTGAAACCCAGCCAATATAACACTTCAACTCAAAATACCAATTTCATAAACCATTAAATAAAACAAAATAGATTCAAAATTACATTTCAAATAAAAATTCTAATTTCAAATCTTCTTCTAAATATCAAAACCATTTTCAACTCACCCATTTCTATTTCAAAACTTAAATGTCAATTTTTCTTTAAAGAAAAGTCTCATTACAAAAGAAATCCCTTTTTATCTATTTTAAAAATACAAAACATTTTTTCTTTAAAACCAACTCACACCAACCAAAATTGGACTGATAGAATCGAATATACAAAATACTATTAAATAGGGGACTAATGTTTTTACATAACTTATCCACATGGTTTATAAGATCTTACACTGATCATGCATCGACCACTAGAAGCTATATTGAACTATTTACTTAGGCTTCACATTGTTTTCTAGACTATGAAATCTATTGTGTGATGCTAGTTCACTCCCATTTGTATACCCAAAAACTTGAAAACTCATAAAA
Source organism: Viscum album (assembly GCA_963277665.1). NCBI lineage: Eukaryota > Viridiplantae > Streptophyta > Magnoliopsida > Santalales > Viscaceae > Viscum > Viscum album. The sequence continues at coordinate 180,360,481 of OY728146.1, read as the reverse complement.
CTAATCATATCACCAAAAACATAAACCATAAATCAAAATTCAAGACATAAAACCTAAAGGCCCCTGTAAAATCAAGGCTTGGGGATAGTAAGAGTTCATGACACTCTTCCCACACCTACCTATCAAGTTTCAAGAGTCCTAATCTATCCTATTTAACATCCAATATAATAAAGGGCTCCTCTGATAGCATTTTTTTCATGAACAAACCTGGGTTAAACCCTAAACTGGGAGCCCGATAAGGCCCGTGAAATGCTTGAGGGGTGTCCCTGATCCCTATGGGGTGATAAAAAGAATTATGGTCATCACAACATAATCATTCGGGATGATTTCTTCCAAGAAACAAATAAAATGCATGGGATTTGACTGGAATCCTAACATGATCAAGCTTCATATTAGATTCCATACACAAAAATATAACCTAAAATGAAAACTAAAACAAGAAAAACATGAAAAAATAATAATGAAATCCAACTGCACATAAATAAAAGAACAAAAATAAGATCAATATACAAAATCTTGAACCATGTAATGAATCACAAATATAAAAAACAAAAATACCTGAAAATATATTATTGTGATATGTTTATCATCATCCATACAAAAAATCAACCTAATCCAAGCATGAAAAAAACCTAATACTGTACTAGAAAAATAGCTCAGGTTTACCAACGTCGAGTGAAAAAAGTAGGGGGTGAGCATAAACATCTTAGTAGGCCAGTACCACAGATTCCATAAATTTCCTTTTCCAAAAAAGACCATAAACTCTAGTTTGAAAATGAAAATAGAAAATAGGTTTTTAGTCATTTTAGAGAAACAAGCATGAGCTTCCCTTGAAACCAATTCTTTAGACTAAAACATATTTTTAGACAAACATTCAAATATTCACTTAATAAATTCCTTTAAAAACACACTTTTAGACATCCTTGTTAATTTTAAAGAAAACACCCAACTCACATTGAGGTAATAAAACATTAATAACAAGGGTTATTTTTATACATATATAAACCATTTTCATAAAAATAAGAGTAAAATTAAAGAGAGAAACCAAAGGGTATAACATGAAAGAACTATAAAACAGTGAAGCGGATAAGAGGTTAAAAGCAGTTAGTAGAAAAATAATGAAATATACATAATCATAGGAAACTACTAAACATATCATGAAGAGACCCTAGACGCACTCAGTTTGGAACCATCTTCAAGCCTATCGATGAAGTTTCTAAGTTTATAACCAACCTGACTACCCTAAACTAGCCTCACTAGTGGAACAATCCTCCTATGTCCTTTCTCTGTCATGGGGGATATTTTTTGTCTAATTGGGTCTAGATATAAATGTCTCTCGAACCTCACTATGATTCCAAGGAACCCATGATGATAATAATAGTGGGAGGTGAGATGGAATTTACATAAAATATCTCAATCAATAACCCCCATAAATCAATTATAATTACTTATCCCACCTCTCTACATGCACCCATGTGAAGCCCCTCCCTAAATTAGAGGAATTATAATGAGGTGTATGCTTTTAAGAACAACATTTAAAGTACCAACCAGACCTTAGAATTTGAGTTTGATAATAAAATTCTAAGAAAATATTTCACCATTTAAAATTCATTATGAATCCCAAGAGAGACATAAAATCATTTCTCAAGGTACCAAATAGGCTTTTAGAGAAATTTTTAGGAAACAAAAATTTAAAACCTTCTTTTTAAAACATTTAGGAACCATAAAACCATTTGATAGGGATAAGTTTTTAAAGAAGACATTCCATGAAATTTCCATTTATATATATGTACACAAATATATGTAACCATTAATGAATATAAATATGTGTACACATCATAATTTTATATATATGAAAATTCATATGAATTATAAGGGTCCAAATGAAATATCACAAATCCAATTTCACACCAAATAATAAGAGCTCTCTAGGTAAAACCATTAAACCCAAAAAAATAGAAATAATCCAAGTGAACTATAAATCACCCTTAAGAACTAACCCATGGAATTTCACAAAATTCTAATCATAATTAAATTCACAAAAATCATTTAAAATGGAACTTAATCATTTTAGAAAACATATTCCACATATATAATTTTAACACATATTCCTAATTATGTAAAACCTTATAAAATCTATTTTACAATAAAAACTTTGGATTAACAGATTTTATAAATTAGTTTATAAATTTAACATCATGAGGTATTCAATTAAAATGAATTCATAATATCTCAAGCATCAAAAAACATTTTTTATGAAGGAAATGGATAGAAACACCTACTTCATAAATGTGTAGATATGAAAAACCCTTCAAAAATGGGAAGAAAACAGTTCAAGAGACCAACTACATGCACTAGAATCAAAATAAACAACCCACATAAGCCAACCCTCACCCTATGGTTTAGCTATGAAGTAACCAATTCACATAGAGAAGGGAAAAAATTGGAATAATGAAGGAGAGAAATAATTCATATAATCTAGGAAGGAACCCCTTAAAATCAAGATATGAGAGCTCTAAATCCATGATGAATAGGATAAAACCTAAAAAAATATCAAGGGGTGGTTCATGTGAGTGTGGTGGTAGAGGAAACATTTTGGGTTCAAAAAAAGGAGTAAAAAGATTGAAAAATAAAAAATTTAAGCTTCTGGGAAAGTATAACATTTTGGCCACCTGGTTTACCAAAACATGCACCAACCGTGTTCCCTTCAATAGAAAGAAAAATATCAATTTCATGGTCTCACCGCACGGTTTAGAAACTATATTACAATAGTGAAAATCATTTCTGTCAAAATTGTATACACTCATGCACACTTTTCACATATTTTCCTCTGACCATTTCCCAATTCCCAAACACACCAAGCTCCCACATGGTTTTCCCTAAGCCTTGAATGGTTCAAAATAAATTTTTCTCTACCTGTGTGATCTAAATCATGTGATAATAAAATGAACTAAAAATAACCCTTTTGTAAGGGTGGCTATACAGTTTCTCCTAAGTTATGCGCACTGACCATAAATAGAGGTAAAAACTGCCCAAAAACACCAAAACATAAAATATATGTAGAAATTTGACCCAAAAACCAATGATAGGATCAAATACCAAGAAATAAATAAAATAATAAGGAATTTAAAGTTAGGTTATGGCATTTTTTAAATGTATGACATTTACTCATACATTATAGATGTATGAGTAAATGCATGGAAGTCTTGGGGAGAATCTTTGAGGCCTATATAAATAGGATGAATACTTTGGGATGGTTTTATATCCAATATTTTGAATTTTTACAATTTATTATCCTGAATATACCTTCTTCTTATTTTACATTTTCTTAGAGAGTTACTAGTATACTTTTGAAACAAGGAGGGTCTCACTCAAGCATTGGGTGATTCTGTTTGTCATGTGGATACACCATGGAGGAAGGATATCATTGGTTGCTTCTCAATGATCTTAATTAAACTCATGATTAAATATAGTATTTTTCTCCAATATTGATCTAACGAATACAAGTTTCTTCATTTTACATTACACATGGTTTTGGTTTTATATCATGTTGATCTTCGATTTGAGGTTTCTTAGTGTATTTCATTGTTTGGATATATTTTATTTGATCCTTATAAATCCATTAAGAAATTCACTTAACTCGTCTAAGGAAGGATCAAGTATCATTCTAAAGGAATATAGAACATTTATAATGATAAAAGGAGGATTATGGGATCAATGTTACAACACATGGATTCTATACATTATGTGATGGAATAATTAGATATTCTAAGTTATGTACTATCTAAAAAATTTATAAAATTGGTTAATAAGTTGATTAATGTTTCAAACATGAATGCATATAGAATCAAATAGATCACGTAATATCCCCAACCCGGGTGCCACTACATTGGTGCCCTGAGCTAGGTCGTCACATGACCTCAAGTGTGCCTCCCCATATACCAGAGGTTTCTGACTAGAAGTGAGGGTCTAATAGGTCATGTGGAGATACTATACTCTCTTTACCAAAGTAATCCATATAATATCACAATATTAATAGTGAACATAATAGGAAACAACTAATAACATGCATAGTCAAACATCTCCTAAACTGGGTATAATTCACAAGAAATAGTGAATATGGCATGTCATGAAATAATGCCAAGTGAACAAAACCCAAAATAAAGACAAACAGAAGAATCCCCAAAATGGTCCTGAATCCAAGTTTAGGACCTCATCTATGCATTTCCTATGTCCAACTCAACTACCTAGAATAGGGTCCTTACCCTTATCCTAACCTGTAAGCATGAAATCTGTTTGGGTACCCAAAAATATCCCAAGCAGGGTGTGAGTATAACTCAGTAGGCCACCACTAATGGTTTCTAAAATATCCAGTCTAACAGATAGTTCATGCGAGTATAAATAAATTACAAGCAAGGAAATACAATTCAGAGTCCACTAGTTAAAAAACTCTATTTAGTTATACTAACCAAGGTGCAATTAATTATGTCTCTTTCATTACTAGTTCATCATCAATCACACAAGGTTCCTAGTAATTCCCTAACTCACTAGGGATATCATATCACAACATCACAATATCCTCACCTTGAAGCCTCTGTCTGGGTTGAATGCAACCGTTAGGGGAATAGAGCTCCATCCCCTTCCCTAACCCGTGCATTGTGGGTGGAGTTAGAGTATCAGTCCAACTCAACCTGTGGGAGGAGCCTTAGTCCTTTATCCCACACATCAAGCCATGTGCACATTATTATCCATTTATTCACCACACACAACCATATCATAACCAAACATAACCAATACATTCAACAATCATAATCCAGAATAATCAACATGGTAAATCATATTGTGCCATATTCCATTAACATGTTTTCTATTTACATTATTTATCCCATTTATCCCAAATCCCATTATCAAGCCTATATCACCAATCATATTCAATAATTCCCTTATGTCAACCCATTATACGTATTCATAAATCACCTTATTAAATTCCCTTTAACATATTTTTCAATTTCCCTTACCATTATCGATCTAGCATATTCATTGTTTCACACGCACTAACTCACTTAGGCATATCTAACATATTTCATAATCCGCATATCCCACTCTCAATTATCCAATATTCCATTTAGACTTCCATTTAACATATCAACCTATTCAACAAGGCTTTGTATGATTGCACAACAACATATAACTTACTTACCTAATTCTAGTTCTGGAAAGTATCGATGCACCCCATGGATAGCCTTAAATAGGTAAAATCATCCTTGATGCATCCCTCAGGGACCATGAAGTTTTCCATTCATCATTTAGACACCCAAAAATACAAAATCTTACCAAGTGTTTCAAAATCACAATAATAAGTGACAAAGAGAAAAGTTAGACATGAAAAAATCTACAAAAAAACTATGGGATATAACTTGTAGACCACCTACCTTGAATTTGTTGATGAACACTCCCTCAATCAAATCCTTATATCCCAATTCAACTAGCCCTTAAAGCCTCAACCTGGAGCTTTTATCTGCAACTGATGGCACTCCAAATGACCTATAGATGAGGGATAATCTCCCTTGGAAGCTCTTGGGAGATATTCCTTGTCACTAAGGTTTCAAGGGGGAAGAAATGAGGAAATCCTGAGTTGGGTTTAAAAATCCCATAATGCATTTTTTGTAAATTTCTCGACTTTAATAGGCTTCATGATTTACCCGCACTATTTTTCAAACCGTGCATAAGTCGTTGTCCCAAAATCACCCCTTCACATGGTTTTCGGGGAATTCTACATAGTTAGCTTAACTGTGTAATAACCGTGTGAAGGCCTCTATCCAAGGATGAACCACCTGGGATGCTTCGCACATTTTTCATTAACCATGCACAAACCATGAAACGTGCCTAGAAAACTCTTTTTTCCTCCTTTTTTGTTCCTCGAACACCTAGAACACCCAAGCCTTCTCTTGGACTTAGGAAAACACTTATTTGACCAAGATAAAGGACTTAAACTGAAACATAAACAAAAACATACCTTAAGAATAATCTAGGATCTTAAAAACTCCCCACCTTAGGACAGCTCGTCCTTGATCCACTCTTCTTGATCATTATTGATATTTTGAAGCAAATATATCGGGCCACTAAACCCACAGATCTGATTCTATCTCCCAATTTTCTTCTTGGATTTTTCCATGCTTCCATAAAACTTGAACCAAAGCCATAGTCTTGCCTCGCAATACTTTCTCACTATGGTCCACAATACTCATCAGATGTTCTTTAAAAGATGCATCAGCCTCTGGCTCTACATCATCAATGTTTATCACATGAGATGGATTAGGTTGATACTACTGGAGTTGAGAAACATGAATACATTATGCATCCCACTATACTGTTGTGGAAGATCCAATCAGTAAGACACCGGTCTGATCCTATCCATAATATCAAATGGCCCCACATACCCAGGCACTAACTTTCCCTTCTTCTGAATTCGATAGTGACCCAACCTTAGAGACACCCAAAGAAACACACTATCAGCCACCATTATCACGAGAGATCTATGAAGCCAATATGCACATGACTTCTGCCTACTCTAATCTGTTTCCATCCACTTCTGAATCAACCGAACCTTCTTAGACATCTCATGCATGAGACTCGGTCCTAATAGCTCAAACTCTCCATATTCCAACCAACACAATAGAGATCTACATTGCCTCCCATAGAGTGACTCAAAAGGCACCATCTGAATTGTAGTCTAAAAACTATTGTTGTAGGCAAAATCAACAAGCGATAAATGATTTTCCCACAAACCTTCAAAATCCATGACATAGGATCTCAACATGTCCTCCAATACCTTAATTGTATGCTCTTACTGCCCATCCATCTATAGGTGATAATCCGTACTCAACAACACTTGGGTACCAAGCACCTTATGTAGCCCCTACCAGAAGCGTGATATGAAACATGAATCACGATACAAAACCATGGTTCTTAGAAGACCATGAAACCATACTACCCATCAAATATATAACTCACCCAACTGGTCAATTGTATAAGTTTTCTAGATCATAAAGAAATGAGCCACTTTAGTCAACTGATCCACAAAGACCCAGATTGCATCATTCTTTCAAGGCATCCTCAGAAGACCCACTACGAAGTCCATCATTACATCATTCTACTTCCACTATGAAATGGGAAATGACTATAACAATCCTCCTAGACATTGATGCTCGGCCTTCACATGTTTATAGGTAAGGAATTATTCCAAAAAACCCACAACCTCTTTCTTCATTCCTAGCCACCAATAATGCCAACGAAGATCACGATACATTTTATCCAAGCCAAGATATACTTTCCACTTTGAGTCATAGAACTCACGCATCAACTCTTCGTGTGCACCCACTGGTACCACAACACGGCCCTGAACATAGATGACTCCATCAGCACTAACATCCCAACTAGAAGGTTACTCCCCACCTTTAAGACTTTCCTTTATGTCCAAACACTCCAGATCTTCCAGTTGACTTTCCTTGACCTAACTCAAAAGCATAGACTCAATATCTATAAACGTAAGGTTCATTTTTATGTGCCCATTCTGTACCTCCAAGTGCATATCAGTAAACATAGCCATCATTTTCCATTCAGATTTGGATTCCTGAACCACCTGATTCTAAGTCTTCCGTCTCAGAGCATCTGCAACACTATTCCCTTTCCTGGGTGTGTAAACCAACTCAAAATTGAAGGATTATAGGTACTCGACCCACCTTCACTGTAAAAGATTAAAATATAACTGAGAGAATATGTTCTTAAGACTTTTATGATTAGTAAACACCATGAACCTCTTCCAACAAGTAGTACCTCCAACACTTTAAGTAATAAACCACGACATCTAGCTCGAGATCATGGGTAGGGTAATTTCTTTCATGAGGCCTCAACTTTCTTGACCTATAAGCTGCAACTCGATCATCCTGTATCAAAACTGCCCCAATTCCAAAAGGTGTACCTCTTACCTAGTTTAGGTAAAATCAAAATCGATGTGGTAGTCAACTGCTTCTTCAGTTCTTGAAAAGCGGTTTTTCAAGCCTCTGACCACTCATAATTAACACCCTTCTTGGTTAAGTTTGAGAGTAGTTCCTCCAAAAGAGATAAATACCTAATGAACCTTCGATAATAACCAGAAAAATCTAGAAAACTCCAAACATCAGAAACATTCTTAGGATGCTCCCAAGACACCACAACCTATACCATCTCTAGATCCACCAACACACCTAACTCAGAAATGATGTGTCCCAAGAAATGCACTTTATCAATCTAGAATTGACATTTTGATAGCTTGATATAAAGACTATACTCTCTCAGTGTACTCAAGATGATGTCAAGATGTTTGGCATGATCTTAAATAGTTCATGAGTACACCAAGATTCCATCAAAAAATACAGCCATGAAATAATCTAGATAAGGGTGAAATATCTTTTTCATTAGAACTATAAACACAACTGGTTCATTGGTCAACCCAAATGGCATCACCAAAAATTCATACAACCCATACCTACTCTGAAAAGTTGTTTGTGGTATGTCAGAAGGTCTCACCCTCAACTGATGGTATCCCAATATCAAATTGATCTTAGAGAACATTGAGGCACCACTCAGTTGGTCAAACAGGTCATCAATTATGGGAAGCGGGTATCGTTTCTTAACCATCATCTAATTCAACTTCCTGTAATAAACACATAACCTCAATGACCCATCAGTCTTATTAGAAAACATCACGTCTGATCCCCATAGTGACGTACTAGGTTGAATGAACCCCCTTTTCTCCAACTCTTCCATCTGATCCTTAAGATCCTAGAGTTTTCTCAGCCCCATTTGATATGGTGGAATATAAACTATTTATGCCCCTAGTAGCCACTCGATTGTGAACTCCACATCCCTTTCGGGTGGAATTCCTGAGAAATCCTCAGGTTACACATCCTAGAACTAATCCACCATATGAAGAAATCAATGTTGCTCCATCTATCCATCATCAAGAACAAGGCATGCCACTTGGTTCATGATCTCTCCCAACTGTGGACAAAATGGCCATGCACGGCCTTCTTGAACATCCCACTCACCACGAAGGACATAAGTGTCTCCATCAGGAGATGTGAACATTACCTTATGATGGTAACAATCGATATGGTCCTGATATAGCACTTTCTATTCCATACCCAAGATCAGGTCAAAACCTAACATCTCAAGGAAAAACAGGTTCCATAGAATATGATAACCACCAACCTCTAAGGAAAAAAATATACATTGTTTGATATCCTCAACTCGCACCCCCAACTGAGTATCAATTGACATAACCCCGAAAACTTGTTCCATAAATAGGCCCACCCCAACCATGAACTATGTAGAGATAAAATAGTATGTGGAACCTATGTCAAATAGAGCATCTACAAGTGTGGAAGGTACCAGAATCATACCTCAAATGGTAGACGGTCCAACCTCACCCCCTCCAGGTGTAGACTGAACTGCATGAAGATGGTATACCCCTCTACCCTGGGATCTAACCTGAGTACCTTGTACTGCACTACCCTACTAGTGTAGATGGTCTCATCCCAGAGTTCCACATCCACCACCCCTACCCGGTTCATAGCTAACTCGAGGTAACTAACTCACATAACCACAAGTCTTACCTTCTACACCATTTCAAAACTATTATTACATCACAACCTACTCCAATAACATTTTATTTCACATACCACACATTATCAAGTATAATTCATTAATTATCATTTAACATTTTCTCCTCTTTTAACCCATTTGTATTATTTATTTAGACACAATTTTCACCACTTTTAGGAAAGTCAAATACATTCTACTCTCTATGTCCCACACACCCATCCCATGTGTGTGTGCCTACTATGATGTGTGTCACTTATATATATAGGTGCCTAGAATGATGCATGAATGAAAAAACTCATGCCATTATGGACATGAGAAAAATATAATAAAACCATCACATCACACCATATGTACATCACCCAATGGTGAAATATCATCAAATGTAACAACACACAACAAGAGAAACAATTCCCACCCTGGGTGACTTGGGTTTTCCTCCATACTTAGGTTAGCTACTCCCAGGCACGATCTCATTACCAAAGACCGACACTATCTTAATATATCATATACCATCACCAAATAGTAATAAAGAGAAAATAACTCCTTTTATGACACTTTGTAACATCCTTGACCCATGTTCCACTAAATTGGTGCCCTGAGATGGGTAATCACATGACCTTAAGTGCCCCTCCCTATATGCCAGAGGTTGTTGACTAGCAGCGAGGGTCTAATAGGTCTCATGGGGAGAATATACCATATTTATCAGATTAATCCATAGTAGATAAAAATATAAATGGTGGAAATAATAGGAAACAACCAATAACATGCATAGTCGAACATCTCCCAAATTGGGTACAGTCAATAAGAAACAGTAAATATGTCATGTCATACTACAATGCCAAGTGAGAAAAATTAAAAATAATGACAAACAAAGGAATCCACAAAATGGTCCTAACTCTAAGTCTAGGACCTCATCCATGCATGTCCCATGTTCAACTCAACTCCCTATCATAGGGCCCTTTCCCTTGTAATGACCTGCAATTATGAAATATGCTTGGGTACCCAGCAACATCCTAAGAAGAGTGTGAGTACAACTCAGTAGGACACCACTAACAGTGTCTACAAATATCAAGTCTAATAGATAGTGAATGCAAGTATAAATAAATAACAAGAAAGGAAATATAATTTGGAGGTCACTAGTTAACAATATCTACTTAGATATACTAACCAAGGTGCAATTCATTATGTCTCTTTCATTACTGGTTCATAATAGATCACACAAGGTTCCTAGAATTCATCATTTGCATAAGGGAATAAGTAATCCCCTAACACACTAGGGATATCATATCACAACATCTCAATATCCACACCTCAAAGCCTCAGTCCTGGTGGCATGCAACTTTTAGGGGAATAGAACATTTTCCCCTTCTCTAACCTGTGCATTGTGGGTGGAGGTAGAGCATCAGTCCAACTTGACCTGTGGGAGGAGCCTCAGTCCTTTACCACACACCTCAATCCATGTGCACATGCTTATTCATCCATTCACCACACACAACCATATCACAAATAAACACAACCAATACATACAACAATCATAATCCATAATAATCAACATGGTAAATCATATTGTTCCATATTCCATCAACAAATTTTCCATTTACATTACTTATCCCATTTATCCCAAATCTCATTCTCAAACCTAGCTCACCAAGCATATTCATTAATTCATTTATGTCAACCCATTATACATATTCATAAATCCCCTAATGAAATTCCCTACAACATATTTTCCCATTTCTCTTACCATTATCAATCTATCATATTCACCGTTTCACAAGCACTAACTCACTTAGACATATCTAACATATTTCATAAGACATATATCCCAATCCCAATTATCCAATATTCCATTTGGACTTCTATTTAACATATCAACCTATTCAATAAGGCTCTATATGATTTCATAACAACCTAGAACTTACTTATCTAATTCTAGGTTCGGAATGTATCGGCGCACCCCATGGATGGACTTAAATGGGTCAAATCATCCTCGATGCATCCCTTGGGGCCATGGGGTTTCCATTCATCATTTAGACACCCAAAAATACCAAATCTTACCAAGGGTTTCAAAATCACAATAAGAAGTGACAAAGAGAAAATTTGGACATGCACAAATCTACAACAAAACTATGGGATATAACTTGTAGACCACCTACCTTGAATCTAATAAAGAAATCTCCCTCAATTGAAGCCTTAGATCCCAATTCAACCAACCCTTGAATCCTCAAAGTGAAGCTTCGATCTGCAACCAAATTCACTTCAAATGACCTAGAGATGAGGAAGAATCTCCCTTGAAAGCTCTTCCTCATCACTAGGGTTGCAAGGGGGAGAAATAAGGAAATCCTAAGTTGGGATTAAAAATACTATAATGGCATTTTTTTTAAATTTTTCAACTTTATTAGGATGCACGGTTTACCCGCACGATTTTCCAAACCATGCACAAACCATGTGTGAGAAACTATCCAAAAATCAGACATTCGCACGATTTATTAGGAATTATGCATGGTTAGATTAACCATGTGGTAACCATACACAATCCTCTATCCAAGGCTGCATGGTTACTTGGGATGCTCCACATGGTTTGCACTAATCATTCACAAACCATGCAACATTCCTAAAAAAACTCTTTTTTCTTCCTTTTTGTGCCCCAAACCCCCGAAACACCCCCGACCCTTCTCTTGAACTTTGGGAAACACTTATTTGACCAAGAGAAAATACTTAAACTGAAACATAAACAAAAACATACCTTAAGAAGAATATGGGATCTTACAGATCATGGGGAAATTTATTTGTAGTGAAAGAAGAAGATACATAAATTCATGGAACCACCTTGAAATAATAAGTTGATCAATTTGGAGTAATCCTTGAAGATTATTATAGATATAAACATCTAATATATAATTAAGAGTATTCTAAATGGTGAATAATTTTCTATAAATTATGGATAAATCCATGGTGAAAAGGGTTTCCCACCTGTTAATTACAATAGTTGTTTTTATTTTGTTTATTTAAACTGAGGGTGGTGAGGATTTTTTATTGTGTATTCACTCAGGATATGAAAAGACATCATTGATGGCTTAGGGAAAGGAGATAATATTTTATTTGGGAGTTCAATTTTCTCTTCATCTTTTTTCATATTTTCAGTTCGAAGAGTGGTGAGTTGTGGAGATAAGTGAGCAAGTATTTAACTCTATTTCAAGAACAAACCATGATAATGGGTGTTTAAATAGAGAATAGGTTGTTTTCACTATTTATCCATATTACTAACCTCTTAGATTCCATTATCTGTTTGAAGTCACCCCTCATTGAGCTCATATCACATATGGTGTAGTGAGGTGTATGAAAAAAGAGTGTAGTGTGAGATCTCCACTATAATATGTCTAATGATTGTATGTTTTCATGCATGTTAGTTTTCGTTATTTTCATTTAATAGACATTTCTGGCCAAAGGAATGATATTTTTCTCAACCACGGGATGTTATTGTTTTATTTTTTGTTAGGAAGTTTGATTGGGATTATTTTTAATGTGAGGTCATTTGGAAGAATCATGAAATTCCTTGAAGTTTGTGGAAGAATTTTATAGATCTAATCTAAAAATTATGGAAATTATAGAGGTATCATCATGAAAATATGTTTCACACCATGAATGTAGTTGAGATTAAGAATAAAATGACAAAGTATAACGTTTTAAGGATGGTGTGTGTCACGATAGAAATTTTTTCACCATGAAGAATCTTTTAAGGACTGATTAATTTTATGACATGTACATTACACCATGAATTATTATGGGTGTTTTTTTAAGTGATAATGAAAAGTTCTAGTTGCATCAGGAAATAACAGATCATTCCATGAAGGTATATCTAGGTTAATATAGTGATTTTGTTTAAATAAACTCACATCAGGTAAGAAAGTAACACATCATGACATGTTAAACTATAAAATACTATTGGAGGGTTCATACCATTAACACCCACCATACATGTCTATAGATATTGAATCTTGAATTTCACACACCATGAAGGATTTTTTCATGTCATGCCCTATTTCTAATTTGAGGTAAGTTTTAGAGAAACTAACATATCATATTGTGAAGGTACTTTTTAATTTGTGAATAATGTAATCTTCAGAATTTGGACTGAAATGTGATATAGAAAAATTAATATGGTTTGGTAATTAATTAAACAACTAATAACCACCCTTTAGAATTATAATATAAAATAACTTATTGGATTTAATCTTATGGATTGATTTTAAGTGGAAGTTAATTGAAGTTTGAAATTCAAATTTAAAATTTAAAATTCTCTATAAATAGGTAAATATGTTTTGTAAAAGAAAAAAAAATAACATATATAAAAGAGGAATATGAATATTGAAGATATAGGGTCAAAGGATCATTTGTAAAGAATATAGAATATCTAGTATTGATTAGTGAATTGTGATCAATATTAATTGCATTAAAGATCAATCGTAGAATAAGATTTTGTTATGCATATCTTTGAAGATCTGGTTGAAATTTATAGAGTTGTATGAAGAATATCCTTATTATCTGGTATTGATTTCTTTGATTTAAATCTTATAATATCAATATATAAGTCAATTATATCTTTATAACCCTATTGAAAGTAGTGCATAGAAGAGATTAATAGGTTGTAGAATGTGGTTAACCAGTGATCACTTTCTAAATCTTGAAATCACATATAAGTGAAGTAGTGATTAATTAGTATATCAACACATCATTGATATATTCTCCTTTGATGTAGGATTTTATAGGTGAACCAAGAAAATATTTTGTGTGCTTTCTCTCTACTATTTTTCATCATATTGTGATTATAAAAGAGATTAAAGGTGTATTTTCCAATATAAAGATAAGATCTAATTTTTCTAAAGAAGGAAAAAAATCAAGACACTCTAATTTAGACCCCCCACCCACCCACCCACCCCACCCAGTTTGTTCAATGAGACCACTATTATATAAAAAGTGGTATCAAATCTATAGGTTTGTTTCCAAATATTTTGGAAGAAAATTATTGCCATAGAGAATATTGTGAATTCAAACAGAGTACCCTTGTTCAATGGGTTTAAATATCAGTTATGAAAGAATAGAATGATATCTCATCTATGATATCTCAAACTAGATGTATACACTTTAGGGATACAAATAAGTAATCCTACTAGAATATCAGTGGAGGAAGTTGATAAGAAGTTGTTGAGTGATTATTTTAAGGATCAAAATGCCTTATTAGGGGTTATTTCAAATCAAATATACATAAAGGTGATGGAATCTCCCATAGAAAAAAATGATTTTGGGATAAATTTTCTAACATCTATGAAGGTGATAGAAAAGTGAATGAAAAAAATGACATGGAATGAAAAATAGGTTTGATGATCTGAAAATGAATCCAAGTTACAATGTGGATGGATTATTTAATCATCTCACTAAATTTATTGTTGTAATACATGGAATTAGATATGTGGTAAAATATTTTAATATTATAAGGAAAATTATCATAAGGTTTCCACCTATGTACAACCTAAAAGTGTCAGTAGTTGAAGAGATAGGTCTCAGGGATTTATCTCTTAATTATTTACACAATAATTTGGTTGAATATGAGATGTGGGTAAAGATAGATAAATCTTTAGAACATTATTCTAAATATATGGCATTAAAAGTTGTTAAGAAGTATGAGGTAAATGGGGATAAAATTAAATATGATGTAAGTGGTGATTTTTTATCACTTATTAAAAAACATTAAAAGAGGAAAAGGTGGGTTTAAAGGTAAGTTACCTTTATCATGAAGGTAAGTTACCTTTATCATGATTTCATTATGGTAAGACTAGAAATTTTACCTCTATATGTCCAAAGAGGTATGATGAGTAGGGTGGTGAGTTTGAATTGTAACGCCCCGACCCTAGATACCCAGAGTCGGTGCATTATTACATAACAGTGGCATGATCATAAAGGATCAAGTCTCGAAAGATAGATTAGTTTAGTAGTCTTAAAAACACTAGATATATTCATAAGTCTTAAATTACATCATAAGGTAAAAAAACTACAACAACATCTTGTCTTCATATCCCCTCATACTATCCCTGCAGTCATTCAAAAATTACTTCTTCACATCCTGGGGAAAATAAAACATTGAAAGGGGTGAGCTCATATGCTCATTAAGGATAACAATATAGCAGAATCTTTCATAGATAATCATAAACACTTAAATCAATTTATAACTAAAACAAAAGCCTTTTAAACTTGAAGTTCAGCATAATATAGAAAAGAAAAAATGAAATAATGTCATTTACTTATTCACATGGATATTCTACTAGTCAAAAAATCATATGCAATATCAATAACAACTTTCATAATGATGTAATGCATAATTCCAGACTATCATAACCACATAGCCAAGGCCTCGTGCCAAGACTACAAATAAGATTTCTCCAAGGCATTGTGCCAAGACACTAGTTTGTCTCATGAGACCTACCGATGCATCGAGGAGCTATAGCGGGCTCCACCCGTCACTTACTAAGTCCAATGCATTCCTCATATGAAAAGTTTTAAACATAACATAAACATTCTTATTAAAACTAGCATACGAAAAGTCAATACTTTATCCACAAACAATGAATGGTATAAAAATAGCACATCCACAGTCAAACATAACTCATTCAATACAATATGGAAGATTGTATTGTATCATATTAACCTCAATCAAGAATAATGAAGAATATTTACATAGATGAAAATAATCATCAAAACTATTTGAGAGAAATATCCCCTTTTTTCTTGAAATAATTTAAAAGTCACACTATTTGTCAAAAATCCATTTAAAAATAGATTTTTGAATCAAAGTGTCCCATACAACTTTTAAACTTTTAAAAGGAGTTTTAATTTTAAAACTTTAATGTCCATATAAATAAATCCTTAAAACCATTTTTTAAAACATGGACATTAATGAGCAAGAATTAGGAGAATAAGTCTTTAAAACATTTAAAAATAGTATTTTAGTTAGAGTTTCTAACCAAAAGAGAGACACATGAATACAAATAATTGAGGTAATCAAAACATTGTAATATCATGAGAATAAAGGGATTCATGATATACTATGTCAAAGTACATTATATACACCACATAAAAGTGATTTGGTGTATAACAACAAAGAAGTCTCAATGGAATGTAAATTGAGATGAAATCTCTCATAAAGGTCGTATCCTTAGGTTAAGGATAAATAAACAACATAGTTATGTGTGAAAAATATAAATACACTAAATATGATTGGATATTCAGTGTAAAACAATCAAAGGACATTCACACATAATCTTGTAAAAACAACACCAATGAATTGGATGTTTAACTCAACAAATGGAGAATGAGTTAAAATTACTCTTACCAAATTCATATCGATGACTTGAGAAATTATCAATGGAGTGATTATGTGTATCAAAATTATATCCACAGAAAAGGAGAGTGGAAATTATGACATAAGAAAATGAATAGTTATTCCACACATAATCTCGGAGTAAAATAATCAATGAAATTTGCGTAAAGCCGAATAAATGGAAATTGAAATTTCAAATTCCCTTATCGATTAGCTAACTTATGAAACATACACCCATGAAATAAGGATCATACAATGATGATGTAAATACCCATAAATTAAATTATATTACACAATGAATACAATCATGGGCATTACACATACACCACATGCAATAAATAAGTGGTGAACAATGGAATTCTCACGAAATTAAGAGTGAGATAAGAAACCCCTTACTTTGTACTTTTTCCTTGGTCGATGGTAGGTTAACCTCCTGTATAATGGTGAAATAATTTTTATTTAATTATAAAATAATCATTTACATTAATATGATATCATATATGATCTTTTAACATTAATTTGTTAATAATATCTTAGTATTATCGTCATTTCGGGTGTTAACTTACTCGTTTTCCTTTATATTCTTTGTTACGTAAGCCGTGTTTGTTATGGATAGGTTGTATCTTATTCATATCAAGAATTATATCAAGTCCTTAAACATTATTTTTAAATCATCAAATGATAATTATACTTGAATGGATACGATGGAGAATGAATCTCATCGCTTCCGTGGAGACGATAGTCTGTATGTACGCACGAGCGACAATATCATTCTTTTTATGTTAAAATAATATATAATTGGATGGTATATAATATAGACAGAATAATTATCATGTTATATTTATTATTTACATTAATTACACATCATTATTATACCCATCCAAATAATAATTTATTGAATGACAATTACACCACGACGTGGAGACGGTAAGTCGTACGTACGCATGTATGGTGACATGTCATTCAAAGGATGGATAGAATAATGAATATGGTTGTACCATATTTATAATAATATTATATTATATAGGAGATACTGGATTCATTATTTTATAATGGTAATAACAAAGAAAGAATAAGTTGAAGAAGAAAAGAATTTGAAAAAGGGTGGTAAAAACATTACCTCTTCTTCGGGTTCTTCCTTTTGATTTGATCAAAAGGGCTCCTTAGGTTGTTTTTCTAATCAAACTAAGGCCTATAGGTTGTAGTGAGGGAAGTTTAGAGAGTATTTGGGCAGGGTTTGGCCGAACCAAAAGGCTTTTAAGGTGTGAAGTAATGAGAAGGGGTAGTTCCCTTTTATAAGAGGGGTGAGGGGCACCTTTGGAAAAGCTAGAAATATTATTTTATAATAAATTCATATTCAGTTTATAATGGATCCAAAGTGGATTATTTAAAGTTTAAGGTGGTGATAGGTCTAAAACCACTCAACCAATAGAATTTAGACATGTTTGGGGCATTATATTAACCTTATCTTTAAGTATTGACTCTTAGTTAATTAGTTTCACTTTTACAGTGTCTCTTTGTATTTTTATATTATATGGTTAATAAACTTACTATATACATCTAAGAGACCCCCGAGTGGTCCATTAATGATACACCTATAATTATATAAGTCTCTTGGACGAACCTTAGATTTTTAGGAATTTAATATCAATTAAAAATATAATATTTGTTTTAAAAACTCTTTTATCACAATTTTGACACTATTCAATAATTGATTTTTGTGAAACTCATAACAGAATTATTACTTCACAAAAAGTCAATTAAATCAATCATAATATGTCATATTAACCTATAAAATTATTTTAATTCAATAAAAGTCTCAAATTATATTTATTTGGGTATTTATAATATCAATTATTTTAATTTTTCACTATTATGGTAATTACTGCATCATCATTGTGTCATAAATAAATTAAATTATTTAATGTCTAAAAATTATAAATAAAATACCATTATGTAGGAAATATTTTTATATTTCTAATGAATATTTACAATCGAAATTATCTTATGTATAACCCTATATTAAAAATGTTTTAGTAAATAAACTTTGATTTTAACTCTTTTAACTCTTCTTTGAATTAAATAATAATAAATGCCCTAATCTAATCCAAGTGGGCCTAAATGATAATATTTTACTCCTAAGGTTGTTTTTGGTCGAGATAAACTTGTCTAATAGAATTAGGACATGTGTTAGGGTAATATTAATATCATTGTTACCCTTAATTACCCTATTTACTTTTAACCGTGGTAAATAAAAGTAAAAAGTTACTATTCACCAAAAATTATTTTCATATCATTGAACCACATTTTACTCCTTGATACTAACCGTGTCTCGTGGATTTTCGAAATTCCACTCACAGAAGTGGTAAAATTAAGTTTTATGAAAAATTCAGTTTTTTTTAACTACCACTTAGTGGTTTCACTATTCATCAAAAAATGAAAGTTTCCAGAAAAATACCAAAAATTAGGCCTAAGATATATTTGATATTATGAATTCAAAAATGATGTCTATTTTACCAAATTCAAAACATATTAGTTGCATTAATTAATTTAAAAATTAATTCCCATCGTCAAAACAAATAGCGTGTTTTTAAGAGATAATAACTATCAAGAGATTGACACCTGTTTATGTCTGGTTTAAATGTGAAATTACATCCAATGACTAACATTTTATTAAATGGTAAAAATATATTCTAAATATACTTTAAAACCACTCAAATTAATAATTTATCACTATTAATTATTTCGATTAAAAAAGTTGTTTTTAATTAAAATTTAGTAATTTTCACTATTCATCAAAATATGAAAGTTATCCGAAAAGTACCAAAATTTCACCCGAAGCTAATTTCGATATTACGAATCCAAAAATGAATTCCATTTAGAAAGATAAAATGTATAAAATTTTAAAAAGTAGTTATTACTATTCATAACGGCTAGTTTGATTGGTTGTGGTGTGTTAGAACTTGAAGTTGCGTACAACACACGCTACTGTATTATTCAGAGAGAAGCGTAGCGTGGAAGATTTGGGTGTTACATTCTCCCCTCCTTCAATAAATTGCGGCCTCGCAATTTTTAAAATTGGTCTTGGGAATATAATGGAAATTCCCACATCGGAAAAAGAGTCAATAAAACTATCACTTTAAAAGAAAGAAAGATAAGTACATAGGTCACCTGAGATAACCTATACTAGGATTCCATGTAGAAAAACATGGATATGGTTGATAAACTAAGTTTAAAGTTATGATGGATAGGGATAGAGAACATGATCAGGATAAAGTTAACAATAAGAAAACCACAAACTTGTTATGGGACAAACGGTCATTAGTTTCCAAGTAAGAAAATTAAACGGACAACATTTTTTGTTTTAAGTTACATTACATAAGGACGAGGAATTAATTTATGATATTGACTAAGAACATAAAGAGATATACTTAATTTTTAAGTAGAGTTTCATTCTTTAATAAATTTTTACCACTAACTCATTTTTTTGAACAATGAGTATTCAAGAAGCCTTGGTCACAATGGAAGAGCTAGAATAAAATTCTATAGAAATACATGATCCACGTAGAATAAACTATATATTTACCTTGTCTTTAGAGATTAATCAAAACCAAAATGGTTAGTATAATATCTGATGATCCCCCAAATGGATATTCCATTAGTGAGAGAAAAAACACTAATCTTAATTTCTAAAATTAAACCATCATTACCCCAAAGTTAAATAAATACCATTCAATAATAAATTGTCCTTAAAATCCTTAAATATAATCCAAACTAATATTGAAACCCAGAAGTTATTAAGAATGTAGTCTTCCATGTTAAATTGTATCTCCAAATTACATTAATTACTCTTAAAGTCACATACTTAAAAGTAATTAACCTAATCATTTCCATAAATAACCCAAATCACTATAAATCCACAATAAAAACATAGATAAAAATCCACCATTACTCCTTAATTAAAATCCCATACTATTATATTTTACTTGGGAATATAGTGTTCACAACAAAGTGAACAACTTCCAAAATAACATTTATCACTTAATCACCAAATCATTTTCCTATACTAAGGGTATTCATTTGATAAGACAGAAGATCCAAAATCAAATTATTATTGATCAATAAAATCATTTAACTAAAAATAATAGTCACACTAACCAGGGACTTCACGTAGTCCAGTGGTAGGCGATAAATCCCAATCACACTTTGGTTGTGGGTTCGATTCCCACAGCTTTGTCCGACGCAACGGGTTGTCACACGGTCTGCGTGTTGTCCTTTTTCAAAAACTATATTTTATAACATTACCAAAATGAGATAAATTCCTCAAAATAATCATAACATAATTTAACCACAAATCTTATCTCATACATTTCATTTTCATTATAATAACTTGTAATTTCCTCAAACCCAATGATCATATATGACCAAATGGTTATTTATAACTATATCCGCAACAGAAAAGATAATTCTTCCTCAAATATCGTTTTCACATGATAAATTGCAGGTTTACACATACAGGAGAAAATTATTCCAATGTAATCCCATCAATAAAGAGCACTAACACTTTTAAACATTTCACCATCCATTTATTTCCACATAGGTTCTTCATCATATGTTCCTCAGGTTCCCACATTGCTTCTTCCATCTTATGATTTCTCTATAGAACTTTTACCAGATGATTCATCTGGTGTCTCAACACTTGATCTTTGGTATGAATAATTCTGATAGGCTCTCCACAATAAGATAGATCGGGTTCCAGTTCTAATTCTTCATAGGTGAGTATATGCGTTGGGTCAGGCATGTATTTTGTCACTAGAGATATGTGGATCACAACATGAACTCTGGAGAGACTAGGCGGATTTGCCTTTTGGTAGAATGCGTTCATGTGTCACAATGGTACCTCAGGAATTTTTCAAAATCATCTACTTCCTTTACCCAAAAACTCCTCATACATCTTGGATTATATCGATGGAAGCATCGATGCATCATAAAAAAATAGGTATTTCTTATATATAATTTTGATACATCGTCTTTAACATGTTTTTTTAGAAAAATTCTCACTGATTCATCTTCAAATATTTCAAAATAAGGTTTTGGTAAATTAGTTTTCGTATATCCCAAAATACATAAATATATAATTTGATACATATAGGCTGCTCAGAGGTCTCCCTCTTCTACAGCATCTAGAAAATAATTTAGTGCATCGTAATTTTGAGATAAAGTGAATAATTTGAAAATACCCTGATGGTACTTCCCA
Source organism: Viscum album (assembly GCA_963277665.1). Taxonomy (NCBI): domain Eukaryota; kingdom Viridiplantae; phylum Streptophyta; class Magnoliopsida; order Santalales; family Viscaceae; genus Viscum; species Viscum album. Next base: position 180,338,204 of record OY728146.1, on the reverse strand, counting down.
CGCTTAGCATGGTAAGAAAGTTGAGAGCGCAACATTATCCCATAGTCGGTACTTGATCCTTGAAAGAATCGTGCAATGCTAGAGGTATTGGATGTCTCATAAAGTTGTTTGCATGTAACTTGGACATTTGAAAAAGTTTCAACATCATCAGCGCATGACTTCTGGATAATAATTGTAAGTAGTTCTTCAGGAAGAGAGAGAAGAGTTGTTCGTGAGCTTGCTCCCTCCATGTTTCAACTAACAAAAGAAAATACAATTAGGGTTTTTGAATACTTATCTAATAATAATGTAAAAAATAGACATAATAGGTTAATCTTGTAATTTAACAATATATCCTAACTTGGGGTACCCTATGTTAAAATCTAGGTTATCCACTTTCTATTTGACGACATATATTCTTAGGGGAATTTTTTTGTATTCCCTTAATAATGGTTCATAATAATCTTGTGAATTTACCAAATCAGATCCCCCGGGAGTGTCGTAACCAAGAGTGCAGCAAGGCCTGTTGTCGTGCACCAGTTCCCGTTCGATTCTAGCTCAAAGCGGTGTTTTCGGGTTTTACCCCTAGGTACATTTGTGCCAGATCCGCCTCTACCTGCTCGTATCCAGACAGGGATTTATTGCTCGAAAAACTCACAAAATATCTAAAATACCAAAATTCTAGTATGTTTTTCTATACTAATCCTCAAATTCTCTCTTAGGGCTATGTGATCTAATCAGAGTTTATCTAAATCTAGCTTCCAAGGTTTGTACTAAACTTCCTCTGATACCAACTGTAACGCCCCGACCCTAGATACCCAGAGTCGGTGCATTATTACATAACATTGGCATGATCACAAAGGATCAATTCTTGAAAGGCCGATTAGTTTATTAGTCTTGGAAACACTAGATATATTCATAAGTCTTACATTACATCATAAGGTAAAAAAACTACAACAACATCTTGTCTTCATATCCCCTCATACTATCCATGTAGGTCATTCATAAATTACTTATTCACATCTGGGGGAAAATAAAACATTGAAAGGGGTGAGATCAAATGCTCAGTAAGGATAACAATATAGCAGAAGCTTTCATAGATAAGCATAAACACTTAAACAAATTTATAACTAAAACAAAAGCCTTTTAAACTTGAACTTCAGCATAATATGGAAAAGATAAAATGAAATAATGCCATTTACTTATTCACATTGATATTCTACTAGTCGAACAATCACATGAAATATCAATAACCACTTTCATAATAATGGAATGCATAATTCCATACTATCATAACCACATAGCCAAGGCCTCGTGCCAAAACTACAAATAAGATTTTTCCAAGGCCTTGTGCCAAGACACTAGTTTGTCTCATGAGACCTACCGATGCATCGAGGAGCTATAGTGGGCTCCACCCATCACTTACTAAGTCCAATGAATTCCTCATATAAAAAGTTTTAAACATAACATAAACATTCGTATTAAAAATAGCATACAAAAAGTCAATACTTTATCCACAAACCGTGAATGGTAAAAAAATAGCACATCCACAGTCAAACATAACTCATTCGATACAATATGGAAGATTGTATTGTATCATATTAATCTCAATCAAGAATAATGAAGGATATTGACATAGATGAAAATAATCAACAAAACTTTTTGAGAGAAATACCCCCCTTTTCTTGAAATAATTTAAAAGTCACATTATTTGTCAAAAAGCCATTTAAAAATAGATTTTTGAATCAAAGTGTCCCATACCACTTTGAAACTTTTAAAAGGAGTTTTAATTTTAAAACTTTAATGTCTATATAAATAAATCCTTAAAACTATTTTTTAAAACATGGACATTAATGAGCAAGATTTAGAAGAATAAGTCTTTAAAACATTTAAAAATGGAATTTTAGTTAGAGTTTCTAACCAAAAGAGAGACACATGAATACAAATAATTGAGGTAATAAAAACATTGTAATATCATGAGAATAAAGGGATTCATGATATACTATGTCAAAGTACATTATATACACCATATAAAAGTGATTTGGTGTATAACAACAAAGAATTATCAATGGAATGTAAATTGAGATGAAATCTCTCATAAAGGTTGTATCCTTAGGTTAAGGATAAATCAACGACATAGTTATGTGTGAAAAAAATAAATACACTAAATATGATTGGATATTCAGTTTAAAACAATCAAAGGACATTCACACATAATCTTGTAAAAACAACACCAATGAATTGGATGTTTAACTCAACAAATGGAGAATGAGTTAAAATTACTCTTATCAAATTCATATAGATGACTTGAGAAATAATCAATGGAGTGATTATGTGTATCAAAAGTATATCCACAGAAACGGGGAGTGTAAATTATGACATAAGCAAATGAATAGTGATTCCATACATAATCTCGGAGTAAAATAATCAATGAAATTTTCGTAAAGTCGAATAAATGGAAATTGAAATTTCAAATTCCCTTATCGATTAGCTAACTTATGAAACATACACCCATGAAAGAAGGATCATACAATTATGATTTAAATACCCATAAATTAAAGTATATTACACAATTAATACAATCATGGGCAGTACACATACACCACATGCAATAAATAAGTGGTGAACAATGGAATTCTCATGAAATTAAGAGTGAGATAAGAAACTCCTTACTTTGTACTTTTTCCTTGGTCGATGGTAGGTTAACCTCCTGTATAATGGTAAAATAATTGTTATTTAATTATACAAGAATAATTTACATTAATATGATATCATATATGATCTTTTAACATTGATTTGTTAATAGTATCTTAGTATTATCGTCATTTCGGGTGTTAACTTACTCGTTTTCTTTTATATTCTTTGTTACGTAAGTCATGTTTGTTATGGATAGGTTGTATATTATTCATATCCAGAATTATATAAAGTCCTTAAACATTATTTTTAAATCATCAAATGATAATTATACTTTAATGGATACGATGGAGAATGAATCTCATCACTTTCATGGAGACGGTAGTCTGTACGTACACACGAGCGACAATATCATTCTTTTGATGTTAAAATAATATATAATTGGATGGTATATCATATAGAAATAATAATTATCATGTTATATTTATTATTTACATGAATTACACATCATTATTATACCCATCCAAAAAATAATTTATTGAATGACAATTACACCACGACGTGGAGACGGTAAGCCGTACGTACGCACGTATGGTGACATGTCATTCAAAGGATGGATAGAATACTGAATATGATTGTACCATATTTATAATAATATTATAGTATATAGGAGATACTGTATTAATTATTTTAGAGTGGGAATAACAAATAAAGAATAAGTTGAAGAAGAAAAGAATTTGAAAAAGGGTGGTAAAAACATTACCTCTTCTTTGGGTTCTTCCTTTTGATTTGATCAAAATGGCTCCTTAGGTTGGCTTTATGATCAAACTAAGGCCTCTAGGTTGTAGTGAGGAAAGTTGAGAGAGTATTTTTTTCAGGTTCTTTCCGAACCAAAAGGCTTTGAAGGTGTGAATTAATGAGAAGGGGGAGTGCCCTTTTATAAGAGGGGTGAGGGGCACCTTTGGAAAAGCTAGAAATATTATTTTATAATAAATTCATATTCGGTTTATAATGGCTCCAAATTGTATTATTTAAAGTTTAAGGTGGTTATAGGTCTAAAAACACTCAACCAATATAATTTAGATAGGTTTGGATCATTATATTAACCTTATCTTTAAGTATTAACTCTTTGTTAATTAGTTTCACTTTTACAATGTCTCTTTGTATTTTTATATTATATGGTTAATAAACTTACAATATACATTCAAGAGACCCCCAAGTGGTCCATTAATGATACACCTATAATTATATAAGTCTCTTGGCCGAACCTTAGATTTTTAGGAATTTAATATCAATTAATAATATAATATTTGTTTTAAAAACTCTTTTTTGTCAATTTTGACACTATTCAATAATTGATTTTTTTGAAACTCATAACAGAATGATTACTTCAAAAAAAGTCAATTAAATCAATTATAATATGTAATATTAACCTATAAAATTAGTTTAATTCAATAAAAGTCTCCAATTATATTTATTTGGGTATTTATAATATCAATTATTTTAATTTTTCACTATTATGGTAATTACTGCATCATCATTGTGTCATAAATAAATTAAATTATTTAATGTCTAAAAATTATAAATAAAATACCATTATGTAGGAAATCATTTTATCTTTCTAATTAATATTTACAATAGAAAGTATCTTATGTATAAACTTATATTAAAAATGTTTTAGTAAATAAACTTTGATTTTAACTCTTTTAACTCTTCTTTGAATTAAATAATAATAAATGTCCTAATCTAATCAAACTGGGCCTAAATGATAATAGTTTACTCCTAAGGTTGTTTTTGGTTGAGATACACTTGTCCAATAGAATTAGGACATGTGTTAGGGTAATATTAATATCATTGTTACCCTTAATTACCCTATTTACTTTTAACCGTGGTAAATAAAAGTAAAAAGTTACTATTCACCAAAAATTATTTTCATCTCATTGAACCAGATTTTACTCCTTGATATTAACCGTGTCTCTTGGATTTTCGAAATTCCACTCACAGAAGCGGTAAAATTAAGTTTTATGAAAAATTCAGTTTTTTTTAACTACCACTTAGTGGTTTCATTATTCATCAAAAAATGAAAGTTTCCAGAAAAATATCAAAAATTAGGCCTAAGATATATTTGATATTATGAATTGAAAAATTATGTCTATTTTACCAAATTCAAAACATATTATTTTCATTAATTAATTTAAAAATTAATTCTCGTCGTCAAAACAAATAGCGTGTTTTTAAGAGATAATAACTATCAAGAGATTGACACTTGTTTGTGTCTGGTATAAATGTGAAATTACATCTAATGACTAACATTGTATTAAATGGTAAAAATATATTCTAAATATAATTTGAAACCACTCAAATTAATAATTTATCACTATTAATTATTTCGATTAAAAAAGTTGTTTTTAATTAAAATTTAGTAATTTTCACTATTCATCAAAATATGAAAGTTATCCGAAATGTACCAAAATTTCACCCTAAGCTAATTTAGATATTACAAATCCATAAATTAAGTCCATTTAGAAAGATAAAATGTATAAAATTTCAAAAATTAGGTATTACTATTCATAATGGCTAGTTTGATTGGTTGTGGTGTGTTAGAACTTAAAGTTGCATACAACACATTCTACTGTATTATTCAGAGAGAAGCGTACCATGGAAGCTTGGGGTATTACATGAATTATCACCAAAATAGAAGAAGTTTCATCCTAAAAGGAATTTAAATTATGAAAATTTAAGTGAAAATAATTTTCAAAGGAAAGTGCTTGTTAGAAAAGAAGAAGAGGATGTGGAGTAAGATCCGCTGGAAGGAATAGAGACAACATTATCTCTAGCATTAAAGTTTATATTATGGATTTAGTGGAGAATTATAAAACTGGATTTTATGATAATGATCTACCAAAGGGAGCTATAGACCTAAAAGTAGAATTGTAAGGGGATCTTAAAAATAATGATTTATAGATAAATAATAATATATAATTTTTTATTGAATCGTCAAGATATATTAATGAGATTGAAGTATAAGTTTATTTTTTAGAAAAATTAATGGATGAATGTGAGAATAATCGTGTGAAATATGATTAAGATATGAATTTCATATTAAGAAATAATGAACAAACAAATATCATTGATGTTATTGATACCAATGTCAATGAAAAGGTCAAGAAGATTGAAACTCTTAAAGAATAAGTTTTTTCCTTGAGAAATAATCTTGAATCAAAAATAAATATAGATAACACGAAGAAGAAACATCATTTTGAGATATTTTTAGATAAATTTTTGAAATAAAGGGATAAATGAGGCACAAGAATATTTAAAGAAATGATGAGTTCTCAAAGACAAAATGGAATAATTATAACTATTATTTGTTATAAGGTTGGTGATTCAAAAATAAAATCAATAAATGTGAAGAACAAAGGATAATATTTGAAACGAGAAATTTTATAGCCATTAAGAACTCACCAATGATTAAGGAAAATTTTTAAAGTAGGTGATTTATAGGGAAATGGTTGCAATAATATATTTACTTTGATGAAATATCAATTTTTTGGTTTTATTTATTACACTATATCTTATTATAGTGAAGTTGAAATCAATTTAAGAGGATAATCCATTATAATATAACAAAGGAGAGTTTAAATGAACACTTAATATGTGAGAGAAAATTATTTCTATGGTTATTGTATTTATTACTCAAATTATCATGAACTAACCCAGGTTATCCAACCATTCGGGTTCTGAGTTAGACCTGACATGTCTTGAAGGGTGTTCTCAATCCCCACAAGCTGATAAAAATTGTATGGGAATCCAATAACTACCTTTGGGAATGATCTTTCCACAAAATAACACAAAAAAGGACAACAAGAATAAAGAGGATGTTAGTATTCCAATATAATTCAATATTGGAGAAGATACAAAAGTAAGGAAAAATAGGTTCCAAACCTACAAAACTAAAACAAAGTGTAAGTATGGAAAAAACCTATCTTCATGTGATTTACAGTCACTACTAAAATCTCACACCTTGATAATGAACAAACCCTCCACCACCCTATGGTGGCTTTCCCTTACATGCATCAGATAAAACAAAATCTATATACATCCAAAGGTGTATGAAGGGTTTGATAAAAACAGGCCTAGTAGGATACAACCAAGTGTTTCATAAGAATACTATATTATTTAAAACAATTATTCCCGATTAAATAGATATAATTCATGAGATAAAATTTAACATAGATTAATGAAAAACATCGAAAATCACCCCTTTGAACAGTTTATTAAACTTACCAATAAGACTATTTTTCAAAAAAAAATACATAAAAATTCCAAAAACACATTTCAAGGATAAAAATAGGTAAGACATTCCCTTGGGATAACATTATTTTAGGTCACTAAGGAACCACATACAGTTGTTGTGATTGGTAGGCCACCTGGTGTGAATATTACCCTAAAAAAACATGTCTTTGGGGTAATATTTCACTCCCAAGAGTAACTACCTACCAAATATTAGTCCACCTAGTGCACACATTACCCTATAAGAATAGGTCTAGTAAGTAAAATTTCATACTTCGGGATGGATACCTACCTCATCATTTATCATAGTCAGGTTTACCATATCAAAATAGTTCAAAGGGAATTTCATTTTTGAAACCATATAAATCATGCCCCAAAACCATTTTCATTAAAAATATCAAAGGGAGAAATCCATTTTAAATTCCAAGATAAAAACCACCACATTTTATCAAAACCTTTTTAATTCCTTTAACCAATTTTAGAAATAAATTTCAAAGATAGAAGAATCAAGTTTCATAAGATAAAGTCAATTCATGAAACCACCTACCTTGAAAGACTTGGAATATCAACCCTCATGTAGAAACCACAATTAAAGATAAATCAAAGACCCAAGTAATTGAGTTATAACCCTAAACCATAAATTCCCAATCAATAATCTCTAAATTATCACTTTCTATAACAAATAAAACAAAAGGAATCACTTACTACAACAATTACTGAACAATGCACCAAGAGGATTGGAGATCCAGAAAAGAGTCCACAATTATGAGATGGATCTATAAATATTATGTTTAGAGACCATGATCCAATAAATTCCAATTATTGAAATTGTTTATCAATAGGGATAAATAATATGGATAAAAAGAATAAGGATATCTAATACCTAATCTAAGATAGATTATCAAGAGAGGATCATGGCTTTGATCGACACTTCGATCCGCTAGGGATTCATGTTGATAGAGTAAGAGATATAAAAATAGAGTATATAATTATTAATGGGTCAATTTTTGGTTGAGGTAGGAGTATTAATAAATAAAACTTGGATTTCAATTGGAAAAAAAATATGATTCTAACCATACTAAACTGGCCAAAACTGGCACACTAATTAGTTGTTGGCATGCACAAACACAATGGGTGGCCTCCAATAGGCCTGAATACCACTAGATTTATTATTTATAGATTTAATTTTTTATCCCATAAATAATCCAATACACACCCTGTAACACCTCAAGCTTCCATGGTACGTTTCTCTTTGAATTATACAATAGCGTGCGATGTACGCAACACCGAGTTCAAGCGCACCATGACCTATCAAACTAGCCATTTAAAAAGTGGTTATGAATAGTAATAACCATATTTTGAATTTTATATATATCCCATATAATTTTAACATTCATATTTTTTTTTTGTTAGACATAATATAAGGACAAATTCAATTTTTTAGATAAAAGAAGTATTTTTTTCAAAAATGCAGTTTTCCCGACTTTTAATGATGAACCCTTTTTAAATCCAATATTTTTCACTTTTATATATTCAATTTGATGAAATTAAATTCTTATTTAGAATAGGGTCATAAAAATTTAGTTTGTATAAATTTTTGGTACTTTTTTAATAACTTTCATATTTTGATGAATAGTGAAAAATACTAAATTTTAATTGAAAACAACTTTTTTAATCAAAATAATTTATAGTGTTCAATTATAAATTTTAGTTTTTTAAAGTATAATTAGATTATATTTTTATCATTTAATATAATTTAATTCATTTTATTTAATTTAACATTTAAATTATACATAAACACATGTCAATCTTTGGATATTTTTTACATCCTAAAAACCCGCTTTTTGTTTTTAACAGCAGGAATTAATTTTAAATTAATGTCTAAAACTTATATGTTTTGAATTTGAAAAAATAGATTCCATATTTTTAAACATGTGGTCCAAATTTTTTAAATAGGTAGATTTTTTTTTTATACATTATGAATTGTTACTTTAGTAAATATTTTATTTACCATGGTTAAAAGGTAAATCCAATAAATAAGAGTAAACAAATAGTATTATAATAATATTAAAATTTCCATAAAATGTGTTCTAACCCTATTTTATGATACATTACCAACTATGGGAATACTTGGATCAATTTTAGGACCCCATGGATCCACTTGGGAGTGATAATGATATTTTATATTAATTAATTTGAAGTAAAGACAAAAATAACATAAACATGTATCTTTTAGTAAAACAATTTTTATATGGGGTTATATAATTGATATCTTAGACTATAAATATTAATTAAAAATATAAAATTATTTCATAAATTATGATATTTTATTTATAATTTTTATACATAAAATAAATATATTTATTTATGACACAATAATGATGCAGTATTTTCCTTATTAATGAACAAATAAAATAAATGATATTATAAATATTAAAATAAATATAATTTGAAAGTTTTTATTCTATATATCAATTTTCTAGGTTAATATGACATGTTAGGGTTTATTCAATTTATTTTTTCGAATTAATCAAGTTTTTATGACATTCACAAAAAGTAAATACTAAATAGTATCAAAATTGACATAAATGAGTTTTTAAAACAAATACTATTTTATTAAATGAAATAATATTCCTAAAAATATAAGTTTCATCCAAAGAAGTTATATAAGGTTAGATGTGTCATTAATTAACCACTAGAGTTTCTTTTGTCATTTTATAGTAAGTATATTAACCATGTAATATAAAAATACAAGAAGACATGATTAATGTTAAACTATTTAACTAAGAGTTAAATCTAAAAGATAAGGTTAATATGGCAACCTAAAATTATCAAAAACCTATTGTTTGAGATGATTTAGACCCATCCCTACCTTATCATCGAAAAAAATCCATTTGGAGCCATTATAAACTGAAAATGATTTTATAATAAAATGATATTTCAAGATTTTCCTAAAGTGACCCTCACCTCTCTTATAAAAGGGTACTTCCCTGTCTCTTAATTTCACACCTCCAAAGCCATTTGGATCAACCAAAACCTACTCAAATATCTTTCCAAATACCCTCAATTCAACCTAGAGGCCTTAATTTTATTATAAAGTTGACTTAAGGATCCCTTTTGATCAAATCAAAAGGAAGCACCCAAAGAAGAGGAGGTTAACGTACCCTCGACCAAGGAAAAGTACAAGGTAAGGGTTAATTTTACAATATATTTATTATTTGAGGTTGTTTATATGCAATTATATACTGGGACCTCTTTATCATCCACATCCATGTTTATTAAAAATTTATTTCAAAACATTTTTACTATTTCCTAGAATATGGGTTAAAGTCATTTATACCCTTGTTTGACTTTTTATAAAATGTTTTGAAAGGAATCTTTCCATTATTTTCCAAACAAGGTACTTTATAACCTTTTTGAAAAATTAAGGTAAGAATTTTTTTTTAACTTATACGGTGGGTGAAGCTATTTTCAGCTATTATAACACCTTCGAAGCTTCCCTTACAAGCTTATAAGAATATTTTCAAAATAAATGTTTTCTTTTATAATTATGTGAATTTTAAATGATTTCAAAATAGAAAGATATATTTCTCTCAAATATTTTTGATTTCATCTATGTCAATATCCTTTGATGGATTTTACACTTGTTTGAAGTTGATTTATTATGATACAATCTTTCATATTTTATTGAAGGTTTTGTGATATGTTTGACTATGGATGTGTTATTTTTATACCATTCATGGTTTATGGTTAAAGTATTGACATTTCGTATGCTATTTTTAATATGAATTTATATTATATTTCAACCTTTTCATATGAGGAATTCTTTGGACTTAGTAAGTGATGGGTGGATCCTACTATATCTTCTCGATGCATTGGTAGGTCTCATGAGACAAACTAGTGTCTTGGAACAAGGCCTTGACAAAATCTTATTTGTATTCTTGGCATGAGGCCTTGATTATGTGGTTATGATGCCTGGAATTATGCATTCCATCATTATGAAATTAGATATTGATATTACATGTGATTATTAGACAAGTAGAATATCCATGTGAATAAGTAAATGGAATTATTTGATTTATCTTTTCCATATTATGTTGAAGTTTAATTTTAAAAGGCTTGTGTTTTAGTCTTATACATTGCCTTCAATGTTTATGCTTATTTATGAAAGTTTCCGCTATATTGTTATCTTTACTGAGAATCTGATATCACCCCTTTCTTATGTTTTATTTTTTCCAGGATGTGAAGAAGTATATTATGATTGACCTATAGGGATAGGCTATAGGATATGAGTGTGTTTAAAGGAGACACAATGTTGTTGTTTTTATTTCATAATGTAATTTAAAACTTATGTATGTATCTAGTACTTCCAAGGCTACTAAACTAATAGGTATTTTGAGACTTGATCTCTTGTGATCATGACAATGTTATGTAATAATGCACCGACTCTGGGTAACTAGGGTCAGGGTGTTATAGTTGGTATCAGAGGAAGTTTAGTACAAACCTTGGAAGCTAGATTTAAAAGAACTCTGATTAGAGAACATTACCCTAAGATAGACTTTGAAGATTAGTATAGAAGAACTTCCTATAATGTTGGTAATGTAGATATTTTGTGTAATTTCCAAGTAATATATCCATATCTGGATACGAGAAAGTAGAGGCGGCTATGGCACAGATGTACCTAGGAGTGAAAACTTTGACAAGGAGTTTCGGGCTTGACCTGGGGTATCCTGATACACAACAACGGGCCTTATTGCACTCTTGGTTATGAAACTCCTGGGTAATATGCTTAGGCTAATTCACATTTTATTTATAAACAATTATGAAGGATTTATGAGTAAATACATTCTCAAATAAAAAAATTATGATTAGGGATTATATGAATAAATTTTTCAATTTATGTTAGGTATTTTACTAGTTTGGAATTATGTATTGCAATTCATAATCTAATCTAGTGTATTCCATTGTTTATAAATGGATCCTAGTGGAAGGAATGGAAATCGAATCAACGCACGTAATCCATGTAGGGATTTCCCTCTTACTCAAGATAATTATAGTGGAGCTAGTTATGCAACTGAACCATACTAAGACAACTCACTCGGGTTAAGAATAATAACCTTACCCATATAGAGCACCCGGACCCACAACGCAGAGGATCAATGTTTGACCGCTTCATGAGGAAACAACCACCAATATTCAATGGGACTACAAATCCATTTGTAGCTGAGAAATGGATAAGTTCCTTTGAGAAAATATTTCATGCTTTGGGGAGTAGCGAAAGGGAAAAAGTTGTCATGGCAGTTTATCACCTCATAGGAGATACAGATCAACAGTGGTCATTAATTCAAAACACAAAGTATGATGAAGAAGTATAAAAAATGTAATGGAGGGAGTTTGAAGATATTTTCTTATAAAAATACTTTACTCATGAACATCGAGCGAATATGGAAAGACAATTTCTGAGTCTGAGGAAAAAGGAGGATGAGAATGTCATAAAGTATGAGTCTAACTTTACAAGGTTAGAAAGGCATGCTGCAGATTATATACGTAACCCAAGAAGTTATATTGATTGATTCTTTGATGGTTTAAAACCATTTCTCTGGTCGAGCATTAGTCTCACAATTCATCTCATCATATGAAGATATAGTCTCATATGCTATCAAAACAGAAAAGGAATTCTCTAAGTCTTATGACATTAAAGTAAAACAAGAGAAGAAGAGAATGGTAGAGAAAGAGACAGATAAAGGTAAGAAAGGTAAAGAAGTATTTTCCCTTATGTGATAATTTTGGGAATAAACACCCTAGTACTTGCCTAAAAGTAATGAGAGTTTGTTACAAATGTGGAGAAAAATGTCACCAGGATAATGATTGAAAGGGAAAAAAAGAGGTTGTCAATGTTGAATTCTACAATTTTATAGAAATGGGTCATTATGTAAATTAATGTCCTAATATCCAAGTAAACTTACCTAAGAAAAGTCCAAGGGAGAAAGGCCAAGCCTATGATGTTACTACAGTTGAAGTGGAATAATTAATGTATTTGTGTTTTTGGTTTCAAGAATTATATTCTGGTTATAAGAATAATATGATATATATAAGGATTGTACTAAAATACTTTTTATTTTCATTATGGTTTTTATATGATAAAGGTAATCATATTTATAGTATGTGACAATAAGAGAAAATTTATGTTGTTTGGGGAATCTGATGTTACAATTGATTTTGGAATTTAGAGACCTTTTAGAGAGAGTTTGGATAGAAGTATTTTGGATAACTATAAAGGTTAGAATGAATTAAGTTGAACTTTGGATAGTATTGTTTATGGTTAAAAAAATTCTTAAGATTATTTTTAGAATATTATAATACTATAGTTTTAGAAAAAGGACAACCTGCAGGTCGGGCGATAACCCGTCACGTAGGACAAAGCTGCAGGAATCGAACTCACAACCAAACTACGACAAGGCTTTATCACCTACCACTAGCCTACATGAAGTCCTTAGTTATTACAAAATATATTTTTTCATTTAAATGGTATATTTTTATATTTTTAACCCTATATTATTAGAATAAATAGAATATTTTGGATTTCTATTATCTTTTGGAATGAAAGATGAGTTTGTGGTAGAAATTGGTTAAAGGATGGAACTCTACTTATCAAGTATTCTTTTTTTCTTATTATATGAATAAATTAATTCTTAAAATTTAGGTAAAGGATCTTAAAACACAAAATTTGTTATCCTAATACCTTATGTTTTGTTGAACTGATGATATTTTAAATCATCATAGATTTATGGCTTTGTGGCCCTCAATTTTCCATTCACTTGTTTGTGGTTGATGGCCTCAATCACTCCCAATAAATATTTACGTTTTTCCTCTAATTATAATTTCCACCAATGTTATCCTATTCGAAATCCTAATTTGGTGGTGACATTTTCATTTCTCTTTCCCTCTTATTAAGACTAAATTTTATTAACCCTATTTCCGATGTGGGTTTCCACAAAGGTAATTTATATTTTTTTAACCATTTATTTTCAAAGAACAGTTTCAAATTGTGAGGACGCAATTTATTGAAGGAGGTAATAATGTAACACCCCAAGCTTTTACGGTACTTTTCTCTTTGAATTATACAATAGTGTGCAATGTACGCAACCCCGAGTTCAAGCGCACCACGACCTATCAAACTAGTCGTTTAAAAAGCATTTATAAATAGTAATAACCACATTCTGAATTTTATATATATCCCATATAATTTTAACATACATATTTTTTTTTCTTAGACATAATATAAGGACAAATTCAATTTTCTATATAAAAGAGGTATTTTTTTCAAAAATGCAGTTTTTCCGACTTTTAATGATGAACCCTTTTTAAATCCAATATTTTACACTTTTAGATATTAAATTTGATGAAATTAAATTATTATTTAGAAAAAGGACATAAAAATTTAGTTTGGATAAATTTTTGGTACTTTTCTGGTAACTTTCGTATTTTGATGAATAGTGAAAAATACTAAATTTTAATTAAAAACAACTTTTTTAAGCAAAATAATTTATAGTGTTAAATTATACATTTGAGTGGTTTTAAAGTATAATTAGATTATATTTTTATAATTTAATATAATTTAAGTCATTTAATTTAATTTCACATTTAAATTATACATAAACACATGTCAATCTTTTGATAGTTTTTACTTCTTAAAAACCCGCTTTTTGGTTTTAACAATGGGAATTAATTTTAAATTAATTTCTACAACTTCTGTGTTTTGAATTTAGAAAAATTAATTCCATATTTGTAAATAGTATTTCCAAATTTTTTAAATAGGTAAATTTTATTTTTATACATTATGAATTGTTACTTTAGTAAATATTTTATTTACCATGGTTAAAGGGTAAATCCAGTAAATAAGATTAAAAATAGTATTATAATAATATTAAAATTACCCTAACACGTGTCATAACCCTATTGGATGATACATTCCAGAACATGGGAATACTTGGGTCAATTTTGGGACCCCATGTATCCACTTGAAAGTGATAATGACTTTTTATATTAATTAATTTAAAGTAAAGACAAAAATAACATAAACATGTATCTTTTAGTAAAACAATTTTTATATGGGGTTATATAATTTATCTATTAAAATATAAATAGTAATTATAAAGATAAAAATATTTCCTACATTATGATATTTTATTTATAATTTTTAGACATAAAATAAATATATTTATTTATGACACAATAATGATGCAGTATTTTCCTTATTAATGAACGAATCAAATAAATGATATTATAAATATTAAAATAAATAAAATTTTAAAGTTTTGATGCCATAAACGAATTTTTTAGGTGAATATGAAATGTTATGGTTGATTCAATGTATTTTTTTTGAAGTAATAAAGTTGTGATGAAATTCACAAAAACCAAATACTAAATAGTTTCAAAATTGGTATAAATGAGTTTTTAAAACAAATACTATTTTATTAAATTATATAATATTCCTAAAAATATATGGTTTGGCCAAAGGACATAGATTAGGTTATATATGTCATTAATGAACCATTTGAGATTTTTTTGGAATTTTATAGTAATTATATTAACCATGTAATATAAAAATACAAGAAGACATGATAAATGTTAAACTATTTAACTAAGAGTTAAATCTAAAAGATAAGGTTAATATGGTGATCTAAACTTGTCTAAAACCTATTGGTTGAGAGGATTTCTACCCATCCCCACCTTATCCTATAAATAAATATATTTGGATCCATTATAACCCAAAAATGATTTTATAATAAAATAATATTTCAAGCTTTTCCTAAAGTGACCCTCACCTCTCTTATAAAAGGGTACTTCTCCTTCTCTTAATTGCACACCTAAAAATCCATTTGGCTCAGCCAAACCCTACTCAAATATCTTCCCAACTACCCTAAATTCAACTTAGAGGCCTTAATTAGATCAGAAAACTGACCTAATGATCCCTTTTAATCATATCAAAAGGAATCACCCAAAGAAGAGGAGGTTAATGTACCCTTGACCAAGGAAAAGTACAAAGTAAGGGTTAATTTTAAAATCTCTTTATTATCTGAGGTTGTTTATACATAAGTATCTACTATTACCTCTTTATCTTCCTCATCTATATTTCTTAAAAATGTATTTCAAAACATTTTCTCTATTTCCTAGAATATGATTTTAAATTCATTTATACCCTTGTTTGACTTTCTATAAAATGTTTTGAAAGGAATCATTCCATAGTTTTCCAAACAAGGTACTTTATAACCTTTTTGAAAAATTAAGGTAAGAAATTTTTTTACCTTATATGTTGGGTGCAGCTATTTTATACTGTTATAACACCTTCGAAGCTTCCCTTACAATGTTATAAAAATATTTTCAAAATAAATTTTTTCTTTTATAATTATGTGACTTTTAAATGATTTCAAAATAGAAAGAGATATTTCTCTCAAATAGTTTTGATTTCATCCTTGTCAACATCCTTTTATGGATTTTAAACTTGTTTGAAGTTGATTTATTATGATACAATCTTCCATATTGTATTGAAGGTTTCGTGATATGTTTGAATATGGATGTGTTATTTTTTTCCATTCATGGTTTATGGTTAAAGTATTGACATTTCGTATGCTAGTTTTAATTCGAATGTTTATGTTATGTTTCAACCTTTTCATATGAGGAATGCATTGGACTTATTAAGTGATAGGTGGATCCTACTATAGCTCCTCGATGCATCGATAGGTCTCAGGATACAAACTAGTGTCTTAGCACAAGGCCTTGACAAAATCTTATTTGTAGTCTTGGAACGAGGCCTTGGCTATGTGGTTATGATGTCCAACATTATGTATTCCATCATTATGAAATTAGATATTGATATTACATGTGATTATTCGACTAGTAGAATATCCATGTGAATAAGTAAGTGAAATTATTTGATTTATCTTTTCCATATTATGCTGAAGTTTAATTTTAAAAGGATGTTGTTTTATTCTTATACATTGCCTTCAATGTTTATTCTTATTTATGAAAGTTTCTGCTATATTGGTATCCTTACTAAGAATCTAAGCTCACCCATTTCTTATGTTTTATTTTTCTCAAGATGTGAAGAAGTATATTATGATTGACCTATAGGGATAGGCTATGGGATATGAGTGTGTTTAAAGGAGACACAATGTTGTTATTTTTATTTCATAATGTAATGTAAAACTTATGTATGTATCTAGTACTTCCAAGGCTACTAAACTAATCGATCTTTTGAGAATTGATCTCTTGTGATTATGTCAATGTTATGTAATAATCCACTGACTCTGGTTAACTAGGGTCAGGAAATTACACACCCCCTAAGCCCTCTTACAAACTAAAATGATAAGAAACAAGTTCTAAGTGACAAAAAGAAGAAGAAGAAAACAGAAAGTTTTTACTACCTACAAACATCAATTTTATATGAAAATTCTCCCCACCATATTTCTTTCTTCCCTTAGAAATATATGTTGAATAAGGATAATTCACAAAGATTTTATTTCATTTATCCCTTATCAAATACTCATGTTCCCAAGTCTCATGATTATTAGAACCATTTTTTCATAAAACTCAAACAAATAGAATTGACTTCCCTCGTAGAACCTTCACTTGATTATCAATAAATCAAAATAGTTACGCGAACGTAGAAAAATAAAGTTCTATATAAATTTATTCCAAATTTAGAATATATTATAGTTTGGGATAATAATTTTTAAGTTGAGACATATATAAGTCATTATAGATCATAGATAATTGAGGTTGTAAAGACATGTGCTATGCCACATTCCCAAATTGTTAAATGATCTAAAATGGACCCAAACATCTAGGAGTGGGCTTCCCCTTCCTTCCAAGTCATCAGTGACCCAATTGAGGTGAGACCTTTAAGAACACCAAGTAACCAATTGAAAAATCCAAATAATGATGATGGAGATTTATATAATATTTGTACTATATTTGATCCATCACTAAATGCTAACGAATCAACTAGATTTTTTCCATTATTTCTTGAACCAAGATCAGTCCTATCAAGGAAGATTCACCAAACTTGGACTAATAGAGTAGATATTTAAAAGTTTGGCCATATAAATCTTCAAAAGGTTCTATTTGTATGCATGATTGGTAATTATTCTTATAAGAAAATTCAGCTAGCCCCAAATGACTATCCCATTCACCTATAAATTATAAGACATAAGCACGGAGCATACCTTATAGAATCTGAATAGCCCTTTAAATCTACCCATATATCTAAGGATGATTTGTTTTTTCCAACTTGACCTGAGTTCCCATCACATCATAGAGGTCCTTCCAAAATTGAGATGAAAAATGGGAGTCCATATCATAAAAAATGTTTGTCAGAATCTTATGCAACCTTATGATCTCTTGCATATACACAACTTTCCTAAGTATTCAACTTTATTGGTATCATGATTTGGTAATAAATGTTCTGAATTATTCAATAGACCAATCACCAAACCAATTTTATTCTTACCTCAAGGATTTCAAGGAAATCCAATAATAAAATCTATTAAGATATCATTCCATTTCTATATTGGCATGGGAAGAGGCTGAAGAAAACTGGAAGGATTTTGGGGGTCAACCATAATCTGTTGGAATGTGTATCATTGAGACACAAAGTCATATATAAAAATTTCATAAAAGGCTATTAAAACTGATGTTTATTATCATAAAACAACTTTTAAGTTCTAGGGGTACATCCCATAAAGAATTATGACAAACTCTCACCATGGACTTTCTCAGAGTTGATGGAACAACATACCAGTTTCTAAAACAAAGGATACATTCTATGGAAAGATACCACTCACTGGTGGTCTCCCCACCATAAAAAGAATATTTTATATCTAATAACACATTATCTTATTACTTCTCCTATAGAATCATATCAAAGAGATAGGACTTCAAAAGAACACTTTCCAGAACAATTTTGAACCATTCCTCTCTAACTACCAAGTGAATTTAACCAAAGTGTCCCATAAATTTAAATTTATATTTTTTTTCCTTCATAGTATGAGAAGGAAACTTCCTTCTAAGAGAAATAAAAACCACATTACCCTTTACTGTGTATAGTAAATTTCAAATTCAAATGACCATAGGTATTACACTCATCATCTCTGTCATAGGTTCAAATATTTTTTAGAAAATATGTAACCTAAACTTTTATAGTCAATGTAAATGGTAAAATTATCCCTAAAAAGATAGTGATTCTAAATTTTATGGGCATGCACAATAGCTGCAAGTTCCAATCCATGAGTGGGACAATTCCTATCATGAGTTAGAAGCTGACATGATTTATAAGAGACTACATGATATCCATGCATAAATACACAACACAAAGATATAACCAAGTCAAACGACACTTAATTAAGTGGTTAAAATAAATCACTTAATCATATAAGTGGTTAAAATAAACCATATATCCCTACGCAACCTTTGGTAGAGTCAGAATCATTATTTAAGTCAAACGACACTTAATATCATCAAAGGATTCCCGAAATTTCAAATACCACAAGAACTTTACCCCCTTCCAGGTGAGTGTAGTAAAAGGCGATGAAAGTTTTGAAAAATAATTTACAAACCATCAATAATATCCTTACAAATCTAGGAAGAATCAAAAATTAAAGACATTATTTGGTTTTTACCATGAAATTATAGTCATCGCAGTTTCAAGATCAACTAAGATACCATGTTCCAAGATCATGTGTCCCAAGAAATTAACCTCTCATATGAATAATTGGAATTTTGATAATTTAACATACATGCGGTGATCCCTCAGAATCCCTAGAACATACCTCGAGTGATTCACATGATCATCATAAATCTTTGAGTATACCATGATTTCATCCATGAATACCACAACAAATGTTTCAATATATTGGTATAAAATATGGTTCATCAGTTCCATGAACACTTCAAGATCATTAGTTAGAACAAATGGAATTAAGAGGTACTCAAAATGAATATTCCTGATCATGAAGGCAGTATTTGGAATATTTAACTCCTTGATTATGATCTAGTGGTAACCAGATCAAAGAACAATTTTATAGAACCACTTTTACCCTTTTGAATAATTAAAAAAATCATCAATGTGGGGGAAGGGATATTTATTTTTTCCTATTACTTGATTGATATTATGATAATAAAAGAATACGTAGAGAGTTCCATCAGATTTATTTGAAAATAAAATAGGGTATTACCAAGGTAACACACTTAGTTATATAAATAACTTGGATCTCAAATAATTTAACTGAATTTTTCATCTCTTCCAACTCAATTTGAGTCATGTGGTAGGATAGCATCGATATCAGTTGAGTTTTTGGCACCGGGTCAATCAAGAAATATACTTCCCTCTATGGAGGAAAACCTAAAAATTCACCAGGAAACACTTCATGAAATTATATAACTCCTAGAGTAAGCACATCACCGAAATATTCGTGTCCTAATTCATCCATAAACAAAGACATCAATCTTCCAAGCTCTGGAATGGGAAGTCCTGTCCGAATGGACCTTGGGTTCCATTCTCCTGGAAATACATTAGAGTTTCCATTAGAGGATGTAAAGGATGACCGATGATGATAAAAATTTATTCTATATATATGTGAGAAATAATAAAACCATATTGATAATAACATTGAATAGGTACAATTAGAGAACCAAAAAATCCCAAACTATCTCTACATCGCTCGTAAATAAAGAGTGTGAGGGACATCATAAACCATACTCCTTATTTCATAAAGGAATCTCCAATTCCATAAAGAATATAATGAGTTATATTGAAGGTTTTAAAATATAAACCATATTATTTGATACGGTTTTAGATGAACCTATATCAAATAGAGCAGACGCTAAAGTGGAAGCAACAGAAATGGTACCTCTCACAGTAGTAGGACTCGCATCAACTTCCATTGGAGACTCTTCTAATGCATGAAACTACTTAATTATGGAGTTATATAGATGGAAACCTATAGTCTGTTATGAATCTTATTGCACCTAATATCCTTTATGTGCTAATGAGTTGGTGCCAGAGCATATACAAGAAAAGTCCTAAAAAATCTCTAAAAGTGACCATGACATGCACATGAATTTCATATCTTTGGAGACACAAAAAAAAGTTCTTTATGTGTCCCTTATAGACACATTGGTAATAAATCAAGCCACTAAACACTAATGATGGTGATAGAAAAGGATTCTTAAAATAAACACCATTTTTTCCTTTTTAGCACTCATTATGCTTCTACTTACCTTTAAAAGATCCACTAGAGCTACCACCAGAGATATAAGGAACTTTTATTACCCCTAACATACCCACCAGGAAAATATCTATCATAAATTCCCTATTTACCACCTCATAATAGGTATAAATATTAAACATTTTGACTTGAGATTGGATATCATGTCAAAAACCCATATAAAACTTTTAAGCCTTCATCTTCTCATTAGATACAACCTTGGGTGAGAATATAGTGAGTTTAATGAAGAGATTAGCATACTTCATCATTGTCTAATTCCCTTGATAAAGGTTAAGGAACTATATGGATTTCACCAAGTTCATAGACTCTGGGTATAATTTCTTAGTGAATATTTCCTTGAATTCTTTTCACTCTAGATCCTAAATCTTCTTTTCCAAAGCAGTTGAGTCCCACCACCTTCAAATCAGGACTTGTAGCTTGAAAACAACACACCTCACCTTGATAAAATTGGGAGTCTTTGGAAATTTTAAGAACCTTTAAATATTTTCTATCCAATCCCCCATCTCCTAAGGATCATTTATCCATTAGAAAGATAGTTTTTTCTATCAAAGAAACTCCTAGGATCGATTTCTATCTTTGTACCTTCAAGGTTCTACCTCTCTAGACTGAACAAGGGTAGGTTCCACACCTTATTATATAGCTTGGACTATACAAAAAACTAATTTTATGGAATTTTTATCAACTATAATGTTTCTTAACCAAGACTTCCCAAAATGAATATAGATAATGAAAAAAATAAATCTCCTTTTATACCAATTTTTTAAAAAATGACCCAGGTTAACCAACTATCTAGGACCTGAGTTAGTACTAACATATCTTAAAGGGTGTTCATGATCCCCAAGGGTTGGATAAAAATTCATAGGAATCCAAGAACTACCTTTGAGAATTATTTTGACACAAAAATACATAAAATAGGATAACCAAAATAAAGAGAATGTTTGTATTCCAATATGAGTCAACTAAAAAAAAGATATAAAGGTAATGAAAAATAGGTTCCAAACCCACAAAACCAAACCAAAGTGAAATTATATAAAAAACCTATCTTTATGTGATGTATGTTCACCACCAAACACTCACATCCTACTAATGAACAAACTCACTACCACCTTATGGAACCTTTCCCTTAACTGCATCAAACAATACAATATCTACATACACCCAAAGTTATATACAAGGTGTGAGAGAAACATGCCCAATAGGATCCCACCAAGTGTTTTATAAGCCGGATTTATAATATAAAATAATTTTGATCAAGTAAATAAATATAATACATAAGATATAATTTTACAAAAAATTATGTAAAACATGGAAAATCACTCCTTGGTGTGGTTTGTAAAACATTCCAATAATCTTGGTTTTAAAGTTAATTCCATAAAAATTAAAAACATAAATTTCAAGGATAATAACAGGAAAAACTTTACCTTTTATAATATTAGTACAAGTTAGTGAGGATCCTCATATAATTTATGTAACCATTAGGCCACCTGGTGTGCACATTACCCTAGGAGAGCAGCTCTAAAGGGTAAGAGTTCACTCCCAATAATGGCTCCCTGCCACAAATTTGGCCACTTAGTGCACACATTACCATATAATAATAGGTCTATGGGGTAAAATTTTATCCCTAAGGATATATCCTTGCTTTATCATTGATCACAGTCAATTTTACCAGATCAAAATCATTAAAAAGTTATTTCATTTTCAAAACCATACAAATCATGATTTAAAATAATTTTTTGTTAATAAAACCAAAGGGATAAATACATTTTCAAATCCACAACCAAAAAAACTAAATTTTATTAAAACTTTTTTCATGCATTTAATCAATTTTAGAATCCAATTTCAAAGAGAAAGAAAGAAAGTTTCATAAGGTAAATCCAATTCATGAAACCACATACCTTGAAACACTTGTAATATCAACCCTCATGTAGAAACCACAATCCAAGACGAATCGAAAACTCAAGTAATTTATGGAGAACTATAAACCATAAATTCCAAATCCATAATCTTCAAATTATCACTTTTTAAAATATAAAACAAAAGGAATCACTTACCACTACAATTCCTAAACAACGCACTAAGAGGATTGGATATCTGGTCAAGAGTCATCAATTCCATGATGGATCTATAATGAATAAAACTAGAGACATGGATCTAAAAAATTCCCATTGTTTACATGGTTTATTCATATTGAGAAACAAGAGGGATGCAAAAATAAGGAGATCCATGACCAAATCAGAGATAGACTTTCCAAGAGAGGATTGCTGCTTTGATTGACACTTTGATCCACCAAGGATTCATGTTCAGAGAACCAAAAAGGTAAAAATAGAGTATTCAAGTTAGAATGGGTTTATTTTCAGTTGAGGGAGTAGGTTTAAGAAATAAATAGTGGATCTAGTGGCACAAGGGATGATACTTGCCTTACTAAACTGGTTTAGATTAGTGTCATCGACTATCCGCTAACTGGTGGTCCTTTAGCTAGCCAATGGTGACTATACAGTTGGTTGGTGGGTTCAGGAATAATTCTTTCATTATATTTCCCCCAATAGTATCCTAATATCTACAACATAATGTTATATCCACTACCAACCCCCATCGGTTGGATGATATCCCTCGTCGGTGATCTGGTGGACCACATGTGGCTTCATTGGTTTTAGGTTCAGATCCACTTCACACCAACTCCCCAAGACACACCCCCTGACCCCTATTAAAAACTAAAAACATAATAAACAAGTAGGAAACAAAAAAATAAGGATAAAATAAAATAATAAGTTGGTAGTACTTGAAAAAAACAGCGATATGTGGTATAAATTTTGGTTATAAATTTTTAAATTATAGGAAGAAAAGAAGAAGATATTCTTATGTAATTTAAAGGAGAATAAATTAAATTCATTCTAATTCAATCCCTTTTAAGAAAAATTTTCACCCTATTAAATAAGAATAATTTTATTTAATTTCTTATACTAAAAATAATGACAATATACCAAAAAATGTCAAATCATTCGTGAATTTCTTATAAGGAAAGAATTAATATTGAGAAGGAAAGTTTGGTATAAATTTCCCTAAAAGCATCAAATAATAGTAGCACATAGATTCTGGATAGTGGGTGTTTGTCTTATATGATAGGAAATATGAATATTTTGAAGAATGTATAAAGTGTCTAGTGGATCATGCAGTTACACTAATAGGGGGTTGAATTATTGTACACAAATTTTACTTATTTTTTTTATTTTTTCTTACCCCTTTTAAATTCAAACCTCATCACTTGTTAGAGTGAATGGGTCTTCCCTTTTTACAAACACAATTATACCACATAAAAGAAAAAAAGTAAATCAAAGCATATCACACTGTATTTTTACAAGGTTCACCCCTAATGCGGGTGACTACATCCTTGCTATGTTTGGGATGATACTAGACATAGATTCTTCACTAAAAATTCATCAATAATTACAAGTGGTCTGTCCATGTATCACCCTGAAACCATGGTGGGTAGGTATTAACCTTTTCCCAAATTATACTGGTATCCTACCATAGTTCTTTATGCTAGAATCCCACCAGTATTTCACAAATACAACACTTAACACAATGATAAAGTTCACAATAACTTCAAGATACCACTGCAACAAAAAACAGATCTTTCTCTTTGATCCATCGAGAATAAACCGATTATGAACTTATTCACTTAAACTAAAACTCTTAGACTACCACTAGATGTAATCAAAAATATTATATTCTAGTCAGTTTAGTATACTCTTCTGAATTATAGGAAAATATCTCTTATACTTCAGATCACTGTAATATATTAGAATGAACAACTGAAGATTCCCCAATTCACTACTAGTTGTATTCTTATTTGATTTACTAAAAAATATTACTTCATATCAACTCAATTTACACACATGAAAAAAATGAGTTCTTCATGGATTTATTTTTCATCATTAAATGAGAATATTTAATTTATGTAACTCTCTACATTATTTTTGTATATTTTTTGTGAAATAAAAAATCCACAACTATGAGTACTCTTTTGATCTTATTTATTAAAGTACACAATGAAACACCTTTATGAAAATTTATCTTAAAATGATAATACTTATTCCTTCACGTATAGTGTAAGACAAATTCTAGGTGATCACTTTCTCTATATGTATATTATTCCATGCATAGTACTTTTTCTTAACTCACTGCTGACAATGCAACACCTTTAAGTTTATAGAACACATAGGCAATGGTCTATAGTATTCACACTATTCTTTTGTTAAAATAACTCATTTTCAAAAACTTAATCATGTAAAATATTTTTATCAAACTCAAATCATTCTCTCAAAACTCACTTAACTTCATGTATACATACTGCATTTATCGCACATCAATATTCCAGTGACCATGGAAATAAAACTTTGTGTGATACTGCTATGATTTCTCGTAACAAGGGAATATGTGAAATATTTCTCAAATCATGCACATGAAATTCATTTTATACTTAGATATTAGTTCTTTCATGTTTCAAATGCTTCTTCACATAATAGTAGGCATGTTGTTTCTGTGTTATTTCTTCTTCACGAAATAGAATACATCGCATGTTTACTTCACATAAATTAGACCCAAAGTGAGTTTTATATCCTTCATGAATAGAATTAGTTCATGAGAATTATATTTCATGAGAATTTTGTTTTGCAAGAAAATTAGTTCTAGAGAGTTTTATTTGGAACCTTCATGTGAATATGTATAGTTATACTGGTCCTCTTCTTCTTTTCATAAAATGGATACACGTTTCTTCTGTCAACTTCATGTAAAAATAGTGTTGATATTAATACTGGTTCATGAAAACTCACCTACTTCGCAGTTTCACCCTATTCTTCATAAAATAGGTTTGTGAAAATTCAAACATACATTATGTGATTGAAAATGATAATTATTATCACAAATGCGTGGAACCACCTTCTTTACAAATACAGAGCTCCTTCGTGACTCTGTTTCTCTCTCAATAAATCTCTCTTAGAAGAGTGATAAAATTTACACTACAAATGATCTCATTATGTGTTATTTATAGGCAACACCCATAATCTAAATGCTTATGAAAATAATTTAGATCCATACATTGAATAAGTTAATGTGAAACTTCCTCAAGTTATATTTCATGAAGCATCACTGTCACTAGAAATACATTTTTCTCTATTTCAATTTTTCTTCAATTTAATATTCATTGAATCATTAAAACCATTTTTCATGATATTTTTATCATATTAAAATCATAAAAATCATGAAAAGATGTTTGAATGTATCATCTCAAGATTTGGACAACGTTGTGTGGTGATATTCCGACGAATAGGTGCTCTCAGATAGGTGTGGTGAAGAAGATGATAGACTGTGATGATCGAATGGCTGAAATGAACTTGTCAGATGACATACATTCTTTCCATGTTTTTTAAATGGACCTACAGTTCAATAATAGAATCCCACATTAAAATGTATTAAGGTTGATCACTTTTTTAAAATATAAGGAACATTGTTAGCCGATCAGACATTAGTTACCAAACGCTCCCATTACTATCTGGCACCCCCATATATCAGGCGCCCTCTTCCTCTATCATGCCACCCTATATAGTGGTGTCCACCTTTGCACTTCTATGTCATGATATTCAATACATCCCATTAGCTTAGTCATGCTGGATATATTAAGGTTGATTCTAGTTCCCACCTAAGTAGTGGAACACCTAAATCCCTTAGTTGGTTGATTGGCTCCATATTTTTTTATATACAAACAATATATTAAAAAACTTCTACTATATATATCCAAAATCAGTAAAAATATTATTCAAATATACCAAACCCACCTTATTAAGAATCTAATATCCAAAATTCTCTTTTTCTTTTGGAATCAAATCATCAATTCCAATGATTATCACTTATTTTAATGTTATAAACAATGTGTCACTTCAAATAACCAAAGAAACATGTTTTCTGAACTACTGATTAGTTATACAATAGTCACACTAAATATTGATTCACTTTAAGTAACTATACCAATTAAAACATCCTTGAAAATTTATGAATACCTCTCAAGAATAATTCAATGGTAACAGCTTCATACTTCAATCACAGTAACATTGACTTTTCATTAAAGACGTATATTGAAAACAATTAAAACACAAATATTATTATAATCAATTTGGGTTCCTCAATATCCCCATTTGGATTTTTTTTCAGTACCCATTTCACTTTTAAAGTCAATGTATTATTCTCCCCCCTTACTTTATAATAAAACAAAAGACATAAATATGGGAAATAATTCAAATCATCTCATTTTGTAACAACTAAACTTTTCTTCTTCTCTCATTTAATCTCCTTATTTCATAAGATATGTCACTTAATAGAAATTAAAATTGATCTTCTTGAGAGAAGGGAATCATCACCTTTCTTAAATAAATGAGTCATTAATTATCCAGCTTTAAGTCTATATGGGATAACCCATTGTGGAAAACAAGTGTGATAAATTCATACAACAAAGTTGTCAATAAAATTTTCAAAATATGATGCCAAAAATGAAACCTTATTTCAAGGAATGTTCAAAATGTTTTCAACTAATCTCTAGAATTTATCTCAACAAACAAATTAAAAAAATTCAATTGCAAGAATATACTTCCCCTTTATCAATCCATTTTATGTTTGTCATCAATTTACTAGTTTCTCCCTTTCTTATTTGTAATTTTTATTCATATAGAGACAGAATAAAATACTTATTTAATGAAAAGATTCAATTTATATAATTTGAAATCATCAAATAAATATGTTATCATAACTTCAAATATTCATTTGATACCAATTGAGATATTCAACTTTGGTTTTTTTCATCTTTTCTCCCCCTTTAGGGATGTGCTTCATCTATTTTCTTTATCATGATTGGATTTTTTCAAGAATAATTTTAATACCAACTGAAATAAAGAACTCTATGATGGATAGAGTCCTAGATTATATATAATATTTTCACTACACTCATATCTTTAGGACTCCCCTTGAATATATGTCTCACCTTCAATTCCCTTCATAAAATAAACAAACACAAAATATACATGGGAATAAGGCGGTTCTTCAATGATTTTTAGTTAAAGCAGTAGGGATGAGATTTATTTCTCAACCCAAAAAAATCCTTTCAATTCTGCTCCAGGTTTATGAAAACTCATCATGATTTCTACTTCTTTAACTTTAAAAATTTTATCATTTTAGGATATCATGGAATTATTGATTTTTTCATCTTTAATTTTATATAGAATAGGCTTTTTCACATTAACAAGTAGTGTACTTTCATTATTTTGTTACTACTCCAACTTTTTATCCAATTCTAGCTATTCCAGTCATATGTCTAAGCACTCTTTTGGTATATTCTTAGACTTATTCTTGTGTGTAGAATCCTTATTCATAATAGCATTTTTATCATAAGAAGACACTAGTGATTTTCTTTTGTTCTTCACTAGTTCTATTTGTTCAAGAATACATGTTATGCATTTGTTAGAAATATGTCCAAACACTTTTTTCATTCCACAAAAATCACCAAAAATCATAGGGTTATCCTTTTTAGAAAACCTCTCATGAAATTTGAAATTTTCATCTTGATTTTCATGTACCAAGTCAACTATTTTATTTGATTTTGAGATTAATTTCTTTTTCTATTTTATCTTGCTTCCACTAGCATTATTGTTTATGACATATTTTCAAAGGCCTATTATATGGCCTTTTCTTCCATAGTAAAAGCATATTTTCATTGATGTGACATTCATATCATCTTTCTTCTTGGGTGTAGATTACTTCACATTATTCTTAACTTTATTATCCTATTTATACTCCAAGTAATAATTTTCTGCTTTTGTTCTTTGCCTCTTCATTTGTTGTGGTCTTTTCTTCATATCGGCATATGCATAGTGCATAGTTGGAACATACCATAATTCATCATAACTATGACCAATTATGTTGAAATAATCACAGAAGTATTCAAGACACTCAAATCTATTCTTATAAAATGTATTCTTATTTATATATGAATTGTGATTCAACACTAGAGGATCTCTCTTCACATCAGATCTACTCCCCCTTAATATTGTTCATCTGTAATTATCATTCATTGAAAAATTATTCCAACAGTAAATGGACCAATGCCAAAATTTCCAAAAACACCAACAATAGCAAAAAAATATCGATTTATTCTTCTGTGGTTAAATTTGGATAGCTTTTAAATATTATTGTTTTTGGATAGCAAGATTCTTTATTTTAACTATTTATAGGGAACAATAGTTCACACTCTTCTTAATATCCACCTTTGAGTATATTGTGGATTTATCATCAGTATTCTTCACCCATGTTTGATCATAATTATTTTTGGAACCTATAATTGTATATGAAACAACATTAGTACAAATAGAAACTTCTAGATCAAGGGTTTCCTATTTCAATGAACATGCAACAAATTTATCTTTAGAAAATATAAAGCACTTTTTTCCACTTGAATGAATCTTTTCAAAAGTAAGACTATTTTCATAATTACTCTTGACATCCTTTTTTATCTCATAATTTTGTGAATATTTATCTTGGTGTTCTCTAGATTTCTAAACTTGACCTCTAACTCAAGATATTTCAGATTTAGTGAGTTTTTATATTCTTCAAGTGATTTCACCGAATCTTAAAATTCTTCCTAGGAAGTCTTTAATTGTGTTTCCTTCATATTTTTCAAATTAACTTCCATTTCAAGACACTTCATGTTGAGGAAGTTTTTCTCATCTTCAACAGCTTTCATCTTGTCTTCCCATTGACTCTTCATTTTTTGAACTTGGTCATCATGAATTTGATTTACCACCAGTAAAGAATTATTCAAATCTTAAATTATTTTTGTATTAACCTCTAGATGGGATTATTTAACATTCATAAAGATTCTATGTAGTTTCTCCGATGCACGAATCACTTATGTATAAAATTTCTTAGTCACATACTTCTCACATATAGTCCTTTTTAATTCATTTTCAATCAAAGTGAATCTTTTATTACAATGTAGTATAGATTCTTCTTTTTATTACTCATCTGGGATGAAATTATAATCCTTTTCTTTGATTTCCAAATGATATTCCTTAATATTCATGGTATCTTTATGAGATTCTTAAAGTGTATAAATCATCTCAGTAAGGACCTTCTCAGTTACTTCTTTCTCAAACATATTTCTTTTCAAGTATTCTTCAACATAGAAGAAATCTTCATTGAAAAGTGATACAATTTATTATTTGGATTCAATAATTTATGTGAATAGTTTACATATTTGAAACTTATTTTCCAAGGTTTTCTCCATATCCTCATCTTATTTTTCAAACTATGACTTTTCATCATATAGTACCTTGATAAAATCAAACATATAAGTGACAACATTAGTAGGAATATTCTTCAAATAATTTTTGATTTATAAATAAAAATCACTAAGCGATTTAATAAATTCTTCTTCATCACTTCTTGAACCAGATTCATCAAAAGGATATTTTTCAACTGATTTAACATATGCTTATAGACTAACTCTCTTGCTATATTTAGTCTTGTATGAACCCTCTTTCTTCTTCAAATTCTTTATAAGATTTATTTCCTCTTTATTTTATATATTATTCAATGTTTTTGTAGAAAAATCCTTGTTGGCACTGATGGAGATAGGAATTTAAATTTTCATCTGAGATAACTCTTTTACTACTTAAAATTCATTTAAGTCTGATACAAACAAATGGGACAATAAGATAGATCCAATCAGAGATGTAACCTTTGCTCTGATACCAATTTAAGTGCTTGGTGTATCGTGCAGGTACACTGAGAGGGGGGTGAATGAGTGTACACAAATTTTACTGATATTTATTTTCTGTTATCTTACCTATTTTTAATTCGAACCCCTACACTTGTTAGAGTGAATGGATCTTCCCAGTTTACAAACACAAT
This sequence comes from Viscum album, assembly GCA_963277665.1. Classification (NCBI taxonomy): domain Eukaryota; kingdom Viridiplantae; phylum Streptophyta; class Magnoliopsida; order Santalales; family Viscaceae; genus Viscum; species Viscum album. The sequence continues at coordinate 180,307,056 of OY728146.1, read as the reverse complement.
TACACCACATGCAAGATAGAAATTAAATCGAAGTACAACACACCATTTTTTTACAAGGTTCTCCCCCATTGTGGGTGACTACATCCTTACTATTTTTGAGATGATATAATTCACAAATTATCTACTAAAAATGAATCAACAATTACAATTGTGTTGGTTAGGTATCACCCTAAAACCATGGTGGGTAGGTATGAACCTTTTCCCAAATTATACTAGTATCCTACTAATGTTATTTATATAGTAATCCCACAAATGTTTCACAAATAAAAAAATTAATGCAATTAGAAAGATCAAAATAACTTCAAGATTCCACTGCAACACAAAACTGATCTTCCTCTTTGATCCACTAAGAATAAATTGATTCTACACTTTCTCACTTCAACTGAAACTCTTCGACTGACACTGAATGTAATCAATAGAACTTTCTTATAGTCGGTTTAGTATACTCTTCTAAATGAGTGAAAATATAACTTCCACTTCAGTTTACTATAATATCATAATGAACCACTAAATATTCCTCAATACACTACTAGATATCTTCTTCTTTGCTTTATTGAAAAATATTACATCATCTCAACTCAATTTACACACATGAATAATGTGTGTTCTTTGTGAATTTAGTTTTCATCATCATAAGAAAATATTTAATGCATTTAAATCTCCATATTATTTTTGTGTCTTCTTTGTGAAATAACATATACACAACTCTATGTATTCTTTTGATCTTATTTATGCAAGTACACAATGCAACACCTTCATAAAAATCCATCATAAATGATAACAATTATTCCTTCACATATATTGAAACACAAATTATAGGTTCACACTATCTTTTTGTGTATATTATTCCATATACAGTACTTTTTCTAAACTCACTTCTCATGATACCACACCTTTAAGTATATGTAACACATAGAAAATAGTCTGAGGTATTCAAACTGTTATTCTAATCAAATCACTCCTTTTCAAAAACTTAAACACATGCACTAATTTTATCAACCTCAAATCATTCTCTTGAAACTCACTTAACTTCATGTATGCATACTGCATGTATCATACATCAATATTTCATCTACCTTTATAATATCACTTTGTGTGATGCTGTTGTGATTTCATGTAATAAGGGAATATGTGAACTCTTCCTCAAATAATGCACATGAAAATCCTTTTATAATTAGATAGTATTTCATGCATGTTTCTCATGATTCTTCACATAATATAAGGCTCACTAATTTTTATGTTATTTCTTCTTCTTATAATAGAATACATCACATTTTACTTCTCATAAATCAGATTCAAAGTGAGAGTTTTATATCCTTCATGAATAGTATTAGTTCATGAGAATTTTAATTTGCGAGAATCTTGGTTCAAAAGAATATTTTTTCATAAGAGTGTTATGAAAAACCTCCATGTGATCACATACAACTACATTGTTCCTCTTCTACCTTTCATAAAATGGATGCATATTGTTTTTTTCTACTTCACGTAACAATAGCGTTGATATCAATACTGGTTCATGAAAACTCAACTACTTCACAGGTTCACCCTATTCTTCAAAAAATAGGTTCATGAAAATTAAAACACACATCATGAAATTACAAATGTGAATTATTAGCACAGAATCATGTAACCTCATTCTTCTCAAATAAAAATCTCCTTTGATACTCTATTTCTCTATCCATAAATCTCTATTAGAGAAGTTATAAAATCCACACAATAAATGAGATCGTTCTGTAGTATTTATATACAGTACTCATCATCTCAGTACCTATGAAAATCATTTAGATCCATAGATTGAATCAAGTCAAGAAACACTACCTCAAGTTACATTTCGCGAAGCATCACCATCACTAAAAATACATTTTTCTCCATTTTGGTTTTTCTTCAGTTTTGTCTTCATTGAATAATGAAAACCACATTTCATGATGTTTAGATCATATTAAAATCATTGGAATAATTAAATTATGTTATAATTTCTTGGCTCAATCTTTGAATGGTGTTTCATGGTGATATTCTGATGAACAGATGTTCTCGTAGGGGATCAGTGAAGAAGATGGCACACTGTGATGATCAAACAGCTAGAATGAACTTATCAAATAGAATACATTATTTTTATGTTTTATAAATTGACATACAGTGCAATTAGAGAATCCCACATCAAACGGATTATGTTTGAGTGCTTATTTAAAATAAAAGGTGAATTGTTAGCTGATTAGAAATTGGTTATTGAACGCTCCCATTACTCCTGGAACTACCCTATGTTGGGAACCCTATTCCTCTATCATGCCACCCTGTATGATGGTGGCCTCTTATGATCTTATTTGGCATGCTATGAAATAAATCCCCTCGGCTTAGCCATGATGGCTAGATCAAGGTTGATTCTAGTTCCCACCTAAGCAGTGGTTCACCTGAATCCCTTAGCTGGCTGGTTAGATCCATATTTTTTTATATAAAAACACTCCATTGAAAAACATTCATTTCATATATCCAAAACTAATAAAAATATTATTAAAATATACTAAATCCTCCATATTAATAATCTCATTCCCATAATTCTCCTTTTATATTGGAATACAATCATTAATTATAATTATTTACACTTATTTTAATGTTTTAAACAATGTTTCACTTCAAATAACCAAAGACACATGTTTTATGAACTAATGATCAGTTTTATAATCATCACATTGAATGTCACTTCACTTGAAGTAAATCTACCAATTACAATATCCTTAACAATTTATGAATACTTCTCAAGAACAATTCAATGGCATTATCTCTTCACTTCAATAACAATAACATTGAATTTTCATCAAACAAGTATATTGAAAACAATTAAAACACAAATATTACAATAATTGATTTGGGTTCTTCGATGTAAAGGGAAGAGTTGATGGAAGAGTTTGTTTTATAAATGATGGGGAATTAAAGATTAATGGCAGTGGAAAAACTAATTTTGATTATAAAGAACTGAATAATACTTTTATACTTTATATTAATGGTATTATTCACAGTCTATTAAGTGTTAGTCAGCTTTGTGACTTGGGTTTGGAAGTCGCATTTATTCAAAAAGGTTACAACATCAAATTAAAGACTGGGAATTCACTTGTGATATGATATAGGACAAATGAAAATATATATGAATTTGATAGAAAATAAAATACATGTCTTCTAATTATGGAAGAAGAAATCCAATTGTGTCACTATAGGTTAATCCATGTTAATCTATAGAGTATAGAGAACTTATAAAAATTTAAAGTTGTAGTGGATATTCCTAACTTAAATAAAAATTGCAAAAAATTGGTGCTTGTATATGAGTAAAGATGGTTCGAAATATGTATCCCCCAAAATAATAAGAGTGCATTGGGTTTACTAAATTTGGTTCACGCTGATATGTGTGGTCTAATTGTCCATACTAGAACTTATGGTTATAGGTATTTCATTTTATTTGTTGATGAGTATAGAAGGATGGGATATGAAATGTTTATATGATCAAAGATAGAAGTGTTATATTTCATAAAATGGTTTTGAAGAATGGAATAAATTGAAATAATAATAACTATGTAAATTATGAGATCATATATATAAATGGAGTATAGATCCTATGAGGTTGAAAATTACTTTGAAAAGTATGGTATTAAAAATGAATTATTATTTTTTTGTGAAAACTCCCCAGTGGAATGGGGTTTTTAAAAGAAGAAATTCCATATTCATCAATATGGTAATTACGTTGTTGATAGATAGTGGCGTCGTATTTCACTACTAGAAAGAAGTGGTTAAAATGGTTGTATATACTCATAATAGAGTATTACTCATTCCAAGAGTATACAAATCACCATACAAAATATAGAATGAAAGGAAACCTTCTTTAAAGAATCTTAGGGTATTTATAAAAAAACAATTTAAAATAAAGAAGTAAATCAATGAAAATATAGTGATCTAGAAGATGAAGGTATTTTCCTAGGATACTTAACAACAAGTAATACCTATAATTATTTCAATAAAAGACTCAATAATATTTTTAAGATCAATGATGTAAAAGTGGTTGAGAATGAATCCAGATAAGATTCTAGAATTTTTATTTCTAAAGAAGTGTTTAAAGAAGATAAAGAAATAAATAATGATTTGGTATATTCTAAAAATTTTCAGAATGATAATGATTCGAAGATCGAATCTGTAAAAGAACAAAGTGAATAAAAGAGTCATCCTATGACCCAATTAAGAAGGAAAATGGTTTAATTTTATCCAAGAAATATAATCGTAGACAAATCTTCTTCATCATGTTCTCAAAGTATGAATATAATATACAACGTTGTTCTATTATCCAAGATAGAAACCCCTTCATTTGAATAAGAGGAAAATGAGGAATCATGGGTCAAATAAATGAATGAATATTGGGATTAGATTGATAAAAATAAGATGTTGGAGTTTGTGAATAGACCAAAACATCATAACATGATTGGTACAAAGTGTGTCTTTAAGAAAAAACTGGTTGAAAATGAAAAATTAATCTGGAATAAAGCAATCATGGTTTGTAGAGATATTCTCAAGCTTAATGCATTGATGTTAGTGAGATATTTTCACTAATTTTATGAATGGAATATATTAGAATCTTATTAGTATTTTTTTCAAATAAACTTTATAATATTTCAAATGGATGTGAATACCGCATTCTTAAATGGAGTATTAAATGAAGAGTATTATATCAAACAACCGTTTGTATTTGTTATTAGAAATAGTGGTTTAAAATTTTTCAAGTTGAAAATGGATTTATATGTATTAAATAAAAAAGACCTCATGCTTGGTATGCATGGTTGGATACTTTTCTAAGGAATCTAGAGTTAAAAATAGGAGGGGTTTATCACAACCTATATGTGAAAAATTCAGAAGAAAGATAGTTTATGGTAATAGTGTATATTTATTACATAATTTTCGAAGGTAATAAAAAAATGGTTGATAAATTTTCTTGAATAATGAGTTTAGAATTTTATATATCATTTATTAGATAATTAAACTACTTTAAAGGGTTGAAAATTCATCTAAAGGTAGTTTATAAATCTCATAAGTTAAGTATGCAAGATAAGTGTTAAATAAATTTAGAGTGGGATGGTGTAAGCTTGTTTTAACTCTGATATTATTTGTAACAAATCTTAATAAGCATGGGGATAGTAATGGGGTGGATTTAACTTTATACAGAATAATCATTAGGATTTTACTCTATCCTACTATGAACATGCTAGATATTTTTCATGTTATGTGCTTAAAAACACATTTCCAAAGTTATTCAAAGAAATGGCATCTTCAGATAATGATGAGAATGATGAGATACATACAGGGAACACTACTTTATTGTTTAGTGTTCAAGGATAGAACATATATACATTTATTGTCTTATTAAAATATTTATTGTACTAGTGACATTGTGGATCAAAAATCCAAAAATATAGGAGAATTATACATAGTAATAAATTTTTTTGGATAGTTAATCAAGAAACAAGATTGTGTTTCATAAAGTATAGTAAAGGTGGAGTATATCTCAGACACCAAATCTTATACATGGATTATTTGGATGAAGAAATAATTATAAGACATCATTGAAGTGGTGAAATAACCAATGATTATTAAGTGTGATAACAAAAGTTCTATTGACTTGACTAAGAATCTAGTAAAATATTCTCACATGAAGTATATTGAGATTAGGTATCATTTTATAAAATATAATGTGGAGAATAATATTCTGGAAATATAGTTTTTTGAAACTCAATATCATGTGTAAGATATCTTTAACAAACCTTTAGCGACACCAATATTTGAGAGGCATAGGTGTTGGGACCACTTTGTGTATGAAGATTTTATTTGTCATAAACAATTGTCAATGTTGGTAAAAATGAATAAGGAGATGAAGAATGACTCAAAAGTTAATAGAGATTGGCTGAAATGAGGATTCTTGGATAATTGTAATGTAATCATAGCATTGGATGTCATGCTTGGGAAAATCTCTATGAAGTCAAATCAGACGATTGATGCACTGATCTTAAAGTTCAAAGAACTTATGTCAAAGGTAACACATTGTTTACAACAATAAAGAATGGTGAAGTATCATCCCTCTAAGGATGATTGAAGAAGAGATGGTGGAAGTTGAAGTTCTAAGTTTGATCATTCAAAATAAAAGAATTATGTGATTTTTATAAAAAGGAGAAGAAGAGAAGAGTGTTCATTTGGTTTGGTTGAGAACATATCATGCATGCACTCATGTGTATAAATTAAGAACACCCAAACCAAGTGAAAAATAAGCAGAGAGATGTGGCCATGCATCGGCTTGACATTAGAAATGGGCATGCATGGTATTGAAGTTAAGGTGATGCCAATCATATTCAGTTAAGTTGTAGAAGAAAGGAAATCACTTCACTTTGTATAAGTGGGTGAGGAAAGACATGAAAGTTTCCATACTTTCCACAGTAAATTTGAAGATACTTTTCTGATATATATTTCACAAACATCATAAGTTTTTTGGAGGACTTGTGATGCAAGATTTATGAAGTAAATAGGGAGAAAAGAATTTTTCAATTGGTATAGTTGGTCTTGCATAAGCAGGTGTCTAAGGTGGTGTAGTTTTCTAGTGTTTTCCAAAATTTTGGGGTCCAAAATTTAGAGTTGTGTTGGCATTGAGAAAAGTGGATTTATTTTAAGATGTCATCAAAATATATCAAGTAAATGAGTTTTTTGAATATAGGCTTCATGAAGTAGATTTCTCAAAGACATGAAGAATGTTGATGGTGTTCTTCGTGATTATAATGAACTTCGTGAATGAAAAAGGTGAAGATCTTTGAAAAACAAACATTGTGGACATGAAGTGCATTGCGATTGGAGTATCACAGTGGTGCAAAGTATTTTATGGAACTCTTTGCGATTACTACGAGATTTTCAAATCTGAAAAATAGCCATGGTGATTCATGAAATAGAGTGAATTTCGGCAGAAATTTTGGAGCTCTGTGATTTGGTGATAACATGGCACTGAGGTAGAAGAAAGGTTCTAGAGTCAGTGGGAAATTCCTATAAATAGGCCCCTATCCCCTCTAGAAATAAAGAGAGACTTAACAATAATTTTAGAGCTCTCTAATTGTGAAGAAGCTTTGCGGAGTAAGTTGTTCTGGGAAGGAAATGTGCTTCACAATGAAAGGTTGTTCCACAAAGGCTCAGTGAGCTTTGCGAAGTTGTGATATCTGCAAAGGCAGTTTGGTTTGTGGTAGTTCTCGGTTCCGAAAAGGTAGTTAAGCTCTGTAAAGGTCAGAGCTCTATGAGAGGCTGAGCTCTGCAAAGTAGTGAGCTCTGCGATGCAGTGAGCTCTGCAAAGTAGTCATCTCTGTGTAGAAGTGTTCTCTATAGAGGATCTTTGTGAAGGAGCTTCATGAATGAGCTTTTCAAATAATAGTTTTAAATAATTGGTTTGGGTGAACCAGTTCTTGGGAAGACATCACTAAATTATTCCATATTACAGTGTGTCCAAGAAGAATCAATTGTTCCCACTTAGATACTGATTATTACTCATTGAAGAATAACTGTGATGATGCTAAGTTGAGCTGGACTTCATTGATATAACAATCACAAAGAGTAGCTTGTGATTATAGTAAGAAGAATATAAGGGTTCAGTGTAGTCTGTGATTCATTGAAGGGGAAAGTGTAAAGAAGAACAGGTTTCAGTGCATCTAGTTTTTCACTGAAAAGGCAGAATAAGAAGAGTGTGTAGCTTATAGGTTTTCTGTAGATAAATAATAAGCTGGTTACTTGCATATTTCTAAGCAAGTAACAAGGAGAAGAAAGTTTGTGGAAGAACAAAGTATCATTGTGACATCCAACAGGTCTTGACGTGGAAGATTCTATTGGTGTTGAAAACCTTTTAACAGGGAGAAGACTGTCTCTATAGGCAATATAAAGAACCAGTTGGAGACTGCAAGTGGGAAGAGATTATCTCCTTCCCTCCTCCAAGTGTAGGAATCCACACTAACTAGTGGATTGTTTCCCTAGTCAACCCACTATAAAAACATATCACATTATAGTGGATAATCCATGCACTAGTCATTCCCATGCATATAAAGGACGTAGCTGCTCTTATTGAGTGATGAACCTTGTAAAAATATCTTGTGTGTATTTTTACTACTTTCATATTATTGCATGTGATAGGGAAAATAGAATAAGAGAATCAAGATCTTAATAGGTAAATTGGTACAGTTATAAAAAATTTAAATTGGTTTAAAAAGTTCCCCAAAACTGATTCACCCCCTCCCCCTCTCAGTGTTAGGAATATCCCAAATTGGTCCTCTTAATAGGTTGAACCTCAGAGTGAAACTAATATCCTCAAACTAAGGAGGTTGTATTTCCCCTCTTCTTATTGAACATAATAATATATATTTGGTTACTATTTTTGTTTATGAGAAATTAATTTTGTTGTAATCAAGAAGATAGGGTGGATATTATCCATGTGGATTAGAAACTAAATGGAACTGATCAAAGGAAATATGGGCATCATTGTAGCATTTTATTACTTATCTTTTTTACTATACTGATCTTTGACTCACATGGGCTTATAGAAAAATTTAATGCTCATTTCTAATATTTTTAATGGTGATAGATTCAAAAATTTAATGACATAAATATGAACTAAAGTAAGAGAAACCTTTAATTTTTATTGTGAAAGGGGGGTAAATTAAGGATGGAGGATAAATCATGGAACTCAATGGGAAATAATAACTATAGGGGGATCTTGTATATTAAATTCAAGGGAAGTGTATGATAGATAATGGTTCTATTTGGAATTATGATAATGGTTGGAAAAAAATCCAGGGGGATTGTTGCAACCACATGTTTTTCTTTTGTACTTGTTGTCAAGAATTTTGGTTGGGATTTTTATTAATGTGAAGTCATTTAGATGAATTATGAAGTTCCTTGAAGTTTATGAAATAAGTTTAGTATTTGATATGAAAATTATATAAATGATATAGGTCACACTACAACAACATGTTTCGTTCCACGAATGAAGTTGAGATCATGAAAAAATGACAAAGTAAAACTTTGTAAGGATATACATGTCTCAATAGAAAAGTACATACCACAAAGAAAATTTTGAAATTAACTTCACACATAGGTATAGAAGTAATGACATGAAGGATGTTGGGATATTTTCTCAATGCTACTAGAAATATTTTATTGTACTGTAAAATGAAATATCACATCATAAATGTATATCTTGGTGAATTAGATGATTTTATTTAAAGAATCTCATGTAATGTGAAGAAGTGACACACCATGTTATGTTCATCTATAAAATATTATTTAAGGATTAATGTTTTGAACACCCTCTATGAGAATACTATATGTTTTTGAATATTTAAGATCAAAGTTCGCACATTATAAAGTCTTTGGTCATTCCATGACCAATTTGTTAGTTAAGGGAGGTTACGGAGAAACATACATGTCACGTCATGAAGGTACTTTTCATTCCATTAATGATGGAATCTATAAAATTATAATTGAAATGCAATGTAGAGGAATTATGATGTTTTTTAAGTTATTTAAACAAATAATAACTTCCCTTTTGAATTCTAATAGATAATATCTTCTCGGATTTAATCCCATGGGTTAATTTAAGGTGGAATTTTGTCGAAGTTTGAATTTAAAATTTAAAATTCAAATATTCTCTTGTTACATTAAAATCTATTTTTTAGAAGAAAAAAGATCACATAGAGAAAATAATAAGATGAAAATTGAAGATATGGTATCATTGGATTAGTAATTAAGAATATTAAATATCTAGTATTGATTAGTAAAGTGTGATCAATCTAAATTATATTTAAGTTAAGGATTAGAATAAGATTAGGTTTTTTATATCTTCGAAGATATTGAAGTGATTTCTAGAGAAACATGAAGAAAAATCTTTCTATTTGGTATTGATTTATTTGTTTAAAATCATGTAAAATAAAATATTATGTTGATAAAAACTTTATATCCCACTTAAATTTAGTTATTTAAATAGAGTAATAGGTTGTGTACCTTGATTGAGCAGTGATCTCATCCAAAATCTTATGATCATATGCTAGTGAAGTGGTGAATAATTACAATATCAACGCATCCTTGATATGTGCTCCTTGGATGTATCCTTTTGTAGGTGAACTATGTAAAATAAATATTTACATGTTGTTTATTATTTTTATCATATTTTAATTATGCAACAGATTAAAGGTGTCTTAGACAACATGAAAGAAATATCTAATTTATTCTAAATAAAATGAATAAAGTTCAAGATACTCTAATTCACCCCCCCCCCCCTCTTTGGATGTTCATTTAGTCCAATAGGGTACAGAAAGTATTGAGTCTAGATAGTTAGTGAGTTAAAATAAAAAATCATTTTTAAGTGGAGGATGATCGAATAAATATATAGACTTCTAGGTTTGGCTGCCTCACAACCCCTTATCTTTTTTATTTTTTCTTTTTTATATTTTATTTTCATTTTTAAAATGATTAATGAATCCCATGTTCATTATTTTAATTTTAAAAACATAAAAAATAGTATTAAGTAAATGTAACGTGAGAGTTTCCATCCTTAATATAGACCCTATGGTCATATAGTAACCCTACATTATCTTGTGTACATAAATTCCAAATTGATCCCAAAAAAGAAGTCATGTCGATTTATCCTTAAACTCATGTTACATTCAAATTTATCTTGATTAATGTAACATGATCCCATGTAATCAACTAGATAATAATTAAGGATATAATAAGAAGTGTTTTCAAACTTTGTAAAGAGACTCCACTTTTCTATAAATGAGTAGAAACTCCTCTTCACTTCTTCACACATTAAATTTGTAATAAAATAGTAATTGAAACCAATATTAAAAAACCCAACATATTATTCAATTATTCACTAATTCATCTTAATGAAATAATAAATATATAAACTTTTATTAATAATAATAATCTCAAAAAATCATTGTACAGACTAAATCAGCCTTCATTCTCTTCAAGAGTATCCTTAACTTTCACATCTAATTGTTTCAACTTCAAGATATTATTTTATGAAGATCCTATGAACTTATTTTGTTACTTGGGTTCCTTATCATTCTTATTCCTATTTCACACTATTATAAAATATTATAACATACCAAACTAATCAACAGCACTATCCTTTACCACTTTTATTAGAATTTTGAATTTTAAATTAAAAAACCAACCAACTTTTCTTCTATAATCACCCAATTATTTCTTCATCATTGGATAAATATTGAATTTTAGATGAACTTTAATATTCTAAAGATATGTTGAGGATCAAGAAAAAAATAATCCATGTGGAACACATCAATGCACGCCATTTAATCGATCAAAAACCAGCACTTGATACAGATAACGATGTAACATATTTCATTATAGTGTAATAAATCTAGTTACCATGAATTTACTTCAAACTTATCTTGAAACTAATTTTCTTCAGAAATATTTATGGTGTGAAAAAAACAATTATGGAATAAATTTTAGCTTCATGATGCAATTACCAAACCAAAAAATCGTGTGATAATCAATTTTATTACACCCCACTATTGCAGTGTAATTGTGAGCTTCATGGTGTATCCTCCTCCTTCTCTGTGAAAAATATTTCATGTAACATCAAGCTAGAATATATGTCAATCACAACCTCAAAATTATGGTATAACACATATTTTGTGATAATAATCATAAGCATTATCAAATCTGGGAATAAAATCTTGGCGTAATATTTGACTATTGTGGCATGATTTTATCTTCTTCATCAAAAACTTCTTTAAAAACATACAAAACACCTCTAAACAATTATATTGATTTTTGGAACATATTTAACAAGTTATTCGAGTAATCTAAACACCACAATTGACCTGAATCAATAGATTTATTATTTTATGGGTTGAAAAAAAATAAAACATTATTATCCAATAAACATGTTCACTTCACTTCACCATTAACCAATAATCTCCCTCTTTAACTCAAATATCTCTTGGGGTGCCTTCACTCTCAAACATCTTCCTCATCACTAAAATTTCTCTCTTTGGATTTTTTGTCATCTATTGAATATAAATCACTCCCAAACATAGAAATGAATCACCATTAAATTATTTTAAGAATAAATGAGTAAACTTGGTGTAGAAATCAAGAATAATAGGTAATAATATCAAAGTTTTCCATAAGAGTAACTAAAATTCACTTCTAAACACCCACTTTCACTTTTCTTCTTGACTTTTCTTCTCAAAACTATTCCTATACATGTTATAAACAAACCTCATGTATACATACTCATTAAATGTATTAGAACAATTCGCACATCAAATACACTAACATAGAATTTTTATCTTTCACATCATGAAAAAATCCCCTAAATATATTCTACCCCTTTAAGGAAAAATGTATTCTTTTAATTTATATTATTATATCCCCCTTTTACAATAGAAATAAAAAGACAATATGAGATGGGATAGGACACCATACCTTAGCCTTGAGAATAATGAGGTTGAAATCACATTATTAACCTCAAACTTTTAAAAGAATCCTTTGGTAATTATTTGTTAAATACATATTAAAATTACTCCTTTGTAGGGAAAACTTCAAATTCAACCACCTTTTTCAGACATTTCCATTATTAAGTGGCACTTGAAATCTATATGTTTCAATCAATAATGTTGAACCAGGTTTTTCAAAATATTTATCACACTTTGATTATCGTATCCCACTAACAATAGTGACTTCACCTACACCTTGAGATCTTCAAGATGAGTTCTCATCGTCATTAATTGTGTTGTGGATTTAGTTATAACAACATGATCCACTTCTGTTTTACTTAAATTAATATAACATTTCTTCTTTGTGTTTCATGCCATGTATCCTTCTCACAAGAATAATACTCCACTGGAGATATGCATCCTTTCATCAATGCTTATAGCCTAATCCACATATACAAATCTATAAAGGTCTAAATTTTCTCTATTGTAGTATTTTATCCCTAAATAAAGAGTACCTCTGATGTAGTATTGGGGTAATTTTTCAAGAATTCCTAATCAATAATATTTATATGTTCCCAATAAATAATTATTGGTGCATACTTGGGTTATCACTCAAGGAGATTCCCAATAACTCACTATACTTCACTTTTTTTATTCTTTTATGTTTTAAATAAATAAAATTAAATGTATATTCTTCATTATGTGTGATTATTAAAAAAATAAAATAAAATAATAGAAATAAAAAACTTAGTGAGAATGGATAATGATCCTAGGTTCACCATGGATTCCTTTTATGTACTATTTAATTGTTTAAATTCATTTCAATAATCAACTCAATATCATTAATTGATGTCTCCCCTTCCACTAATAGTGTAAGAATAAATAAACATGGAATATATATCATGTATATCCATCCTCAACTTCTCCATAATGTAAGGGTAGTTATCTCACCTCAATTGAGAGTGTGATGCCTTCTAAGCATCCATCTCCATCATATTTCAGCCATCCCTTGACCAACCCAACTACATTGTATGAAGAGTTGTCTAATAGAATGTATGGAGAAGGGTTGGTGGAAAGAAGAGAGTAAAGCTAAGCCAGTTAGAAGTGTGGGTTACAATCACCATCCTAAAGCCTTATGAGTTCATTAACCACAATGAAGATGATCAAAACATTAAGAAATAAAGAGAGGGACTCATGAGATCCATAGCTTTTGTATGGATCAAAACCCTCGATTATTTATCCTTCATTGAGGAGTTTTAAAAGTGTAATAAGGGAAACAACTGAATAAATGAGGGAGAAGGAGAGGATAATGAATAAACTAATCTACTAGAATTGAAAATGAAGCTAATGTATTAAAAAAAATAAAACACAAAATTATACTAAATTAAAATGAAAACCCCATACTTTTTGACAACTTCGTACAAGGTGTCCAGATTTTGAACATTTTTTAATGGAGGGGATGAGATACTTATATAATAATTTGATCATAATTTTTCATTCATGGATAGTTTCCATGTGTAAATGGAGTGGGTACTTGGATGATTCTATATATGAATTTTTAGATTCTTCCCATGGTGATTATTTTTTTCACAATCCTCTATCCATAAATTTGTATATATGAAATCCATGTGATATAAGAAACTATACCCTTTCCTGATTTTGTGAATAATTTATGGCATGGAGGGTTTTTTTGGTGAGGAACCATGTTTGTTCAGCATGTGGCATGCGTGATGATATAATGGCCTGAAATAATATCCCTAGATGTTCTTAGGACATCATATGGTATTATGTTTTTACTTGGTGTTTTAAGTTGTATTTCAAGTGGCTAGTGTAACACCCCAAGCTTCCACGGTACGCTTCTCTCTGAATAATATAGTAGCGTGTGTTGTACGCAACTTCAAGTTCTAACACACCACAACCAATCAAACTAGCCGTTATGAATAGTAATACCTACTTTTTGAAATTTTATACACTTTATCTTTCGAAATGGACTTCATTTTTGGATTCTTAATATCTAAATTAACTTAGGGTGAAATTTTGGTATTTTTCTGGAAACTTTCATTTTTTAATGAATAGTGAAACCACTAGGTGGTAGTTAAAAAACTGAATTTTTCATAAAACTTAATTTTACCGCTTATGTGAGTGGAATTTCGAAAATCCGAGAGTCACGGTTAATATCAAGGAGTAAAATTTGGTTCATTGAGATGAAAATAATTTTTGTTGAATAGTAACTTTTTACTTTTATTTACCACGGTTAAAAGTAAATAAGGTAATTAAGGGTAAAAATGATATTAATATTACCCTAACACATGTAATAATTCTATTGGACAAGTTTAACTCAACCAAAAACAACCTTAAGAGTAAAATATTATCATTTAGATCCACTTGGATTAGATTAGGACATTTATTATTATTTAATTCAAAGAAGAGTTAAAAGAGTTAAAATCAAAGTTTATTTACTAAAACATTTTTAATATAGGGTTATACATAAGGTAAATTCGATTGTAAATATTAATTAGAAATCTAAACATATTTACTACATAACTATATTTTATTTATAATTTTTAGACATTAAATAATTTAATTTATTTATGACACAATGATGACGCAGTAATTACCAAAATAGTGAAAAATTAAAATAATTGATATTATAAATACCCAAATAAATATAATTGGAGAATTTTATTGAATTAAACTAATTTTCTAGGTTAATATGACATATTAGTATTGATTTAATTGACTTTTTTCGAAGTAATCATTCTGTTATGAGTTTCACAAAAATCAATTATTGAATAGTGTCCAAATTGACATAAAAGAGTTTTTAAAACAAATATTATATTATTAATTGATATTAAATTCTTAAAAATCTAAGGTTCAGCCAAGAGTATTATTTAATGACATTTTAATCATTAATGGACCATTTTGGGGTCTCTTGGATGTATATAGTAAGTGTATTAACCATATAATATAAAAATAAAAAGAGACATTGTAAAAGTGAAACTAATTAACTAAGAGTTAATACTTAAAGATAAGGTTAATATAATAACCCAAACCTGCCTAAATTCTATTGGTTTAGTGTTTTTAGACATATCCCCACCCTAAACTTTAAATAATACACTTTTAAGCCATTAAAAACTGAATATGAATTTATTATAAAATAATATTTCTAGCTTTTCCAAAGGTGCCCCTCACCCCTCTTATAAAAGGGCACTCCCCCTTCTCATTACTTCACACCTTCAAAGCCTTTTGGTTTGGTCAAACCCTGCCCAAATACTCTCTCAACTTCCCTCACTACAATCTAGAGTCCTTAGTTCAATCATAAATCAAACCTAGGGATCCCTTTTGATCAAATCAAAAGGAAGAACCCGAAGAAGAGGTAATGTTTTTACCACCCTTTTTCAAATTCTTTTCTTCATCAACTTCTTCTTTATTTGTTGTTACCATTATAAAATAATGAATCCATTATCTCCTATATAATATAATATTATTATAAATATGGTACAACCATATTCAGTATTCTATCCATCCTTTGAATGACATGTCACCATACGTGCGTACGTACGGCTTACCGTCTCCACGTCGTGGTGTAATTGTCATTCAATAAATTATTATTTGGATGGGTATAATAATGATGTGTAATTCATGTAAATAATAAATATAACATGATAATTATTCTGTATATATGATATACCATCCAATTATATATTATTTTAACATCAAAAGAATGATATTGTCGCTTGTGCGTACGTACAGACTACCGTCTCCACGAAAGCGATGAGATTCATTCTCCATCGTATCAATTCAAGTATAATTATCATTTGATGATTTAAAAATAATGTTTAAGGACATGATATAATTATGAATATTAATAAGATACAACCTATCCAAAACAAACACGGCTTACGTAACAAAGAATATAAACGAAAACGAGTAAGTTAACACCTGAAATGACAATAACACTAAGATATTATTAACAAATCAATGTTAAAAGATCATATATGATATCATATTAATGTAAATGATTATTTTATAATTCAATAACAATTATTTTACCATTATACATGAGGTTAACCTACCGTCGACCAAGGAAAAAGTACAAAGTAAGGGGTTTCTTATCTCACTTTTAATTCAGTGAGATTTCCATTGTTCACCACTTATTTAATGCATGTAGTGTGTGTATTGACCATGATTGTATTCATTGTGTAATATACTTTAATTTATGGGTATTCACATCATCATTGTATGATCCTTATTTCATGGGTGCATGTTTCATAAGTTACCAAATCGATAAGGGAATTTGAAATTTCAATTTCCACTCATTCGGCTTTACACATACTTCATTGATTATTTTACTCCAAGATTATGTGTGGAATCACTATTCATTTGATTATGTCATAATTTCCACTCCCCTTTATGTGGATATAATTTTTATACACATAATCACTCCATTGATAAATTCTCAAGTCATCGGTATGAACTTGATAAGAGTAATTTTTACTCAATCTCGATTTGTTGAGATAAACATCCAATTCATTGGTGTTGTTTTTACTAGAATATTTGTGAATGTCCTTTGATTATTTTACACTGAATATCCAATCATATTTATTGTATTTATATTTGTCACACATAATTATTTCGTTGATTTATCCTTAACCTAAGGATACGGCCTTTATGAGAGATTTCATCTCAATTTACATTCCATTGAGACTTCTTTGTTGTTATACACCAAATCACTTTTATGTGGTGTATATAATGTACTTTGACATAGTATATCATGAATCCCTTTATTCTCATGATATTACAATGTTTTCATTACCTCAATTATTTGTATTAAAGTGTCTCTCTTTTGGTTAGAAACTCTAACTAAAATACCATTTTTAAATGTTTTAAAGACTTATTATTCTAAATCTTGCTCATTAATGTCCATGTTTTAAAAATGGTTTTAAGGATTTATTTATATGGACATTAAAGTATTAAAATTAAAACTCCTTTTAAAAGTTTCAAAGTGGTATGGGACACTTTGATTAAAAAATCTATTTTTAAATGGCTTCTTGACAAATAGTGTGACTTTTAAATGATTTCAAGAAAAAGGGGGATATTTCTATCAAATTGTTTTGATGATTATTTTCATCTATGTCAATATCCTAAATTAATATTGATTGAGGTTAATATGATACAATAAAATCTTCCATATTGTATCGAATGAGTTATGTTTGACTCTGGATGTGCTATTTTTATACCATTCATGGTTTGTGAATAAAGTATTGATATTTCGTATGCTAGTTTTAATACGAATGTTTATGTTATGTTTAAAAATTTTCATATGAGGAATGCATTGGACTTATTAAGTGATGGGTGGAGCCCGCTATAGCTCCTCGATGCATCGGTAGGTCTCATGAGACAAACTAGTGTCTTGGCATAAGGCCTTGGAAAAATCTTATTTGTAGTCTTGGAACGAGGCCTTGGCTATGTGGTTATGATAGTCTGGAATTATGCATTCCATCATTATGAAAGTGGTTATTGATATTGCATGTTATTGTTCGACTAGTAGAATATCCATGTGAATAAGTAAATGGAATTATTTCATTTTATCTTTGACATATTATGCTGAAGTTCAAGTTTAAATGGCTTTTGTTTTAGTTATAAATTTCTTTAAGTGTTTATGCTTATCTATGAAAGCTTCTGCTATATTGTTATCCTTACTAAGCATCTGAGCTCACCCCTTTCAATGTTTTATTTTTTCTAGGATGTGAAGAAGTAATTTATGAATGACCTGCAAGGATAGTATGATGGGATATGAAGACAAGATGTTGTTGTAGTTTTTTTTACCTTATGATGTAATGTAAGACTTATGAATATATCTAGTGTTTCCAAGACTACTAAACTAATCGGTATTTTGAGACTTGATCCTTTGTGATCATGCAAATGTTATGTAATAATGCATCGACTCTGGGTATCTAGGTTCGGGGCGTTACAGTTGGTATCAGAGGAAGTTTAGTACAAACCTTGGAAGCTATATTTAGATAAACTCTGATTAGATCACATAGCCCTAAGAGAGAATATGAGGATTAGTATAGAAGAACATACTAGAATTTTGGTATTGTAGATATTTTTTGAGTTTTCTGAGCAATACATCCCTATCTGGATACGAGTAGGTAGAGGCGGCTCTGGCACAGATGTACCTAGGGGTAAAACCCGAAAACACCGCTTTGAGCTAGACTCGAACAGGAACTGGTGCACGACAACGGGCCTTGCTGCACTCTTGGTTACGACACTCCCGGGGGATATTCTTTGGTAAATTCACAAGATTAGTATGAACCATTATTAAGGGAATACAAAAAAATTCCCCTAAGAATATATGTCGGAAAATAGATAGTGGATAACCTAGATTTTTACATAGGGTACCCCAAGTTAGGATATATTGTTCAATTACAAGATTATCCTATTATGTCTATTTTTCTTTACATTCTTATTAGATAAGTATTCAAAAACCCAAATTGTATTTTATTTTTGTTAGTTGAAAAATGGAGGGAGAAAGATCACGAACAACTCTTCTCTCTCTTCCTGAAGAACTACTTACAATTATTATCCAGAAGCCATGCGCAGATGATGTTGAAACTTTTTCAAATGTCCAAGTTACATGAAAACAACTTTATGAGACATCCAATACCTCTAGCATTGCATGATTCTTTCAAGGATCAAATACCGACTATGGGATAATGTTGAGCTCTCAACTTTCTTACCACGCTAAGCGTGGGAAGTACCATCAGGGTCTTTTCAAATTATTCACTTTATCTCAAAATTACGATGCACTAAATGATTTTCTAGATGCTGTAGAATAGGGAGACCTTCGAGCAGCCTATATGTATCAAATTCTATATTTATTTCTTTTAGGATATATGGAAACTGATTTACCAAAACCTTTTTTTGAAATATTTGAATATGAACCAGTGAGAATTTTTTTTTTAAAAACATGTTAAAGACGATGTCTCAAAATTATATATAAGAAATACCTATTTTTTATGATGCATCATTGCTTCCATCGATATAATCCAAGATGGATGAGGAGTTTTTGGGTAAAGGAAGTAGATGATTTTGAAAAATTCCTGAGGTGCCATTGTGACACATGAACGCATTCTACCAAAAGGCAAATCCGCCTAGTCTCTCCAGAGTTCATGTTGTGACCCACATATCTCTAGTGACAAAATACATGCATGACCCAATTCATGTACTCACCTATGAAGAATTAGAACTGGAACCCAATCTATATTATTGTGAATAGACTATCAGAATTCTTCATACCAAAGATCAAGTGTTGTGAAATCGGATGACTCGTCTGGTAAAAGTTCTATGGAGAAATCATAAGATGGAAGAGGCAATGTGGGAACCCGAGGAACATATGATGAAGAACCTATGTGGAAATAAATGGATGGTGAAATGTTTAAAAGTGTTAGTGATCTTTATTTATGGGATTACATTGGAATAATTTTCTCCCGTATGTGTAAACCTGCAATTTATCATGTGAAAATGATATTTGAGGAAGAATTATCTTTTCTGTTGTGGATATAGTTATAAATAACCATTTGGTCTTATATGATCATTGGTTTTGAGGAAATTACAAGTTATTATAATGAAAATGCAAGGTATGAGATAAGATTTGTGGTTAAATTATGTTATGGTTATTTTGAGTAATTTATCTCATTTTGGTAATGTTATAAAATATAGTTTTTGAAAAAGGACAACACGCAGACCGTGTGACAACCTGTTGCGTCGAAAAAATCTGTGGGAATCGAACCCACAACCAAAGTGCGATTGGGATTTATCGCCTTCCACTGGACTACATGAAGTCCCTGGTTAGTGTGACTATTATTTTTAGTTAAATGATTTTATTGATCATTAATAATTTGATTTGGGATCTTATGTCTTATCAAATGAATACCCTTAGTATAGGAAAATGATTTGGTAATTAAGTGATAAATGTTATTTTGGAAGTTGTTTGCTTTGTTGTATGGAAAATAGAATAGTATGGGATTTTATTTGAGGAGTAATGGTGGATTTTTATCTATGTTTTTATTGTGGATTTATAGTGATTTGGGTTGTTTATGGAAATGATTAGGTTAATTACTTTTAAGTATGTGACTTTAAGAGTAATTAATGTCATTTGGAGATACAATTTAACGTGGAAGACTACATTCTTATAAGTTTTGAGTTTCAATATTAGTTTGGATTATATTGAAGTATTTTAAGGACAATTGATTATTGAATGGTATTTATTTAACTTTGGGGTATTGATGGTTTAATTTTAGAAATTAAGATTAGTGTTTTTTTTTCTCTAATGGAATATCCATTTGGGGGGTCTTCAGATATTATACTAACCATTTTGGTTTTGATTAATCTCTAAAGACAAGGTAAATATATAGTTTATCCTATGTGGATCATGTATTTCTATAGAAGTTTATTCTAGCTCTTCCATTGTGACCAAGCCTTCTTGAATACTCATTGTTCAAAAAAATGAGTTAGTGGTAAAAAGTTATTAAAGAATTAAACTATACTTAAAAAGTAAGTATATCTCTTTATGTTATTAGTCAATATCATAAATGAATTCCTCATCCTTATGTAATGTAACTTAAAACAAAAAAATGTTGTCCGTTTACTTTTCCTACTGGGAGACTAAGGACCGTTTGTCCCAACACAAGTTTGTGATTTTCTTATTGTTAACTTTCTCCTGATCATGTTTTCTATCCCTCTCCATCAGAACTTGAAACTTAGTTTATCATCCATATCCATGTTTTTCTACATGGAATCCTAGTATAGGTTATCTCGGTGACCTTTGTACTTATCTTTCTTTCTTTTAAAATGATAGTTTTATTGACTCTTTTTCCAATGTGGGAATTTCCATTATATTCCCAAGACCAATTTTAAAAATTGCGCGGACGAAATTTATTGAAGGAGGGGAGAATGTAACACCCCAAGCTTCCACGGTACTCTTCTCTCTGAATAATACAGTAGCGTGTGTTGTACGCAACTTCAAGTTCTAACACACGACAACCAATCAAACTAGCCGTTATGAATAGTAATACCTAATTTTTGAAATTTTATACATTTTATCTTTCGAAATGGACTTCATTTTTGTATTCGCAATATCAAAATTAGCTTATGGTGAAATTTTGGTATTTTTTTGGAAACTTTCATTTTTTGATGAATAGTTAAACCACTAAGTGGTAGTTAAAAAACTGAATTTTTCATAAAACTTAATTTTACCGCTTCTGTGAGTGGAATTTCAAAAGTCCGAGAGACACGGTTAATATCAAGGAGTAAAATTTGGTTCATTGAGATGAAAATAATTTTTGGTGAATAGTAACTTTTTACTTTTATTTACCACGGTTAAAAGTAAATAAGGTCATTAAGGGTAAAAATGATATTAATATTACCCTAAAACATGTCCTAATTCTATTGGACAAGTTTATCTCGACCAAAAAAACCTTAGGAGTAAAATATTATCATTTAGGTCCACTTGGATTAGATTAGGACATTTATTATTATTTAATTCAAAAAAAAGTTAAAATAGTTAAAATCAAAGTTTATTTACTAAAACATTTTTAATATAGGGTTATACATAAGGTAAATTCGATTGTAAATATTCATTAGAAATATAAAAATACTTCCTACATAATTATATTTTATTTATAATTTTTAGACATTAAATAATTTAATTTATTTATGACACAATGATGATGCAGTAATTACCATAATAGTGAAAAATTAAAATAATTGATATTATAAATACCCAAATAAATATAATTGGAGACTTTTATTGAATTAAACTAATTTTATAGATTAATATGACATATTAGGATTGATTTAATTGACTTTGTTCTAAGTAATTATTCTGTTATGAGTTTCACAAAAATCAATTATTGAATAGTGTCCAAATTGACATAAAAGAGTTTTTAAAACAAATATTATATTATTAATTGATATTAAATTCCTAAAAATCTAATGTTCGGCCAAGAGACTTATATCATGATAGTTGTATCATTAATGGACCACTTTGGGATATATTGTAAGTATATAGTAAGTGTATTAACCATATAATATAAAAATACAAAGAGACATTGTAAAAGTGAAACTAATTAACTAAGAGTTAATACTTAAAGATAAGGTTAATATAATGACCCAAACCTATCTAAATTCTATTGTTTGAGTATTTTTCGACCTATCCCCGCACTAACCTTTAAATAATCCACTTTGGATCCATTAGAAACCGAATATGAATTTATTGTAAAATAATATTTCTAGCTTTTCCAAAGGTGCCCTTCACCCCTCTTATAAAAGGGAACTCCCCCTTCTCATTACTTCACACCTTAAAAGCCTTTTGGTTTGGCCAAACCCTGCCCGAATACTCTCTCAACTTCCCTCACTACAACCTAGAGGCCTTATTTTGATCAGAAAGCCAACCTAGGGATCCCTTTTGATCAAATCAAAAGGAAGAACCCGAAGAAGAGTTAATGTTTTTACCACCCTTTTTCAAATTCTTTTCTTCTTCAACTTCTTCTTTCTTTGTTATTCCCATTATAAAATAACTAATACAGTATCTCCTATATACTATAATATTATTATAAATATGGTACAACCATATTCAGTATTCTATCCATCCTTTGAATGACATGTCACCATACGTGCGTACGTACGGTTTACCGTCTCCACGTCGTGGTGTAATTGTCATTCAATAAATTATTATTTGGATGGGTATAATAATGATGTTTAATTCATTTAAATAATAAATATAACATGATAATTATTCTTTCTATATGATATACCATCCAATTATATATTATTTTAACATTAAAAGAATGATATTGTTGCTTGTGTGTACGTACGGACTATCGTCTCCACGAAAGCGATGAGATTCATTATCCATCGTATCAATTCAAGTATAATTATCATTTGATTATTTAAAAATAATGTTTAAGGACATGATATAATTCTGTATATGAATAAGATACAACCTATCCATAACAAACACGGCTTACGTGACAAAGAATATAAAGGAAATGAGTAAGTTAACACCCGAAATGATGATAATACTAAGATATTATTAACAAATCAATGTTAAAAGATCATATATGATATCATATTAATGTAAATGATTCTTATATAATTCAATAAAAATTATTTCACCATTATACAGGAGGTTAACCTACCGTCGACCAAGGAAAAAGTACAAAGTAAGGGGTTTCTTATCTCACTTTTAATTCAGTGAGATTTCCATTGTTCACCACTTATTTATTGCATGTGGTGTGTGTACTGCCCATGATTATATTCATTGTGTAATATAATTTAATTTATGGGTATTTACATCATCTTTGTATGATCCTTCTTTCATGGGTGCATGTTTCATAAGTTACCAAATCGATAAGGGAATTTGAAATTTCAATTTCCACTCATTCGGTTTTACATATACTTCATTGATTATTTTACTCCATGATTATGTGTGGAATAAATATTAATTTGATTATGTCATAATTTCCACTCCCCTTTCTGTGGATATACTTTTTATACACATAATCACTCCATTGATAAATTCTCAAGTCATCGATATGAACTTGATAAGAGTAATTTTTACTCAATCTCGATTTGTTGAGATAAACATCTAATTCATTGGTGTTGCTTTTACTAGAATATGTGTGAATGTCCTTTGATTGTTTTACACTGAATATCCAATCATATTTAGTGTATTTATATTTTTCACACATAATTATGTCGTTGATTTATCCTTAACCTAAGGATATGGCCTTTATGAGAGATTTCATCTCAATTTACATTCCATTGAGACTTCTTTGTTGTTATACACCAAATCACTTTTATGTGGTGTATATAATGTACTTTGACATAGTATATCATGAATCTCTTTATTCTCATGATATTATAAATTTTTGATTACCTCAATTATTTGTATTCAAGTGTCTCTCTTTTGGTTAGAAACTCTAACTAAAATACCATTTTTAAATGTTTTAAAGACTTATTCTTCTCAATCTTGCTCATTAATGTCCATGTTTTAAAAATGGTTTTAAGGATTTATTTATATGGACATTAAAGTTTAAAAATTAAAACTCCTTTTAAAAGTTTCAAAGTGGTATGGGACACTTTGATTCAAAAATCTATTTTTAAATGGATTCTTAACAAATAGTGTGACTTTTAAATGATTTCAAGAAAAAGGGGGATATTTCTCTCAAATTGTTTTGATGATTATTTTCATCTATGTCAATATCCTACATTATTATCGATTGAGGTTAATATGATGCAATACAATCTTCCATATTGTATCGAATGAGTTATGTTTGACTGTGGATGTGCTATTTTTATACCATTCATGGTTTGTGGATAAAGTATTGACATTTCGTATGCTAGTTTTAGTACGAATGTTTATGTTATGTTTAAAACTTTTCATATAAGGAATGCATTGGACTTAGTAAGTGATAGGTGGAGCCCGCTATAGCTCCTCGATGCATCGGTATGTCTCATGAGACAAACTAGTGTCTTGTCACAAGGCCTTGGCAAAATCTTATTTGTAGTCTTGTTATTAGGCCTTGGATATGTGGTTATGATAGTCTGGCATTATGCATTCCATCATTATGAAAGTGGTTATTGATATTGCAAGTGATTGTTCGACTAGTATAATATCTATGTGAATAAGTAAATGGAATTATTTTATTTTATCTTTGCCATATTATTCTTAAGTTCAAGTTTAAAAGGCTTTTGTTTTAGTTATAAATTGCTTTAAGTGTTTATGCTTATCTATGAAAGCTTCTACTATATTGTTATCATTACTGACCATCTGAGCTCTCCCCTTTCAATGTTTTATTTTTTCCAGGATGTGAAGAAGTAATTTATGAATGACCTGCAAGGATAGTATGAGGGGATATGAAGACAAGATGTTGTTGTAGTTTTTTTTTTACCTTATGATGTAATGTAAGACTTATGAATATATCTAGTGTTTCCAAGACTACTAAACTAATCGGTCTTTTGAGACTTGATCCTTTGTGATCATGCCAATGTTATTTAATAATGCACCGACTCTGGGTATCTAGGGTCAGGGCGTTAAAGGTAGAGTGATTTCAACATATTATGAAAGTAATAGATATTTCATCAAGAACTTTATAGTTTGTTTCATGCTTGAGGTAATATTAACTGATGCTTGAGAGGGTGTTGTGTGTAAATGAGAATTGCATTGGAAGATGAGAATACATCTGTGTCAGTAGACCTTGCAATGGGTATTTCTTACACTTGAAAAATAAGAGATCAGGATGATCATTACATTGAGGCTAGATAAATATATTCATTGGTTTTCTCAAATTATAATAAGTTCAATTCTTTTTTTGTTAGATCTTAAGGATTTATTGTTAAGGGTTTATAATGTGTGTTGAGTGGTTGAGGTTCTGTTGGAAGTGAAAGATGGTGCATTGGGGGGAGGCTATGTTGTATATGGAATGGATCATGATGTTTCATGTATTTAAGTGAATCACTGGTTCATTCAGGAGAATATGAATGGTGAGTGTGCCCCATAGTTTTAGTGCTATAGTTAAAATCACCCTGATCCCACGTCATAAATCACTTGGGGGTGATGCTTCTTTTATAAGTTGGGATTTTTTTGAGATCTGTATCAATTGGAAAAACATAACATACATAATAATTCACTAACTCATGGGTATTAATTACACTTTATATGCACAAATGTTATAATACATACCATTGATCATTCTCCACACTCTTTCCAACCTGAGCCGGTCACTGATTTGTTATAAACGTGCCCTCCCAAGGGTGTTTGTAATCTTAGGTCAACTGGCTAGGGTTGAGCTCTATTTTTTTCTAATTCCTTTAATTATTTTCATGTAAAACCCTATAAAACATTCAATGTGTATTTTTTAAAAATTTCTCATAATCAATTTAAACACAGAATTTTATTTTATCATTAAAAATACCATTTTAGTTCATTTTCATATTAAGCTCCCAAAACACTCTATAAAACTAAAAAATTATTATTCTATATATTTAATATAAAATATTATTGATTTATAACAAAAATATATAAAATATATACAAAAAAATATGGATGAATCACTCTCCAATACTTTAATTATTCCTTATCTTTAAGATATCTCTCAACAATAATGTTCATAAAGAATCCACTTCATTCTATGTTCAATCCTTGATCAATGAATGTTTAATTGTAAAATATTCAAGTAAATACCAATGTAAACATGTAATCAAATTTTCAAATCCCTCTTATTAAATATCCTTACCTCACTTACCAATTTGAAAAAAAAAATTACAATGAAATTAGTTAAATTAATCAATTTTCTTCTTATGTATTTGAGTTTAATATTCACCTTTCATATGTCACTCTCATTAATAAAGTGCTTCTTCTTACACTTTTAGTTAATCTATTCGTATGAATATTAATTATTTAATAATTAAGCATAAAAAATATGAAACAAATTCATTCCAAACATAAGTAATTCCCTGAGGTTATTTTTGATAATCAAGGAATGGAAGAAAAATTTGGACAATCGGATCTTATATTTTTATTTACTATTATTTGTGGATTTTTATTTTTTTCATCTATGAACACACCATGATTTTAGAAATTTTTAGAGACATTAATTTGGATCCCAAATATTAAACTTACTCAAATTCAAATGAATTTATTTTTTTATTTTTTATTAGTTAATTTTTAAATTGTTACTTTTTTAGCAATTAAGCTACTCAAACTCAAGTTCCTTAATCCAATGAATGTATATTAAGTTGTGGTCCACTAAAATGTTTTTCTAATTAAGATTAATTACCTAGTTTTCAAAAAAACAATCCATATTTTCTAAATTAATTATGTCTCATATATAACTCAATAAGATAATTTACACAAGTGGGTAAAACACTCAAACAACTTTTTATTCAACAGAAAACAAAGAAAGAGAAGAAAAACACACTCAAAAACTATAATAGGTAAATATTATCCCTACAATTAGATTAAACTTCATTATTTAAATCACATAAAAACTCAAAATATAGGTAAATTAAAAATCTAGTGTGATAAAGAAATACAACCTTGTTATTTTTATTGGTATCATGAGATAAGCTCTAAAATGCTTCCTTCTTCATCCTATAAAAGGAAACAAAATAAAATCAGAATTTCTATAATACCTTCTAAGTCACTAAATCATCTAATTTTGAGTTTTTTTATATTTTAGATGAAACTTTTATTTCCCAGGTGTTGGGGGTCAAAAATTGGGATTTTTGGGAAGACATACCAAGATGCATGGTTAACGCATGATTTGTCTAACCATGTGAAAAACCATATGAGGGGGTTACAGAGGGTGAAAGTGGGGTTTTTCATGATTTGAGTGTGGTTTTTTAAACCATGCAATACCTAATTGTAACCACCTTCCTTGATTTTCAAGAAAATAGTATCCCTACGGTCGGCGTACGGTTTTCCTAACCATGCGGCCAAATTGTACGACCTATCTAGGTCACTTAAAAATTGGTATTCTACATTTTTCCCATATTTATTTAATAACCCATTTTCCATAATTTTCCTTCTCCCATAGTGTAAAGATCCTCCTTCTTCTCCTTGAATCTTCCCCTCTCCTTTTGTGGTTTATTTCCCTTGGATTCATGGTGGTTTGGCTTGAGTTAAGTCATTTTCTTTGATTCTAATTCTTCTTTTCCCCTTTACCAAGCTTGTTATCTAATTTTCATGTATATGTGTAACCCTAAGTGATGGGGGTGGAAAAAACTAGGGTTCTAATGGTTTATTTGGGTTGGTTTATTGTGGATTAGGTGTGTGATTTCTTTCCCTACCTCTTTTGGGTGGTTATCGATATAGAGGATGAGTTTTAAACTAAGTATAAGGTAGGTGTCTCTATTTAAAGGAACTTTCTATAGATTACCTTTAAATTTATAATCACCTTTGGTATTTATTTTTTAAATTTACATTAAAATAATTTTTGATTTATGTGTATTCCATGTTTGTTATGATTCATGTATTGGGTTGGAAATTTGGGTGCTTAAAGAAGGTTTTCCAAATGGGTGTGACTTGTATGCACACCAAGTGTTTGATAAAATGGTTGAAAGATATTATAAAATTTAAATGTATCTTTAATATGCTTTTGGAAATGACAAATTCCTTATGATAGTTGTTTAAATGAAAGTGGACATGGTTTTTTTTTGAAATTGTCTTGTGAAATGTCTTGTTTGATATGAAACATGTGTTGTGATTATGTTGGTATGGAGTGGAACATGGATTAATCAGGTTGTGAGTGAGGGTTTGTCTATGGGAATATGATAGTCTTGTGGGGGAATACCATGTGAGCTTACATTTTGGTTTCCAAGTGACCATGATAACATTTGGGTAGGAAGACCATGAGAGCTTCCATTTGGTTTTTTAGAGACTATGAGAGCTCTTGGAGTTTGGCTTGAGGAAGCCCATGGGAGCTTCCATTATTTCTTATTCTAATAGAATACTTATTATATCACTCACATTATACCCTTATGGTTAGATACCTAGGTTCACTTAATCATACTAGAATGGTTTATATGCTTTAATAATTTTATTAGTGTTATGTTTCATGTGTTGAGATATGTCATACCCAATTTCATTTATTGATTATATGATGATGATGATGTTATTATTTCCCTTATTGTGTTAGGTATATGAATAATGTTCTACCTTGTGGTATTGGTTATTAATTTTATCCATTCTTGGGTTTTGTTTTGGAAAAAACTTTTTATTTGAACTATAAGACCAACGGGATTTAAAAGTCTTATTTGAAAAAAAAATGTATTCAGAGTGGTTTAGTTTTGAAAAGTGTTTTCAAGCTAGTTTATTGGTTTGTATGCATAAAATCCTTAAATTGATTCATGTAAGTATCCTACTGGTCTTTGTACCTCACACTCTATATATTCCTTAAGGAATATATAGATTTTTTTTTGCAGGATACATGTAAAGGCAAGGTCATCATATACTTGTGTGGATCTTTTTTATTATCGTTGTATGATGTTTTGTGGAGTATACATTGTCTCATTGATTTGGATCATGTGTAGTAATTTTGGGATTTTTTATCCAATGGGACGTATGTATATTCTTTTTTTTGTTATTGTTCTCATTCTTTTTAGTTTTGATATATGACTTGAGATATTATATATATAGACCTTTGGCATGACTTGTTTATATGATGTTTAGTTCTATTTATAATCTTTGATTATTATATGTTGCATTGCTCTAGATTTTTATTTATTTATACTGACTATAAATACATATCAGTGTGGATGTCTCATTCCATGGATGGCTCATTTTGGTTTACTATGGTCGAAACTTTTCCCAAGAGATTATTGGCTATACCTAGTGCTTGTTTTCATCCCATGCTGATTGGGAACACACTTTGGGTCGTGTGGTGGGTTAGCTCAGGTGATGGGTCAGGTCATCCTGGGTTGGTTCATTAAAAAATGGTATCATAGCTTGGTTGTTATTTTTGGTTCAATGGTATACTCGAGCTATTATAATCAGGGATTGGGAGGTAGAAATGGGGGAGTGTCTAGAAAGCTCTTCTTTATATCGAACCTCGAGTTTCCATGGGTGGTATAAGATTTGTTTTACATTTTTAGCCCATTTATGGGTTGTTTTGATGATATTTTGAGGTATTTCCCGATTAGTGGTGATTACCAGTGTGATCTCTAGGGTCGTTATGATTTTTGGGGTGAGATAGTTAGGTCTGGAGGAGATGCACAATTAGTGTGCATGGTTAGTAGTAACTATTCATAGCCCTTGTAGCCTTGTCTTCCAAACCACCAGTGACACCCACACGGT
This sequence comes from Viscum album, assembly GCA_963277665.1. NCBI lineage: Eukaryota > Viridiplantae > Streptophyta > Magnoliopsida > Santalales > Viscaceae > Viscum > Viscum album. The sequence goes on along the minus strand of OY728146.1, from coordinate 180,276,672 downwards.
GGGCACATAGTTTTCCTAATCATGTAAAAAACCATTCAAAGTGATAAATGCTTTTAATTTTTTATGTTTTGAATCCTTTCTTGTTTATAGTTACTTTTGATGCTAGTGTTTCTTGTTTATACCCATGATGAGGGGTTTATTTTGGTTCATTTGATGTGGTCGTGATTAAATTGTTCTTTATGGAGATTTTTTTTGGTGTCTTGTGGAAAATTCATCCCAAAAGTACCACATCCGGGCATAGATAGGGTGTTATGGAGAACACCCCACAGGTGAACCCTCCTCTTGATCTAGCTTTGGTGGATTTATTGATTCATGAGATTCAATCCTTGGGCCAAGTGGGCAGCCATGAGCAGACACGGATGATGGACCATGCTTAGGAGTTTATAAGTAAAAATCCACTGGTATTTTGTGTAGAAAGGGGACCCAATTATCTTGATGATTTTTTGGATCATATCAAGTGAATATTTGATTTATTTAAGACCACTGATACCTCTAAAGAGTAATTTTCCATGTATGTACTGGAAGGACTGGGTAGGAAGTGGTGGCAGTCAATGGTGCTTTTGAGGAGGCATGAGGGTCTCATGTAGTCCACTTTCAAGGTGTCTTTTAATCAGTGGTTCTACCCAAAAACTTTGAGGGTGGAGAATGCGCATGAGTTCTTGAATTTGAAGTAAGGAGATTATTCGGCGATAGAGTATACTTCCAGATTTACCAATTTGGTCCATGTTTCTCTGGATCACCTCGTGAATGATTGTCTCAAGGCTTGGTGTTTCAAGGTGGGATTGAGGCCAGAGATCAAGTATATGCTTATTATTTTTCTACTGACTTACTTAGAGGTGGTTGATAAGTTGGCTATGGCAGAGGAAGATCTGACTATCAAAACAAATACCAGTGGTGTTCTTTAGTGGGAAAATCCAGAGTTCTTTATCAGTATAGGAGTAGAAGTGGGATGAACCTCAGTAGGGAAATGGAAAGAGTGTCCAACAGTCATTATGTTTAGATCTTGTGGATTATTTAGGGGGTAATATAGTTATTTTTTATCAGTTTTGGAAGGTGGGGTACACCATGCCTAATTTCCTAGAGACTCTAATTATGTGACACCAGTGTGGATGTCTAGGCCATCTCTAGTGCTTCTATCAGTTGGCTTCATGGAGGAGCAGTGTGGGATCGACTTTTCTGAAAGGCTCTAAAGCTTATTAAGAGGTTTATAGGGGTGGGGGTCTTTCCCTTATAGAAAGGGATATTCTCACTAGGGGTAGAAGATGTAGGGTGGGTTCGAACTGGGTAATCTCTATGTAGAATAGGTTAGGCTAGAGGAATCAAATTTCATGTCAGTCACCATTATAGGTAAAATGTTTATTTATTCCTCTATGGCATCCATTTTATTTGATATTGGCACATACCATTCCTTTATTTTTATAAAAATGATTGACTCTCTGGGTATGTGAGCTAATTTGATGCCTTGTGTTATGGATTTTCTAATATCATTGGGTAGGAAGAAGGAATAAGGTTTCAAGTTCCCTAAGTGTTGTGTTTTAATGAATGGTGTGGAAGTCTTTTGGGACTTCCATGTTTTAAATATAGATGTGTTCAGCCTTATCATAAGCATGGATTGTTTGATTAGATTTAAAGAACTCATCAGTTATTATCACCATAGAGTCTAGTTCTTTACTCCTGACAGGAGCACTCACATATTTCAGGGTGAGTGGGACCCACGATTAGGAAGGGAAAGACCAGTTGATTCAAAGTTTGGGTTGATCTCATTCTATATATCCATGTTGTTTCTTGATTCTATCGAGCAATGTCTTAGGGTGGACTTCCAGTGGTCATGGACAAGTACCCAGACATGTTTTTGGAGGATTTATTCAGGTTTTATTCCCCTAATGTAGGTTGATTTTACCATTGGTCTACTCCTAGGGATGAGACCAATTCCCTTTTCATTTTACTAGATGGATTCATCTGAGTTAAAAGAGTTGAAAGTATAGCTAAATTATCTTTAGGGTAAGGGTTTCATTCATCCCATTATGTCATCATGGGATTCACCAGTGTTATTTGTGAAGGAGGATGAAATAATATAACATTTCATAGACTACCATAACCTCAATCAAGTAACCATGAAGAATAAATACTTTCTACCTGGAATTGATGACCTCTTTGACCAGCTTAGGGGAGACCATTGGTTTTTCAAGAACGGTATGATATTCAGGTACCACCAACTGAGGTTCCAGGAAGAGGATGTTCTAAAGACTTTCTTTTGGATCCAATATAGACATTTTGAGTGTTTTTTTATTCCATTTGTTCTTACCAATGATCCATAATTATTTATGGAATTGATGAACTGTATTTTACACCATTCTCTGGACTCCTTTGTGTTCATGTTTATAGACAAAATCTTGGTATATTCCAAGACATGGAAGGATCATGCTGACTATGTAGATTTTTTTGGGTGTTTTGAGAGAGAATTGTCTATATGAAAAGTTTTACAAGTTTCAGTTTTTTATTCAAGATAGGCCACATGATTTTCAAGGTAGGAGTTTCAGTGGACCCAAATAAAGTTTGAACATTCATGTCTTCTGATCAAAATAATAATGTGTTTGAGATACATATATTTTTGGGCTTGTATGGGTATTATAGACTCTTCATTCAATAATTCTCTAGGTTATCTTTCCCCTTTACAATATTGAATAGGAAAGGGGTGAATTTTGAGTGGTATGGGAAGTGTTGGAATTATTTTGAGTAGTTGTAGACCCATTTGATATATGAACTAGTATTGATTATACCCATGCCTAGAAGAGAATATGTTGTGTATTTTAATGCTTATGGTGTGGTTTTGGTATGTTTGCTGATGCAGGATGACCATGTGGTGGGATGTGGCTCACAGAAGCTCTCCCACGTGAGAGGAATTATCCCACCCATGTCCTAGAATTGGAAGTTGTGATGTATGAACTGAATTCATAGAGAAATTAACTCTTTAGGGAGCATTTTATAGTGTGTTTGAATCATAAGGGCCTAATGTATATTTTCACCTAGAGGTACATGAACCTCAGATAGATTCGTTGGGTGGAATACCTTCAGACTTTTGATTTCAATATTACTTATACACCTAGGAAGTGGAATGAGCTTACTAACATATTGATCATGAATCTTCTAATATAGGTTGTTCAGGAATTAATGGATGAGTTAGGTCTGATGAGTTTGTTTGATGATCTAAGATTGATAGTGTGGGAGGATGGAGAGAAGGTGTTCTTAGCCAGTGTGAAAGCTACACCCCCTTAATCAAATGGGTTAGGACAGATTAAGTATCCAACCCCAAGTTTTATAAGATTATTAGTGCCTTAAATGGTGGGGAGATCTCAGGTGAATGATCATAGTATCTTGATGGTTCTCTATTATTTAGTAGATGAATCATAGTTACTTTGTACCTAAGGTAGGAGGTGATGAATGAGGCACATAATTCTAGTTGGGTAGCTCACCTCAAGGAAGCCAAGATGTTTTATACCATTATAGGATGGTATTGGTGTCCTGGGATCAGACGGGCAGTAGAAGATTTTGTTTCCTGGTGCTTGACCTGCTAGAGAATCAAAGCATAACACAAGATACTAGTTGGGTTGTTGAATCCACTTCCCATTATGATATGGAAGTGTGATGATATCTCTATGGATTTTTTTTATCGATCTAACTCATACTCTCTAAGAGGGAAATATTCCATATGGATGATTATCTATTTTCTGATGAAATCATCCCATTTTATTCCCATTAGAGAGTCAAAAAAATGTATAGGAACTTAGATGCCTATATGTTCAAGTGGTTATTCATTTTCATTGAGTTCCCTCAAAAAAAGTTTCAGACTATTATTTCCATTCCACATCCCACATTTGGAAGGGAATCTGGGAAGCATTGGGAACTAAGCTGAGATTGAGAACTGTGTATCACTCGTAATTGGATGGTTAGTCTTAGCAGACCATATAGACCCTAAAGTAAATGTTGCAAGTGTGTGTGCTTGATTTCAAAGGTTTATGGGAAATTCACCATTCATTGGATGAGTTTTTATATAATAATAGATATCATTTATTGATCAAGATGGCCCCATTTGAGGAATTATATGGATGATCATTCTAATCCCTATCGTGTTGGGTCGAGGTGGGTGAGAATTCCCTGGCTGAACCAAGCCTTGTCCAGGAGATGACTGAGATAGTTCGAATGATTCAAAAATGGTAAGTGACAACTCAGAGTCTCCAAAATTCATATTTCAACCATCATCATCACTCCTTGGAGTTTCAGGTTGGTGATCAGGTGTTTTCTGAGTATCAGTTTGGTTGGGACATCATCGCTTGGCTAAGTAAGGGAAGTTGGTGTCCTGAAATGTTATGACTTTACCAGTTTTGGATCATCATGGGAAGGTAGCCTATCATTTGGAGTTTCCACCATGTATGACCTCAATCCATGAAATATTTTATGTTTCCCAATTGAATAGATACCATTTGGACCCATCTCACATGTTGGAGTGGGAAGATTTGGAACTTGAGCCTGAGACCATCGTCATAGAGTAGCCTATTCATATCATGTATTTTCAATACAATGTGCTTCATATTAAGTCGATCCCATCAGTCTATATGCTCTGGTAGTAAGAAGGAGATAGCCACAATACATGGGAGTGGGAATCTTTGGTAAGGGAGGAGTGGCCTCACATGTTCTCTTATGAGAATAACTAAGGACTTGATGGGGGAAGAAAGTGGCATGGTGGGGATTTTGTGGCACCCAAAAGGTCACTAGTACATTTAATTTTGAGTTTTGTTTATCTTTTAGTTGGACCTTGGATTTCTCGGGTGTCGGGGTTGAAAATGGGGATTTTTGGGAAGACTTACCAGGACACATATTTAGAGTACAATGTGGCTAACCATGTAAGGAGGATACATAGGGTGATGGTGGGATTTTTCATGGTTTTGTCACATTTTTTCAAATCATTTGACACCTGGGAGGATCTATACAGCTTTATTTTTGAGGAGATAGTATCTCCACATGGTAGGTGCACGATTTTCCTGACCATGCAGCCAAATCGTGTGGTCTGTCCAAGTCACTTAAAATTTGGTATTTTAACTTTTTTTATTATCAATTTTATAACCCTTTAGACCACATTTTTCTTCCCCCATTATGTTCAAATCCTCATTCTTGGACTTAAATCTTCCCCTATCCCTTAGTGGTGTATTTTCATTGGTTTCAAGGTTTTTTGGCTTGAGTTAAGTAATTTTATTTAATTTTTATTCTTCCTTTCCCCCTTCTCAATATTTTTCTTCCATTTTCATGGAAGTGTGTAACCCTAAGTGATGGGAGTGTTTGAACCTAGGATTTTAATGGGGGATTTGGGTTGCTTTATAGACTAGGTGTATGAGGCCTTATTTTACCTATTTAGGGTGATTTTCATCATAGAAAAAAAGTTTTGGACTGGATCTAAGGCAGGTGTCTCTATTTAAGAGAATTTTACATGGATTGTCTTTAAATTTATAATCACCTTTGGTTTGTTTTGTTTAAATTTACATTAAAATGATTTGAGATTGATGTTTATTCCATGTTTTTTGTGATTCATGGATTGTATTGGAAAATTGGGTTCTTAAAGAAGATTTTTCAAATGGGTGTGGCTTGTATGAACACCAAGTTTTTGACAAAATGGATAAACAAGTTTTTTATCATTAAATAGATCTTTAAAATGATTTTAGAAAGTTTTTTTTTAATGTGTTTTAATGAAAGTGTTCATGTTTTTTTTATGAAATTGACTTGTGAAATGGATTTTTTGATATGGAACATGTTTTGTGATTATATTGGCTTGGAGTAGCAAATGGATTAACTAGAGTATGAGTGAGGGGTCATATATTGGACTGTGAGAGCCTTTGAAGGGAATATTGTGCAATATTCCATTTTGTTTTTCAAGGGACCATGAGAGACTTTGGATAGAAAGACCATGTGAACTTCCATTTGGTTGTCGAGAGAACATGAGAGATCTTGGAGTTGGGATGGGGGAAGACCATCAGAGCTTCCATTATTACTTAGCCGACTAACATACTTGTTTCCTCGCTCACATTATACCCTTATGGTTAGAGCCTTGGGTTCACTTATTTGTGAAAAAATGGTTTATATAATTTATTCATTTTATCAGTTCCAGGTTTCATGTGATGATATATGTTATGCCCAATTTCATTTATTGATTATATGATGATGATGTCATGCTTTCCCTTATTGGGGTGGGTATATTAAGCATGTTCTATCTTGTGGAATTGGTTATTTATTTGATCTATTATTGGGTTTTGTTTTGGAAAATGTGTTTTATTTGAACTAGAAGAAAAAATTTATTTCAAAGGCTTATTTGAAAAAAAAAATTCAAGGTGGTTTTGTTTTGAAAGGTATTTTCAAACTATTTTATTGAATTTAATGTGTAAAATCTTCAAATAGATTCATGGTGGTATCCTATTAGGACTTGTGCCTCACACCCTACATATTCCTTTGAGAATATATAGAATTTTTTTCAGGACATAGGTAACGGCAAGGGAACCATGTACCTAGGTGGATCTTCTTGATTACCTTCATCTGGTGTTTTATGGAGGAGACATGGTCTCATGGAGTTGGATTATGTGGAGTCGTTTTAGGATTTTGTATCTATCGGGATGTATTTATAGGAATTTTTTGGTATTGTTACCATTATTTTGAGTTTTGAGCTATGACTTGAGATACCATGTATATGGACCTTTGGTATGAATTACTTATATGATGTTTAGTTCAATTTATGGTATCTTCTTTTCATATGACACATTACTATGGATGTTTATTTATGTATGTTGACTCTGATTACATATTGGTGTGTCCATCCTATTCCATGGATGGGTCATGTTAGTTTACTGTGGGAGAAACTATTCCTGGGAGATTGTTGGTTATGCCTGGTTCTTGTCACCTGCCCATGAAGATTGGGAATTCACTTCAGGTCATGTGAAAGGATGGCTCGGGTGATAGGTTGGGTCAACTTGGATCGGTTCATTACAATTTTATTCAATGAAAATTGAAAAAATAAGAATGTGGGAGATAAAAGAGTATCAGTTCATCCCTCAGGTAGTGCTATGTTTATATTGTCTTCAATGAGTTAGTTTATTGGTTATCCCCAATCCAAAGGTTGTTGTGGTTTATGTGATACGAACCACCACATATGAATTTTTTTGGTGCCCATAAGTAGAAATTGAGAGTGAGGAACCCTAAGAGAAATGGAAAGTGTTTCATTCCCTGATATTAGAAAAGAAAATAAGTGAAGTAGGGTAGGTAAAAATAAATAAAAGGGATACTTGTTTGTTGAATCCACCTCCATGTGATGCTTTTGTAAATTTTTTGGAGTTTGAGGCTTTAATTAATTCCATGAGACTTATTCATCTTCATGTACCACCTAGTGGTTTATTCTTATTCAAAATTCCACAATATATTCTCCTTGATGGTGTATTCTTACTCTTCATCGCACTCTAGGGATTTAAGTGGCTTGACTGAGACTATGTTATAAAATTAAAAGGAGTGAGAATGTAGTTCAAGTATTTAACGGTTAAATGATATAGAATTTAATGAAAGGTCAACAATATTTATTATCTTATCTATGAGCTATTGATATTTATATAATTCCACTGGTAGTTATTCTAAAAGTTTAGGGATAAAAGGATTGCATAATTTAGCTTCCACCTCTTTTAAGATATTAATGATAAAATGGAGGGAATATAAGAGACTCTTTAGGTTCATTGAACACTTGTTTAAGGAACTCTAAAAAGTAGTGGGATAAATAATTTATTTCTCTAGACAATCCTTCTAAACATTATTTCTCAATATCTTAATTGATATACTTGATGAGATCTCTAAATTATTCCTAATTATAGTTTGAGCTCTATAAAACCCTCACCAATTTATCTAATAATAAAATAGTTACATCTAATGAAGAGGGTGATTCCAAAATCAATTCCACTTTTTAGTTTTTAAAAAATTTAGTTGAAAACAATGGAATATTTATAAGGTGAATAAGAAAAATTAATGATTCGTTTCCTCCCCAAAAACAAATCCAAATTAATTGGGGGAATTTTAAATTAATTACCAAAGAATAATATTTATATTACACCTAAAATTCATTATTAGCACAAACCTGGGTCATTTATCAAGGAGTTATCCAATCAATCACAATCCTTTACTTATTTTTATTTTTAGTGTTTTCATGTTTTAAATAAAGAAATGGAAATTGGGGTTGTTTATTATGTGTAGTGATTACCAAAATAAAATGAAGGAATGTAAAAAAATGTTAGTAGGTATGAGGAATGATCCTAGGGTTGTCGGGTATTCCATCATTTTATACTTTAATTTTTTAAATTCATTTCAACAATCAACTCAATATCATTTGTTGATTTATCCCCTTCCCAAATGTTGTGGGATTAAACACACTTAGAATACCTCTCATTCATATAAATCCCCAACTCCTACGTAGTGAAAGGGTTGTTCACACACCTCAATTGAGATTGTGATGTATTCTAAGTATCCCACTCCATTTTATGTCCTTCATCCCTTGAACAACCTAAATCCATCATATGAAGAGTTGGATAAGAGAAGGTAAGGAGAAGAGATGGTTGAAAGAAGAGAGTGGAGATGTGCCCATAAGGGGTGGGGTAAACTTTCCTAGATAAACCCTTATGAGCTCACTTATCACAACCCGTCCCTCGGGGCCCATGTCGTGACTACCCCAAGCCCTCCTTCTATAGGCCAGGGGTTGGTGACTAGCACCGGAAAGGCATATCCATAAAATGGGAAGGCATTGAATTTAAACTTATACAAACACACTGTCCAAGAACACAACAAAATGCAACCACGAAGTAAAATTACAATAGTAAAAGTCGGAATACAATCCCAACAGAAAAGATACAACTACAATATAAAATAGAAAAAAAAACAACTCCTGATATCATCCTCCAAAGATCCTACCTGGAGGGGTAGGTACAGCCCATCTCTGTAACTCTCCACGTCAACTGTCATCACCGTCCACCATCAGGTCCTAGTTCCCCAAGTCTCAGTCAAGGATGTATGTCGTCTGCATAAGACAAAACAAGGTGCAGGCAAATCCCGTGTAGGGGTGAGTATAACAATACCCAGTAGGGACCCCGAGACCCCCTAAGGTCTCTTAAAATTCCATAATGGAAAACCACAAAGCATGATCTCAATCACAAAGCACAAAGAAAAAGACTCAACTCAAACTAGGTATAACTTAAGTACATAAGTACATATGATTAGTTGTAAAGCTAGATTATCTTATTCTGTCAAGGGTTCTGGTGCTGATCCACACAGGATCGCTCGGTGCTGATCCACACAGGATCGCTAGGTGATGATCCACACAGGATCACTAGGTGTTTATCCACACAGGATCCCTAGGTGCTAATCCACATAGGATCTCTAGGTGCTGATCCACAGAGGATCGCTAGGTGTTGATCTACATAGTATCGATAGGTGTTTATCCACACAGGATCGCTATTCATTCTTCATGTCTTAGCTAGCCACTGGATTCCCGTACATAGTACGCTTGATTCTGGGAGGATCCGCTCCTCAATCCATCAATCATACTTCAACTGGCACAAATTCCCATGAAGAAGTAACCCACTGATCTGTCACGTCATAAGGGTTCCAATGTAACATATGGCGCGTCAATTAGACGCCCGGTCTGAGAGTTATAGGCATTTTAGTGCCGAGGTCCCGGTTGGATTCAGGTACGATCCAACATGGCCGTACTCCAACTTTCTCCAAAACATAGGTGGAGTATCTCAAAAGGACCTTCTCATCCCAAGGATTCCAACGCCATAGATGTCTTGTCAAACGGGCGTCTGGTTTGTAAGATAAGGCCTTTTAAGCGTATCTAGGCCGAAGAGGGTCCGGGTCCAGTCAGACCGACCCAAACCGATCGTCCTGGGCCAACCTGACCCAATTTGGGTCCGACCTAGCCCAACCTGGTTGGGCATCGGCGGTTTCAGCCCGCTAGGCCGCGGACTGGCCCAATCTGAACTGGCTAGGTTGGGCTGTGGTGGGCTTGGCCCACTGAGTAGTAGACCGGCCTGGCCCACCGGCTGGGCATGACCCGCGTGAGGGGTTGCGCAGCTCCTTCTTCCCGAATAGCTCAAAGAGCCGTTCATCTCTTCAATCAGCGGCGCCATGTGGCGCTGCCTTGCTATCTGCAGGACTCGCAGGGCACGGGTCCCCCTCCGCTGCGACCTCCACCTACGGCGCGCGACAGTGCGCCACCCTTCCGCCAATGTGGCCAATAAAAAGTAGGTCACCCCTACTAGTTTTTCATGACATCGTAGGACACCGGCCGCCACCTTCACCCACCGGTGCCGGCGGGTCTTCCGCGGGTCACCGAGTGAGCTCTAGTTGTTCGTTTTCCCTTCTAAAAGCACCTATGGGCCTCCTAGGATGCCTTCGTCACTACATGGCTCCCAGATTCATCTTTCTACTCTGATTTTAAATTTTTCCATGAAGAACAAGACAGATACCGAAGCGGTGGAGGTTTTGGGCATTGTTTGTTTGGCCCGCGCCCTCCGCATTAGCATTATATCAAGCGGTTATTAAACAATTCATCACAAAGATAAATTTAATCTCATTCAGAACTTCCATGATTTGTCATATTTCAAGAACAGGGCAAATAAACAATTCTCATGAATTTAGAAATAAACAACCCCTACCTCGTAATTGGAGGTGACGTCGCGGTTGTGGAAGAAGAATTCATGCTTGATGAAGTTTTTGTCGTTCATTGATCCTGGATCGTTTCCATCCAAGCTTCTGTTCTTTATTGGTGGAAGATGTCGTGGTACTTTGACATAGGTTCCTCACAGCCGTGTCAAAAATATCAACCTAGTCCTCAATTAAATATAGGGGAAATAAGGTTAACACAATGAGAGATTAATGAGGTTCATTAATGAATGAAGCTCTTAATTTATCAATGGTGTGGTTACAAACCGAAGAGTCAATCCATTAAATGTCTTGACAACCCATCGGTCCCACTAATGCCGCTCAACAGGAGGTAGGGAAATAAAATAACAATTTTTATGTTATTTTACTATTTCTTTAAAAGTCACAAAAACTAAATTTTTCACCTGACCTACTATGGTCGAAGTTAAGCCTCCCTTATACGAATCCTGGTGATACGGATTCAATGGTTCCCTCATATTTTTAATCCGAGCATCATTTCAAAAGATAGAAAATGTCACCCACGCGTTTACTGAACGTACCTTAAAAAAAGTTCAAAATTCCGTTCTGGGAACAGTAGGCCTCAGAATCAAGCACCTTCAATTTTCACAGACTCGTAATAATCCCAAATAATTAAAAAATATGGAATTTATGGGTCTTTAAATTCTCCCCACCTTAGGGATTTTCATCCCCAAAACCTACAAGAAAACTAGGGGAACAAATGGGGGTACTGAGCACGCATCTGAGCCTCATGCTTCCATTTTTTATCCTGGAGATTCCCATGTTTCCAATGAACTCACACCAGAGAAATCAACCTCCCACAAAGGACCCTCTCCTATCGATCTTATATCTCCATCGGGAACACCGCAAATGTCGCTCCATTATCGATATCCTGCTCTCCTCAGTCGATAACATGTGATGGATCATGCACGTACCTCCTCAACAGTGACACATGAAAAACATTATGCACCCATTGCATCTATGGGGGAAGATATAGATGGTACGCCACCTTGCCTACTCTGTTGAGGATCTGGAAAAGTCCGACGAACCTCAAAGATAGCTTGTCGTCCCGGACAAACCTCTGTAATCCTCATCGGGGTGAGACTCGTAGGAAGATATGGTCTATTTCCTCAAACTCTAAGGGTCTATTTCTCCTATCATCATAAGACTTATGTCGGCTTTGCATAGTCTTCATCCTCTCTTGGATGATATGCACCTTCTTCGTAGAAGCCTGTACCAACTCTAAACCCATAAGTGCTTACTCCCCTGGGTCTATCCAGCATAGTGGTGATCTACAATGTCACCTGTACAAGGCCTCAAATGGAGCCATGATGATGGTGGAGTGATAACTTTTGTTGTATGCGAACTCAACTAGTGGCAGGTGGTCCTCCCAACTGTGGCCAAAATCGAGGACACAAGCACGAAGCATGTCCTCGAGTGTCTGTATGGTCCACTCTGTCTGAACACCTGTCTGAGGATGAAAGGAGGTGCTCAAGCATAGCTGAGTCCCAAATGCCTCCTACAATCCCTTCTACAAGCGGGATGTAAAACATGTGTCGTAATCTGAGATGATCGTTGATGGCACCCCATGAAGTCGTACAATCTCCTATACGTAGAGGCGTCCCAAGCTCTCTACTGATCCCTACTCTCAGATGGGTAGGAAGTGGGCCGACTTTGTGAGTTGATCAATGATCACCCAGATGGAATCGTGGCCCCTGGACATACGTGGTAGTCCTGTCACAAAGTCCATGGATATACCATACCACTTCCACTCTGGTACCTTAAGTGGATGAGCTAAGCCTACTGGTACCTGATTCTCGGCCTTCACTTGCTGACAAGTGAGGCATCGTGATATGAACTTTGCCACCACTTTCTTCATCCCTAGCCACCAGCACTAACGTTAGAGGTCCTGGTACATCTTCGCCACTCCAGGATGTACCACCAAAGAGGATATGTAGAACTCCCTCAACACCTCCTCTCCTAATGTCACTGGTACCATAGTGCATCCTATGAAGAGGATGACGTGCTCCCCACCTTCAAAAAATCCATCAGGAGCCTATCCTGAGGATATCTGAGTATGTTGGGCCTCGCAGTCTACGTCCCCAAGTTGTGCCTCCCTAAATCGTTAAAGGATTTGGGGAGTAAATGTCATAGACTAGAGGTAATCTTCTCCATAACTATCCATGAAGGATAATTACAATGTGGCTAACTGCTCTATTGCCTCACTCAGCAATTGTAGACCTGACCTCCTGCTGAGTGCGTATGCTACTACATTCCCCTTCCCAGGAGTGTAGACTATCTCAAAGTCGTAGCCCTGGAAGAACTCTAGCCATATTCATTGTCTCGGGTTCAGGTCCTTCTGAGAGAAGATATACCTGAGACTCTTGTGATCATATTAGACTATAAAACATTCACCCATCAAGTAGTGTCGCCACATCTTCAGTGAAAAGACCACTGCTATTAATTCTAAGTCATGGGTAGCGTAGTTCTGCTCGTGCTGTCTCAACTGCCATAATCCATAGGCAATCACCACTCGCTCCTGTATTAGGACACAACCTAGTCCAGTCCCTGATGCATCGTAGTACACTACATACCCAATGCCCTCTTCTGGTAGCCTCAAGATGGGGGTACTCGTCAGTATCTGTCTCATCTCCTGAAAACTCTATTAGCATCTCTCTATCCACATGAAGGGCTATCCCTTATTTTTCAAAGCTGACAAGGGTGTCACAACTCTGGAAAAAATAGGTATGAATATTCAGTAGTACCCAGCCAATCCCAGGAAACTCTGCACCTCGGTCACACTCCTGGGTGGCTCCCAAGAAAGCACTGCCTCTATCTTCGCCAGATCCACTATAACTCTAGCCTCTGAGATAACGTGCCCCAGGAAGTGAAATTCCAATATCCATAACTTTCACTTCGATATCTTTTCATAAAGTTGGTGCTCTCAGAGTGTATCCAGAACTATCTGTAGGTGTTTGGTGTGCTCCTCCTCCGATGCTGAGTATATCAAGATATCATCAATGAAGACCACCATGAATCAATCGAGGTAAGGCTGGAAGATCTTTTTCATGATCCCCATGAACACTTCTGGAGCATTGGTCACGCCGAAGGGAATCACCAAGAACTCATAATAGCCATACCAAAATCTTAAGGTTCTCTTCAGTACGTCCTCATCCCGTACCTTGAGCTAGTGATAGCCTGATCTGAGGTCTATCTTCAAAAACCATCGAGCTCCCTTTATCTGGTCTAAGAGATCATCAATCCTTGGGAGTGGATACTTGTTCTTCACATTCACCTGGTTAAGGCATTGATAATCCACACAGAGCCTCAGACTCCCATCTGTCTTCTTGGAAAACAAAATCAAGGATGCACATGGAGAAACATTGGGCTTTATGAACCCCTTCCTCTGCAAGTCCTCCAACTATACCCGCAACTCACGAAGCTCCACGGGGGCCATTAGATATACTGGTGTAGATATAGGTGTCATCCCAAGATATAAGTCGATATAGAAATCTACCTCTCTATTAGGAGTTAGTCCCAAAACATCATCAAGAAAGACATTAGCATACTGGTCCACCACTACAGGATAACTCAGACTCCCCACATCAACTAGTCTAAGGATAAGGCTAGCCAACTGATGAGTGATCAGCTACACCATCCTCCATGTAAGTACATCCTATACTATAAAGGTTCCATTCTCATCGGTGAGGGAAAACCTGATACCATCCTCGTAAAAACACTGCACTTTATTCTTAAAACAATCGATCTGAGCATGGACTGTGGATAGCCAGTCCATACCCAAGATGATGTCGTAAGGCCTTGACGCTGCTACTAGGAGATCCTAGCTAAAGATCTCACCTCCTAGAGTGAGTTCACACTGTCTTCACCGGTGTGTAATCATTGAATCTTCTCCCATATGAGTCTCTAATCGTAAGGATTGAGCCAAAGGCTCCATCAGAATCTCTGAGATCTGAACGAGTGTCATGGAAATAAAATAGTAACTGGAACTTGTGTCTATAAGAAATGCAACTAGAGTGGAATAGACATAGATCATACCTCTGATCATCTCTGGAGCACCATGGTCATAGGCATATACCACCTGAAGCTGATCTCACCCCTATCCACCTACTCCCTGTGGATAGGATGGACCACCTGGGGGTGGTGGTGGTAGAACCTCAAACCATCGTCCACCACCTGCTGCATGACCTGCTCCTCTGTCACATTCACCGCCCTGCGAACCCCCTCGCTCAAACCTTGGACACTACCTCAGTGGTCCCTTGGTCATATATTGATCATATATGTGGGGATTTGGATAGTCACAATCCATATGTCCCTATCCACCATAAGAATAATGGGTTTTAGTCCTCAGAATACCTCCTCTGCCTCGCGAGCTCCGCACCTTTAACCCTACATCCTAGGGTCACCCACTGAAAGGTACGACCTTCTTGGACCTCTACATAATCTGCCTACTACCTGTTATAGATGACTCGGCTAATTTTCATCCATAGGTGGCTCTCACTATCGGTTCCTGCTCATATAAGAAGTTCTTCACCAATCCAGCCTGCGTTGGGATATTGATTGATATCATTGACGCTCTGATCTCCCACCGGAGACCCCGCTCAAAGGTCTGGGCCCTGAAGAATGGGTCTTGTAGCATATCAGTGGAGTATTATGAGAGGTCAGTGAATTTCTCCAAGTACTGGGCCACTGATAGGCTGCCCTATTGTAAGTGCAGTAGCTCCTGGATACACACTGAGCGTAAAGTTGCTGGTACGAACTCCGCCATAAAGAGGGTCTCGAAGTCCAACTAGGAGAGTGTCACCTCCTCGTGAATCTAGAGTGTCAGACTCCACTATATCCTTGTTGTGCCCTGGAATAGGCAAGAATCTAGGATCACTATCTTCTCTACTGGTGTCTCGACTAGGCAGAAAACCCGTGCCATAGCCTCCAGTCGGTCCTCAGCTGCCTAGGGATCTGTCTCGCCTCGAAACCCCGGAGGCTTCTATCTTTGGAACTCATGCAATGCACTCAGTAGGCATGCATGGTTTTCTAGTGGGGCTAGTGGAAACTGCTACCCTACGAGTGGTGGTGTTGCTGGTACACCACCTGAAGGTGCCAACATAATAAGAGGGCCTTGTATTGTAGTCTCGTCACTCGGTGGGCCATCATCGTGTACTCTCTCTGGAATCCTGGCTAGCTGTCTACGCGGCAGCATCCTGAAAAGAAACATGTGTGCCACAGTTAATAATTTATACCTAGTGAGCTGACTTTAAATGGATTAAAAGTAAAACATTTCCAAAACACACGCAATCACTATTTTTGTGCACCAAGTTGGAAATCAGAATTCAGGGTCCGGGTGTATGGATATGTCAACTGCCACACCAACACTGGACTCTCCGAAATAAAAACCACACTCAAAACACTTAAAACTATTGGTTTATTAGAAAGATCAGAGTCCTAGTTCTTTAGTAGAACTGACTCCTCTAATACCACTTCGTCACGACCCATCCCTCGGGGCCCGTGTCGTGACTACCCCAGGTTTGTCTTCCATAGGTCAGGGGTTAGCGACTAGAACTGGAAATGCGTATCCATAAAATGGGAAGGCATTTCCTTTAAACATATAAAAACACACAGTCCAAGAACACAACAATATGCAAACACCGAGTAAAAATGTAGTATTAAAAGTGTGTACTAAAAGTAAAGGGGCCGGAATACAAGCCCAACTAAAAAGATACAACTACAAAAGAAAACAGAAAAAAAACACCTGAGATCATCCTCCAAGGATCCTACCTGAAGGGGTAGGTATAACCCGTCTCTGCAGCTCTTCATGTAAACCATCACTGTCGTCCACCGTTAGGTCCTAGTTCCTTGAGTCTCAGTCAAGGTTTCCCTTCATCTACACAAGACACAACGAGGTGTGGGTGAAGCCTGTGCAGGGGTGAGTATAAGAATACCCAGTAGAGACCTTGATACCCCCAAAGGTATCTCAAAATTCTACAATGGAAAACCACAAAGCATGATCTCAATCAAAAATCACAAAGAAAAAGACTCATCTCAAACTAGGTATAACTTAAGTGCATAAATACATATGATTAGTCGTAAAGCTAGATCATCTTATTTTGTTAAGGGTTCTGTTGCTGATCCACACAGGATCACTCAGTCCTGATCCACATAGGATCGCTAGGTGTAGATCCAAATAGGATCGCTATGTGGTGATCCACATAGGATCACTAGGTGTTGATCCATAGAGGATCACTAGGTGCCGATCCACACAGGATTTCTAGGTGTTGATCCACACAGGATCGTTATTCATTCTTCACATCTCAGCCAGCCAATGGATTCCTGTACATAGTAAGCTTGATTTTGGGAGGATCCGCTCCTCAATCCATCGATATTACTTCAACCAGCACTAAGTCCCATGAAGAAGTAACCCAATGATTTGTCATGTCATAAGGGTTCCAATGCAATAGACACCGCATCAATCGGACGCCCGGTCTGAGAGTTATAAGAATTTTAGTGCCGAGGGCCCAGTTGGATTCGGGTACGATCCAACCCAGTCGTACACCAACTTTCTCCAAAACTCATGTGGAGAATATCAAATGGACCGTCTCATCCTAATGATTCCAACATCGTAGATGAATCGTCAAATAGATGTATGGTTTGTAAGATATGGCCTTTTAAGCGTATCTGGGCCGAAGAGGGTCTAGGTCAAGTCCGACCTGGGTCTGACCTAGCCCGGCCCAACCCGACCTGGCTAGGCCGCAGTGGGCTCAGCCCACTGGGTAGTAGACCGGCCTGGCCTGCCAGCTGGGCATGACCCCTCCTTCCCGAATGGCTCAAAGAGTTGTTCGGATCTTCAACCGACAGTACCATGTGGCATCGCCTCACTGTCCGCGGGACCCACAAAGCATGGGTTCCCCTCCACCATGGCTTCGAAGCTGTGTCCTCCACCTACGGTGTGTGACAATGCGCTGCCCTTTTTCCAACATGACCAGTCAAAAGTCGACCACCTCGTTGGTTCTCTACGGTGTCATGTGGCGTCGCCCCCTTCTGCGGCTGGTGAGCGCCGACCGCTGCCTTCACCCTTCAGCACTAGTCTCCAGCGCTGTCATGTCGACGCCACACCGGAGGGTCTTCCTCTGGCCACCAGGTGAGCTCCGGTGATCCGTTTTCCCTTCCAGAAGTTCCTACAGGCCTCCCGATATGTCTTCGTCACTGCTTATCTCTTGGATTAATCTTGCTGCTTTGATTGGAAATTCATCCCCAAAGAACGAGACAAATACCAAAGTGGAAGAGGGTCCCGACCTTGTTCATTTGGACCACTCCCTCTTCATTAGCATTATATCAAGCGGTTAATAAAAAATCCCTCACAAAGATAAATTTAATCACATTCAGAACTTCCACAATTCATCATGCGTCAAGAACCCGGTGAAGAAACAATTCTCATGAATTTAGAAATAAACAACCCCTACCTCGTAATTGGAGGGGACATCGCGGTTGTGGAAGAAAAATTCATGCTTGATGAAGCCACCGACATTCATCGATTCCAGATCATTGTCATCCAAGCTTCTGCTCTTCATCAGTGGAAGATGTTGCGGTACTTCACTAGAGGTTCCTCAGAGCCGTGTCAAAAACCCCAACCCAAGACTCAATTAAATAGATGGGGAAAGGAGGTTAACACAATGAGAGATTAATGAGGTTTATTAATGAATGAACCTCTTAATCTCTCAACTGTGTGGTTACAAACCGAAGATTCAATCCATTAAATGGATTGACAACCCATCGGTCCCACCACCGCCGATCAATAAGAGGTAGGAAAATAAAATAACAATTTTTATGTTATTTTATTATTTCTTTAAAAGTCGCAAAAACTAACTTTTTCACCCAACCTATTGCGGTCAAAGTTAAGCCTCCCTTAAGAGAATCCTAGCACTACAGATTCAATGGTGCCTTCAGATTTTTAATCCAAACACCGGTTCAAAAGATAGAAAATGCCACCCACGCATTTACTGAACATACCTTAAAAAAGGTTCAAAATTCCATTCTGGGCACACTGGACCTCAGAATCAAGCAACGTCAATTTTCACAGACTCGTAATAATCCTAAATAATTTAAAATATATATATTGAATTTTCAGGTCTTTACATCACTAACCATAATAAAGATGAACAAAAAATTAAGAAATTAAGAGAGGGACTCAAGAGATCCATATCTTCCCTAGGGATCAAAACCCTCAGTTAATTCTACTCCATAGAGGATTTATAGAATAACAGTGGGGAAAATACATAAATAAAATAGGGAGAAGAATAAAGAAAGTATATATGATACTAGAATTGAAAATAAAGCTACAATATTAAAAAGAAATAAAGTAAATAATTATAGTAAAGGAGAATGAAAACCCTACACTACTTCACAGCTTCGACTGAGGTAGCCAAATTGTGAACCCTTTTCAATAAAGAGGAGATATGTTTAAATAGGTATTAATCCCACCTCATCATCGATAAATAGTTTCCATGTGTAAATGGCGGGTTATCTTTGATGAGTCCATGTATGAGATTTTGTATTCTTCCCTCAGTTTTTATTTTTTCCATAATCCTCTGTACAGTAATTTGCATTGATGAAAGCCACATAGAGAAAGAAACTCAACTATTTCCCAATTTGGTGAAGCATGTATGATGTGGGGGTGATTTTTTGTTAAGGATTAACACATGTAAAGTGCATGGAATTAGTGATAATACAATGGCCTAAAATAATATCTCTAAATGTTCTTAGGTCACTGTCTCGTTCCTAGTTTTCGGCCACGAAACACCCAACGGCTCCGTATCCAATGACTGATGGACCTGCTTTCCAAAGGCAGGCGTTCACCGGATGGTCTGACCAGCGACTCTTAAGAACTCACATTGGTCAATAGGATGGGAAGTCGGGCTCATCACACCCTTTTTGGGGGGGAATTATTGCCTGTTCCGGGACTCTCTTATAGATTTAAGACGTATTTATATGTTCGTGAATCTTTGGTTTATACCCAAACATAGTATCCACGGATTCAACCCTGGTGGGAAACGGTCAATAGGAATCAGGGTTTTGGAATCATTTATGCCCAAGGTTTACCATCCATCATTGGATTAATGACCCTGAAGGTTTGGAACTCGATTGAGGTAGCACTAGGAGTGGCGTGGTGAACCGATGTGGGGATGATCGGATCGACCGGTTGTTGGGCTTGAACCTCAGGGAGGCTTCCTACGTACCCTGCTTAGGAAGAAGGGATCAAAGTCCATATAGTTCGGATATACAGTTTATCGTCATGCTGGATGAGGGTGGAACTCAACGTGAAGAAACGACTGAGTGGTGGGCTTGAACCTCATGGAGGCTTCCTACGTACCATGCCTTGACATGGATCAAAGTCCCCATAGTTCTCTAAGGTGTCGGGGAACTGACATGAAGAGAGACCGGGTGGTCTGATGGGTGATGGGTTTGAACCTCATGGAGGCTTTTTACGTACCCTGTCTAGGAGGCAGGGTTCAAAGTCCACATAGTTCACTTAGGTGTCGGGGAACCGACATGAAGAGAGATCAGGTGGTCCAATGGGTGATGGGATTGAACCTCATGGAGGCTTCCTACATACCCTATCTAGGAGGTAGGGATCAAAGTCCTCATAGTTCACTTAGGTGTCGGGGAACCGATGTGAAGAGAGACCAGGTGGTCTGATGGGTGACGGGCTTGAACCTCATGGAGGCTTCCTACATACCCTGTCTAGGAGGCAGGGATCAAATTACTCGTAGTTCACTTAGGTGTCGGGGAACCGACGTGAAGAGAGACCAAGTGTTCTGATGGGTGACGAGCTTGAACCTCATGGAGGCTTCCTACGTACCCTGTCTAGGAAGCAGGGATCAAAGTCCTCATATTTCACTTTGGCTTGGGGCTTACGCTCTGGGGCAGCCCATAGTGATGGATTGGGGCTTACACTCTGAGGAGGCCCATAGGAGGATGTCATGGTCGATGCTTACTCTAAGCCCACTTGAGTCATGCTCGGTGTGAGAAACAAGAGGCAGCAGGGACCAGAGGATCACGTCGCGAAAGGTGCATCCGTGAGAAGTGGAGTGGGGCTTACGCATGAGGGCGGCCCAAGGTGATGAATTGGGGCTTACACTCTGAGGAGGCACAGAAGGTCAGGGCTTACTCCGAGATGGACGCCTGGGGTGACAAATCCCAGCGGGAGAGGGAAAGGGGGTGCTCATGTTCTCGTCTCCTCTCTTGAAATCCACAAGGGCTTCCTTCTGATGGGTATTTTAACACCCCGGAGGAGCTCTGAACAAGTTGAGGGGTAGAAAAGTGATTCCCGAGCTCAGACTCCACATTACCGTGGGAATGTGAACCCAAGAATTCTTCATAAATCTGCTCAAGGGTCGGGGAAACCCCTTTTCCCCTACTTACTGTGGGTATGTGAACTCAAAATGGTGCGCTGATGCACCTGAAATTTATACCACGCGGATCTGGTGGCTCTGGCGGAGGCCTCGACTCGGGGCTGATGAATAGGCCAATGAGGGAGTCGTGGAGGACCTGGTTGGATCGGAAGGATTTTTCTTGACTCTGGAGATGAGAACACCGAAGTATTTGGCTGACCACTAAGAGGTGTGGGTAGTGGCGCCATTCGCGTGGGGAAGTGCCACGTGGCTGGAGAAGCCGTCTGCGAACCAGGGTGGTCCGCGGACTAATGGGCGTCCCGCGAACCAAGGTGGTTCACGGCTTCAGGTTCAATCCACAAACCAGGATGGTTCACGGATTTGGGTTCAATCCGCGAACCAGGATGGTTTGCGGAGGGTTCCAAGCAGGCAGCGGTGGCCAAGGGTGGCGCCGATCGGAGGCTCGTCGGTCGGGGCTTCGCCTGCGGAGGAGGGTGCTCCGCAGTACGACGGATGGGAAAAGAGGCATAAACTCCCTGGTCCACGGGGAAGTCATCCGTGGAGGGGGTATGGTTTGCGGTTCTCCTTTTTTTATTATTTAGGTCCGCGGTTCACCAAATTATTATGCGTTTTCCAATTCCTTCTTAATTCATATACCTGCTGTGGTTCGCGGGTGGGAATTTCACTTTTTGTGAAATCTGAAGCCTTCCTTCAACCGATCTCCTTCCTCTGAATCTGATTCCAGTTCTCTGATCCTTGCTCTCTGATCTTTTCTCTTCGATCTCTCTCTTCTTTCCCCCTTGGTCTCCTTTTATAGAGTAGGGAAAAGAATGTATCTGTGTCCACACGGCGCTTTTGGCGGAGGCCCATAACCAAATACCCGGTTCACAGCTGACTTTGTCAATCCCCGATTCGCGGTGGTTATTGAACGCTCCCCTCTTCCGCGAGGCGAACTCGGGGAGTGCTCCGCGGCCGCAGAGGGTTCCGCCTCTATTTCGTGAATGACAGCGGGTGCGGCTTGAGCCGGTCGATGCGGTCCGCGGTTGGGGCGGCTCGCGACGGTGAACCGGATTGGCACCCATCCTACCTCACAATCGCGGAGGATCTCCGCCTCCATTTCGCGAACGACAATGGTTCGCGGAGGGGGTGCCTCGCGGTTCCTGGCCACGTTGCGCTTCCATGGACCGGTTCGCGGACCGGTCCTTTGTGTCTCTTATTTGATTATTTTTCCCAAATTATTTGGGGGATTTGGGTAAAACTTCCTTTGTAGATTTTTCAGGACCCCAAAAATGCCCCCCATCGGAATGTGGTCTGATCGGAACGAAGAAGAGGCCATTCCGATGCAAAGTGGTCCTGAAACTGAGATGGTTTACGGTAGAAAGGTGGACCTGGTAGGGGACCACGCCTATAAATATGAGGATCCCTCACTTTTCCATTACCGAATTCTTCGTGAAACCAGATCTCCTTCGCCTCCACTTGTTTTCTCCTTCGCGAAGTACCTCATCCGCGAACTGGAAGCATCCTCCGCGAACCATTCTTCCTTCATGGTCACCTTCATCCGTGGACCAACTTCCCAAACGTGAACCATTACTCTTAATTAATTAAAAATCAAGTGATGACGGGTTGCGGAGGAACTTGCTTCGTGGTTTCAATGTACTGCGGACTAAATATCTCTTGAACTTTAAAAGTATTTGAGCCTTCTGAATAAACTCAGGATTGAATTTCCACGGAGCAACTTGGTTCGCAGCTTCCTGGTCAACGCTCTGTGGGCCAGGGCTTCGCGGAATAATTTCGTGAAGGGCTGTTTTGCGGAATGATTTCATCGTGAACCATGCTCCAAGGCCTCCTTGCAGATTTTGTTGTGAAGGATCCTTAACCATTCATTTTGGTTATTCTTCTCCAGATTTTTATTTCGGACTAAGTTCTCTCATTGTGCAGGGTGAAAATATGGTTCCCCATCATTCTGCGCTGAGTCCTGCTATAGAGTCCCTCTCAACTGCCTCAGAGAGACGTTCGGCTATGATTTGCAGAGCGGAGAGCGTCAAAGGGGACCCTAGCCGGTCCATCACTCCTGATGACGGTGCATTGAAGAACCTGCTCTCTCCGGCACTTCTGAGTTATCCATTATCTAATCGAATCCCACTCTATGGATTTGGTCTTCAGGACGGCTTCCCTATCCCCCTACTTTTGCAGGTCTCCCTTCTCCTTTCCTGGAAGCACCTTCAAAATGAATTCAGGCAAACATTACCCAATCTAAGGAGATAATCTCTAATTCTGGTCTAAAAGACACATCTATTCTGAGGGGCTCTTTTTGGACCCAAAGCGATCAGTGCACTCAAGAATTTTCTCAGAAATCTGTCCTTGAGGACTACCCTTCTATTATTAATCTTGATCAAAGGGATCTCAATGCGGGGTGGGTTCCCAGGTGGGATCTTCAGTCCGGTGGGCTCTTCTCAAATGATTGGGCTTGGGCTTTCTGGGTCCATCACCACTGTAGGGAGTCTCCCAATTCTCTAGAAGCTATCAACCTATACTCCGCAGTGTGGGCTTCCCAATTTGCTATTTACCCACCTTCTTTGGTCCTGCCCGACCTGTTCAGCCGCTGGTGTTCAAGTACTAATACTTTCCACCTTGCCCACGGTGAAGTCGGCATTATTCTGTGGGAAATCTACCAGATATGAGGACTTCCGATTGCTGGAAATATGTATGAGGAATTTCTGCCCACTCCCGATGCATGGGACGACATTGAACAGGTGCCTTTATTTGCGAAAGAGTTGCTGACCATGGCGGAACAATCATTGGGTCAGGCCTTGTGTGCCCGCTCGCTTATTCCTTACGGCACTTGGATAGGGTTATTTCTGAACACCACTATTCCTATGCCGAAGATTAAGCATCCCAGGACTCATCCTTACCATCAGTCATGAACCATTCAAGGTTCTTACTGGGCATTTCTGGAAGCAGGCGACTACCTTTCATGGGTTTATGAGGCGCGCCCTGGTGTGTCGCCTATGCTCTGGTTGGCCGGTCGGTTTGCTATGTTTTTGAGTGGATGGCTATTTCCTTCCCGGGATGTTAACCCAGGTGTCTGGGCCTACACCTTGATGATGGAGGCCGAGTTAGTAGAGGGCCGCTTGGTGAATTTAGTCATGCCCACTTTGGCCCGTATCTACGAGCTACTGAACCACATACAAGCAAGCGGGTCACCCTACCGTCTAAGCGGGCCATTTCAATTTTTGTATGGCTGGGTGGCAGACCACTGTCGCTGTTATGAATATCGTCACAACACGTCCATCCTGCTTCCTACCTTCCAGCCTACGCTACTGTATATAGCCGGGGTTCGCTTGAAGTCTCTAAACTCTAGTGAAGTCCTCGAGCTCCTGAACGACTTCTCCCAGTTCATCTTCACTCCCTACCCCGCCCCTTCTGGCGTCTTAATCGACAACCGCCGAGGGAGCCTGGAGGAGTGCTCTTACATGGTCTCCCTGCGGGACGGGTTTCTGTCCGCACGGATTGAAGGTGTTTCTTTGTGTGAGTTGTACGTCCCGTATCGCTTTTCTCGCCAGTTCGGATGTATGCAAGTCCAAGCTTCCCTTCCCCCTCCTCGGGTCCGAGGAATGCATCCAGCCATACTTCGTCAGTGGTGGATGATGCTGACGCGGGAGGGATCTGACGTAAGCATTCCCCTTCCTGATACGGGCGCAGCTGCTGGCCTTTCCCTGGAATATGCAAGGACATGGGTAAAATACTATCCTGATGGGATCCTAGGGAAGGCTGTCCGGCAGACTCCCAAATCGGGAGGTATGGTGGCTGTTGCGTCCACTACACCTTCCTCATCGGTTTCAAGGGAGGACCGACTAATGGCTCGTCGATCAAAGCGATTCAGAGAACTTTCTTCTCCCAACCCTACGGTGGATGTAGTTCGGGAAAGTTCATCCTTCTTGTGCGTGGATGAGGATGACCCTGTGGTGCCGGGTCCCAGCGAGACCATCCTGGAGGTTCCTCTAGTCGACATCGGGCTTAGAAACTTGGTCCCCAAGCCTGAACCGGGGTTAGAAGCTCCAGAATTTCTAGCTTCAGAGCCAACTTCTGGTGAGCACGCGTCTACGCAGGCCGCCATGCCAGACTTTATTCTCGTGTCGTCCAGTGAGGATACCAAAGATCCTCGCATCATGGTGGACCATTGGGAAGTTCGCAAGTGGGACTGGCCCCAAATCTGTGAAATCATCACCAAAACCCCCTTAGCTGAAATGGAAATGAAAACCAAAGCTCTTCGTCAGCTCTTCCTGGGTTTGGGGTCAGGTGGAATTGACTATCGGCACTTCCATTATCTTTCTTTCCAAGTTATCATGACCCACGAGGAAGCTGTCACTAGTGAATGCAATCTTGTTCACTTCGAGACCACTCATTGTGGGGCCTGAAACTTGGAGGAAACCACAACAAATCTCCATCAACTGATAGCACGGGAGGCGATCTCCCAAGATCAGGCGGCCATCCTATCCTCCAAGTTGCATGCATGCGAGGAATGAGCCGCGATGCTGAGGGATCAGTTATCAGTTATGACTGGTCGTCTTGAAGTCACCAAAAAAGGGATCAACGATCTCCAAACCGCAGTGGAGCGTATCCGTCCGGTGGATGAGGTTGAGACTAGGGAGAAGGTAGTGTTGGAACAATCCTGCAACGACCTTCGCCGCGCAGTCGCTGACCTGGTGGGGAGAGAAATTCAAGCCCTTTTATAACTATCAGAGCTACTTTTGTATCCCTTGTTTTACTTACCCCCCCTGTCCCCTTGTCCCCCTGCCCCCCCCCCCCCCCCCCTTTATATGAAGGAGAGACCCCGGCTTGTGGTCGTCCTCCTTTTTTTTAAATGAAATACAGTCTCCATTAATCACTCATTGCTATGGAATTTGATTGTTACTTATAGAAATTGTTGTGAAAATAACAATTCATTGAATCAGAACTAATCATAACCCAGGAAAACAAGCTCTAATTTTTTCCTGGACCATGGGATCCAGCGAGCATATTCTGACTATTGATAGGGTTTTATAGTAAAACCCTACAAACTTTTTGTCTTTTTCTCCTTTTAATTCCCTGATTTTGCCTGGGCCCATTTGGTATGGACCCAGCGGGTATAACCCGGCTTTTGCTTAGGTCGCCCTTTTCGGGTTTTCGGCCTAACAGGCTTTGTGCCTCTTTCTTCTGTGAGCGGTTTAAAGTCCCGCCAAAGAGACTATCATTACTGATGTTTTAGGCTGAACAGCTTTGACCAAATATGGTGGGGAGAGGTCCCCAATAGGGTTCAACTGATTAAAAGACGTCTTAATACCCTTCAGATGCACGTGGGGGAAAACATGTTTAAATTTGAGCGGCATGCAGGGCATGTCTCAAGGCATGGGAACCGTGTCGGTGTACAGAGGCAGGAAGAGCATTTCCTAAGGAAAACATGTCTTTGGTAGACGGTCCAGGGGCAATGAATATGCAGATCCGCTGAGGACATGGTATGCATAGTCATACAAAGGTGTCCTTAAGTCAAAGACTTATCCATTTCTGATGGCTAGGGGACTCCATGGAAGTCCGGCTTATGGAAACCACTATGGGTGGCATGGAAAGGAATGAAAAACACTATGGGTGGCTCAAAAGGGGAATGTGACATCTGAAAGGGTTTTGGGAACATCCGTACTAATCAGGAGCATGGTCTGGAGACCACCTCCCTAAGCATTTAGTTGGCGTAAGGGATGGTTGAGGCTTGACACAGTTTAAAGTCATGCAGCTAGGACATCATCTGAAATGGAATGAATTCTCTTGGTTCTCGGTAATCTTGTCAAAAACGTTCTGCCGCATTCAGGTGGGATTGTGGAGGAGGTTGGTAATCTGTAACTCAGAGGGTTTCTGAATCCTGGGATAGAAATGGGGGCTCAGAGGCCAAAAAATCGTACGGAGAGAAGCATTGCCTAAGGAAATATTGCCTTTGGTAGACGGGTCAGGGGAAATCAATATACAGAGTTGCTGAGGGCATGGTATGCATAGTCATACAAAGGTGTCCTTAAGTCAAAGACTATCCACTTCCGATAGCCGAGAAACTTCAGGGAAGTTGAGATTTGGAACCACCAGGGGTGGCTTATGAGAGTTCGGCTTTTTTCTAAGTATAGAGTATGGTTTATGATGAGAGTGTGCCTGAACACGAGGGAAATATCTATGCCAAACTTCATGAGAATAGGTGAAGTAATTCTTTCTTACACCGATGTGAGGCGGTGGTTCGTGCAGGTCTGGCCCGTGCACTGCAAGACAGAGAAAAGCCTTTATTCCTTACTGAACCCATGATGGGTTCGACCGCGCAGTTTAACGTCATGTGGTAAGGACGAGGAGCATTATTAAAGGTTGTCATGCAGTTTAACGTCATGCGGCGAGGACGGATTCCATGCAGTTTGGCATCATGCGGTAAGGACGAGGATATCTTTAAGGGTTTCGGTGTAGTTTAACGTCATGCGGCGAGGACGGGGATATCTTTAAGGGTTGTCGTGTAGTTTAACGTCATGCGGCGAGGACGGGGATATCTTTAAGGGTTGTCGTGCAGTTTAACGTCATGCGGCGAGGACAGGGATATCTTTAAGGGTTGTCGTGCAGTTTAACGTCATGCGGTGAGGATGGCTTCCATGCAGTTTGGCATCATGCGGTAAGGACGAGGATATCTTTAAGGGTTGTCGTGCAGTTTAACATCATGCGGCGAGGACGGGGATATCTTTAAGGGTTGTCGTGCAGTTTAACATCATGCGACGAGGACGGGGATATCTTTAAGGGTTTCCATGCAGTTTAACTTCATGCGGCGAGGACTGGGATATCTTTAAGGGTTGTCATGTAGTTTAACGTCATGTGGAGAGGACGGGGATATCTTTAAGGGTTGTCGTGCAGTTTAATGTCATGCGGCGAGGACGGGGGGCATTATTGCGAAGGCTGATCTTCATCAGAATATAACTAGGCTTAAATACCTCAACATTCCCCAGACGTGGAAGGGTGGTTGATGGTGTAAATCATGGTTCCGGGGCTTCTTGGATCAGGAAAGGTGATATGGGGGATCTGAGGCCGGTAAGCGTACGGGGCTAGGAAGATCATCGCCTGTGGAAATCTTGCCTTTGATGGACGAGCTAGGGGCTATCATTATGCAGAGACGCTGAGGGCATGGTATGTATAGTCGTACAAAGGTGTCCATGGGTCGATGACTTTCCACTTCCGATGGCCATGAGTGGTCATGAGGATCCGCGATTTTCCGGGCCACGAAGTCTGTCATCTGGTGAGGAAATATCCGGACATGTCGGTGATATTCGTTCCTGGTTGCTATTAAAGCTTAAAGATCCCCCTGCGCTAATTTATCTTGCTCGCGGGGGTGTGCCTTTGCTCCTCGCAGTTTAACATTGTTCGGTGAGGATGAAGTACTCCCAGTTTTCCGGTCATAGAGCTCGGACCATTGGGTGACTATTGCTGCAGTCACTCGAAGGATAATTGGGTCAAGATGTTCTGATATACTTAGAACAAGGCGGGGAATGAAGTTCGTAAACTGCAACTTTGATCTTTCCCAGATCAGGAGGCGTGGTGTGAGGGATCTGAGGCCGGTAAGTATATAAAGTTAGGATAAGTACCGCCCGAAGAAATATTTCCTTTGATGGACGAGCCAGGGGCTATCATTATGCAGATCCGCTAAGGGAATGGTATGCATAGTCATACAAAGGTGTCCCTAGGTCGATAATTTTCCACTTCTGATGGCCATGAATGATTATGATAATCCTTGATTTCTCCCAGTGCAAAGTTTGGCATGTGGGGATAATGGTGTCTGGGTGCACATAAAACATCTTCACTGCAATTGTCTGTTGAGTCAAAGTAGCCTAGTTCTGGCTTGATGTTTGTTGACGCAGGTCACTATGTGTACCACTGAAAAACACATAGTCTAGCCAGATAAGGATACCCTGGCAACATCTGGATGTGAAAAGGGGAATGAACTTGTAAACCACTTCGCCATAAACTTCTAGATCAAGAGGTATGGTATGGGGGCTCTGTGGCCGGTAAGCGTACGGAGCTAGGAAGAGTGTCACCTGTGGAAATCTTGCCTTTGATGGACGGGCCAGGGGCTATCAATATGCAGAGTCGCTGAGGGCATGGTATGCGTAGTTGTACAAAGGTGTCCATGGGTCGATAACTTTCCACCTCTGATGGCCGTGAGTGGTTATGAAGATCCATAATTGTCCGGGTTGTGGAGTCTGATGTATGGAAAGGATGTATCCAAATGTGCAAGGAGTATCTCCATCTTGTATCACCATGTGTCATGGGTGGGTCACGACGAAGTCCATGCAATTTAACATCATGCGGTGAGGATGAACTCCATGCAGTTTAAAGTCATGCGGTAAGGAAAAACTCCATGCAGTTTAACGTCATGCGGTAAGGACGAACTCCATGCAGTTTAAGGTCATGCGGTAAGGACAAACTCCATGCATTTTAACGTCATGTGGTAAGGACAAACTCCATGCAGTTTAATGTCATGCGATAAGGACAAAGATATACACCCCGCGCAGGTCTGTTCCGTACACGGGGGAAGGGGAATTTTTAACATCATCGTCTGTGCAGTTTAACGTCGTGCGGTAAGGATGAGAAGTACACCCCGTGCAGGTTTGGTCCCTACACGGGGGAAAGAAGGCACTCTTTTTTTTTTGAAGGTCTAGGACAAGACTGGGGATTCTGGTGTCGCTATGTATCCTATGAGGGCAGGAATCAAGCCGTATGTAATTCTCTGGAATCCGTGCAGTTTAACGTCATGCGGTGAGGACGGAGTCCATACAGTTTAATCATCATGTGGTCAGGATGATGAGCACACCCTGTGCAAGTCTGGTCCATACATGGGGGAGGGGAATTCTTAATTCTTATTATCCGTGCAGTTTAGCGTCGTGCGGTAAGGACAGACTCTATGCAGTTTATCGTCATGCGGTGAGGACGTGAATACACCTCGTGCAAGTCTGGTCCGTACACGGGGGAATGGGCACTTTTAATTTTTTTTTTTTTGAGGTGGATGGGCTAGGGTGTGGAATTCTAGAGTCACTACGTATCCTGTGAGGGCAGGAATCAAGCCTCACGTAGTTCTCTGAAAGACGATACACCCCGTGCAGGTCTAGTCCATACACGGGGGAAGAGGGCATTTTTTTTTTGAAGTGGATGGGCCAGGATAGGGAATCTCGGCGTCGCTACATATCCCGCAAGGGCAGGAATCATTCCATATGTAGTTCTCTGTA
The DNA here is from genome assembly GCA_963277665.1 of Viscum album. NCBI lineage: Eukaryota > Viridiplantae > Streptophyta > Magnoliopsida > Santalales > Viscaceae > Viscum > Viscum album. The sequence goes on along the minus strand of OY728146.1, from coordinate 180,246,272 downwards.
AAGATGATACACCCCGTGCAGGTTTGGTCCGTACGTGGGGGAATATGCATTTTTGTTTTTGTTTTTTGAGGTGGCTGGTCTAGGGTGTGGAATTCTGGCGTCACTACGTATCCTGCGAGGGCAGGAATCAAGCCTCACATAGTTCTCTAAAAGACGATACACCCCATGCAGGTCTGGTCCGTACACTGGGGAAGAGGGCATTTTTTTTTGAAGTGGTTGGGCCAGGATAGAGAATCTCGGCGTCGCTACGTATCCCGCAAGGGTAGGAATCAAGCCATACATAGTTCTCTGTGAAGATGATACACCCCGTGCAAGTCTCGTCCATACACAGGGGAAAGGGGACATTTTTTTTAAGTGTATGGGCCAGGATAGGGAATCCCTGTGTCGCTATGTATCCCGCAAGGGTAGGAATCAATCCATACGTAGTTCTGTGAAATTCGTGCAGTTTAACGTCATGCGGTGAGGAAGGTGTCCATACAGTTTAACATCATGTGGTGAGGATGAAATAAAAAATTAAATTCATGCAGTTTAACGTCATGCGGCGAGGACGGGGGGAATTATTAGATTCCATACAGTTTAACGTCTTGTGGTTAGGACGAGGTGCTTGGAAGTTTAATGTCATACAACTCGGACGATGTGTTCATCTCATTTTTTTTCATCAGTGTAGTTTATCACCGTGCGGTAAGGACAAACTCCATGCAGTTTAACGTCATACGGTGAGGACGTGGTTACTTCTTGGTCTCTATGCGAAATACTTCTTCAGGAATCTTGCATTGGTAAGAGCTGTAGTGAATTTCCCATCCATGGAGATCAGGGAATACGCTCTGTTGGAGTAGACCTTGTGTATAGCATATGGTCCCTCCCACTTGGTATCCAGCTTTGGAGGCTTCTTGCCGAGTATCATTGGGGTCCGGAGGACCCGCACTAATTCTCCTTCCAAGAAGGACCGTAGGCGGACCTTTTTGTTGAAGGCTCGTGCGATCTGGTTCTGGTACACTTCCAGGTGGTGTAGAGTGTACAACCGCTTCTCATCTAGCTGTTCCAATTCACCTAGCCGCTTTTCTGACTGCTCATCATTAGATAATTGATCACAGATGGCAATGCGGAGTGAGGGAAGTTGGAGTTCAATGGGCAGGACTGCCTCCGTGTTGTACACCAATGAGTACGGGGTAGACCGAGTAGCAGTGCGGATTGTGGTTTGATACGCCCACAATGCATGGAGGAGTTTATCCGGCCATGACTTCTTGTCTTTGTCCACCATTTTTTGGAGGATGTTGGACAGGGTCTTGTTGAAAGCTTATATCTGTCTATTGGCCGCTGCATGGTAGCGGGATGAGTGGTTAGCCTTGATACCATACTCGTGGTATAGCTTTTCCAACTCAGCAGAGCAGAAATTGGTGTCGTTGTCCGTCAGTATGGTATGAGGGACACCAAATCTGGTGATGATATTGGTTTTCACAAAGCTGACAATATTTCTTGCCCCGACTTCCTTGAGGGGTATGGCTTCTGCCCATTTGGAAAAGAAGTCGGTCGTCGTGAGGATATACTTTAGCTGTTTGGCCGTGGCGGGAGGATATGGTCCCACAACATCCATCCCCCAAACGGCAAATGGCCAGGAGTACTTAGCTTGATGAAGTAACTCTAGGGGCTGGTGTATGAAGTTGGCATGAATCTGGCATGAGTGGCATTTTGCGGTAAAATGCTCGCAGTCTTGTGCCACTATGGGCCAGTAGTACCCAAGCCTTCGAACCTAATGGGAAAGCTTGGTCCCTAGTTGATGTGCTCCATATGCTCCTGCATGTACTTCAGTCATGAAGGTAGCGGTTTCTTCTCCGTCAATGCATCTGAGGAGTACTCCATCGAGGCCTCATTTGTAGAGGACCTCTTGCTGACTCGTGCCACCATATAGGACAAAATTGATTGACCTTCTCCGTATTTTCTCTCATTCATCCCTGTCTGATGAAAGCTCTCCCTGTTGAAGGTAGTTTGTGATGGGGGTCATCCAGCCGGTAGTAGGAGCATATGGCTCGGGGATAGGACTGACTTCGTGGATCTCTTCCGTCTTAGCTTGAACAAATTGCAATACCATTCGATGGTGAGCAATACTGATGACTGTTTCATCCCGGTCTGGATCGGCTAGGGTTGTGGCCGCATTGGCTAATGCATCAGCCTGAGCGTTCTGGGACCGGGGAATATAAGTCAATGTTGGTTCTGTGGAGAACTCGTTCATTAACCCCCGGACATGGTCAAACAAGGGGATCATCTCCTCCATTTTAATAGCATAGTCACCGTTGACTTGCTTGATAACCAAATCTGAGTCACCTTTTACCTTAAGGTGTTGTACTTGTGCCTGGAGTGCGAGTTCCAGGCCTGTAATGAGGGCTTGATATTCCGCTTCATTGTTCATACATCCCTCTAACAGGAGGAAGGAGTACGGTAAAAATGCCTTTTCTGGGGACATGAGTATTATCCCCAGACCCACTTTGTTGAATCTGGGATCCTCCATCCTCTTCTCGGTGGGGCTTCGGGATGCGTCGTCAAAATACATTTCCCATGCTGGGAACTCCTCTTGAACTGAGAAGATATCTTCATCAAGTAGTTCAACGTCCGGTGCAGTGGTCCCTGTTGAAGGGTGCTCTGCCAGAAATTCTGCTAATGTCTGGCCCTTGATGGATTTTTGAGGCACGAACCAAATGTCGAACTGTTGCAAGATGATCTCCCATCGGGATAGGCGTCTGGTTAGCATCGGGTGACTGAGGATGTACTTGAGCGGGTTACTCCACGAGATCAAATGGATCTCATGATGCTGCAGATAATGTCGCAGCTTTTGAACCGCGAAGACCAAGTCCAAACATCTCTTCTCGATATTTGAGTATCGAGTCTCAGCATCAATCATGGTTCGACTGAGGTAATAGAGACTTTTTTTGTTGTCGCCGTCATTCTTCTGTGTGAGGAAGGCTCTCAATGACCGTTATAGGGCCTTCACATATAGAATGAGAGGCCTTCCTTCGACCGGGGGCATGAGCACCGGTGGGCTTAAGAGGTACTTCTTTAAGTTGTCGAACGCCTCTTGGAAGTCATTCGTCCACTGGTACGTGACCCCCTTCTTCATCAACCTGGTGAAGGGAAAACATTTGCCTTCCAGGTTGGCTATGAACCACCTAATATAGGATAGGTGTCCTTGGAATCCCCTCAGCTCAGTGAGATTTCTAGGGGGTGTCAGGATCAGGATATCCTTCATCTTCTCAGGGTCGACTTCGATGTCGCGATGGCATACGACGAAGCCAAGTAATTTCCCTAAGGTAACCCCAAAGGCGCATTTCAAGGGGTTCATCTTCAAGCTATGTTGTCGGAGCTTGTTGAAGACGGTCTCAAGGTCTGACAGGTGATCTAAGCACTGTCTGAACTTAACCAATAGGACATCCATGTAACATTCAATGAATTTCCCCAGGAACGGCTTAAAGATCCGATGCATGGCACGCTGATACGTGGCACCAGCATTCATGAGACCAAAGGCCATGACCCTGTAATAGAATACCCCTTGAGGGGCCCTAAAGGCAATGGCTTCTTCGTCTTCTCGGGCCATCCTGATTTGATTATATCCAGAATAGTCGTCCATGAAGGATAGAGCCTCATACCCAGCCGTTGCATCAATTAACAACTCGGTGATTGGAACCGGGAAGTCATCTTTTGGACAATGCCAATTTAGGTCTCTGAAGTCAATACAGACACAGATTTGATCGTTCTTTTTCTTAACGGGGACAATGTTGGCCAACCAAATGGGGTACTGGACCTCCCTAATGAAGCCTGCTTTAATGAGCTTATCGACTTCAGCCTCTATATTGGCAGCATATGAGGGGTGTGTCCTTCTAGCGGCCTGTTTGTAGCCCCGGTGGTCTTCTGGAAGACCCAGGTGATGCGTTGTTACCTCGGGATTGAGTCCTGGAATTTCCGTGTAATTCCATGAAAAGACATCCCGATGTTGCCTTAGGAAGGAGGTATATACCTCATGTTCCTCGGGAGACATAGTCGCACTAATGAGAGTGGGCCTCGGGTCTTCTTTGGTACCCAGGTTTATTTCCCTGAGCTCGTCCACAGTGGTGGAGATACCCTCCTCAAATGTGGGAGGTGCATCTCTGAGATCTTTCCCCTCTTCTTCTCCCAAGTCCTTGTCTTCTTGATCTGAAAAGGAGAGAGTTTATGGTCTGAGCCTTCAAGGGTCTGAGAGAGAGGCATCGTGGGCATCCCTGCTTGAGTATTCGTCCCCAAATCGAGGGTTGGTAGATGTTCCCACGTTGTCGTGCTCATCCATTGTGGCTGAAGTCATGAGGACATCTGAATGCGTGTCCGAACTCGAACTCCTACTCTCAACATGGTTGATGGGCAGGACATAATCTCTGCCAAGCTGCCTGATGGGGTCATCGGGGACCATTTCTAGGCCATTTGGAGCGGGGATCCAGTCGACACCGTCGACCAAAGGCTTCTTCTTCTTTTGCTCATAGAACCTGGCGTCGATGTAATGTGACTCGGAGAGCTCAAAAGGGGCCTTGTCGGCGTGCAACGTCCCGCTTTTTCCATTGATGTAGTACTTGATACACTGGTGGTAAGATGAAGGAACAACCATGTGCTTATGTATCCATGGCCTTCCTAGCAGGGCATTGAATGTTGTGCTCTGCCGGACCACCAGGAATTCTGTGTAGGCTATCAGGTCACCAAAATGGGTCTTTAGCTTAATTTTTCCCATTGGTTTCTTCTCACTCTTGTCATAACCTAACAAAGTTGTGGCTGAGGGAATTAGATTGTCCTCACTATAGCCCATCTTACGGAGTGTCCGTAGGGGAAGGATGTTAACTCTAGAGCCATTGTCTATAAATACTTTTCGGATCTCAATATCATTCAGTGTGTCGGACACATATAGCAGTCTGATGTTTCCTTTCATGATGACATCTTTGTCCTGATCGGTGAAGGAAATCACCACATTGCATTCAGTCGGGTCAGTCTCCATCTGGTAAATCTCGGTGGTGGCTACCTCGGCTTGGAATTCCTGGGGGCTGATCAAAGCTTCGATGAGCGCCTCTTTAAGGTCGGCTGACAAACTTGGGGAATCCAGGATTGACAACTTGGCTGGTACTGACACCAGCTGCTTAAGGATGTCGTATTTTTTCTCCAGCGGTCGACGCTTCTCCATTGGTGGGAGAGTCTTAGCGGGTGATTTGGGAGCTGGAGCATTTAACGAGGAGGGACCGGCTGTGGGGTCGGATGTCGATGGTGTTCCTGCATTTTGAAGACTCGGCCTGGCCGGTCTGTTTGTGCTCCCTAGGAGACCAGACACTTGCTTCTCCTCTGGTGGGTATCGCAAAACAACAGGGCCAGAGTGGCTGCTTGTGGAGGTGGAGGGGCATTCCCTCTCCTGTTGAGTCCGCTGAAGGGCCCTCCCACGGGTTTCCGCGATATTGACGGTCTGGGTCGGGGTCTAACCGTAGGGTTGGTTTCAGTCGCGGCTGTACCTCCCCTGGTATCCCCTGCCTCTGCGATTCCTCCTCCCGGCTCCTCGTGCGGGAAACTCGGGTTCGTAATCATACCCTTCGTCAGGGAATGATTCCATGAGATGGATGACGTTGATAGAACCAAATATTGGCTCTTCATCCTCTGACAGGTCAACCTGGTCGGTTGTCTCTGATGGTGTCGTTTGGTGGGTCGGTGCCCGTGGTACCAAATTCGAGGGCATGAAATCCGCTAGGGTCGGGACTAACTTTGGCCCCGTCATGGACTGCTCCTCTTGTGATTGTTTCCTCCTTTGACTCCATCCGGATGACCGGATTGTGGAGGGTTATGAGGCCAATGTTGTCAGCTCTGCAGCTCTAGGGGCTGCTGGTGGCAACACCGGCTGCTGTTGTTGAGCTTGGAGTATGCCCTGGGCTTGGTTGATAGTCTTCCGAGTCATCCAGTTGTCAAATTTCTTCCCCTGCTTGCTGGTGACTTTCTTCCACCCTTCCTCTTTGTCGGAGTCAGTGGTAGAGATACACGCCACATGTGCTGGGGGTGGTCCCAGATCGACTTGTCCAGAATCTACCATCCTCTGCAGAAGGTCTTTGAAGATGAAGAATTCTCGAATACTGTGCCCTAACATCTAGTGGTAGGGGAAATAGTCCGGCCTGTCATCATGGCCGACTTCTTCAGGTCTCCTTGGCTCTGGGAGGCGGAGCAAGTTACAGTTCATGGCGGCAATGAAGTAGCCACGAACTTGATCATCTCGGAATGAGTATACTTTTTGTCTTCATTCCTCAAACTGGTTTCGCTTCGGTCCTTGCTGATCGTCCCGTTTAGGCGGGGGCGGCTGCTGATATGCAGGGGGCCCTTGATGATTTGGTGGAGGCCTGAGCGGTGGAGCGGGCACAGGGGCGGCCGGCTTGAGTGTGACAGCGGACGCTTCAGCTCTAGGAGATCTCTTCACCGGAGCCTGTGAGGCTATTCGGGACTTTGAATTAGTCCGCTTCAAGGAGTCCTCGATTCTCTGGGCAATGTCCGAAAGATGTCGGAATCCAGTGGTGCACTCCACCGGTATGAGAGGTGTTCGCAGCTCATCTTTGAGATTATCGATGCATATGGATAGAATCTCATCCTGAGGCATTGGCATGTTCAGAGAATAGGTCAGACATTTCCATCTGGCGATGAAATCTAAGACCCTCTCGTTCTCCCTATGCTTTCAGTTCATGAGATCATTGACCATTGTTTTAGGCAGCATTGAACTGAAGTGGTACATGAACTACTGCGGGAGGTCCTCCCACCTCTTTATTAACTGGGCCAGCAGACTCATATACCAGACGAAGGCGGATCCTTGCAAGGTTTCTACGAAGCATCTGAGTTTCACTACTTCTTGTTGTTCCTGAGTCCCCATAATAGGGTCGCAATAGGAGGCATAGTGCATCAAATGATGCTCCAGATCACCTGATCCATTGAAGATAGGGAATACAGGGCTCCCAAAATTGGGTGGAGGTGGTGCGTTGGTCACCCAATCTGGGTAGGGTTTCCGCTCCGGCTGTATCGGAGCGCATCGACCTTCCATCGCTTCCAATTGATTTGTTAATGCCTCGATGGTATTGTTGAGTCCCTGGTTTAGATCCTGTTGGGCCCGGTCCTGGGCAGGCGTAGCCCGAGGCATTGCCTGAGGATCCGGATTGGTCGGCACCAAGGGTACATATTCCGTTCGGGGTACCCTCGGAGGGTTCGGGCGTACCTGCTCTGGTTTCCTCCTAGGTGGAGGGAAATCCTGGTATTCATCATCCACGTTTAGGTAGTTGGACGAACCAGGTGCCTCATTGGGCAGAAGACCTGATCATGCTTCATTTTCTGGGGTAAGCCTCAGCCTTTGAAGTTTACTTGTTGGGAGTGCATGACATTGATCTTCTTGGGACGTACTTTCAATAAGTCAGTTCCTCTGGAGCAGCTCGGCGTTAAGCCGCCTCAACTCTTTCATTTCTTCTTCCTGTCGATCGAACCTCTCTTCGAGCGTGAGTGGCTCGTTTTTATCGAGGGAAGGGGACATGTTGAGGGTAACGGTTCCCTTGTTCTTGTCCTTGTTATAAGATCACTGGGTGGGTGGAGGGAGTTTAGCTAAAGGGGCGGCCATATTTAAAGCGGCCCTCTGGTTCCGGGTGTGTACACCTGGGGGTTCATTGTGAGTCACAGCCTGACCGGAACCGTCATCTCCCGATCCATCCGGATTTTCATTTTCTCCGGTTTCACCCGCGGGGTTAGCCTCTATGGCGTTGATGAACGCATATTTCGGGGTGGAGGGGACGTCATCTTCCAAATAGAAAGAGGATCTCCCGCATATTAGGTTGGCCTTCCCTTTCATGACCTGGGATTGCCCTCGGACTTCTTGACGAAGGGTGATGCGGAGAGTTCTTTGATGTGACCTTACGGTGCGCCTTACTCTCAGAGGGGATGATGATTCAAATGTCGGGATAGGATGGGAACTTCCTCTTCTGATTGTCCTCCCTAGACGAGAGAATACTGATTATCATGGGGGATATTGTTGTTGAGGGGGTAATAATTCCCCCAGTCCTGAGGGCTGGGGCTAGCTCCGTTCCCTGGATGTTGAGTCTCTTCCCAATTTTATTGGTCTTACAGGGGCATTTTTTGTTAAAAATTCCCCCAGCCCTGCAGGCTGGGGTTGACCCTGAATTATGGCAGTAGTTGCGGCTATCGCGACCTACCTGATCTCACGTGCCCCCATCTGGGGGTGAACCGGATCTGGTGCCGAATTCACCTGTGGATCAGTACCTTCTAGGGAGGCAGGCAGAGATCTTTGATTGGCCTCTCTTAGGCAAGAGGCTTGTTGTATGCTCTCGGTGGCCTGATTCAGGAGTTTTTGAATGGCTCATTCCCACCGGGTCTAATGCTTCTGGGACTTACTCGAGGCCTGACTCTGTTGGGTGTGTTTCCTTTCCTGAATAGGGGGTCCACCCGATTGTCGTCTCGATGTGACGACGTTACACGATACCATGCTGAACGGGTTCTTCTGGGCGGGGAGCGGAGTGAAATGGAGAGCTTCGTGTTCCCCCCATCCCCTGATATGGACTCCCGTTGGAGCGTCACCGATGAGGCAGCGCAATTCGTGCAGTGCACGGAGGCAAGATGCCTCCATATTCCCTTTGCGCCTCTTGGGGCATTGTTGTAACATCGAGGAAAGGGCCTCCAGGTCAATGTGACGTAGGAGGTCCCCTATCGTCTTGACGTGGTCTACATACCCGTCATAGGGCAGGAAGCTCGACTTCAGTCGATAGAGGTTCGTCCATATACTATGGCTGATGTCGTGCATACATTCTTCCAACAACTCCCTGGGTATGTCGTACTGAGAGGTGGACGTGGGCCAAAATATGACTGGTATATCATTCCCAGTCAGTCATTTCCTCAGGTGCAGCATATCGGCATACTCCCCCACCTATGATTCCTCTACTTGGTCGGCCCAACTGAGGCGCTCACTGTATTCGGAGGCAGTGGGACCAGTAGGTGCTGAATCATTATATAAGCGATTCCGAGGTGGTTCAGAAGATGAACACAACCTTGGACCTTCTCCTGATCGAAGAAGGGAATTGTTAGAGACAATCTGGGAATCTGACATGCTCGGTACCATCCTTCTAAGTGCCTCGGCACACGAGGGATTTTCGGCGCTTGATTCGGTAGGAGGAGGACCTTCCTGTCAATATAATATTTCATTGTGGGGAGGACCTCCGCAATGGCGGCCGCAGTGGAAAGGACTACCATTACTACTTGATGCCTCACTGCATAGAGGACTTTTGCAGTGCACACCCTGGGGAGGATCTCCAAGGCATGTTGCAGCAAGGGGAGGACCTTCTGTCTGTGTGGCGTTGTTATGGGGAGGACCTTCGCAACAAATGTCATCATGGTGAGGATGACCATCATGTCTTGGCGTTCGACGCACATCCTGGGGAGGACCTTCAGGACACGTCGCGACAAGGGGAGGACCTTCTTGTTGCTTGGGGCCATTGCGGAGAGGACCTTCTCAATGGAAGCCGTGGTGGCGAGGACTACCATCACAGTTGTGGCAATAGCGAGGACTACCATTACTGCTGCCGCAGGGAGAATATCTGTGGGATACATCCTAGGGAGGGCCTCCAGAATGTACCACAATGAGGGGAGGGCCTTCTCATTTCTTGGCATCTCTACGGGGAGGACCTCCGTTATCAGGGTGGCGAGGACTACCACCGTGACCTGATGCCTGGTAGCGTGGAGTTCTGTTGCAGCGTAACCCCTGGGGAGGACCTTCAGGGTAGGCCACGACAAGGGGAGGGCCTTCTTGTTGTGATGAGACATCACTATGGGGAGGACCTCCATAGTTTCGACTATGATAGCGAGGACTACCATCACAATCTGTGGTCCCACTGCATGGAGAGTGATTGCAGTGTATACCCCGGGGAGGACCTTCAGGGTGGACCGCAGCAAGTGGAGGACCTTCTTGCTGATCGATCTTCTGGTCATGTGGAGGGTTTCCGTGACTCGCATCAAGATAGAATCTCTTGTGACTGATCATTATATGCCCGCGGGGGAGGCCCCCATGGGTGGTCTAGGGAGGACCTTCAGAGCTTCTGGTAGCGACATTGCGGGAAGAACCTTCGCAACTGCTACTGACACTCCCATAATATGGTAATGGGTGGGCAGGGTTTCAAGCCTTTGATGCGCGCTTAGCGGCGTCGGAAACCCCAGCTTCCAGCAGAGTGGAGTCATGAACTTGGTCTTTATTTTCCGGCTGCCTTCGGCGCGTTCGGGGTGCTCTTTTGCGGGCAGCGGGGACCGTCTGCTGTTGAAAATGGCCTTCACCTTCGGGTCCCTGTCTAATTGGGTCCCGTGATGTTGTCGGGATATGCCGACAAACATCTTGAATTTTAGCAGGGATCTATGCCTGCTCTGGAGCATACACTGTGATGGAAGGGTGTCCCCCAGTTGGAACGAGTGAAGCTGCTCGATCTGGTTTCCCTTGCGTCACGGAATATAGCCGGCGACCCTCCTGGGCTGAAGCAGGGATGCAGATCTACTCCGAGGTGGCTATCTCATCTCTTAGATGAGTCGCCTCAATTGGGGAGATGGGCTCACGAGCCCGAGTCCTTGTGGTTGCCGCCGATGCAATTACATGCTGGCAAGTCTGGAAGATATGATTTTGGATCGATACCTACTCCTCCATCATTGCCAGGATATGTAGAGAGACATCTTTGGCTGGAATGGGTATGAAGGCCCATTCCGGTATCGGAGTAGGAATATCCTGCTCCGGTCCTCCAGTGGTCAGTGGGTACTAACAATTCTCTTGTGTTGAGGCAGGTGAACGAATATGCCCCTGTACCAGGATACACCGGTTCTCTCTTCGTTTGTCACCACATCAGGGTGGCGGACTTTACTTGCATATGCAGGGAGCTGGCTCTGCATATATTGGTTTCCCACCGTATTGAGTCGGTGGCCTTTTTTGGTGGGGAGACGTGCCCGCCTATGATTTTCCGCCACATCTAGGTGGTGGGATTTATTGATCGCCACCATATTAGGATGGCGGGCATCTGAAGCAACTGCCAGGAGCTGGTCCTGCAGGTGCCGGGTCGCCACCATGTCGAGCTAGTGGGCTTCACGACCCTGGGCAGGGAGAGGTGCCTACCTGGTAAGTGCCTTCCTGTGTGAGCGACGGGCTTGATGGAGCTCGGCGGGGATGCGCGCTGCCTCGTACGATGCCACCATGTCTGGATGGCGAGCTTGGTAGGAGAGAACAGGTGTAGGTGCCTGCTCATGGTACGTCTCAGTGGCTGGGCAGCGGAGCTCCTCCTCAGGGACCAGGGTGATGACCGGTCCCTGATTGTACGTCTGCCGCCCTCGTTGGGTGGTCTGAGGGGCCGGAGCTCAGGGAGTGTGGGCCTGAATACTCGGGGAAACATCCTCCTCGGCATGAGGATGTTGGGTCGCGGCGTGACTGCGATGACGCCTTTCGGAGGGGGCCTTGGAGCGGAACCCCCATTCGACAGGGATAAAGTCCTCAGCGTCGACCTCATCCGCCTCCCTAAGATAAGGGAGGTATGCATTGTCCCGTTCTGGGGATAGACTCCCGAAACGGTTGGAGATAGCGACAGGGGTTGTCTGGGTCCACCTTTGTGGTCGCTGCTGGTCAGGCGGCCAGTGAATCTTGATGGATTGGAGGGCATGCATGGCTACCTCCACCGTTGGGAGAGTACCATTCATGTGGTACTCTCGGATCAGCGCGTCTGAAACCCAGCGTTGAAGACGCTGGGTGGGTGACGGGGTCCTCCGTTGTCAAGGAAGTCTCGTCCTTGTGTTGTTGGGAGCGCACACTTGTGAGTTCCGTTGCAATGCCATTGGATTAAAGGGAGTTCTGAAAGTAGTGTCTGCGAAACATTTTAGCAAATACAAGCAGAAAACCCATCAAAGAAGCATCTCATAATCCTATGCGTAATTAATGACCTTTCTTGGCCCTCTTTTGGAGCATAAGGGGGCACTGGGTGAGATTAAGTTGAATCTGTCATGTTTGGTTAAAGATTCCCATCGGGTTCACCATTTTTTGTATCATTCCTGGTTTTCAGCCACGAAACACCCAACGGCTCCATATCCAATGATTGATGGACCTACTTTCCAAAGGTAGGAATTCTCCAGACGGTCTAACTAGTGACTCTTAAGAACTCACATTGGTCTAGAGGATGGAAAGTCGGGCTCATCACACCCTTTTTGGGGGGGAATTATTGCATGTTCTGGGACTCTCTTATAGATTTAAGACATATTCATATGTTCACGAATATTTGGTTTATACCTAAGCATAGTATCCACGGATTCAACCCTGGTGGGAAATGGTCAACTGGACGTAGGGGTTCGGAATCATTTATGCCCGAGGTTTACCATCCCTTGTTGGATTAATGACCCTGAAGGTTTGGAACTCGATTGAGGCAGCACTAGGAGTGGCGTGGTGAATCGATGCAGGGATGATCGGATCGACCGATTGTTGGGCTTGAACCTCAGGGAGGCTTTCTACATACCCTTTTTAGGAAGCAGGGATCAAAGTCCACGTAGTTTGGATATACAATTTATCGTCATGCTGGATGAGGGTGGAACTCGACGTGAAGAAATGACCGAGTGGTGGGCTTGAACCTCGTGGAGGCTTCCTACGTACCATGCCTTGACATGGATCAAAGTCCACGTAGTTCGCTAAGGTGTCGGGGAACCGATGTGAAGAGAGACCAGGTGGTCCGATGGGTGACGGGATTGAACCTCATGGAGGCTTCCTACGTACCATGTCTAGGAGGCAGGGATCAAAGTCCTCTTAGTTCACTTAGGTGTCGTGGAACCAATGTGAAGAGAGACCAGGTGGTCCGATGGGTGACGGGCTTGAACCTCATGGAGGCTTCCTATGTACCCTGTCTAGGAGGTAGGGATCAAAGTCCCCATAGTTCACTTAGGTGTCGGGGAACCGACGTGAAGAGAGACCAGGTGGTCCGATGGGTGATAGGCTTGAACCTCATGGAGGCTTCCTACGTACCCTGTCTAGGAGGCAGGTATCAAAGTCCTCATAGTTCACTTAGGTGTCGGGGAACCGACGTGAAGAGAGACCAAGTGGTCTGATGGGTGATGGGCTTGAACCTCATGGAGGCTTCCTACGTACCCTGTCTAGGAGGCAGGGATCAAAGTCCTCGTATTTCACTTTGGCTTGGGGATTACACTCTGGGGTAGCCCATAGTGATGGATTGGGGCTTACACTCTGAGGATGACCATAGGAGGATGTCATGGTCGATTCTTACTCTAAGCCCACGTGAGTCATGCTCAGTGTGAGAAACAAGAGGCAGCAGGGACCAGAGGATCACGTCGCGAAAGTTGTGTCCGTGAGAAGTGGAGTGGGGCTTACGCATGAGGGCGGCCCAGGGTGATGAATTGGGACTTACACTCTGAAGAGGCCCAGAAGGTCGGGGCTTACCCCGAGATGGACGCCCGGGGCGACAAATCCCAGCGGGAGAGGGAAAGGGGGTGCTCCTATTCCCATCTCCTCTCTTGCAGTCCACAAGGGCTTCCTTCTGATGGGTATTTTAACACCCCCGAGGAGCCCTGGACAAGTGGAGGGGCAGAAAAGGGATTCCCGAGCTCAGACTCCACATTACTGTGGGAATGTGAACCCAGGAATGCTTCGTAAATCTGCTCAAGGGTCGGGGAAACCCCTTTGCCCCTACTTACCATGGGTATGTGAACTCAAAATGGCGCGTCGATGCACCTGAAAGTTATACCACGCGGATCCAGTGGCTTTGGTGGAGGCCTCGGCTCGGGGCCGATGAATAGGCCAATGAGGGAGTCGCGGAGGACCTGGCTGGATCAGAAGGATTTTTCCTGACTCTGGAGATAAGAACACCGAAGTATTTGGCTGACCACTGAGAGGTGTGGGTAGTGGCGCCCTTCACGTGGGGAAGTTCCATGAGGCTGGAGAAGCTGTCCGCAAACCAGGGTGGTCCGTGGACTAATGGGAATCCCGTGAACCAAGTTGGTTTGCGGCTTCAGGTTCAATATGCGAACCAGGATGGTTCGCGGAGGGTTCCAGGAGGGCAGCGGCGGCCAAGGGCGGCGCCGATCGGAGGCTCGTCGGTCGGGGCTTCGCCCGCGGAGGAGGGTGCTCCGCGGTACGATGGATGGGAAAAGAGGCATAAAATCCCTGGTCTACGGGGAAGTCATCCGCAGAGGGGGAATGGTTTTCGGTTCTCCTTTTTTTATTATTTAGGTTCACGGTTCACCAAATTATTATGTGTTTTCGAATTCCTTCTTAATTCATATACCTGTTGTGGTTCGCGGGTGGGAATTTCACTGTTTGCGAAATTTGAAGCCTTCCTTCAACCGATCTCCTTCCTCCGAATCTGATTTCAGTTCTCCGATCCTTGCTCTCCGATCTTTGCTCTCTACGATCTCTCTCTTCTTTCCCCCTTGGTCTCCTTTTATAGAGTGGGGAAAGGAATGTATCTGTGTCCACACGACTCTTTTGGAGAAGGCCCATAACCAAATACCCAGTTCACAGCTGACTTGGTCAATCCACGATTCGCGGTGGGTATTGAACGCTCCCCTCTTTCGTGAGGCGAACTCGAGGAGTGCTCTGTGGCCGTGGAGGGTTCCGCCTCTATTCCACAAACGAGAGCGGGTGCGGCTTGAGCCGGTCGATGTGGTCCGCGGTTGGGGCGGCTCGCGATGGTGAACCGGACTAGCGCCCATCCTGCCTCGCAACCGCAGAGGCTCTCCGCCTCCATTTTATGAACGATAATGGTTTGAAGAGAGGGGTTCCTCGTGGTGCCTGGCCACGTTGCACTTCCATGGACCGGTTCGCGAACTAGTCCTTTGTGTCTCTTCTTTGATTATTTTTCCCCAATTCTTTGGGGGATTTGGGTAAAACTTCCTTTGCAAATTTTTCAGGACCCCACAGTCACTCTTATAATCTCGTGTTTTTACTGGGTGTTTCAAGTGGTCGTACAGATGGCTCAGATGATTACAGCGTATTGAGACAATTATGGATGTTGTTCTAATAACTCAATAGTGAATTGTATTATTGACAGAACTTTTGTTGTTAATCTATAGGAAACTTTATGGAAAATTCCATTGCATTGAAAGATGAGAATACATTTGGGGCCAACAGATCTTTCATTAGGTGTTGCCTACACTTGAAGAACATGGGCTCACAGTTATTATTGAATTAAGGTGAGATTAATATATTAATTATCTTTACTAGATTACATTGGGTACAATTATTTCTACATTAGAGTTATATGATCCATTGGTGAGGGTTTGTATTGTGTGTTGATTGGTTGAGGTGCTATTGGTAGTGACAGGTGGTGCATGTATGGGGTCTAGGATACATTGGTTGGGGTGTGTATTTCATCACTACATGCATGGAGGCAGATCACTAGTTTTTGAGGGAGAATATCTATGATTTTTCCCCATGGTTTTTGTGCTATAATGAAAATCACCATGGTCCCACATCAGAAATCACTTAGGGATGTTTCCTCCTTTATTAGTTAGCATGTGGTGACTCTATCTCGATTGGAAATATGCTTCATACATAAGTATTCATTGAACCATGGATCTAAATTACACTTTATACACAAAAATTTCATGAGCCATCCCATTTTTCATAGCCCACACTCCTACTCACCTAGGATTCTATCGACGTTCCCTCCCAAGTATGTTTATGATTCTGGTTTGACACCCTATTTTGTTGCCAATTACTTAAATCATTTGCATGGCTAACCTTACAAAACATGTAATATATATATATATATATATATATATATATATTAATGTTTTTCATAATAAATTTAAACATATAATTTTATTGTATAACTAAAAATCTCATTTTAGATTATTTTCACATTAATCCCCAAAAACACTCTATAAAACTAAAACATTATTATTTTATATATTTAATATAATATATGGTTTATTTATAATATAAATGTATAAAATATATATAAAAATATATGGATGAATAAATGTACCTTATAATCCTATTTTTTCTATAATGTGATATTACTTAAGTGCACTTTGATACCTTACACATAACATGACAACATATACGATGCCCAGTCTTGAATCGATCAAATAGTGTAAACTCCTAACGAGTTTTCTAAACTCTATTTCATTTACCTATTTATGTCTATCATATTTAGAAAGTATTATTACCATTATAATTATAGTAGAAGCATACTTTGTGTCTTCATTTCCAAACTTCTTCAAAATTTTCTAGGAATAATTCTCTTAAGAAATAAAAATGTAATCCTCCTCTTGAGAAATTTGATAACCCTAAAAAATACTTCATATCTCCCAAAATTTTCATCTCAAATAACTAATTCATTTGAGTTTAAAAATCCTTGAAATAACATTATTCATTTTCAGTAAATATAATATCATTTATAGAGACAACAAAAATTAAAGATGCCTCTTTATTTTCTTTGATATAAATATTATTATTAACTATTCCTTTTCTAAAATTCATCACTCTCAAACATGATTTGAGATTTGAGTACCATTCCCCAAAATATTGTTTTAACCCATAAAATGATATCATCAACCTGAAAACTATTCCTTCATCAACTACATAAAATAATCCTATAGGTTTCTCTATATACACTTCCTATTCAAGTTCACCATTGAGGAAGGCCAACTTGACATTCATTTAAAATATCTTGTATTATATTTGAGTAGTGATATAAAGAAAAATAATTATGGTTTCAATCCTTAAAACTAGATTAAATGTCTCATTAAATTAAATTATTTTCAACTTGAGATTAACCATTGCACATGTTCCTTGATTTATTCCTCATCACCTTACCTTTTTCATTCAACTTTTTGTAGAACACCCAATTTTTTATAAGAAAATTCTTATACATATACTTAGGTACCAAATCCCAAGTTTTTTTCTTTTCATTAAAATAAAATTAATGATTCATTTCATCCACCCACTCTTGATACTTTAACGATTCATCCACACTTATTGGTTCAACTTGAAAAAAATGAGGTATGTGACATTTTTTTCAAAGTTATCCTAGTTTAAACTACTCGTCCATGATAAAAAATTATATTCTATACCTAAAAAAAATTCAATCTTGGATGAAATGAATTTTTTTTTATCCATCACTTGATAAGTTTGAATCGTCGTCATCTTCACAAACATCACTTGAATCATCTATGTTTCAATAATTTTCAATGTGTTATATAACAAATTCTAATTCTTATAAATCACTTATAGAACTTGTTATTTATTTTAAACATTAATTTAATGAGTATTACAACACCTTTACATCATAAAAATCAATAATCTTTCATGTTTCCTTGTTATTAAAGTGATATACGTATCTATTTAGAGAATAACCAGGGAAAATTCCATCAACACGCCTTTGCTCAAACTTCCCCATGATTGTTCCTTTCCCCTTGATAATACAAGGGTTACTAAAATAATTATGTACTTAAATATAGGGTTATTGTTTTAGTAAATTTCATAATAATAGATGTTTGAATTTGGATGATATAATCAAAGAATTTTGATATGTATAACTATCCCAATCACTTCCCTCTAAAAGAACTGTAAAGTATCATGCTCTAACAACATCATTTGATCTATATCAACCAATTTTATATTATTTTGTTCATAAAAATATTTTTATGGGGTATATAGTGCACTAAAATCATGTTGTAAACCATTTTTTCAAGATAATATTTAAACTTTTCACTTGTATACGCATATTTATTGTCCGTTATTATTATATTTAAAGAATGTCTGCACTCATTTTCTACGTTTCTCCTGAAATTATTAAACATATTAAATGACTCATATTTATATTCCATAAACATAATACATATAATCTGAGTAAATTTATCAATAAATTAGATAAATTAATTTTATCCATTCGTCAATTTATTCTTCATAGGATCACAAATATCTAAATGAATAAGTTATAATGATTGAGAAGTTTGAATCTCCACTTTCTTGTATGAATAATTTACAATATTACACTTTTAATATATTGGAAACATATAATTATTATCTCTATCTATTTATCATGGGATAATCACAAAAAATTTATCTTATAGTAATATTTTTCATATTATTTTGGCCAATTCGACCATGTTTTCAATGTCGTAACTCATTCTCCACCTCCAAGATCTAATTGCTTGAATCTACCACTTGAAAAATTTTAAATCTTGTTTTTTTCTCTAGAAATAACTTGATCATAATTAATCCTATTCACCTCACATTTATCCTTTCAAAAAATCACTTTTTTTAATTTATAAAAAAAATTAGAGACATTAAGCAAGTTATTCTTCAATCCATCAACATAAACTATATTTTCTAGATTCAACATGCTCTCCCAAAACTTTTTTGAGCCAAATCCTTTTATTTTGAGTGAACTATAATTTCCAAATGTCATTAAAACTTTCTTTAACTTTTAAAAAACTTTTAAAAGCTTCAAATTTCTTGTTATAATAGATAAACACCCATTTTCCATAATCCACGGATATTTTGTTTGTAAATATTTTAGTGAAACTTCTATTTCAAGAGAGATGTACTTTCCTTAATTATTTTACTTTTAAAACTTTTGAGTATTAAAATACATATTCCAATGATAAATTAAATTGGTAAGTAAATTCTCAATATTATGTCCTAGTTGGTCACACTTTCCATAAATTCCTTTAAACGTCTTATATTGATTCTTCATCTTCACTGCAAAGTTTTTAGATCTATTCTAAACTTGTCTTATTTAAAGGGAATAAATCCCCATAAAATAATACTTTAAAAATTATACAGGTTCATAAAAATAGATTTCATTGAACCAATATCTCTTTTCAAAAAGTTATAGGCCACTACAGAACCATTAATATACATAAAATTAAAATTTTCTTTCATAAATAGCTACTTTTCCAAACTGTGTCACCACCTGTCCACTAGTCTTTTGACCTCCGAATTCATCTCCATTTTATAAATAAAAATTATGGGATACTCCTGACACATTTATCTACACATTGGAATTATTTATTGAATTTTTTTACTTTACATTTATAGTAGTTATTTCATTAAAATTGGTATTTCTAAAATTTTTATATTTCAAGAATTCTTCTTCTTTTTCCACAAAAATTTCTTTCTTTGACTTTTTTAACTTCAAAAATTAATTTTCATCTACACATATGAGTTAGTGTTCACCTTATTAGAGATCTTATTTTTTATTTAAATAATAATCACACTTCTTTGAGGCTTCATCAAACTTGATTATTCTCTTCAAGCTTTCTCTAACTTCTTGTATAGATTTTTCGAAGTTAGACTTGAAATTCTTCATTTTATTTCCTTTATCCAATAGACTTAGTTAAACATTTTCAAGTTTATTTTCCTTACCTTTATTATTATCTTTCATATATTACTTAAAATTATTCTCTTAAATGAGAAATTCCTTTAAATATTCAATCTACTTTAACAAATTTGATTTATTTTATCATAGAAAAAATCAATAACATTTAAATTTTGAAATTATTTGTTGAAATTATTATTCTGTTTCTCCAAATTTTTTATCTTTGAAAGAGATTCCTTCAACTTTCACTTCACCATAAATTCTATCATAATTTCTTTATCCTTTTCATAACCATTATATTTATCACTAGTGAACTCGTTATCATTTACTTTTGTGATCAACAACTTCTCCTCCACTTCACTTGAAGTTTCAACTTTAGTTTTGTCTTCACCAATTTCTTCATCATCCAAATTAGAAAATAAATTTATCTTTATGGATTTTTAGAAATTATTACTTTTCTATTTATGAATTTTTATTTTTTAAAATTTGGACAATTAGAAATAAAATTTATAATAGATCCACATTTGAAACACTTTAATGAAATTATTCCTTGGTAGTTTCTTTTACCTTTACAAACACTTCTTGAGATAAATGACATCAACTTGTCAAATTTTATCTCAATATCTTCATCATCCTTTGAATTATATTTTTCTTCCTTGAATTATTTATGACTATTTTCTATATTTGAGGATTTAAATGGTATTTTTTTAACCTTACTCTTACTCTTAAGATTTGTTCCTTTCATTTATTTATAATTAATCAATATGTTTCACAAATTATTCAATGGAAATGTGTCAATATCATAGTCTTCAAGTGTCAATACCTTTGAAATAAATTTACCTAGAAAGATTCTAAGTATCTTTTTAACTTTAATATAATCATAATGAGTCTCACTAAAACCTCTAATGGTTCTTTTCACTTCATTGAATCTTGTAAATAATTAATCAATAGATTAATCATCGTATCTCTAAATGTATTCATACTTAAAACACCAAATATGTATTTTAATTTCTTTCACTTTTATATTTCCTTTATAGATGTTCTATAACTTTTACCATATTCATTTCATTTTCATTATCCCCATTAATTTCAAAAATTATTTCTTTGAATGTGATGAGAGATTTTAATTATGATTATGGTCATTATTATCAATGTTCTTTTGATCAGTTGTAGTCATCACAACACCTTCTTCACAAGAAACATATTCATTTGTAACAACTTCAGGAACATCCAAACTAATATATAATAAGTATGAAAACATAATATCCTTCCAAATATGATAGTTATTTTAATAAAATTTTGTAATCCCCTTTCTATAAATTGAATTTATACGATCTAATGTAGATAAAAAATTCAGAACCAACTCAACTTCAAAAACAGAGAACACCTTCCACTTCCAATCATTAAATGGATTTTTGTCTATAGAGGAAACCTATAATATAACTCTAATACCAATTATGGATACATATATGATATTAGTTATTAGGATCCCCAAGAATTCACTGATAGAGGGTGAATTAGTGAATAAATTCCTGTTATGTTTCACCAGAATTCAACCTTCATCACTGATTATGATGATTGACTTGCTTATTGTTTTGATTTTTCAATCACTTCAATACTGAATTAAAACAATTTTTTCATAGTGGACACAATGAATTTATAAGGTTTTCTATTCAATATTAATATCTATATCCTTGGAATAATTTGGAAAATCTGAGATCACTTGATCCTCTAATCGTCATAGATACAAATAGAAGGGTTTATACTTGAATTTTAATTACATAGAAATGTATTTCAATTAATTTAACATTTAATTGAATAATAAAATAGATAATATTAATATATAAAATAATAATATAATGTAAACTTCATAAAGAGAGTCCACTTTGTTGTAGACGATCCTCTTCACTTCTTCGCACATTGAATTTGCAATCAAATAGTTAATGAACTCGATCTTCAACAACCCAAAATATTTCTCACTTTTTCATTGAGCTATCATTATGAAATAATAAACCTCTAAACTTATATAAGTGGGAATAATCTAAGAACATTACTTCACACACCAAATAATCCTTCAGTCCCTTCTTGAGTATCCTCAATCTTTACATCAAAGTGTATAAACTTTAAGATATGATTAAATAAAGATCCTATAAACTTATTTTGTTTCCTAAGAACCTTCATTTTCTTATTCACATGTTGGACTCTTACAAAATCGTTCAACACACCACATTGAGAAACAACACCATCCTTTCCCAATTTCATTAAAAAAATTAATTTCAATTTCAAAATCCAACCAACTCAACTTCCATCATTACCCGATTGTTTCCCAACCATTGGATCAATCTTGACTTTCAGATCACCTTTAATATTCTAAATATATGTTGAGGATAAAGTAAGAAAAAATACACATGGAACACATCAAGTCATGCCATAAAATTTACTAAAAATAGGCACTTAACACAAATCATGGTGTTATATAATTAATTACGGTGTGATAAATGTGGTTACCATTGTAACACCCTAAGATTTAATAATATATTTTTCATTTAAATAATACTATGTTTGATAGCTTATATTATACACAATAAAAAACTAAATTGAATAATTATTTATTATAATAAAAAATGAGAGAGATTACAAGAGGTCTAAATGAAACATAATTGAAAAAACAAATTGTAAAATTAAAAGGATTCTATTTCATATAGGAAAATATGATTGATTCTAGAGAAACTCTTTTTAACTATTTTGATAAATTATGTATTTTTATTAAATTTAATACTTTTAAGGAAATATATAAATGTATTGATAAAAATTCAAGTGATTATTGGTAAAATAAATTAATAAAATCCATTTAATTAATAAGTAATGATGAGGAATATTGATATAATAATTCTTGGACAAATAGAAATGTTTTGTTTTAAAAGATTATTTTTATTATATATTGTATGTTTTATTTAAAAGATAAATTTTTCTTATTTAGAGTATTAAATTTATTTTTAAAAAATATTTTTTATAAATTTAAACTAATGAATAATCATTTATAAATTAATTATCAATTTTTTATAAATAAAGATAAAATCATTTGATGGAAAAAAGAGATATTTTTCATAAATCTATTTTTAAGTGCACAATGTATTTTTGTCTTAATAAATTAAGATAAATGCTATTTATAAAAAAAATTATGTAATTTATTGATAATATATTAATTAAAATAAATTAATAATCATCTAATTGTTTTTATTTGACAAAGAATGAGAATAGATTCATTTTATGCTTTGAAAATACATTTTTTCTAAAAATGGTTTTTATGCATTTTGTGCACAGATATTAGAATTAATTTATACCATATTTAGAAAATATAATTGATAAAATAAAATTCATTTTTGAATTCATAATTTCAAAATTGTCTTATATTTAATTTTTGGTATTTTTCTGAAAATGTTAATTTTTATGTGAATAGTGAAAATACCAATTTTACAAATACTCACTTTTATGACATTATAATGATATAATAATGACTTAAAAGTTTATGATAACTTTTTTAGACCAAATTTATATTTTATAATTAATATAATTCATTTGAAAAATATAATTTTGAACTTATAAATCTATGTTTTACATTGTTTAAATATAAGTAATGTTTTTTCAAATAAAAACTATTTTGGTTATTCTATTTTATTCAAGTAATCACAAGGTTCATTTTAGTTTTTGTTTATAATTTGATTAAAAATAATCCAATTAATTCCATGTAAATCAACGTTATGCATGATTTTAGTATAAAATAATTTTTATTCTTAAAACATGCATTTTTCTAAAAAAAAATCCTTGCTTTACATGTACTTATTTTAAAATTAATTTTACCACTTATAGAAATTTAATATTATAAAATGTATTCAATATTTGGAATCATTATATTCAAATTTAGTAGTTATGTCACTTTAATTTTTAGTCATAATGAATTGTTACCAGAGTGAAATTTTATCACTGTGATAAGGGTTAAAAGGGTTATAGAGGGGGTTAAACCAAGAGATAAGGTTTAAAATATCTCTAAAACTTGTCTAAATGTAATTTGAAGAGTGTATTTTGACCTTAAATTATCCTATATTCAAAATTGGACTAAATTGGAGCCACTTTACATGAGAAATATATTTATTATATTTTAGAGTTTTTAATATTTACAAGGATGTCACTCCTCACACTTATAAAAAAGAACCTTCTCTCCTCACTTCTTCACACACTTTGAGAACACTAGGTAGACCAAGATCTATCTAAATACATCACCATATCTCTTTAGCACATCCTAGAGGTCCTTTATCACTAAAATACCCATCCTATAAGGTTTAAGGTGTAATCTAAAGGAATATATCTAGGGAGTAGGTATAAGTTTTAACTAAATTATTTCAAGTTTATTTCTTTTTATACCTCCTTAAGATCTATTATAACCATATTAATGTAAGGAGATTGGTATCTATGATATTCTGAAAATTTGTTATGTTGAAGGAACAACTATTTTGGGGAAAACATTGAGTGGTATGCCCCCACACAACAGCCAAGAATCAACTAGATATGTGCATTGTTTCTATTAAGTTTGTGTGAAGAGAAAAATGGACGAAATAAAAATGATGAAGTCTTGATGAGTTGATATAGGAGAAACAAATAATAAATAAATAGAAAAAAATCATAAAATAACACAAATATTTAATGTGCTTCTTGTCGTTTTGGTCATACATGCACAACATGAACACCACCCACTCATCCTATTTATTAAGCTTAAGAAAACAAAATACATGAGAGATGATCAATACAAAGAAGATAAACAATATAAGAACAAAATAAATATGATTAAAGTAATAATAAAATTGAAATATGAAGTATACAATCCAATCAGCTTACTATTGAATGATTTTCCTTCATAGAGGCTTCAAATGAACGCGATCTTACTTATGGATCTAAAATCATGCACATATGACATTCTTCTTGATATATTGATCTCTACAGAAACTTTACACTGAGATCGGGTCTATTATGAAGTGAAGGAACAAAAATAATGAGCACACTTGTAGCTACTCGAAATGATCTCTCTCTAATCACTTGATTAGGGTTGTGGAGGGGTTTAATTGCATGAATTGATTACCCTTGTTTTGAATATGGCTAGGTAAATAAGTCCCCAAGGGATGAAGTTGTTGGAATGGCTTCAACGAATTGAATTAAATGAGAGTCTTGGAATGATCAAACCATAATAACTCACATAAGGATAAAACAGAACATCCGCGAAAGGAATAAAAACCATCATTTGAAGGTAATCACATAAAGGTCAGAAAAACCCCCAACATAAGGGTAATTGCAACCCTGTATTAGGGTAATTATCAACCATTAGGTCCACGTGGTATGTTGATAGACCGTATAAAGAACTAAGAGATATCATGAGGTGAGGCAGATCGAATGTGTGGACCTAACATGAAGTGTGATTGACCACAAGGGCCACATAGTAGGTTGATTGACCATGTGATGAAAGATCAAACATGTGACTATAGTGAAGTTGAGGGCGGGCCTCCTGAAATTCTCACATAAATGTAAGTTATCCAAAACATAACTTTTGTATGGATAAACAAACATGATAAAAAATAAATATAGAGCATGATGGATATAAATGGAAGATAATCAAAGAATTAATTATATATATATATTAGGATTCAAAAATCTCCACCATTTACAAATAAAATTGAATTTTATGATGTTCTTTCACCTAGTGTTATTAAATTGGAATCTTGTTTATAATTTTTAAACAATGATTGAGAATGGATAATGTCACATCCTTAGTAAAACTATTAGTTGTATTATTTTATGTGTGTATCTTATTGACACATATCATTCGAACATTAATAATTTCTCTAATAAATTGAAATCTAATATTTATATGTTTGGATATTCCATAGAAAACTATATTTTTAGACAATTTCAATGTGGATTGGCTATCACTATAATTAGTAATAACATAATTATATAAAGAAAGTTCATAAATTAACCCTTTTATCCAAATGGATTCTTTAACAGCTTCAGTTAGTATAATATATTCAACCTCAATGGTTTAGAGGTCCACTACGGACTTCATGTTTCACTTCTAAGAAATGGATCCTCCGTAAATAGTAAAAACATAGCTTGTAAGGGACTTTCTAGTGTCAATATTACCTACATAGTCTGATTCTACAAAATAAACCACTATTTCATTAGAATTAACATTTCTACCATAGAAAAGATACAATGTTGATGTAAATTAGATATGCCTAAGAATCCACTTAAGGACATGTTAATGTGGCTTACCTAGGTTTCCCATGAACCTACTTAAGGTACGTAAATAAAATGGAACATTTGGTATTATGTAGATCATAGCATACATAATGCTGCCTATAATGGTAACATAAGTAATTTTACCCTTATAATTAATATTAGTATTTTTGGTAAGTGAATATGATAAATAAAGTTTAGAGTGTTGTTCAAAGGTTACACAAATAGGTACTTCTTAAAATATTTCAAAACATAATCATGTTGAGATAGGTAAAGGATTTTCTTATTTATATCCCCTGATATCTTCATTCCCAAAATCTATTTAGAATTACTAAGGTACTTCATTTCAAATATAGTCTTCAGTTGTGATTTAACAATAGAGTTGAGTTTCATGACATTAGAAATAATTAACATGTCATCAATATATATAAGCAAATAAATCATGGAATTTCTAACGGACTTGTAGTAAAAAAATGAATCATATTTACTCCTATTAAAATGATTATCTAACATTAATGAATCAAATTTATTATATCATTGGTTTGATTATTTCTTCAAACCATAAAATTATTTATTTAATAAGAAAAACTTTTTCAACTTGAATTCATTCATGAAACCATCAGGAGGCTTCATATACAATTTCTCGTCAATATCACCATAAAGAAAAATGGTTTTAAAATTAAACTATTCAATATAAAAGTCATCATAAGTAGAAAAAATAATAAATAAATGAATAGATGAATGATTTACAACTGGAGAGAAAATTTCAGAGTAATTAATTCCCTCACATTGAAGGAATACCTTGGTTACAAGTCGAGCCTTATTTTTATTTTTCTTATCTATAGTGTTGTCTTAATTCCTTTTAAAAATACACTTATAATCAATCACTTTAGAATTTTTTGGTTTATTACCAATATAACATATTTGGTTTTTTCTTAAGGAGTTCATTTCATCATTCATAGCATCGATCTAGTGTTTAGAATCACTGTCATTGATAGATTTCTTAAAGGTTTGGGGGTCCTCAGTTACAATATCCTAAGAAATGTTAAAAGAAAAAAGATACCATATCATAATGTAAAAACTAATTAGGAATCTTAATGATCCTCATAGCTCTGTACCTAGTGAGCTAGTAGTCATCGGTAGTGTTATAGGTCTCACTATTTGACTCAAAATCAGAGTTGGACCGAGGTTGAGCCTCAGGATGAGGATGAGGTGGAGAGGGGTTAATGGGAGCATAAAAATAGGTTGGTTATACAATTTTGAAATCCTTAATTTGAGGTGAATCTCCACTATTTTGAGTGTTATACATAAACTTAGGAGAGACCGATTCATGTAATATTAAATCACGTATAATTATGGATTTTTGGTGTTTTGGTTTTTAAACCCATGGATTATAGTTATTTTCTCATTTTAGATATCCTATGAATATGCACTTAAGTACTCTAGGTTCCATTTTATTGATTTTAATGTGATCATAGGTTGTTCATGCAAATACCCATAAATTTTTATAAGAAATAGGTTATTTACACTATAATTATTTTGTAATTTTAAACTAATTAGTAATAGAAGGTAATATATTAATGATATAGATTAAAATGGTTATAGATTCATCCTAGAAAGATTTGTGTAGGAACGATTATGAAATCATGTTGTGAACTCACTCCAAAATAGTGTGGTTTATTCACTCAGCCAAACCGTTCTTTTAGGGATTATCCCTAATAATACAATATCTAATGATTCCTTGAGACTCATAGAATTTGATGAAATTAGATGAAAAATATTCCATACCATTATCAATTCTCATTGTTTTTATTTTTATTCTAGTTTGGTTCTCAATAGATGATTTCCAAGCCTTTACATGTCAAAGACATTAGATATATTCTTAAAGATATATATTTAGAAATTCTAAGAAAAGTCATCTATGAAAGTAACAAAATATGATCCTCCACCATGGGAATTAGTCCTAGACTGGCCACACAAATTAGATTGAATGTACTCTAAAGGGTGATTGGCTGTAAAATGGATATATTAAAAATTACTCTCTTAAACTTTCCCAAAATGAAATCC
This sequence comes from Viscum album, assembly GCA_963277665.1. Classification (NCBI taxonomy): domain Eukaryota; kingdom Viridiplantae; phylum Streptophyta; class Magnoliopsida; order Santalales; family Viscaceae; genus Viscum; species Viscum album. Next base: position 180,218,553 of record OY728146.1, on the reverse strand, counting down.
CCGCATAAAGGATGATTATTATATGTTATGTCACTCAAAACCCCATGCTTACTTAATTACTTAGGACCCTTATAGCTAGAATTAACTAAAATTATATGTTATATAATAGTACTATCATTGTTTGTGACATATGTGTCACCAAACTACCTATAATGGGTTTTCCCATCCAATTTATAAATCCCATTAGCTAGAGAACCTTTGATGATAGTATGAGAGTATTTGGAAATTCTAATACAACATGATTCTAACTTAGAGTTAAAACCTTTCTAATCTATAACCCCTAAGAAGATAAGATTTATATTCTAGTCGTGGACCCGCATAACATCAAGTAATATGGAAATGGAATGGACATCAATATCTAACAAAATAGATCATATACCCTGGACCTAGAATCTTCTATTATTTCCTATGATGACTTTTCCCACTACTCTCACAGTTAATCCTAAAAAGGATTGTTTATTAGGACATGTATGGAAGGAACACCCCAAGTCTAAGACCTACTCATCTAATAGATCATTCTTAAATACATTTATAACCTCAGGAATATCATATCTTGTATCTATAAATATGGAGTGATCATCATGTTGATCAAGTTTTTTTGTTTATTTAGGTTTGTGGCATTCTGGAATTATGTGTCTAGGATTTCCACAATTATAACAAGTTACCTACTTAAACTTTGACTTATACCAATTATGCCTAGATTGATTATGGTTCAAATTCTTTCCATTTACTTTATGATTATTTTTCTTCTTGTTTTTATTATTAAATCTACCCTAGTGTGCAAATTTTTTCCTTAAGCTTAACCTTGGGTTTATTATGAAGTTTTTTAGAAAATAAGGTTGTTTTAACCTCTTTAAGAGTTAAGGATTCATATTCATGCATTGTAATCTCAACAAGTATGTTATATGAAGTATCTTAATAAATAATAAGAATAATGGATTGATCTTTACAAGAACAATAACATCAATATTGTATAAATCAAGCATAATTTTGTTGAATTCATTAATATGTTCTCTGATATGAGTACTAGGATGCATTTTTAAGGTGATTCTATGATTTTTATATAAATGACCAATTAAATACTTAGTGGTATATAATTTCTCTGGTTTTGATTAGATACTAGTGGTAGAAGATTCATATGAAACTTCTCTTAACACTTTATCACATAAAGATAATAATAGAGAACCATGGGCCTTAACAAGAACATCAGAAGATGCATCTTCATAGGTGGTAGTGGCCTGTCTATTAGAAAAACGACTTATAAAATGCTTATTGGGTCTACAAGGGGCATTGAGGAGTCCTTGTTGGACAAGAAAATCTCTCATCTTGATTTATTAAAGATTTAAATCATTATCACCATCAAAATTTTCATTTTAATAGTTAATAGATTTCATCGCTTTATCCAGGAAGTCTAGTACCAATTATTGGGTCAACATTGAGTGGTATTACCCTACAAAACAACATAGGATCGACTGGATATGCGTATTGTTTCTATTAAGTTTTCATGAATAGAAAAATGAGTGAAATAGAAAAGATGAAGGCTTGGAAAGTCAAGAAGGGAGAAACAAATAATGAATAAATAAAATGAAAGTAGTAAATAACACTATTATTTAATGTGCTTTAGACCATTTTGGTCTTATGTTCAAGACAAGAACACCACCCACTCATGCTATTTTTTAATCTCAATAAAAAAAATACATGAGTGATGATCATTATAAAAAAGATCAATAATATAAGAATATAATCAATATACATGAAGAAAAAAAAAAGAAAAATCAAAATAATAAGCTTACAATCTAGTTATATTACCACTAATTGGTTTTATTTCAGAGAGGGTTCAGGTGGACTCAATCTTACTTCTGGATCTAAAATCACACATAGATGATGTTCTTTGCGAGCTATGAATCTCTAATGTAACGCTACATTGGGATCTGGTTTTATCTAAAGTTAAGGAATGGAAACAAACTTTACACTGGTGGAAGCTCAAAATTATCTCTCTATGATATCTCAATTAAGGTTATAAAAGGGTTTGATTGCATGAATCGATTACTCTCATTTTGACTATGTATGGGTAAATAAATCCCTAAGGGTTGAATTTGTTGCAATGAATTCAACAAATTGAATAAAACGAGAGGCTCAGAATGATCAAATCATAACAACCTATGTGAGGATAAAACAAAATAGTCATGTAAAGGAATAAACCCATATGCATGAAATTAACCGTATAAAATTCTGCAAAACCCCCCATGTAAGGGTAATCGCATCCCCGTGTAAGGGTGATGATCAGACATGAGGTCTACACGATATATTGATTGGCTGTATAAAGAACCAAGAGTTACCATGTCATGATATAGATCAATTGCACAGACCTGCCTCAATGTGTGATCAACCACAAGGGTCACATAGTATGTTGATTGATTGTACAATGAAAGATCGACTGTGAGACTATAATGATGTTGTGGATGGACCTCATGTAATTCTCACGTAAGGGTAAGTTGGCCAAAACATAACTTTGGTATAGGTAAAAAAACATGAGAAAAATAAACACATAGGATGAGGAATATAAATGGAAGATAATTAGAGAATAAATTTTATATATAAACTAATATTTCCTAGTTATTTTTTACTTTTTTCCATTCTAAATGTCGCTCGTGCATACGTGCAGACTATCACCTCCATGAAGCGATTTTTTTCATTTTTCATCACCACTTCACATGGATGTTTAAAAAGATTAATTTAATGGTTATATATTATTTTTATGAAATAGTTATGATTATTTAATGATAAAATATTATCTACCTTCTAACCCACCCATCCGTTTGAAAATGGAAACATTACACATGTGTACATGAAAAATACCGCATTCATGAAGAGATGTAATTTTTTTCATTACTTCCTCACACTACTAGTCATAAGAATGGATATAATGAATAAATATTATATTTATAATATGATTTGGAAAGTTAAACATTTGACTTCTTTATTTCATTTTCATCCATTAGAAAAATGAAAACATCTCTCATGCGTACATACGGACTACTGCCTCCATGAACGACGTATCTCATTTTTCATTACCGCCTTACTTGGATGGTTTTAAAAGTATATTTAATGTAAAATCGTAATAATTATAACATGTTTAAAATTTTATAGATGGTGGAACCATAACTAATTTGACCATGATCAACACACCAAAGTTGTTTTGGACCGAATGACTTTAAAATGTCTAACTTAAACTTAACTAATTTAGTAACTAAATAAAACATGAAAATAAATTAAATAAAAGGAATAATTACTGGTAAAAATTAGATTTATTATAACATGATTTTCACATCGATTATTTATAACCGACATGAAATTCACACTGAGTTTATTATCTACATCATAATCTAGATAACCGACATTGAAAATTAGGTTTATCATTTTAGTTTCTAAATAACTAATGTTGAAATTTAGTTTATAACCTCAGTTATTTTTAACCAAAGTAAAAAAAATATTTTTCACATTGGTTATTAAATAACTGATGTGATGTACCTTTTAAAATTTTATCAACATTCGGGTAGACTCATTTCGGTTTCTTTCTTTCTTGAAACAGTGGTATCATTTCTCTCACATGGAATCCTTAACCCTTAATTTATTGTATATAGTATACTCTAATATTTCATTACCATCTTCATCCACCCTCGGGTTTCATCGGCCTCATTGTGTGATTATTGATCTGCTACCTACCCACCCCCTAGTGTTTTTCTCTTTGCGCATTCATAGATAGATCATATCATCTCTCAAATAATCCTCACACATTATTGATCTCTTATTCATTCGACCAATGTTATTCCTTGAAATATTTATTCTCTAAAATTACTTTTACATTTTTTGGGTTTTTTTTTATTTACTTCCTTTTTTATGTTATTAGAACCCCTAATTTTGTGAAACCTGAGGTTTCTTTCCCTATCCCCTCATGATTTATATTGAAGAAGAACCCCATTGGAATCCCTAGCCATTATATATCTTAATAATGTTTGCATAATTTTTTGCTTATTTTTTTCTATTAACCTACTATTTTACAGTTCATAGCGATTTTATTTTTATTTTACATTGGTAAATCTTAAAACAATGTTGACCCCCATAGATAATGATTCCAAGGATAAATATCAAGTTTGGATTTCATATCCTATTTTATTAGTTTTTATTTCCCACTTGAGAAGTCAAAGTAAACTCTTTCTGATTTATCATGTATTTAAATTTATTATTTAACTGAATCTGTTCTTTACACAAATTTATTATGCATTCCCTTTTTAAATAGGATATGTTTTCAAAAAAAATTGGGTTGGTATTTAGTTTTAGTTTTCTTTTTAATGATTTTAAATTGTTATTTATTTAATGTATATTGTATCCTATTTTATATATATTTTGTAACATTGTTTTATTTATAAATTGGTTTTTTCAATAATCAAATATTTGATTTAAAACTACTAGGAAAATTTTATTTGTTTCAGGTGTAGTTAGCACACACTTTGGGGAAGAAATAAGGTTTTTCTTTTATTCCAGATGTAGATTTCAAAACCAAGGGTTGTTTTACATAAATATCTAAAAACATGTCTTGTGATATTCAAGCATAGGTTATATCAATTCACATAATCTTATAGGTAGCTAGGTATGAATCTAGTATTTTGGATTTAATCATTACTTTAATTTTAGTTCCATATGACTCCCAACTTTGTAGTATTTAGCTAGCCTAATTTTAATAATAACTTTACTGCTTTAAAAAATCATGTAATTATGAATTTTCATTAGGTTGATATATCCATGATTTAACTAAACTCTTATTATAATAATTTTCCATTACAAAATAATCTACCCTTATTATATTCTTTATTATTGAGATTATTTTTAATCATATTAAACATACACAAAGAAATATCAAGGGAAAATATAATGATTTTCATATGAAGCACTCCTTAGTGAAACGCGAACATGAAATTTACTTTATTCCATGAAAAATCACTTGGGGTAACCAATAATTTTACAATAAAACATATATTAGGTTATTTAACACTCTTTTTTCTTTAATTTGGTTAGATATAAAAATTTACCTTCTATTATGTTAGAAAATTGATCCCTTTATTCAATGAAATATTTTTTTCATTGGATAAAGAATATAATAATCAAATATAAGAGTGATGTTTATAGGAAATTAGATCATTCAGTGTTAATATTTTCATCCGAAATTTGTTACTATTCACTAAGATTTTTGTTTGAAATTTCATTAGAGTTACTATTAATGTAAGAAATTTTTTCTCGATGAGGGTCTTAACTTCATCCTCCATCTAGTTTTTTCTGGAAACTACTACTTAAAATACTTTTATACATAATATCTTATCTTAAAAAACTTCATTCTAGTTACTAATTATCCTATATTATTGTTCAATTTTTTTTTACATTCAATTCAATGAAATATCCACATGATATTTCTAGATATTTAGTCCATCTTCTAAGGATTTTATTTACTCTTTCTTTTCTAGTAAGACTCTCTTTTACACTCTAGTGATATAAATTTATTTCTTTTGTTTTCTATTTTATTGTATAATAATTCTAATTAAGATTAAATTTCATATCTAATTTTATTAAATTCTTTATCATTATATTCACTATCATTGAAAATCATAGCAACATTTTAATGATGAATAAAACTACAAATGTTTCTTCTTGATTATAATTAAAATAATTTATTATTCCCCCTCTAACTCACTTGTATCACCACTATATTATTTTGACAAGATTTTTTTTTATATTTGTTATAGATAATAATGTGTCGAATATGGATTATTTCACTTCAAATAAGTGATGAATATGAGGAAGGTATTGATGATTTTTTGGAATTTTCTAAGTGAAATGTTCCAAACAATGACATGTTTTTCTGTTAATGCCTGAAATGTTTAAATATGAAGATGTTGAAAAGTATAGAGATCAAAGATCATTTAATTTTCCATGGTTTTAATATGATTTATAGCCCTTGGATTTGGCATGGTGAAACTGAGCATTATTTAAGATCTATTGATGATGATGATTTGCAAGATGATAAGTTTGATCAAATTGAAGAATTGATTTGTGATATTGAATTAGAGGCAATTGAGAAAGAACTGATAATTGAGTTTCTATATAGTGATGTTGAAAAATCATTTTATCCGAGTTGTATAGAATTTATGGTTTTATAGACGGTGTTAAGATTAATTAACTTGAAGGTGAAAAATTTATGGAGTGACAAGAGTTTTGTAGAGTTTCTAATTGTTTAAATAAATTCTTCCTAAAGAAAATGATCTTCCCGATTCACATTATAAAGAAAAGAAAATATTATGCCCGATGGGATTGGGGTACATGAAAATGCATGCCTTCCTAAATGATTTTGAGTTATATAGGAAGCAATGTGAATTTATATCATGATTTCTTAAATGTAGGATGTCATGGTATAAGTTGAAAGTAAAATCATGGGCTAATTTAGCAGTTACAGAAACCCCTACCAAGGCATTTTGGTATCTTCCTATAATTCCTCATTTGAAGCATTTATTTTACTAATTAAAATTATGTAAAAAGGTTAATATGGCATGAATATGAGAAAATATGTGATGAAAAATTATGGCATCTATCTGATTGTTCACGGTGGAAGAAAATTGATCAATAGTTTCCTACATTCGGAAATGAAGTTAGAAATCTCAGACTTGGACTGTGCACAGATGGAATGAATCTATAATGAATCCTTAGTATCACACATAGTTCACGGTCTATTTTATTGGTAATTTACAACTTATCTCCTAAATTTTGTATGAAGCGAAAATATGTCATGTTGAGTTTAATGATCTCTGGACCAAAACAACTCGGAAATGATATTAATGTTTTCTTTTCACCATTAATTTATGATTTGAAACATTTATGGGTGGAAGGTATTAGGGTGTATGATTCTTATAAAATGGAATATTTTTAACTGCATTCAATGATTATGTTCACTATAAATGACTTCCTAGCATAAGAAAATTTGTTTGGATATAGTGTTAAGGGGCATAAAGCTTGCCCAATTTGTGAACAACAGACTTCATATTATCAACTACAACATGGGAGAAAAATAGTATGCATGGGTCATCAAAGGTTTTTATATATAGATCACTCTTATCAATGATTTAAAAATTCATTAAATGGATCATAAGAATTTAACATTTCTCTGAAACCTTTGTCCACCAATTAGTATTTTGAGAGGGTGAAAAACATTGATGTGACATTCATAAAGACACATAAATCTTGTAAGGATAGAAATATTTGGAAGAAATGGTCAATATTTTTTGAGCTACCATATTGGATGTATCATGAGTTAAAACATAACATTGATTTCATACATGTGGATAAGAATATTTATGACATATTTATTAGAACATTGTTAGATATTAAAGGAAATACTAAATATGGGTTGAATGCAAGATTATGATTATTCTCAATGGGAATATGTTTGGAGTTAGCTCACACTTCTGATGAAAGGCATTACTGCCCTAAAATTTTCATGTAAATACCCCAACCCTAGTAGACCATAGACAGTGGTTACTTTATACATTATCATAATATACAAATAATTACATCCTGAAGGACCGAACAGTTTATGTGACACCCCGAGATTTTATAAGATAGATTCTTTTTAATTTCTTTGATGTCTTGTGTTGTATGCTACACTAATATTAGATTTCATTATATGTAACAACATATTATATTGCAGTATATGCAACACTATTCTTGTCTTGTGTTACACGTAAGAGCGACCTTCCTCGATAGCTTGCGTTGTATGCAATACTGAGTTTCACTAAACAACATTATATTATTAAAATATTATTATTTTATGGGATATAAACTAGCCATTATGGATATTGTTAACCACATTTTGAATTTTATATAACATTAAAATTAATATTATGTATTTTCTAGACATTATATAAGAACAAATTCAATTTTACGGATAAAAGAAGTATTTTTCAAAAAAATGCAGTTTTGTCGCCTTTTGATGGCGCACCCATTTTAAATTTAGTTTTTAACTCTTTTATATATTCTATTTTACAAAATGAACTTATTATTTGGAATGGGAACATAAAAATTTTAATTTTTTTGAATTTTTGGTATTTTTCTGATAAAATTCATATTTTAATGAATAGTGAAAAATAATCCATTTTAATTCAAAATTGTCTTTTCATCTAATTCATTTATATAGTTAGATTATATTTTTAATTGGTTTTAAAGTGTAATTTAATTATATCTTTATCATTTAAAATAATTTTAGTCATTATAATTAATTTCATATTTAAATTGGACATAAACACATGACAATCTTTTGATAAGTTTTTACTTCTTAAAACCCATTTTTTGTTTTAATAACAGTAATTAATTTTAAATTAATTTATACCAATTATGTATTTTTAATTATAAAAAATGGATTAAATATTTGGAATCAGTGGGTCCAAATTATTTTAATAGGTTGCTTTTTTTTGATATTATGAATAGTAACTACGGTAATTTTTATTTAACACTGTTAAAGGTAAATCGGGTAAATTAGTGTAACAAATAATATGATAAGGAAAATAAAATGATCCTAAAACCTACCAAAATAATTTTGGATGAATAAAATTTTACCCTTGATATATTAGGTTCAAAAAATAGTCATTTAAGGGCCACTTGATAATGAAAATGACATAGATATTAATAAAACCAATGAAAGTGACAAAATGTCAAACTCACATTTCTTATGAATATAATAATTTTAATATTGGGATAACTAGGTGATATATTCAACCATAAATAGTCCATAGAAAAATAAAATAATTACCTACATCATGGTAATTTATTTTTAATTTTTATAAAATTAATATTTACCTTAAATTTTTATACTTTGATGATATAAAAATTAATTAATTGATGAGAAATCCATAAAACATTTTTTATTAAAATACTAATAACCATAAAAAGGCCCAAACACAAGAAAAAAATTATATTTTTTGAGTATATCTTGACTATAAGCATCAAAGTGCTGAGAAAGTTACCATTTGGATCTTTATAGAAGAGATGATGACATTTATTTTCTTTTATTTAAAGTGATTTTAAAGTTGTCGCATTCATACTTTAATAAGTATAACCATTTTAATGTTGGATTTTCCACAAGATAAATTCAACTAAATATATTCTTATAAAATTTGGTAAATTTGGTTTCATCATAGTATTTTATTTAGAATTTTTATTCTACAAATAAGTATATTAAATAATTACATAATATTGATGTAGTGATTATTTTAATAATGAATATATCAAATAAATGTTATTAAAAATATTAAAATAAATATAATTTGGGATAATTAATTTTTCCAATGAATTTTATAGATGACCTTAACCAATTAGGGATATAATAAAATATATTTTTTTAGGATAACACCTTATATTAATATTTCTAAAAATCCATGAAATGAATAGTGTCAAAATTGACACAATTGATATTTTTTAAAATAATGTTTTATAAAATTATTTAAAAATAATAAAACAATTTTAAAAATATGAAATAATTATTATATAATCTAAAATGTTCTAAATTATTAATTTATGGTATAATTGAAATCAAATAAGTAAATATTTCACCCTTTTAATATTGAAATGTTTGTTATCTTGATTAAAATTAAATAGAATAACTAATTTTCAATTAAAATGATAATGTTTAAATTGACATCAAAACTTGTATGAATTTTATTGGTTGATGAGAATTAAATATTATCATATTTATATTTAAATATATCTCATTTTTTAGGTATTTGGATTGATTTTAAAATTATTATAAATTAATATTTTTGAGGTTTCCAAAAGTGCCCCTCACCTCAATTATAAAAGAACACTTCCTCCCTCAACTCTCCACTTCATTTTGAGCCTTAAAGATCGACCATACCCTACCCATTTCTCATATAAACTTCTCTAAAAACATTATATAGGTAATGGTCTTCTTCAAAGACCAAATCTAGTGCTCTAAGAGGAGATTTAGAGGAGGCGTGTTGAAGAAGAGGTAATATCATTTACTGATTCTTTCAAACTTCTTTCTTCTTATACTTCCACCTCATTTTTTTCATTATAAAATAATAAATATAGTAGTAATTATATAATTAAAGTTTATTATGATTATTAAACAACCATATTCCACCTTCTACCCATCCTATGAAAAATGAAATCACCACATGTGCGTACATATGACTTATCGTCTCCACGTCGTGGTGTAATCCATTTTTCACCACCACCTTACATGGATGGGTATAACAATGGAATTAATAAATATATGTATATATAATTAATATAAAATTATATTGATTTTGAGATACTATAAACCATCCACTTCAGTACCATTCAACAATTATGGTAACGATATCATCGCTTGTGCGTACGTACGACTTACCGTCTCCACAGTACGATGTGATTCGTTCTACATAATATTCAATAAAGCATGATTATATAAATGAATTGAATAAATAAATATGATATGTATTATACTAATACAATTCTTTAAATGATATAATTATAACCTAAAAATAGGAATAAGAACTTATCCAACAAAACATGCATAAGAACATAAAGCAGTTAATACCCAAATAACTAGCAATAATGAAATGTTACTAACAAACGGATGAAAATATGATCATAAATATTATCACAAAAATTATTATGATTATGGAATAAATAATTAACATTATTTAAATCATTAAACAGGAGGTTTGGATACATACGAAGCATATCATACCTAAGGTAATATATAATTTTGCAATCTCATTTTTATCTGAGATTATTTATATGTGAGTATTTACTCGGGATATATTTATAATCCATGTCCATGTTTTCTAAAAATGTTTTCATAAAATGTTTACTATTATTATATGTATGTTTAAAGTAATTTTTACCCATTTTTGAATTTTAATACATGATAAGGAAGTAATCTTTCTTTTGTTTACCGTACGAGGTACTTTTTTACTTTTTCAGCAAAAGTACGAGGAGAATGTTTTTTAACTTATAGGACATGAATAGATTTTTATGATTTCATGACACCTTATTTATATGAAGGTTCCTCTACACCATATCAAGTTTATTTTCAACTAAATTCTTTTCTTTTAAAATTTCACGACATTTTGAGAAAAGAAAACATTTTTGAAGAAGAAAGGATATTTTCCTCAAGAACTAAGTTCAAGTGGTTTATCAAAATTATTTTCCATATAAGATGATTCTCTTTAAATAGGGTTATGTTTCTATACCTATTATTACTATGATTTTATTGTGTTAATTATGGAATTATTTTTATGAAATCCATTTATTTTATATGGATTATGTTATGATGGAATGATGTTTAAGAAACCCATTTTATTTCATGGGTTATGCTATAATGAATGATTTTTGTTTTTGTGGCACATGTAAGAATGATTTAATTATGAGATAGGTGGGACCTATATCTCCATACAATGCATTGGGTAAATATTTATATCTCATGAGACAGACATGACTGGAATGACAATTAAATCTGGTTCAGTAATACAGGGTTGGAACGATAAGTAAATTTGGTTCGATAATATATGGCTAGAATGTCAAGTAAACTCGGTTCAGTAATGGACTTCATCCACTATTATGGTCTTAGAAGAAATGAATTGGCTACTGTGTAAATCATATTATGTTCTTAATGGTTTTCTATAATTCCATGTTTTATGTCAATGCTATTTTATCATGATTAATGTTCCTTTATGATCTATGTCTTACGAACTATCAAGATTTATTTTATGACTCATGATTTTGATATTTAAACTTTATGTTCATGTTTTTACATTCTTATGTTTATGGTTTGTTTTATGTTCTCTATTTTTATTCCTAATGAGAATTTTATCTCACCCTTTTTATGTTTTCTTTTTTCTGAGATATAAATAAAGTTTTTAGGTGGGAAAAAAGGGGAAGATCTTTATGGGAGGTGTTGAAGATATTTCACCAAGTTAGAAGATTATGTTCCAAGTTTCTAAAGGAACTAAACTAATACAGTCTTGGGAATAATTTTGTATCATGTATTAAGTGTTCTGAAAAATAAATTTAATGTCCATGTACGTCAATCTTGGGTCATTATAGATGGTATCAGAGCAAAGGTTTAGTTAATCTTTGGAAACTAGGATGCGAAAACTTTAGTGAGATACTTAGAGATATTTCTAAGGTATGTCTAGGGATGTCTCTAAGGGTAAGTATAACTATAGATTACAGTCCTATAATCACTACTACAAATATGGCTTTTATCAGCGCTAAAAATGGCCATTAACAGCACTAGAAAAAGCACTATTAATGCCAGTGAAGATAAAGGGGGGGGGGGGTCCCCTTTATCAGCGCTCCAAAAAGCGCTGATAAAGACCCCTTTTATCAGCACTTTTTTTAGCGCTGATAAAAAAAATAAATAAATAAATAAATAAATAAATATTTCCAATCTCAGGGGGGGGATTTTTACAGCGTTTGAGCCCCCCTTTATCAGTGCTTTCCCGCACCTCCAGCGCCCGCCTACACCGCCTACACCCTTTATCAGCGCTAGCCGTTTAAATCAACCTTGTGCGCGCACCCATGCCTCTACCCGGATTTGATCTCGAGACCTCCCCCCTGCGCACCTAAAGCCTTTACCACTACCCTATATTGATTTGTTCTCTTATTCATGATATATCTATTTATTTATATATATATTTAGTTATATTTATTCGTATAGTAATATATATTTATTTTAATATATATAGTTATATTAATATATATATATATAGTTATGTTAATATATATATATATAGTTATATTAATATATATATATAGTTATATTAATATATATATATTTATATTTATATTAATATATACATATAGTTATATTAATATATATATATAGTTATATTAATATATGTATAGTTATATTAATATATAGTAGTTATATAAATATTCAAATATTGGTATTTTAAATAAAATGGATATTAGTTATTATTTAGATAAATCTAATATATTTTATATGTAAATATGTTTAATTATTTATTTAAAAATTTTAATTTTATGTGTGAATATATACAAAATATGTACATATAGTTATATATTTGATTATAAATAGCAGTGCATTATAAAAAAGGATGAAATTTCAAAGACATAATATCAATATGAATGTAATACCTTGGAATAAATTCAATCCCCACCAAAAAAAAGCCAATAATACCCCCTTAAACGAGGCTGAAAATCTACAAAATGTTAAAAAAATCTGGGTACCCCGACTAAAAACTCAGTTTTGGAGGCCTTCTGGGCCTCTTTTGGCCTCGAAAAACACTTGACTGAGGTTTATTGGCTCACAATGACGTAGAGCTCGTCGCAGTCTTCGATTTGATATGTGGTAGAGCTCAAACGGACACCCAGATCAAAAGTTATGGTCGTTTGAATTTTGAGTTGCGTTTTCAACATATTTTGGATCTTTTTTAAATTTTTTTAATTTTTTTAGTCTTCAAATTGTTATTAAATGACTATTACTCCATAATAATTAGCAAATTATTAATTAAAAATATTTTTTTAATTTTTTAAGAAGCCATTTTCACTAAATATCTTATATATTAAGTATAATAAGTGTAAATGTATATTTATACTTATCTAAAATATATTTAAAAATTATATATTATATTTATATAAATATAACTATATAACTATATTTATATATTAATTTTTTTTTTGAAGTCGACCCTTTATCAGCGCTACTAAACAAGCGCTGATAAAGGGGGTCCCTTTATCAGCGCTAAAAAAAGCGCTGATAAAGAGGGGGCCTTTATGAGCAAAACGCGCTGATAAAGGGGTACTTTTATCAGCGCTTTTTTTAGCGCTGATAAAGGCACCATTTATCGGCACTTTTTTGAGCGCTGATAAAGCCCCCCCCCCCCTTTATCAGCGCTTTTTCCTTAGCACTGATAAAGGGGTGGCGCTGGCCTTGCCCAGTTTTGTGGTAGTGAATTATGGTAATGATCATGAATAACCTAGTATTAAACCTAATATGTTAGAGATTGAAAGTAATTCTCCTTTATTATGTTGTTTTCCTAGTATGTTTTTTGCCTCTCACACTATTATTTTTGGGTTTTAGACGATGGATGGAACCCAAAGAAGCCATGTTAATGATCAATGCATTGAGAAATACAATGATTGTCCTCCTAAACAACTAAATTTTATGGGATATGGAATGAAAAATCTTATTTCTATACTTACACAAGCTATGAATCATTCTGGACTTCCAAATGAGTAGAGAAGGGAACTACATTCTATTAAGTCTTTCATGAGGAAACGTCCACCATCTTTCAGTGGGTTTTCTGATCCACTTGTTGCTAAACAATGGATCAGTACCATTGAAAATATACTTTCCATACTTCTATGTTCGGAACATGAAAAATTCATTTTGGTTGTTTATCGTTTAGAAGGTGAAGCAGACCAGTGATGGACTCTAATTAAGAATACAAGGCAGTAAGATGAAATTGAATACATGGAATGGGATGAGTTCAAGAACTTGTTTTTCAATAAGTACTTCTCTCATATTCTTTGAAAAAAGATGGTTAAAGGAGTTACTTGAGCTTAAGAGAAAGGATGATGAATCCGTTTGTACATACGAGGAAAATTTTACAAGACTTGCAAGGTATGATTCTGGCTTTATCATCCAACCTGAAAGTAAAGTTGATCGATTCTTCAGTGTCTTAAAACCAAGTCTTCAAAGGGAATTAGCTATAATAGACTTTAGTATCTATGAATAGATTGTTCTTTGTGCTATCAAGGTAGAACTGGAAGTCGGTGTTACTTATCTATCTCATGGTTTTGACAAGAAACTAAAGATGGAGTTCAAGGGAAAATCTCAAAACAATGGTGAAAAGAAGATTAATGTTTCCTTATGCTCAAGGTGTGGAAATAAGCATGGTGGAGATTGTCTTAAAGGAACTATAAAATGTTTTAAGTGTGGAAAAGAAGGTCATTAAGTAGTTTAGTATCGAAGTAATGGGAAAAAGGTTTCTAATGATGTGAATAGAGAAAAGACTACAGAGAATGTACCACCCAAACTTCAATGCTACGAGTGCAAGGAAATGGGGAATTATGATAACTAATGACCTAATCCAAGGGTTAATGATGATCGATGTCAGAAACCTCTTAAGTTCAAATAAAAGGTAAAATCACATGCGATTACTATTGGTGATGTTGATTATGACAACGAAGTGATGGAATGATTATGTGTTTATGTAATGGGATTCCAAAATAGTGTTGTAAGACCTCTTTTATAGTATTATGGAATATTGTAATATCTATGTATTGGTCCATTGTGTTTTTCCATAATTATATGGTACCGGTAACCATGAAAACTGATTGAAATATTTTTAGAAAGCACGTGATATGCCCATAATTAAGGGATAATGAAATAATGAGATGCTTGATAGTATTAATGACCTTATGACTAATAAAAGGACAAAGTGATATCATGGTTTGAGTATATAGAATCTTTGGTATTTTTAGTGTGTGTAAAGAGTTAATTTTGATAGAATTCATGTTTTCACTAAGGTTCTACAGTAATTCATGTTATGTTTCAAGAGAATACATGATTAAGGTATTTACATGTTTGGAATGTGACAACAAAGAACTACCTTATGATATATGGGAGATAAATGTTATGTCGATTTAGTTCACCTCTTTCTAAAGTTTTATATTTTATTTAGTGTTTTGAAGGATTGTAATGTTATCCATTTATGGATAATATAAGTTATTTTCTATTTTAAGTTTTTTATATTAATGTATTATCTCGCTTTAGGTGGACTTACGCATATTTTATTACTTGTACTAACCTTTTTATTGAGAGAGATAGAATGACCTATCATTCTATTTCATGATCTACTAACACTTAAAGAATGTCAAATTAGACTTTATTTCTTTAAATGAGAGATGAAGTGGAAATTGTTCAGGGAACGATCAATGGTGAGATTATACTGAAATCAAGTATGTATTTCTTCTCATAAAAAAATTCATCAACTTTAGGAAAAGGATCTTGAAACCAAAAAATTTATCCTAGTACCTTCTTATCCGATGAATCAGATGGTATCTTAAATCATTATAGATTTATGGATTTCTGCTAGTTAACTTTCTCCAAACCTTATTCTCTATCACTATCCTTTAGAACTTGATGGTTATATTTCTCTTCCATATATATGTTTTTACTTCCCACCTATGTTCTTCTATGTGGAAACCTAGTGATGAGTTAATTTGGGTAATTGTTATGTTTCTAAATTTCCTTTTTAAAAGGAAGTTTTAGTATTCCTTTTTACGATGTGGGTTTTCATGGAAGAAACTTTCAAGTAGTAAACCATTTATAACCCCGATGAATTTCAAGTGTGAAATTCATTTTAAGGGGGTAGAATGTGACACCCCGGGATTTTATGAGATAAATTCTTTTTAATTTCGTTGATGTTTTATGTTGTAAATTACACAAATATTAACTTTCACTATACATAACACCATATTAGCTTGTAGTATACGCAACACTATTCTTGGCTTGCGTTACACGTAAGAGCGACCTTCCTCGATAGCTTATGTTGTACGCAATATCAAGTTTCACTAAATAATGTTATATTATTAAAATATTATTATTTAATTGGATATAAACTAGTTATTATGAATATTATTAACCATATTTTAAATTTTATATAACATTAACATTCATATTGTGTATTTTCTAGACATGATATAAGAACAAATTCAAATTTTCGGATAAAAGAAGTATTTTTCAAAAAATGTTATTTTGCCACCTTTTGATGGCACATCCATTTTAAATTTAGTTTTTAACACTTTTTTATATTCTATTTGAAAAAATAAACTTCTTATTTGGAATAAGAACATAAAAAAATTACTTTTTTTGAATTTTTGGTATTTTTTTGATAAAATTCATATTTTAATGAATAATGAAAAATATTGCATTTTAATTCAAAATTGTCTTTTCATCTAATGTATTTATATAGTTAGATTATATTTTTAATTGTTTTTAAAGTTTAATTGGATTTTGTTTTTATAATTTAATCCAATATTGGTCATTGGAAGTAATTTCACATTTAAATTGTACATAAACACATGACAATCTTTTAATAAGTTTTTACTTCTTAAAAACCCGCTTTTTGGTTTTAATAACGGGAATTAATTTTAAATTATTTTTTATAAATTATATGTTTTGAATTATGAAAAATGGATTCAATATTTGGAATAAATGGGTCCAGATTATGTTAATATGTTGCTTTTTTTTGATATTATGAATAGTAACTACGGTAATTTTTATTTAACGCGGTTAAAAGAAAATCGGGTAAATTAGTGTAACAAATAATATGATAAGGAAAATAAAATGATCCTAAAACCTAAAAAAATCCTTTTGGATGAATAAAATTCTACACTTGACATCTTATTTTTAAAACATGGTCATTTAAGGGCCACTTGACAATGAAAATGACATATATATTAATAAAACCGATGAAAGTGACAAAATCTCAAAGTCACATTTCTTATAAGTATAATAATTTTAATATAGGGATAACCAGGTTATATATTCAAACATAAATAGTATATGGAAATATAAAATAATTACATACATCATGGTAATTTATTTTTAATTTTTATGAAATTAATAATTACCTTAAAGTCTTATACTTTGATGATGTAAAAATTAATTAATTGATGAGAAATCCATAAAACATTTTTTATTAAAATACTAATAACCATAAAAAGGACTAAACACAAGACCAAATCATATTGGTCGATTATATCTCAACCATAATAATCCAAGTTCTTAGAAAGATACCATTTAGAATCTTTATATAAGAGATTATGACATTAATTTTATTTTATTTAAAGTGATGTTAAAGTTGTCATGTTCACACTTTAATAAGTATAACATTTTTAATGTTGGATTTTACAGAATATAAATTCGACTACATATATTATTATGAAATTTAGTATATTTATGTTCATCATGGTATTTTATTTAAAAAATTTATTCTACAAATAATTATATTAAATAATTACAAAATATTGATGTAGTGATTATTTTAATAACAGATATATGAAATAAATGTTATTAAAATATTAAAATAAATATAATTTGGGATAATTAATTTTTCCAATGAATTTTATAGATTAACTTGACCCATTAGGGATATAATAAAATATATTTTTTTGAGGATAACACCTTATATTGATATTTATAAAAATCCATGAAATGAATAGTGTCAAAATTGACACAATTGATATTTTTTTAAAATAACATTTTATGAAATTATTTAAAAATAATAAAACTATTTAAAAAATATAAAATAATTATTATATGGTCTAAAATATTATTAATTATTCATTTATGGTATAATTTAAATCAAATAAGTAAATATTTTACCCTTTTAATATTGAAACATTTGTTATCTTAATTAAAATTAAATAGAATAACTAATTTTCAATTAAAATGATGATGTTTAAATTGACATCAAAACTTGTCTAAATTTTATTGGTTGATGAGATTTAAATATTATCATATCTTATATTCGAATATATCTCATTTTTTAGGTATTTAGATTTATTTTCAAATTATTATAAATTAATATTTTTGAGGTTTTCAAAAGTGCCCCTCACCTCAATTATAAAATGAAACTTCCTCCATCAAATATCCACTTCATTTTGAGACTTAAATCTTGAACATAGCCTACCAATCTCCCTTATAAAATTCCCTAGAAACGTTCTAGATATCATTTTCTTCTTCAAAGCCCAAATCTAGTGCTCTAAGAGGAGATTTAGTGAAGGCAAGTCAAAGAAGAGGTGATATCATTTACCGATTCTTTCAAACTTATTTCTTCTTCTACTTCCACCTCATGAGTTATTTCATTATAAAGTAATAACTCAAGTATTAATTATATACTTATATGTTATTATGATTATGAAACAACCATATTCCACCTTCTACCCATCCTATGAAAAATGAAATCACCACACGTGCATACGTACGGCTTATCGTCTCCACGTCGTGGTGTAATCTGTTTTTCACTACCACCTTACATGTATGGATATAATGATGGAATTAATAAATATATATATTATTAATATAAAATTATATTTATTCTGAGATACTATACATCATCCAATTTATTACCATTCAACAATTATGGGAACAATATCGTCACTTGTGCGTACGTACAGCTTACCGTCTCCACGGTATAATGTAATTCATTCTACATAATCTTTAATAAAGCATTATTATATAAATGAATTGAATGAATAAATATGATATATATTATACTAATACCATTCTGTAAATTATATAACTATAACCTAAAAAGATGAATAAGAACTTATCCAACAAAACATGTATAAGAACATAAAGTATGTAATACCCGAATAACGAGTAACAATGAAATGTTACTAACAAACGGATGAAAATATGATCATAAATGTTATCATAAAAATGATTATGATTATTTAATAAATCAGTACCATTTAAATAATTATACAGGAGGTTCAAATACATACTAATCATATTAGACCTTAGGTAAGGGATAATTTTACAATCTCATTTTTATCTGAGATTGTTTGTATGTACGTATTTACTGGGGATATATTTATCATCCATGTCTGTTTTTTCTAAAAATGTTTTCATAAAATGTTTATTATTATTCTATTTATGTTTAAAGTCATTTTTACCCATTTTTTTACTTTTACTACATGGTATGGAAGTAATCTTTCTTTTGTTTACCACACGAGATACTTTTTGACTTTTTCAGTAAAAGTATGAGGATAATGTTTTTTTAACTTATACAACATGAATGGATTTTTACAATTTCATGATGCCTTATTTCCATTAATCTTCCTATACACTATCTCAAGTTTATTTTCAACTAAATTATTTTCTTTTAAAATTGTGTGACATTTTGAGAAAATAAAACATTTTTGAAGAAGAAATGATATTTTCTTCAAAAACAAGTTCAAGTGGTTTATCAAAATTATTTTCCATCTAATGTGATTCTATTTAAATAGGGTTATGTTTTTATCCCTATTATTACTGTTATTTGATTGTGTTAATGGTGGAATTTTTTTTATAAAATTGATTTATTTTATATAGATTATGTTATGATGGAATGATGTTTAAGAAACCCATTTTATTTCATGGGTTATGCTATGATGAATGATTTATGTTTTTGTGGAAAATGTAAGAATGATTTAATTATAAGATGGTTGGGACCTATATCTCACTCCAATGCATTGGGTAAATATTTATATCTCATAAGATATACATGACTGGAATGACAAATAAATCTGGTTCAGTAATACAAGGTTGGAACGACAAGTAAATTTGATTCAGTAATACATGGCTGGAACAACAAGTAAACCCATTTCAGTAATAGAATTTATCCACTGTGACAGTCTTTGCATCAATGCCTTTTCTACTATGTAAATCATATTATGTGCTTAATTGTTTTCCATAATTCCATGTTTTATGCCAATGTTATTTTATCATGATTAATGTTCCTTTATGATTTATGCCTTACGAACTACCAAGATTTATTTCATGACTCGTGATTTTGATATTTAAACTTTATGTTCATGTTTTTACATTCTTATGTTTATGGTTTGTTTTATGTTCTCCATGTTTACCCTTACTGAGCTTTTGAGCTCACCCTTTTTATGTTTTCTTTTTCCCATGATATAAAGAAAGGTTTTAGGTAGGAAAAAAAGGGGATGATATTTATGGGAGATATTGAAGATATTTCACCAAGTTAGAAGATTATGTTCCAAGTTTCCAAAGGGACTAAACTAATATGGTCTTGGGCATCATTTTGTGTCATGTATTAAGTGTTCCGCAAAACAAATGTAATGTCCATATACGTCAAGCTTGGGTCGTTATAGTTTAGTAGTTTTGGAAAACTAGATACATACTTAAACCTTACATTACAATTGAAAATATAAAATACAACATAGTGATTACTTTAAGAACACCATTATTCTCCTAGCTTAACCCTGCATATTAATCATAATAAACTTCTTGACATCCTGGGAAAAATAAAACATAAGAAAGGGGTGAGATCAGATGCTCAGTAAGGGTGTGCATATAGTTGAAGCTATCATAAATAAGAATAAAAAAATTGTGGAAGGTTAAATAACTAAAACACTTACCATTTAATCAATAAATTGAACATTATATGGTTGGAATGAAATATGATCAAATAATTCCCTATAAATAATCACATGAGCTAAAAAACTTACCCATGGATATTACACTAATTGAATAATCACATGGAAATCAATAATTAATCTCATAATAATGGAATACATAATGTAGAACATTTGAAACATACTATTGAGGGTTCATGCTAATAATATAATACCATTAAGGCTTCATGCTAGAATCTAATAAATGGTTAAGGCATTGGCCAAAACTCAATCTAGTTTGTCTCATGAGACCTACCAATGCATCAAGGGGCTATAGCGGACCTCGCCTGTCACTTACTAATTCCAATTCATTCCTCATATGAAAGGGGTGAAACATAATCAACATATATATTTTTATTGAAACTATCATAAGAAATGTAAATAACTTTCCCCAATCAGTAAACATAATCGCAAACCATCCATAGTAATATAGTGAATGGTATCTAAATATTATATTCCCAATCAAACTGATCATAAACCATTCAATAAATATGTTAGATGATATCATAAGATATTAACCTCAATGAAGCATAATATTCAACAAATGATGTTGACATAGATGAAAATACTTTATTAAGATCAATGAAAAATTCTTGAGGAAAATATATTCTTTTTCTTTGAAATCACTTATTTTTTTAAAAATGCGCAATCATAAAAAAACATTTTCTATGAAAATAAACTTATAAACTTGTAAAGTAAGCTTCAAATAATTAAGTATTCATGAAGGAAGTAAAATATTCTCATTCCATACAAGTTAAAAAAACATTCCTTCCATATTTTTTCGAAAAAGTCGCAAAGTACCTTGTTTAGAAAACACAAAAAATATTCCTTTCAAACTGTTTTGTAATAAGTAAAACATGTGTAAAAATGTCTTTAAAAAATCATAGTAAAAACATTTTTGGAAATAGTTTTAATAAACATGGATATGGAAGAGAAATAGTCCCTAATAGAGACTTAAACGTAAACAATCATGAATAATGATGTGATTATGAAATAAACACTTCCCACTTTTTAATCAACCGAATCATATGCCTCATGAAAGAATAAGATTTAAAAAAACTTCAAATATCATGAGAATAAATAAATTCATGATATATCATATCAAAGGGGAATTATATACACCTCAAAAAATAATATAGGTGCATAACATCAAATTCTGCCTCAACGAAAGAAAATTGAGATGAAGTCCCTTACAAAGATCGTATCATTAAAGTGATCGTTAATCAAATTAGTAGATTATGTGTATTAAATAATCAAAATAAAACATGTGTAAATAAATTCATAAGATAATAAAAATTCATTTCACACATAATCATAGCATTCCATAATCAATGAAGTAGAAGTTTAACCCAATGAATGGAAATTGAGTTAAGAAATCACTTAACTCACACTTCCCTTTAGTTTTTCATACTTCAACCTCCTGTATAATGGTTTAAAGAATTTTATTAATTTATTAAAAAATTATATTCATATTTATAACACTTTATATGATCCTTTTATAACATCTTACCACCCAATTATTAATAATATTTCATTATTTTCATTGTTTTGGGTGCATTTGTTTCATGGTTTCATAGTCGATTCACTTGTATATAATTATGGATGTTCTTTTAGAATGGAAATAAAACTCCCTAAGTGAAATAAAATGGTATTAATACACTTCCATAAGTTTAAATGGTACCATAAATCATTTTTATTTCTGACATTAGGATGATTCATTTGATAAAATGTTAATGATAAATGTTTAGTTTATTTTGGTGGTTTTTTCGACCATCACGATATAGTTTCATTCTATTTAATATTATGCATATATATTAGTTCCAGAACATAAAATAAGTTATAATATATCTATTAATTTTTGAAGTTATAATATACCTATTAAAATTTGATTTGAATATAATAATACTTTTATGACTAGACTTGAAGGCGGTAATGGAAAACGAACAAAATCATTATCCACAGAGACAGTTAACCACCATAATTTGGATAATGCTTGCATTTCTTTAAATAAGTGAAGATAATGAAATAGGTGGGTATAAAATATTACATTATAAATATAAAATTCCAATATATACATGATACCAGAGTTATTATGCGTTTATGGATGAAGGAGGTGAAGAGAAGATAGAAGAAGAAAAGAAATTAAGAGAGATCACCTCCATAAAGGACCCCTTAAGGAACTTTGAATTGGTATTTGGGTGAAAATACAAGCACCTGGATGTGGGGGAGTGTGTAAGAGAGTTTTTTTAAGATATTTTACGATATTAAAGGCTTTTTAGTAGAAAGGGGGTGGTGAGGGGTGTTATTTATACTTGAAGAGGGTTGGTTTTAAGTGATTAAATAATGATTATTTTATATTTAAAGCCAACCACATTTGGGTGGAATTAATTACAAAGAATTTGATTGATAATTAATGTTGTAAAGGATGGTTAAGTTCAATAAAAACATCAAACAACCATTTAATTGTATAGTTTTTAGGTATTTTAAGCTTTTATCTTTTAACTTTAACCCGCTACAATATTTTACCAATACTGCGGTAAATATTTTTTTTACCACGGTAAATTTTTATGCCTAAAAATGAAAATAAAATTATAAAATAATTTAGACCTCTTTATTCCAAGTATTGAATCCATTTTACTTGATTCAATTTATAATAGTGATAAAAATTAATTCTAAATATGCTATGTGTATCACTCATAAAAATAGTTTGTTTAAGGTTAAAAACATGGTTTTCAAAACTTCTGAGCATGTGTTTCTAAATGTAACTAATTATGTTTTATGTCATTACATAAATAAATTTTTATCAATAATAATGTTTAATCATGATCATATAATAATTATTTCATAAGAGTTATGGTATTTCGTAAAAATAGTATTTTCACTTTTTGACCCAAAAATCAACTTTTTCGAAAATTCCCAAAAAGTTCCCCTAAGATAATTTTGACATGATAAGTACAAAAATGAATTTTATTTTTTCAAATAAATTTTCTAAAAGTTTCAAAAATTAATTAAATTTATTTTTTCATATAAAGCAATAAAAATCTCTTTTTGAAGAAAACATATATTTGAAGAATAAGATGACTTTACTAAAAATTATGTGTTCATTTCCTAAGAATAATTAAATTTTTATTGAATATGAACTTAATATTTATTTCATAATATAGTTAATATTATTCACACCCACCAATTTAATGGCTATTTTATAATGGTTGTGTTAAAATAATAATATTTTGTAGTTCATTTAAGCTTTGTGTTCTATGCAACATAAGCTATCGAACATAGTGTTCTTTTAAAATCTTGAGGTCTTACATGTCATACATCATCCAAGAGGGAAAAATTATCTTTTTTTAGTGTCTTCATGATATCAATGTGTCTTAGGGTTATTCTTCACATGTAAAAAATTGTGTGTCTTTAAAGGATTTGAAGTTGATATGTACGAAATCTCATGATTATCACATCATGATGAAATAGCTCATACCAGTTGCATTGTGTAGAATATTTTCCATCTATGTTAGAATTATTATCATGAAGGTGTGTTATTTTTTCAATTCAATTTTTAATAAGGTGATTAATTTTAATGCTTTGAGCAATTTGGATAACGAAGCTGTTTTTATACTTTGTCAATTGGAAATGTATTTTCCTCCATATTTTTCTGATATCATGGTGCATTTAATGGTTCATTTGGTGTGAGAAATAAAGATTCATGGAACTCTATATCTATATTGGATGTATCCTTTTGAAAGGTATATGAAGATATTGAAGGGTTATCTTAAGAATCCATATTGACCTAAAGCCTCCATTGTTGAGAAGTATATTTCTGAGGAGATTGCATAGTTTTTTACAAGATACTCATCCACAATGGAGCACATCGGTTTTCCTACATCTCACCATGAATGAGTCAATTATGGGGGAAATAGGATCTATGGATTCAAAGTAAAATCATTGATAGGTGAAAAGATAAAGAAGGTGCATTTATACATCTTGAATAACATAGATAATGCTCATCCATATATAACATTTCATATTAATTTGTTGAAACAATGTTATTCAAAGAAGAAAGATGTTTGGATTTTGAATGAGCATAACAAAAACTATTTTTCCATGGTTTAAAGAGATCATTTTTGGTATATCATATGCATCAGAAACATTGATATAGTTAGTGGGAAATCCAAGTTTAATTTTGATAACACGGTATGAGTATAAAATTAATGGTTATACATTTCATATGAATGATCGAGACAATAAAAGTGCAGTTCATAATAGTAGTGTATTGGTGTTCATAGAAGCAATGCATTTTTTGAGTGCCAAAGAAAAAAACTCAATCTTTGTATCAAGTTCATATTATAGAGTCATTAAAGAAATATGGGAGGTTGATTACATTAAATTTCATGTTCTCGTGTTTAACTGAAAATGGTTTATCGGTAACAACGGTGTTAGATGCGATGAATTTAGAAGGAAACTAGTTAATCTAAATAGATTGAAATACACAATTTATCCTTTTATCATAGAAACACATGGAAAAAAAAGTTTATGTTCTCAATCAATCTGATATGCAGTGTTCTATTGTTTTAAAAGGAAAAATGGTATGTTGGTGATGATAAATTTGATAAAGATGTTGATTTATATGAGATCCCTACTTTCATGGAAAAATTAAAAGATAATATTGATGAGAACGTCATTGTCATGGTTTGTTCCATATGTAACGATCATGAAAAAAGAATTTGGGAAAATAATCCTTTAGTACATTCCTAATATTACAGGTAACAAATGTTTATTTCTAGTTTACTTTTTAAAATTATATAAAATGTTAAATATATTAGTTTTATTTTCTTTATTAAAACACATATTATAACTAATAAGTTAAATTTTTTATTTATATTAGTTTAGTTTTGTTTAGTTTACCATGTTTACCCTTATGTAACTTATCTATTTGTTATTTTTTTTGAAAAATAATTTTTTTTTAAATATAATATGTTAAATAAAAATAAAAATATTGTATAAAAGAGTATATTCAAAAAATATTTTTTTGTCTGAAAAATGATTTATTAGGTTGAAGCATTTTTACTATTCACATGAATTTTTTGTATTTTTTTAATTATTTTTTGTCTTTTCGTCTCCCATTAATGTTGTTAGCATTTTAGTTAACTACTCTAACAAATATGAATAGAACTATGATTAGTTTAGTTTACTTTTTATTGGATCATTTTTCATATATTCAAAGAATGTTATTTTCGGTGTAAAAATTGGTGTTATATATGGGAGGATTTTTACTATTCACACACCATTTTTGGAGTTTTTTTATTCATTTATGTCATTTCATCTCTCATTAATGTTGTTATCATTTTAGTTAACTATAAAAAATATGAATAAAAATGTGTTTAGTTTAGTTTACTTTTTTTTTTGATAATTTTTCATTTTTTATTTGCATTTTTATGTAATGGTTGGATTTGTATAGTTGTGTACTAATTTTTTTTACTTTGATTTATAGGATAATGACAAATCAATCATTTGATCCACCACATACTTCTAGAGAGGATCGTACACATACCTCTGGGGAGGAACGTACACATGCTTCTATTGACGAGCCTCCTCATCCTTCTATACAGGATACATTTACTTCAATGGGGGGGAAAGAGTTTTAGGGTTGGCAACACATGTTTACCAAAATTATCATTTGCCCATAGCTAGAACCTAAGGATACCGGTATAATTTGATGATAATGATATTCCAAAAGTTCTAAATTCAAAACAATTCAAGACTTTTATTACAGTGTAGGATAAAAGAAAAGTTGGTATTTTGATTGATGATTGGAGAAGTGTTGAAAAAATGATAATATCTCAATTATGGGACACTGTTTTAATAATATTGTTTCTTATTATTTTACTTATCATGAAATTTTTTTAATAATATATGTTTTCCCCCTTCTTATCAATGAAAAATGATATACCTAATACTGGAGGAGTCAAGAGGAAATGTTTATCATTGGCTACTAGGAGATGGAAGGATTTTAAATCAACCCTCACATCAGATTTAATTTTTGGGCATAAACAACATCATAATCCATGTGATATATATCCATTTATAGATGAAGATACATGAAATAAATTTGTTGAAAGTAGATGGAAATAAGTGTTTTTTTTAAGTTCGATGTTACCTTTTAGAAGTTTTTTTATATTAATGTTTTTCTATTCTTAATTTATAGAAAATTAGGAGATCTCATCATGATATCCAATCTAGAAATGTATAACCTCATACTTTATCTTAGGGGGTATATGTTATTGGAAGAACAAATGATAGCTGAAAGTTTTCAAAAACTGAGAGCTGGGTATTCAGGCTCTGCAAAGGTTGACCCTCGTCCTCCCACCACTAGACATGAGAAATGGAAGATGGGTCAGATGAGAAAAAAAGACAATATCTTATGGAAGAGTTGATGGTTTTAGCTAAGAAGAATCTAAGATGTTTACTTTATTTATTTATTTAAGTTAAATTAATTCTTTATATATTGTGATTCACTGTGTGTTTTTTCAAATATTCTATACAGGAATCTCTTGAGGAGCATAACACATAGGGGGCATTCATAGTTGAGGGTAGGAAGGATATTTTAGCTACAACATTGGATAATCCCGAACACCCAGGTCGTGTATGAGGATACCCGGTAGGTGTATCAGTAAAAAATATGTTTCCACATTTTGAAGTTTCTTAAATAGAGGATGTTTATAAAAAATAGAATCTTTGGAAGCTACAGTTCAGGATATTCATGTGACGGTAGAGGAAAGGATCAGATATTTGATACAGTCGATATTTGCCGACATGCAATGACAATTTCAGGATACAGATCCCACTCCTCCACCTATGCCTACAGATCCCACTCCTCTTACTTATCCTAATCCACCTCCACCTACAGACCCCACTCCTCCTACTTATCCTACTCCTACACCCCCTACTCCACAACTTCCCATTTATTGTGAGTTATATGTTGATGATTATTAGCATCATATTGTTGTATATGTGGTGATATATTATATTGGTGATATCATTCATTATCAACAGATAAAGATAGAGAATCATAGGGTCACTGTACAGGATATTATAGATATATCAGCAAGAATACCATTTCTTACAGATGAGGTTAGTATAGTTGGACAAAGTATCATCCATTTTTTAGTTTTTCCATCTAGATATGTTCAAAAAATTACCATACAGGTATGTGTATATTATATCCTTTATTTTATTTTGCTGTTAAATTTATTTTAAAATTTTAAATTATATATATATGTGTGTGTATATTTATGTATTTATAGAAATACTTTAAAGGTAAAGAAATATTATATAGACATCAACAAAACAATGTGTTATGACTTCATATACGACTTCTACTAGTCTTAATAGATTGTCAACATATTCATTTTTTTTATTGGGTGTTTATGAGATTCCAATGAAAGATAGAATTTGTGGGCGTGCAAGGACTGTGATACTTTTTAAAAAAGATATCATGGATTTTTTAAGTGGAGATGAGTTGGTCATTAACACGGTGTAAGTTTTTCTATGTAAGTCGATTAACATAAATCTTTTTGTTATTTTAATTTATTGAAAATTTATACTTATGATTGTTTTTTATTAGGCATATTTATACAATTTGTATGTAGAATGACACAACATCAATAAATAGATTTATGGACCCACAATTTATTTCAATTATAGCGAAGACAATGACTGATGTAGAAAGAGCGACTTATATTGCTGAAAGACTTCAAAATAATGCAATTATTCAGTGTTGGATGCTTCCTTATCTTCAAGAGTATGAAACTTATATCTCATAAAGTGATATATATCTCTTAACAGAATAACCAATCGCATTAAATTTTCTTATATATCAGTGACCATTGGATGTTGGGTGTTTTTTTCAAGGGAGAAGACACTTTACTGCCTATGTTCTATCCATTGTGAAGTGCGAAAAAATTTTAAGATTGTATTGAACACATAATTTTGAATATTTTAATACTTTTTTATATTATAATGACATTTAAATTTATTTTATTTATATCATTTTCAAATAGGGAATGATATTTCTTTAGAGATACAACAAGAAAAAAGAGTTTCAAGATCAAATATGTAAAAGCAAAGGTGACTTTTCATTTACAATTAATAATTTTTTGATGTAGTACTTAAAAATGTTATTTTGAATTGAAAAAAAACTTTTAAACAACAATGTCATAAACAATAAAGATTAAAGGAATATAGATACTATGTTTTAAGATTTATGTATGAAATAATTTCAACCGAGATAATTATGAAGTTTCTGAAGGTTAGATTTTTTTATAAACTTTTCCTTTAATTTTTCATTTCTTTTATTCATAATACAAGTTAAATGATTTCTTTTTAATTTGTAGCTCTCTGATGACCCCTGGTCTTATACTAGGTAAGAGTTAAGACACTTAAAAATTGAATTGGAAAATCATATCATAGGTTTGATTGGATTTTAGTTTATTTGTAATATACCTTGTAAACTTGAAAATTCAAATTGTAAATGTTTGTGTTGATGTTGCATTTCTACTACTAATTTTATACTATTATGTCGTTTTATTTGCTTTTGTAATGTTGGGAGGGGAAGAAATGTTATAATTTTTTTTTAAAATCAAGTCGGTTGTTTTATAAGCATCATGAAAAATTAAAAACAACATTTACCACATCGATTTTTTTAGAAAAACTGACATGGAAAACACTTTTTCACATTGTTTATTTCATAACCATCATGAAAAACTTCCACAAAAATTAATATATAACATCCATTTTTATTAACCGATGTTAAAAAATTATTTACAATGTCGCCTGCAATAACGCCACGTACTAACCGACGTTAGAAACAAAAAAAATGATGTGAAAAAGCCTGTTTTTCACTAGTGAGTGATAATGGAATTAACTTGAACAAGATTCTTAAGAAAGTAAATAATTGATATAATTTTATTATTCGGAAGTTAGAGAACATACTAAGAAGGACGAGACTCAAGGTAAGAGATTTCTAGTCTCAGTTTCCTTTCTTTGAGACATATGTCATTTTCACTACATGTTTTTCATGGGGTATAAATCACCATATGGATGTATTTTATCATTCATTTATTGAAATTAAAGTGGTTTACAAATCCATTTCAAGTTCCCTCCTTCAACTTCCTTTTGATTCAAAACCTATTAAAGTCATAAGAGATTTTTTTTTGAAACCTTATTTTAAAGTTTTCCTTCCAACTCTTTTCCCTACATATCCATGTTTTTTAAAATGTTTCAAGAATGTTCCTATTTATATTTCAAATATTGTTAGAGATCATTTTCAATTATCCTTTACTTTTTACAAAGATTTTAAGAACTGATCTTTTTAACATTTTTTGTACGGGTCACTTTTGACTCTTTTTACCAAAGTGCAAAAGAATGTTTTTAACTTTTACCACATAACCACCTTTTTCCCGCCATCATAGTCATTATTCACTATCAAGCCTCATCTACATGTATTAATGGTTTTTTTTAATTCCACATTCCAATTCTTCTTGTAATTTTTTATTTTAAAAAGTTAAAAAAAATTATTTCATCTTATTTTATGAGATGATTGAAAGTGATTTTGATCATGGGTTCAAATGAGTGTTATGATGAAAAAATGTAAGCCCCTATATGTTTTGTTCATGTAATGGTTCTTGGACATCATAGATGATGATGGTGAGCCTATGATATAACTCTTCAATGCATTGGGTACTGATTTATTCTCTAGAGAAATGATTATTAGAATTAACTAATTACGAGTTATTCCATACGCGTGAAACGTGAGTGAACATGAGTGGTGAATATAATGTCCAAGGAACATGCATGGTTTTTCTATGCTTTCAATGAGTTTTTAATGGAAATATTTTAATTTCAAGAAGGTATACATGCTTTTAAAAGTAAAAGGTTTGTTTTCAAAGAAAACCATTTTCACGGGTTCTCGTGTTTTCTCAAGATGTCTTGATGATTTTTCTATGCTTACTAGGAGTTTTAAAGGTTTTCTTTGAGAAAAGGTTGATTTTAACATGTGATTATTATTTATTTATATGTTCGAAGTTATTGTGGAAAAGGTAAACAGTTTTATGGGTTTTCATATTTTTCACTAGACTAACGAGATTCCTTTAATTTTATATCTCTTACTGAGTTTTTTGTATCTATCCTATATTTTTAAAGGTTTTTCATAGGATTTAAGGATGTGTAGGAACTGTAGCAAGGTCAATCATTCCACTATGATGACTCGTCTTAAATGATGGAGAAGTGTCTTGAATGAAACTGAGGTGTAAATTTAAGAACCAGTTTTTGTGGAGAAAATGTACATTGTGTGAAAGTGTCCACTTTGTGATGTAATGGTTTTCCTAGTTCTCTAAAACTCTAAACCTAAAAGATCATGGAAATGTAAGAATGTGAACTCCTTGCTATTAAGCTCATAATTATGAGTTGTTTAAGTTATTAAGTGTTATAACAATGTGGTTACTTCAAACTGCTCTTGAAACCGATTTTCCTTGAAAAGTATTGCGGCGTGACAAAAATGATTACAATATAAATTTGAGCTTCAAAGTGCAATTACTAGACCACAAGAGAAAAGTAGCCGTATCTTTTATTACACCCTGCCACTGTAGTGTAATCGAGAGCATCACAACGCACCCCCACCCCTCGCGACACAAATATTGCCCATGTCATAATCATTATCACATATGAGAAGAAAATCAGGGTGTAATCTTTGACTATTGCAGCATGATTTTCTCTTCTTCATAAAAAAATCCTTCAAAATCATAAAAAAACACACACTTCTAGACAGTTTCATGCCATCTTGGAGCATCATCAACGTGTTATTCAAGCAATCCAAGCACCTCAATCGATCCAAATCACTGAATTTATGATTGATGGGTAAACAACAAAAGTCAACACCAACAATCAACAGTCTCCTCCTCTAACTCAAATATTTCTTCGACAACCTCAACTCTCAATCATCATCTTGGTCGCAACATTAATAATAATTAATTTAATTAGGTTTTGGTTTAAAATTCATTTATAAATTTAATATAAGGCAAAATCAAAATATATAAATATATTTTATCATATTATAACTATTTAAAAAAATATAATTAATAAGTTAATAATAATTAATTAAAACCGAGTTTGGGTTTCATAATACCCTAACACTACTATCATTGCCCTATCTATTTGTTAACCAGGTTTTGAATTCACCATCTCAATCTTATAAAAACTTGATCAATCGGTACCTTAACCCCGTTTGATCAGATTGGATAGTGTCGAGTATTTCATTAATGGGTATCTATTGTCTTTTCGAGTTTTTTTTCATCCTCTACCTTATTTGATTCAAAAATATAAATTATAGGCCCGGCGTCATGGCCCACCCTCGGACCTGGGTTGATCTTGATAGGTAGGCCTGACTTGTAGAGTGCCCCACCTATTGGCCTGGCCCAATCGGCTGGGCCGGGCCTTTATTACACGCTCACATGGTGGTCTCGCTACCCCGACAGCACTGTTTCTGCCCCCGGTGGCGGGAATGGGTTTTGCATTAGACCGAAGGTTTTAAAGGCGCGGAACCGAGCAGAAGAGGGACTCCTAGGGGAAGGGGAGCTCACAGCCATGGCGCCTGCAGAAGAAACCCGTGCAACCGAAGAAGAACAAGCGATGCTAAGACAAACGAATAACGATGGCCTCAAATTCCCTTCTTTCCCATACAATCCTTACCCCATACAGATCGAATTCATGGACGCTCTTTATCAATCTCTCAACAAGGGCGGAATCTACATGCTCGAAAGTCCCACCGGTAAGGATCTATGTTTCGTTTGTTTCCGTAGTTAAGGTTCCCCGCGTTACATACCTATGAGATTGTCAGTTACTGCTATCGCGCCATTTCATTTTTCAGGGACGGGTAAGACCCTAAGCATCATCTGCAGTGCTTTACAGTGGATAGTAGATAAAAAGAAGAATCGAGATTTTGAGATTGAGGCTAATTCGAAGCCGGACCTGGCACCCGGGGGATCGGATGATGAACCCGATTGGGTGAGGAATTTCTCCGTGGAGAGTCGTGACAAGGTTAGAAAGACGAAGAAGGAGCTAGATTTTGCATCAGCAAAGCTCAATCGAAGGAAAGGCGTTGGAAATGGTAGGAATCCGTTAATAAAATGTGAAAGGGGCGACGATACTGGTAGGACGAAAATATTTGAAAATTTGAAGAAAAAGGATGATGCGGTCGAGATGAATGATGAGGATTTCCTGCTGGAAGAGTATGAAAGTGAAGAAGAAGGGACTATCTTTGGCAGTGTTGGATTGAAAAGGAAGGTTGGCGACCTTTATGATGGTTCGTCCACCGATGACGAGGGACGAGATAATTCTGATGTTGATGATGAGGAAGAAGAAAAGTTGAAGGTTTATTTCTGCAGCAGGACACATTCACAGCTGTCACAGTTCGTGAAGGAGTTGAGAAGGACGAATTTCGCTGATGAGTTGAACATGGTTTGTTTGGGGTCTAGAAAGAATTTCTGCATTAATGAAGGCAAGTTGCGTCTATTGATGTCTTCTGCTGATTCTGCAGAATGCTATTTGATTGTGCTTAACATCATCATCCTTGTCTATTTTCCAGAGGTTTTGAAGCTGCGGACTGCTACCCGCATCAATGAAAGGTGTCTGGAACTTCAAAAAAAGAAGAAAAATGAAGCTCTAAAAAACAAGGTCATAGATGGATTCTTGGTTCATCTAACAGCAGCTTGGTCGAAAAATTGATGCAATTTTACCAGATTTAACCAATTTTATTGTGGGCGTGACATGATACTCATATGATTGACCTCTGAAAATTTCTTCCCAGTGGAATTCTTTATTGAACACAGACCTTCACTATTCACACAATCACACAATCACACAAACAACATTGTAACAGCAAGGGAAAAGAATATGCATATATATGAATCCCAGAATCTGGCAATTTTTCATGATTTTTCTTTTCACAATTCTTTTATGTGAAGATTGTTAAAATATGCACCAGTTTGATTAATCGCTGTCAAATCTCTGCATGGAAATCCAGGTGACAGCATTAGATCATCAAAATGTTGTTATCAGTAACCCCAATTATGAACTAGTCATCTGGTCCTACCTTTCTCCTTTGGTGATATGTTTATCAGAGCACCAGCCCCAATTATGCCCTACATTCTGTTTTTAGATAAGTGCAGACCTTTCTTTGGTACTTGGCTGACAATTTTAGCCAATATTTTGCAGTTATGCTTCCATAATAATTAATCTGCGTCTTGAGTGAAATGCTGGTGTTAACTTGCAGGGTACAAGAGCTGGGGAAAGAGTACGCCGGACCCGTGTTGACTCCGGATGCCCGATGCTAAGGAAGCACAAACTACAAAAGGAGTTCAAGAATGAGATCCATCTACAAGGGGCATTGGATATTGAGGATCTAGTTCGTATTGGGAGACGAATGGGAACTTGCCCTTACTATGGCTCGCGAAGTATGGTTCCAGCTGCTGATCTTGTGGTTCTTCCCTATCAGTCCCTATTATCAAAAGCATCTCGTGAATCGCTAGGTCTAAATTTGAAGGATAGTGTTATCATAATAGATGAGGCCCACAACCTTGCTGACTCTCTCATCAGAATGCATGACGTGAAAATTACTTTGCCAGAGGTTGAGCTTATTGTTCTTTGTTATATTTTCTACTCATCATCATGGGCTGTGGGAGGCTTCATGACACACCTGGAGTTGCATTTGGTTCTGCATTTCAATTGTTTAGGCGGGAGTACTGGTTTACTTTCTATGCATTGTCATATATGATAAAATCACTGAAGATTTCTTGTTGCGATCTATTTTATGTGCAGTTGGAGTGTGTCCATTCCCACATAGAAGGGTACTTCAAAAGATTTCAAAATCTTCTAGGACCTGGCAATCGAAGACACATCCAGATTCTTATGGTTCTCACTCATGCTTTCCTGAATGTTCTGCGTAATAAGGAGCAGGCAGATCATGTTGGTCATGGAAAAGTTCTCGGATCAGATGGTACCTTTGATTGTTCAATGGCCATTAATGACTTCTTGCTCTCTCTTAACATTGACAACATCAACTTGGTTAAACTGGTAGAATACATAAAGGAAAGCAACATTATTCACAAGGTGATTTCTTTGTCTTATTTCAATCTGGCTCTCCTTTTCCTTCCTTTTCTTGCCTCAAAACTAAACATATCATGGATTCTCAGGTCACCGGATATGGAGATAAAATGTTTAGCCTACAAAAATGTTCTGAACCCAATAATGGTGGTGAAATCAGTGAGGAGGGGAGCACTTTATCTTGTTTTCAAGCATTGGTCGACATGTTCTCATCACTAACAAATAATGATGGTGATGGCAGAATAATTATTTCACGATCAAGATCAGGTCCAACATTCTCTGGGCAAGAAAGAGGGTATCTAAAATTTGTAATGCTCACCGGAGAGAGGATATTCTCCGAGGTTTGTTTTCATTTCTATTTTATCCAGAGTCTCTGTACAGCTCAAACAGTTGTTTTATTCAATCACAATGCAGATTGTGGATCAAGCACATGCCGTTATCATGGCAGGTGGTACCCTACAGCCCGTAGAGGAGACGAAGGAAAGATTATTTCCCCACATGACACTTGATAAGTCTTCCTTCTTTTCATGTGGTCATATTGTGTCTCCTGAGAGTATTTTGCCACTTGCTGTACCCCGTGGGCCTTCTGGCGTGTCCTTTGATTTCAGCTATGGCTCCCGGAGCTCGTCAAATGTGGTGAGGACACTGCAACTTTAGTTCATTATTGTCAAATTGCTTGCTTATTGTAAGTGCTAGACAACACATTAATGACTATGTTTATTGGCTTCATTTTCAGATAAAGGAACTGGGCCTTCTGGTCTGCAATTTGGTAGCCGTGGTTCCAGAAGGAATCGTTGTCTTCTTCTCCTCATTTGATTATGAAGAACTGGTGTACAGTACTTGGAAGCAGCTGGGAATCCTGGAGAGAATCTCGAAGAAGAAGCATGTCTTTAGGGAACCTCAGAGGAACACAGATGTGGAAGTTATTCTGAAGGAATACAAGGAGATGATTGAGAGTCCGGCACCATATAACGGTGCAATACTACTTGCTGTTGTTGGTGGAAAGATATCAGAAGGTATCAATTTTAGTGACGGGATGGGGCGGTGTGTAATCATGGTAGGACTGCCATACCCGAATCCCTCCGACATCGAGTTGATTGAGAGAGTGAAATATATTGATTCTCAGGGCGATAAAACCCTTGCAAAGCCCCAGGAAGGGGATGAGCATTACCAAGGAGGCATCCAGGCTGGGTTTGATGTATTGAGGAGTTGCAAGAAGAAAGGAAAAGATTACTACGAAAATCTCTGCATGAAAGCTGTAAATCAGTCTATTGGTGAGTACTAATAAATGTTGTCAACTCACAGTTGCATATTTTTTCTGGTTTTGATTGATTTGTGAGTTTTGATTTTAGGAAGAGCAATTCGACATATAAATGATTATGCTGCGATTCTGTTGGTCGACACACGGTACGCATCAGACCCCTCAAGAAGAATCTTCTCCCATCCAACCGACAAGCTCCCCAACTGGATCAAAAGCCAACTATTCACTGCTGATAGCTATGGTGAAGTTCATAGACGACTGCATCAGTTCTTCAAATTCAACAGAATGAGATGATGCCAAGCCATGTTGCTGCAGAGAAAACACTGCAGGTGAAAGCAATTTATGGAGTAGATTGTTGTTTTGTTGAATTTTTCCTTGCAACCTTCTATTTTTTAAGGTAATTGAATCCGATTCAAAAAAAAACAAAAAAACAAAACAAAACAAGTATCCAGTGGGTTAGTAGTAATGGTATGATGCTGCTTTATTTCTGCTTCAAAGTGAAAGTGCAGCAGATGCTGTTCAAAATATTAGTAGTTTAATTTTAGAGGTTTGAATTGCAGGGTTAAAGTTTTTGGAAATCTGTTCATCTGAAGCCTGTGGAGAGTTTGAACATAAGAATAGAATCATAAACAGTCTCTCAAGTAAGATTGGGTTCCTTTATTTATAGACTAAGATGAAAGTGACTAAACACACGGGATAAGATGATAAGATGGACATACCCAGTCCCCGGGTGGAGTGGTAGCAGCTGGGTGCTGCCAATCAAAAAAGCCAGGGATTGTCTCTTGGTGGAGACGCATTTCTGGAGTACTATAGTTGGACAGACACTGTAGCAGGCATTGTAACGACACTAGGATTGTAGCAGCCGGATATTGAAGCATCAGTACCATTCATAATGAACGTCTTTGGGCCTCTTGTAAGGCCTTTGGGTCACTTGTAATGAGTTAGCTGTGGTGTGGGTCAATCCTAGGGTGTGTGGCTTGATACGGTTGAGCCCTTCGGTGTGTGTGTGGTTTCTATTGTTTGTAACTCTCTAGCTGTTGGATTGGTGTTGCCTGATCCGGTTGGGCCGAATGATTGTGGCTCGCAACTGTCGCGGGTCGAGCTCCGCGGTGAGTTCGTTGGGGGTTGCAGGGGGCAACGCGCCCCTGCTCCGGGGGTCCGGGGCCCCGGCCCAATTTTTTCGGCACTGTAGCAATGCTGACCACTGTAGCGGAGCTGACCGACCGACACTGACAGACACTGTAGCGGTGCGGATTTCGGGGTCAACTTCACTGTAGCGCTTTTGACTTCCAGCCGGCAGACACTGTAGCACTTTTGACAAAGTGAGCCGCCGATCACTGTTGCAACGCGGACTACTATTCGGAACAGTGGATCGTCTTCTTCTTATGTAGCCCATTTCGGGCTAGGGTTTTACCACTGAAAAAAGCCTCTGTAATTTGTGCTCCCAAATAGTAAATTTCTGCCTCTTCTGTGGACGTAGGGATTTTTCCCGAACCACGTAAATCGCTGTGTCCTCTGCTTTCTTTCTTTCGTTTTTCCCGTTTTCTGTCGTTGTGTCTCCCGACGATTCCGCATCACTAGCACCTAATATTAATTATATATATTAAAAAAAGACGATATGATGGACTTACTCGAAGCAATGAACCTGGACAAGTCTGTGTAGTAAGGGCATGGTGAGATTGGGTTTATTTATAGATTACAATGAGAGATACATGACTCAAACACACCGGATAAGATGATAGGATGGATTTACTCAAACAGAATGAACCTGGACAAGCCCATGTACTAAGTACGCAATCACTAGCTCTGTTCCATAAGTTGGCTGCTCTGCTCCTAATTTAGAATGGCGTGTGTTCTGCTGCAAAGCTTTTGCAATTGGAGGAGCCATAAATCGATTTTAGAGCCTTTGCTCACCGACCCATTGCTTTAGCTTTTTTTATGTCAATCAATGCCGCTGTACTTTTGAAAAACAGATGGTCAAAAGAAGACAGGGAAAAGAAAGAAAAGAAAACACCCGCCATGATTGGATTCTTTAATTGGATTCTTTTAGTCTCCATGTTGACTCTTTTCCGTTTCAGCTGAAGGGAGGCTGTATAATGGCTCAGAGACTGGGAATTTCTCACCTTTTGTCCTGATTATTTGCTCATCCCGTAGAGGAGATTATGAACAGAATGAGGGGACATCAAAGGCAAAGGCGGAAGCTGCTGAGAAAATCCATCCACAAAACCAGGAGCTTCTTTAGGAAGACCTTCCAAAATGTTCCTTTCTTTCCGATCTATTGCTGCAAGAGCAGGAGCTTTAAAATTCACGAGCTCGATCAGTACTTTGCTGATTTCTCCAACCAAGTGGATGGATCCTTTCACTGCAGATCAAGGAAGAGCATAAAGTCACTGCAAAATCTGATGGAGGAAGATGCATGCCAGAAAGCAGTGGAAGTTTGCAGGGAAAGCAAAGCTAAAAATGGAAGGGGGTGTGTTCTTGCAGAGAAGATGAAGGAGGTGGAGAGAAAGGAAGGGACCGACATGGATCAGTCACTGGACATCGAAGAGGCGCTTCACTACTATTCTCGCCTCAAGAGTCCTATTTACCTTGACATTTTTGACAGGTTCTTCAGAGACATCTACCCAGATTTCTTCCATCATTGATTATGCGAATTCATGCCGAGTTATATGTGTTTTTCCTTGTGAATGAAAGATTCAGCCTTTTCATTTTTCTTTGTTCTGGGCATTTCCCTTCTTATTCGCGGCATTTGGTTTTGCTTATACATTATTTATTGTTTTATTTCCATACATTTTAAATGCTTGGAGTGAATCCTAAAACCCTGACCCTAAGGTGGCATCAAATAGGAGAAGGGAAAGAACTCGATAAAGCAGTCGTGGAAAAAATGTCGCAAGAGAGTAGAACCAAGATCGCGGCGAGCACTATGAAGGGGCAAACTTTGGTCTTGATGATCTTCTCCATGAATGTGTTGCAGAAATGGAATATCTCTAAATTTTTTCAAAAATTGCACTAATTTTGCTTTCTGGTTTCTCTCCTATTCTTCCCTCTCTTGAAGGCCCTCACTCTCTTGTAATTATCAATTATCCCTTGATTAATTTCCTCCGATGTATTTAAAACAACTTAATTTGGAATCAATTAATTCTCATTGATCCATGTGCCCATGCAAATATTAATAATCCACAACTAATCAAACAGATCAATCAAATTACTTAAAACAACCCAAAATTGATTTTCTATGCACCATGCAGCCAATGCAACAAGGAGATGTGTTGGGAAAAAATCTCAGTTCTATTATTAGTACACTGATGCATTGAGTATAACTTGCACGTGTTGGCAGTAGCTGTGTTCAGGGCCGCTTGGACAAAATCGTAACGGTAATTGAAAATGTTGCCCGGTGTAGTTAAAAACCAAAAAACAATAATCATAAATACATTGAATAAAAA
Organism: Viscum album; assembly: GCA_963277665.1. Classification (NCBI taxonomy): domain Eukaryota; kingdom Viridiplantae; phylum Streptophyta; class Magnoliopsida; order Santalales; family Viscaceae; genus Viscum; species Viscum album. Next base: position 180,178,428 of record OY728146.1, on the reverse strand, counting down.
ACATGATCATCAAAAAAAGATAATCACAATAATAAAAAATATTAAATATACTAACTTGATTCTATCAAGGATTCAGGGCCGGCTTGGACAAAATCGTTGCTTGAGACAGTAATCGAAAATGTTGCCCGATGTAGTTAAAAACCAAAAAACAATAATCATAAATACATTGAATAAAAAACATGATCATCAAAAAAAGATAATCACAATAATAAAAAATATTAAATATACTAACTTGATTCTATAAAGGATGCCGACAGACCTCAACCCACCCACCTCAGATGAACTACCACCTTGGGACCCTTTGAAGATGTCCAACATGCCAGACGAGCCAAAAGCGCCACAGATGCCACACGCCGCCTGGAACAACGCTGTCAACGACCCTTGCGGGGAAGGGGTGGCACCGCGAGAGATGATTGCAGGGAAATAGACCTAGGTTGGAGACTGAGGTCGCAACAACAAAGGGGGTAATCCTGACGTCAACGCCCGCCAATGACTGTTCAACATGATGGCCCCTGGATAGAGCATAAATGCAAACCACCAAGCATAGCAGGGTAAGAAGACGATCAACGTGACATATAGGCGAATAACGAGACGAATCAAAACCGTGAAGATCAAGATGAATTGCGGCGAAGATCGAGACGAATCAGAGCGGCTAAAATCGAGACGAATCAGGCAAGGAACGATTCCTAAGAATGGTGGGAGGCATGCATCTGGGGCGTGGAGGCACGGAATAGCTCATGCCATCTAATGCCAGCAGATAGATGGGGGTTAGAGAAGGTAGCAGGTTGCCCCCCTTCGAGTGGTTGCCCTAGCCCGAGGGCTTGCGGGGCTTGCCCTTGGGCCAGCCCTGGCTGTGTTGAATAGAACTTGCATCTGACGACATCAATTGCCTTGAATAAAACTTGCGCTTGTTGGTAACAACTATTGCGTTGTTTAAAAGTTATGTGCAATGCCCCGACTCGAGTATGCTCGAACTACGGTCGAGTTGGGGGTGATATGTAACCTCAGGCACACCTTTCCATAAGTCAGAGGCTGCTGACTAACGGTAAGAGTCTATAACCAACACATGAAGACTATTCTCAGTACCATAACATACAATTACAGATAATAACAAAAACATCATATAACAACAGAGTACGTGCAAGAAATTACAACTAAGAGCTAACCATCAATAATATACATTACATCACATGCTGTAATAAAATACACCCATGCTAAACATACTCACATACATCAAAAGGGGTCACCCACTGGGCCAATCATACACAAAAGGAACTACAAACAAAATATAAAAGGGAACACAACCACAAACTCGACTCCCTCCTTAGACCCATTTCTATTACCCATCCAGTTATTCCAGCCTGATCCCCTATACAATCTACTACTATCTAAATTTTAGACATAAAGCTCCGTACATGCGTTGAGGTGCCCGCATGAGTTGTGAGCATAAAACTCAGTAGAGCACCACCAATGAGGTCCCTTAAATACACCACAATATCCAGTGTATGTATGTACACAAAATAAGCAAAGCAGTAACATACATCTTAAAAGAAATAACGTCGGTCCATTGTATGCTAACCAGACAACCACAACACCCGACCTTACCTGTTATGGCCAATGTTAGTAATCATCCTTTTTTGTAGTCATATCTTATCAAAAACACATCTGGGAAAGGTGAACATAGCCAAACCTGTGTATAGGAAACCAATATGAGAGAGGCCTAACATAGCTAGACCTGAGTGTACACTACTAAACAAAGGGGCTACGACCACAAGTGAAAAACGTGGTTGTAGCCCTAAAAACCGTGGCTATTTTTTATAACCACGATCAGGTCAATCGAGGCATCTATTACCATGGCGATGGGGGTTCGTTACTCGGGACCATATAGCCATGGGCTAGGCTTGTGGTTATAAGGCCACTGCCACAAGACTTATAGCAACCCTAGCCTTTTACAGATATTATCACATGATTTTGAGCAATAATATCCATTAAATACAAGGTGAAGATCGAAAAGTCTAGTGTCTTTGGAAGACTATATACACAATTAGACAACATGAAACTATAATAATTTTTTTTATTAATCTCCATAATGAGCTCTTAACTCCCTTTGAGCACCTACAACTATATAGGATAACCTAGAGAAATATATAGACAAAAGAGATGATCTAAAAAGCCAAGTAAGTGAATAAACATGGAAACATAACATAAAACACGAGTCAGAAGGCATAACATGATAACATAAAAGGCATGACTCATGAATAAACATTTGGAGGCATAACATATAGAGCATAGAATCATATAATCATGACAATATAAGAATGTGGAAACAACACATAACATGACATAAACACGTGTCAAAGCTAACTGCCAAGATGATATCACATGGGGGACAAAGTCTCATAATGGATTATGTCTACTCCCTAATCCCATACATAACATCTCACGAGACAAAACATTACCCAATGCATTGGAGCACTATCTAGGCGCACACATTATAACATGTACATGCATATGTGTGCCACATAAAGAAATCAAACACAAGGAATAATCATAAGGGTTACCCATGGAAAGAAATGAGTTTCGTAATCATGTTATAAGGCAAAATCAAAGGACGTATCATAATGGTATCTGTGAAAGATGGGATTAAACCATTCTTAGTCATTCATAAAGGAAAAATAATAATAGATCTTGAATAATGATGTCCAACTGAATTGAAAACAAGAAAGAGAGTGGTTAGGTAACATTATAAATGTGCCACTTAAGTGCAGTTTTAGGGAAAAAATAGAGTCTTTAAAGAGGACAAAAACATAATTGTTTGCATAATACCAGAAACAAACAAAAATAGTTTTTTATGATAAAATGAGTGTTTTTAGAAAAATATTGGTGGCTTAAAACAATTTATGTGGTGTACTTTAAAATGAGTAAGAAATGAAGAAGTTCTCTTTAATCAGGTTTGCTTATCGAGAGAAATTGAGAAGAGAACCTTTTTAAAACATGTATTTCTCCATCAAAGAAAGATAAATTGAGTTAGATACATATGTTTGGAACATATACGTAGAATTTAGTAGAAGTATATAAGATGAATGAATAAATACATTGGGGGAAAAGAGAGAGAGAGAACCTAATCCAAAGGAAAAATGGAGGTTCGGAGAGATCTCTTACCTTATGCCCGAATGCGTTATGCACTTGCACTTAATGTCATGGATAATCAAAAAATGATTTATTAATTACTTAATTCAAAACCTATTACACATATATTTTATTTATTATAATTTTATTGAGTTCATTTATGACCATTTTGATGAGTTATAAATATTAATTTCATCGTTTCGAGAGCGTTCGTTTCATGGTTTCATGGTCCATTCACTTGTATATAATTATGGACATTCTTAAAAAATGGAAATGAAACATCAGAAGTGAAATGAAATGGAATTCATGCACTTCCAGAAGTTTAAATTATCCCATATATCATTTTATTTTTTGACATGAGGGTGATTCATTTGATAAAATGTTAATGATAAATGTTTAGTTTAGTTTGGCGGTTTATCCGACCATCCCAAACTAGTTTCGTTTTATTTAATGTTATGGCCATATAATCTTTCCAGAATGTGAAACCACATATAATATACATAATTAGATTATTTTTAACAATTATAAGTGAATTTAAACCAAACATGAAGGCATTAGTGGAAAACAAAAACTCATCGTCCATGACGACGATTAACCGACATAATATGGACAATGGATTCATTTTTCATTGAATAAGAGGAGATGAGAGAAGGGTTGGATAGAAGATATACCATTAGAAATAGAAAATTCCAGTATATACATGATATGGGATTTATTATGCCTTGATGGATGAATGAGGTGAGGAGAATGAAGAAAAAGAAAGGAAATTAAAAAAGACAGTTTGAGAATGTTACCTCTTAAATATCACCTCCTTGAAGGACCCTTTAAGTAACTTGGAATTGGTCTTTTGGTGAAACCAGTAACACTTGGCTGTGGGGAGAGTGAGTAAGAGAGGGTTTGTAAAATATTTTCCAAGCTTTAAGTCTTAGAAGGTGTGCATAAAAGGGGTGGTGAGGGGCAATATTTATAAGGGGAGAAGAGGGGTGTTTTTGATTATTATATTCATTAGTTTATTATTTTTGCTCAAGATTATCAATAGTATTGATTCTTGTGACAATATACATTAAATGGTGCATGTGAGTTTGTGATAATGAGTGCTTACATTATTCATGACTCAAAAATTCATGTATTTGACTTATAATGTTAAATACCGTAAATTGTCGTATTTCAGTATTCACAAAAAATTCGACTATTTTAGAAAAATATAAAAAATTCACCCTAACCATTTTTCAAAATTCAGATTTAAAAAATGTAATCCATTTTATGAAAATAATTTTCTAAATATGATAAATTTAATTTTTAAATAAAATCCTCATTTATTTGAAAAATATCGATTTTAATATTATAATCGATTTTATGACCCTTTGAAAATTTATTTATGGTCTCATAAAATTATTTTATTAATATAATACAAATTAATATTAATTTATAAATCTATTTTTAAAAAATAAAATTTATTTTAAATCATTATATTTATTATAAAAATGTGAGTAAAACATTTATATTTTATAAAAATACAAACACTTAATTTATCATTTTTAAAATATCTATTTTATTATACCATGGTTTAAATATATTAAATTTTTATTTTATAAGATACCTAAATATTTTTTTACATTTACAAAGGTGAGGTTACTATTCTAACGGTCATATTACTATTCCAACGATCAGATTTCTATTACAACAATCAAATTTATAACGGTCATATGAGTTTCCTACTTCCTATAAATGCCACTTATTCCATTCATTCTTCATTCACTTCTATTTTCTCTCAAGTTTATATATACATTCATCTTCAAAGTGAATATTTTATTATTAACATTATATTTTTTTCTATAGTTTTGTTCGTGAGTGTGGTCATTCTGGTGGATCGAGTAGATCCAAATTATCATATTCTTATTCTCTTATTTTCTATTTATTATCCCGCTATAATATTTGGAATTTTTATTTTTTTTATTTGATGGATAATTTATCATTCTTCATTTATGAGAATAACATTTTTTCAGTTTCTCTATATGATGTATGTGCTTTATACTACATGAAATAATTATAAGAAGGAAAATTTCATTGATAAATTTCTAGGTTGTTATATTCTTTCCCCCTTATGAAATTTCACCCTCAAAATTTCATTTTACATACTAAGGTGAAAACATGTGAGGGTGCTTCTCCTTCATCACTTCCTCTGATTTCCATGTTTCCTCTCTGTATTTTTGGTTCCGCTATAGTACTTTGACTAGGTGAGTAGTCTTTTTGTGTAGAACTTTATCTCTACGGTCCAAGATCTCCATCAAAATCTCCTCATAAGAGAGATCATTCTCAGTTGTACCACATCTGAATTCAATACATGTGAGAATATGGTATGTAATTCTTTAAGAGGGATACGTGGAATACATAATATACTTGATACATGGTTGGCGGAAGTGCTAGTCAATAGATCACAACTCCGAAACGATCAAGAATCTCAAAGGGGTTGATATTCCTGGGACTTAGCTTTCCCTTCTCCATAAATCTCATGACTCTCTTCCATGGATATATACGAATGAATACCTTATCTACAACCTCAAACTCCAAGTCCCATCGATGATTGTTTGCATAGATCTTCTGTCAACTTTGGGTAGCCCTGATGTGCTACTGATTAGTCTTCACCTTTTATACCATTTCCTCAACCATTTCAGGTCCCATCATCTTACGTTCACCAAATTCATCCCAACATGCAGGTGTTTTTCATCTTTTCCCATAAATGGATTTATATGGATCCATTTGGATTCTTGAGTGGAAACTATTATTTTAAGATAATTCAACCAGAGGCAGATATTTTTCCCTTCTTACTTTTAAGTCCATCGAGTATGATCTCAAAATTTCTTTCAGTGTATAAATAGTCTGCTCAGACTAGCCATCCGTTTGAGGATGATAAATCGTACTAAAGTTCAGATCAGTGTTTAGAGCATTTTGGAGACTCTTCTAAAACTTGGAGGTAAATATCAGATCTCAATCGAATACAATTGATAATAGTAATCCATGAAACCTCACCACTTCTCTGATTCATATCCATGCAAGTTGATCGAGTGAGAAGTCCTCTCAAATTACAATAAAGTGAACAATATTTGTAAGAAGATCCACAACAACCCATATTGCATTATTTCCTCTAGATGTCTCCATAAGTCTATTGAAAAAGTCTATGGTGATGTTTTATCATTTTTATGTAGGTATGGGTAATGGTTTCATTATCCCCTTAGAATTTTTCCTTTTAGCCTTCACTTGCTAACATACCATACAATTTGATGTATATTCTATGATCCCATTCTTCATATCATCCTACCAATAGTGCTATCAGAGATCTTGATACATCTTTTAGCTCCTTGGGTGGATGGATAAGGTCAAGATATGTGAATCATTCAAAATACCCCCTTTTATCTCAGGATTTGATGGTACACATAGTTGTGACCCAAATATTACTACTTATTCCTCATCAATTTTGAAATCCGGGTATTTTCCATTTCTGATAGCTTCCACCTTCTTCTGAATTTTCACATAATCTCTATGATCATCCTTTATCTTCTTTAAAAGGGATGAGAATCCTTTATCTTCTCTAAAAGGGATGGCTGAGTAATCATTTGAGAAAGGAATGATGATGTTCCTTCCTTTATGATTCCCATGTCCATACTTTGCAAGTCTAAGAAGACTGGATCCTTCTCAATTCTTATAATTGATAATGTTGCAGGATCCTTTCTACTTAGAGAATATTCCACTTTATTCACTTTACCAGGATGGTAGTGTATTGAGCAATCATAATCCTTGATGAGCTCTAACCATATTCATTGGCACATATTAAGCTCCTTCTATGTGAATATATATTTGAGACTCTTGTGATCAGTATATATCTCACAATTCTCCCTATAGAGATAATGCTGCCATATTTTTAATGCGAAGATCATGGTCGCCAACTCCAGATCATGTATGAGATAGTTTTTCTCATGAACTTCCAGCTTCCTTGAAGCTTAGGCTATCACTTTATCATTTTTCATCAGCACATAACCTAAACATACACACATGCATCAAAAGGAATCACCCACTAGAACAATCATATACAAAAGGAACTACAAACAAAATATTAAAGGGAACACAACCATGAACTTGAGTCCCTCTTTGAACCTATCTCTAGTACCCATCCGATTACTCCAGCTAGATCCCTTGTATAATCTACTATCTAAAATTCAAACATAAAGGTCTGTACACACATCGAGATTCACGCATGAGCTGTGATAATAAAACTCAATAGAGAACCACCAATGGGGTCCCTTATATACACCATAATATCTAGTGTATATATGTAAAAAAAATCAATGTAGTAATATACATTATAAAAGAAATCGCATCGGTCCATTGCATACTAACCAGACCACCACAACACCTGACCATACTTGTTATGTCCAATGTCAATAATCATATTTTTTATAGTCATAGCTCATCCGAAACAAATATAGGAAAGGTGAACATAGCCAAAACTGTGTATAAGAATCCAATGTGAGAGAGGCCTAATATAGCCAGACCTGAGTGTACACTACTAGAAAAAGGGGCTATGACCACAAGTGAAAAACAAGGCTATATCCCTAAAAATAGTGGCTGTTTGTTATATCCACGATTAGGTAAATAGATGCCCATATTGACATGGAGATAGGGGTTCATGTCTTAAGACCATATATCCATGGGATAGGCCTGTGGCTATAAGGCCACTACCACGAGCCTAGCCAGTGGTTATATGGTACCCAAATTTGAGAAAAAAAATATGGTGTTTTTATTCATAAAAATATCACCAATTCAGAAAAACATAACCAGTAATATAACATAACATCAACAAATACACAATGAAGTACAATCTAATCATTATAAATAAAAAATACTATTTACATCAATAATGATGATTGTAATTAGTATCAACAGAACCCTCCCTATCACCATCAACATCAACATCTCCTATATAAACACAAACATCATCATAACCATTGCTATCACCAACTCTCACACCACCACCACCATTATCATTATGATAATCACTATCATCATCCACACCTAAATTAGCAACTGAAGAAGAGGAGCCTATTAGAACCCCTGAATCCACGCTCCCAGATCTGATAATGAAAACACATAACTTACAACATTGGATTTGATACATATCTATGATTACAATATATTTCTCACATTTTCAATCCAAATACCTTTTAGTTTAGAGTTTTAGAGAATGAGGATAAATCATTAACTAATAAATCTCAAGACTTCTCATCAAATGGACATTTTTCCACTGTATAAGAAGATAATAAATCCATAATGAGTATTCAATGTCTCCCATAAATTCTCTATAATAGATAATCTTCTAGGCTTATCATAATTAATACTTTATTTCATAACCTGGGGAAAATGAAACATAAGAAGGGGTGAGCTCAAATGCTCAGTAAATTTAAACAGGATAATAAATCATAACATGAGAGACACAGGAATAACATGATATCATAATGCGAATGATTATATTCTTGATAACATGGAATAAAGAGATGATATCATGAAATCAAAGATTAAATAATGATCATAACATAAGAGCATGGCATCATGGGAATATGAAAACATCATAAACATGATATCATAAGAATATGAAAATGATTACTCCCTAGGTAATCATCATCATATGTCAAGGATTACTCCCTAGGCCATCAAAATGGATTAGGGTCACTCCCTAATCCCATACATAGATTTTCATGAGACATTAACATTACCCAATGAATTGGAGCGCTATCTGGTCACACCCATCATAATGAAAAATCATACATATGTGTGCCACATGATTTCAATCAATATATCATAAAAAACCAAGGAAATAAAATGGGGTTTATATCATTTTCAATTGGTTCCCTAAGGAAGCATTCACGATTTCATCAATAAGCATGACATGATAAACCCATGAAAAATAAATGGGTATCCATTGAATTTAAGAATTATTCTAAGTAAATAACACTCAATAAATATGATTATAAATATGATGTTTACACCATATAGGAAATGGATATATGATTTAGATAATAATTTATCCAATCAATTGATGTATTGGGTATCTTGGTGAACACCCACTACTGGAAAAGAAGGTTATACCAACAGTTTTAAACAGTTGGTATAGGCTGGAAAACCATTGGTATAGCCTATACCAATAGTTTTCCAAACCGTTGGGAAGTAAGCCATGAGGAAAGCCCTATACCAGTGGTTTGATGTAAACCGTTGGTATAGCTCCTGTATTTATTTATTTACCAATGGTTTTCAGAAATCGTTGGTATATATTGAATACTGAACATTTTTACCAACGGTTCTAAAACCGTTGGTATAGTTTTTTAAAATTTCTCTCAAAGTATACAAACGGTTTTAAACCGTTGGTATTGTGTTTTTCCAGAACTTATACCAACGGTTTAAAACCGTTGGTATTGTGTTTCTCCAGAACTATTATACCAATGGTTTAAAACCATTGGTATTGTGTTTTTCCAGAACTGTTGCATAGCAGCCCTCCAGTATTCCCTCCAGTAGTAGCCCCTCCAGTATACACCTGTATAAAAAATATAACAAAAACCACATACAGACTTAAAACAGCATAAAAAACACCTAAAATAGCACACAAAAAAAAAAAATACATAAAACCATCAAACTCTTTCAACCATGTCATGTACTACAATTCCCTATTTCAATCTTCATATGACAACAATCATCCAGTAGAGTTAATAATAGTTTCAATAACTCAAACATTATTTACACCCATTTCAATCTTCATATGACAACCACTCTTCTGGTAGTAATTCACCTCACCCCTACACAACCCCCCCAACCAGCACAGTCCCCCCACCTCCCCATCAAATTCTAATAGGCAGAATAGTCTGAGAAATACTTATTATAGTTGAATAAGAGTTTAAAATTGGATCAAATCCCATTTTTTTTTTTCTGATCCTAGATTTGGGTATGTAATGATTTGTGATGCATTTTGCATTGAACTTGTATTTTTTATAATATATGGTGAAAAGGTATTTTCTTAGGAGTCTCGTCACTTATGACCCTATGAGTGAAACTACCCAACTCATGAAAAAGAGTTTGCGACTATCGTTGATGAGTATAAATTTCAGTTGTTGTATTCACTTAAAATGATGTCCTTTTGAAACAAAAGAGACACTTTGAGTGGTTCCGGACACACCGTGCCTTGGATTGAGGTGGGGTTGACTCTTAAAAGTCACAAATGAACCATGGATCGTTTTCCTAAAGTATCAATACAATAAGAATGCGTTTGGTCGGTTTTCTATATGTCGGTTGTTTTTACATAAAAGCGTATCCATTTTAAACAAAAGAAAGAAACTTTGAGTGGTACCGGAAAAACCATACCTCAGATTGAGGCGGGGTTGACTCGTACATGTCACAAATAACCCGTGGATACTTTTCCTAAAGTATCAACAGAATCTGAATGCGTTTGGTCCGTTTTCCATATGTCAGTTGTTGTTTTCACTTAAAATGTTGTCCATTTCAAAGAAAAGTGAGACACTTTGAGTGGTGCCGGCCACAACACACCTCATATTGAGACGGGGTTGACTCTTACACATAAAAAATGATCCAAGTATCATTTTACTAAAGTTTCAATAGAATCCGAATGCATTTGGTCAGTTTTTCATATGTCAGTTGTTGTTTTCACTTAAAATGATGTCCATTTTAAACAAAAGAGAGATATTTTGAGTGGTGTCGGCCACACTGCACCTCTTATTGAGGAGGGGTTGACTCTTACATGTCACAAATGACCCATGTATCTTTTTCCTAAAATATCAACACAATCCGAATGCGTTTGGTCAGTTTTAATTATGCCAGTTGTTGTTTTCACTTAAAATCTTGTCCATTTCAAACAAAAGAGAAACACTTTGAGTGGTGCTGGCCACACCGACCCTCGGATTGAGGTAGGGTTGACTCTTACACGTCACATATGACTCATGGATTGTTTTCCTAAAGTTTCAACAGAATATGAATGCATTTGGTCGGTTTTCCGTATGTCAGTTGTTGTTTTCACTTAAAATGATGTCCATTTTAAACAAAAGAGAGATATTTTGAGTGGTGTCGGAAACACCACGCCTCGAATTGAGGCGGGGTTGACTCATACATGTCACAAATGACCCATGTATCATTTTACTAAAATATCAACACAATACTAATGCATTTGGTCGGTTTTAAGTATGCCAGTTGTTGTTTTCACTTAAAATCTTGTCCATTTCAAACAAAAGAGAAACACTTTGAGTGGTTTCGGACACACTGGCCCTTGTATTGAGGCGGGGTTGAATCTTACACGTCATATATGACTCATGGATCGTTTTCCTAAAGTTTCAATAGAATCCGAATGCATTTGGTTGGTTTTCCATATGTTAGTTGTTGTATTCACTTAAAATGATGTCCTTTTGAAACAAAAGAGAGACACTTTGAGTGGTGCCAGCCACACCGCACCTCGTATTGAGGCGGGGTTGACTTGTACACGTCAAAAATGACCCATAGATCATTTTACTAAAGTATCAACACAATCCGAATGCGTTTGGTCGGTTTTCCGTATGCCGATTGTTTTTACTTAAAAGCGTATCCATTTTAAACAAAAGAAAGACACTTTGAGTGGTACCGGCTACATCGTGCCTCAGATTGAGGCAGGGTTGACTCGTACATGTCACAAATGACCCATGGATACTTTTACTAAAGTATCAATATAATATGAATGCGTTTGGTCTGTTTTCCGTATGTCAGTTGTTGTTTTCACTTAAAATGTTGTTCATTTCAAAGAAAAATGAGACACTTTGAGTGGTGCCGGCCACACCGCGCCTCAAATTGAGGCGGGGTTGACTCTTACATGTCAAAAATGACCCATGGATCGTTTTCCTAAAGTTTCAATAGAATCTGAATGCATTTAGTTAGTATCCCGTATGTCAGTTGTTGTTTTCACTTAAAATGATGTCTATTTTAAACAAAAGAGAGACATTTTGAGTGGTGTCAGCCACACCGCGCCTCGGATTGAGGCGAGGTTGACTCATACACGTCAAAAATGACCCATGGATCATTTCTCTAAAATATCAACACAATCCGAATGCATTTTCTCGCTTTTAAGTATGTCAGTTGTTGTTTTCACTTAAAATTTTTTCCATTTCAAACAAAAGAGAAACACTTTGAGTGGTGCTGGCAACACGACACCTTCGATTGAAGTGACGTTTGACCGAACATTTCAAAATTCACCCACCATTTTTTTGTCCGATTTCATGTAATTCTGAGTTCGTTCGGCCAGTTTCGACCACCCCACGCACGCTTTTCAAGCGCGCCAAACACCTAAAAAACACATATTCAGTCGTGCCGCACAAAAAGCACGTCCGAATGACATGCCGTCTCCTCGTACACCTCACAAATAATAATTAGGTTGTTTTCGTGTGATTTCAAGTCATTCTGATGTCATTCGGCATGCATTTGACCGTAAAACCCATGTTTTGGCCATTTACGACACGCAGAGTGCGTTTTCGGCCAGCGCAGTCACACGACACCTTTGATTGACGTGCCACCTAGCCGACCATTTCACAATTTACCCACCCTTTGTTGTCATCCGATTTCATGGCATTACGAGGTCGTTCGACCGGTTTCAACCACCCCACGCATGCTTTTCAAGCGCGCCAAACACCTAAAAAACACATATTCAGCCGTGCCGCACAAACCACACATATGAATGATGTTCCCTCTCCTTTTACACCTCACGAATAATAATTAGGGTGTTTTAGTGTGATTTCAAGTCATTCCGATGTCGTTCGGCATACATTTGACCGTAAAACCCATGTTTTGGCTATTTACGACACGCGAAGTGCGTTTTCGGCCAGCGCGGTCACACGACACCTCCGATTGACATGCCGTCTAGTCAACCATTTCACAATTCACCCAAAATTTGTTTTTGTCTTATTTCATGGCATTCTGAGTTCGTTCGGCCGGTTTCGACCACCCCACACACGCTTTTCAAGCGCGCCAAACACCTAAAAAACACATATTCAGCCGTGTCGCACAAACCACGTGTCTGAATGACATGTCGTCTCCTTGTACACCTCACAAATAATAATTAGGATTTTTCCGTGTAATTTCAATTCATTATGATGTCGTTCGTCATGCATTTGACCATTAAATGCATGTTTTGGCCATTTACAACAAGCGGAGTGCGTTTTCAGCCAATGCGGTCACACGACACCTTCGATTGACATTCCATTTGGCCGACCATTTCACAATTCACCCACCCTTTGTGGTCATCCAATTTCATGGCATTACGAGGTCGTTCGGCCGGTTTCGACCACCCCACATACGCTTTTCATGCACGCCAAACACCTAAAAAACACATATTCAGTTGTGTCGTGCAAACCGCGTTCCCGAATGACGTGATGTCTCCTTTTATAACACAAGAATAATAATTAGGGTGTTTTCGTGTGATTTCAAGTCATTCCAATGTTGTTCGGCATGCATTTAACCGTAAAACGCATGTTTTGGCCATTTACGACAAGCAGAGTGCGTTTTCGGCCAGCGCGGTCACAAGACACCTCTGATAGACGTTCCGTCTAGAGACCATTTCAAAATTCACCCACCCTTTGTTTTAGTCCGATTTCATGGCATTCCGAGGTCGTTCGACCGGTTTCGACCACCCCACGCACGCTTTTCAAGCTCCCCAAACACCTAAAAACACATATTCAGCCGTGCCGCGCAAACCGTGCGTCCGAATGACATTCTGTCTCCTTGTACAACTCATGAATAATAATTAGGGTGTTTTCGTGTGATTTCAAGTCATTCCGATGTCATTCGGCTTGCATTTGACCGTAAAACCCATGGTTTGGCCATTTACGACACGCGAAGTACGTTTTTGTCCAGCACGGTAACAAGACACCTCCGATTGACGTACTGTCTATCCGACCAATTCAAAATTCACCCACCCTTTGTTGTCATCTGATTTCATGGAATTCCGAGTTCGTTCGGCCGGTTTCGACCACCCCACGCACGCTTTTCAAGCGCGCCAAACACCTAAAAAACACATATTCAACCGTGCCGCACAAACCACACATATGAATTATGTTCCCTCTCCTTTTACACATCACAAATAATAATTAGGGTGTTTTAGTGTGATTTCAAGTCATTCCGATGTCGTTCGGCATGCATTTGACCATAAAACCCATGTTTTGGCCATTTACAACACGCGGAGTGCGTTTTCGGCCAGCGCGGTCACACGACACCTCCGATTGACGTGCCGTCTAGCCAAACATTTCATAATTCACCCAACATTTGTTGTCGTCTGATTTCATGGCATTCAGAGGTTGTTCGGCCGGTTTCGACCACCCCACGCACGCTTTTCAAGCTCGCTAAACACCTAAAAAACACATATTCAGTCGTGCCATGCAAACCGTGCGTCTGAATGATGTGATGTCTCCTTTTACACCTCTTGAATAATAATTAGGGTGTTTTCATGCGATCTCAAGTCATTCTGATGTCGTTCGGCATGCATTTGACCGTAAAACCCATGTTTTGGCCATTTACGACAAGCAGAGTGCGTTTTCCGACAGCGCAGTCACATGACACCTCCAATTGATGTGCCGTCATTCTGACCATTTCAAAATTCACCCACTGTTTGTTTTCGTCTGATTTCATGGTATTCCGAGGTCGTTCGGCTGGTTTTGACCACCCCACGCACGCTTTTCAAGCTCACCAAACACCTAAAAAACACATATTCAGCTGTTCCGTGCAAATCGCGCATCCAAATGATGTGCCGTCTCCTTTTACATATCACGAATAATAATTAGGGTGTTTTCATGTGATTTCAAGTCATTCCGATGTCGTTCGACATGCATTTGACCGTAAAAACCATGTTTTGGCCATTTACGACACGCAGAGTGCGTTTTCGGCCAGCGCGGTCACACGACACCTCCGATTGACGTACCGTCTGGCCGACCATTTCATAATTTACCCACCCTTTATTTTCGTCCTATTTCATGGCATTCTGAGTTCGTTCGGCCAGTTTCGACCAACCCACGCACACCTTTCAAGCACGCCAAACACCTAAGAAACACATATTCAGCCGTGTCGCACAAACCGCGCGTCTTAATGACGTGTTGTCTCCTCATACACCTCACAAATAATAATTAGGGTGTTTTCATGTGATTTCAAGTCATTCCGACGTCGTTCGTCATGCATTTGACCGCTAAACGCTTGTTTTGACCATTTACGACACGCAAAGTGCGTTTTCGGTCAGTGCGGTCACACGACACCTCCAATTGATGTGCCGTCTAGCTGACCATTTCACAACTTACCCACCTTTTGTTGTCATCCGATTTCATAACATTCCAAGGTTGTTCGGCCGGTTTCAACCACCCTACGCACGCTTTTCAAGCTCGCCAAACACCTAAAAAACACATATTCATATGTTCCACGCAAACCGTGTGTCTGAATGATGTGTCGTATCCTCATACACCTTAAGAATAATAATTAGGGCGATTTAGTGTGATTTCAAGTCATTCCGATGTCATTCGGCATGAATTTGACTATAAAACCCATGTTTTGGCCATTTACGACAAACGAAGTCCGTTTTCGGCCAGCACGGTCACAAGACACCTCTGATTGATGTACCGTCTGGCCGAACATTTCAAAATTCACCCACCCTTTGTTGTCGTCTGATTTCATGGCATTACGAGGTCGTTCGGCCGGTTTCGACCACCACATGCACGCTTTTCAAGCGCGCCAAACACCTAAAAAACACATATTCAGCCGTGCAGCGCAAACCACACATATGAATGACATGCCGTCTCCTCGTACACCTCACGAATAATAATTAGGGCGTTTTCATGTGATTTAAAGTCATTCTGATGTTGTTCGGCATGCATTTGACCGTAAAACCCATATTTTGGCCATTTATGACACCCAGAGTGCCTTTTCATCCAGTGCGGTCACACGGCACCTCCAATTGATGTTCCGTCTGACCGACCATTTCAAAATTCACCCACCCTTTGTTCTCGTCCGATTTCATGGCATTCCGAGTTCGTTTGGCCGGTTTCGACCACCCCACGCATGCTTTTCAAGCGCGCCAAACACCTAAAAAACACATATTCAGCCGTGTCGCAAATAACCTTGTGTCCGAATGACATGTCGTCTCCTCGTACACCTCACGAATAATAATTAGGGTGTTTTTGTGTGATTTCAAGTCATTCCGATGTCGTTCGGAATGCATTTGACCGTAAAACCAATGTTTTGCCCATTTACGACATGCAGAGTGCGTTTTCGGCCAGCGCGGTCACACGACACCTCTGATTGAGTTTAGTGGTTCTATCTCTAGCCTATGTTGGATGAACTTCATTGATCTTGTTTTGATAATTTTTTTTATAAATGAAATGGAATGATTGATGGATTTGTGTGCGTGGAAATGAGTTTTTGATAAAAATGTTTTTTCTCTTGTTTTAGTAAAAAGGAAAAGGGTATTTTCAAATCATTATGAAATGGATTTATGAAATGGTTTTCAAAGCATGGTTTTGATGAAATAGTTTAGAAAATAGAGTACATGTGAAGACTTGGGTACTTAGGTGGAAGGTTTAGTAATAAGTCTCATCCATTCATCATGGGTTCACTCATGGGGTGTTCCTATGCTCTCTAGGTTAGTTGTTCTAGGGACTTGATATACCTATTGGGGGGTTCAATTTTTGGGGTGTTTCTTTTCTCTCTAGATTCAATGCATATATCTTGAGGCTTGATGCATGTTATTTTCTATGTTTAGGTACAAGTGTCCTAGCTATCCCGACCTATAATGATCCTTGGCATGATGTGACTTGTTCTTTTAGCTTGTACTATTTTAGCTTGTACTTCCATGGTTTAATATGATATGTGCTAAATTATTTTCTTTGATTTGATACATATGATTTAATATATTTATATGAAATTCACTACTACAAACACGACCTTTATCAGCGCTAGAAAAGCGCTGATAAAGCCAGCGTAGATAAAGGGGGGGGGTCCCCTTTATCAGCGCTCCGAAAAGTGCTGATATAGGACCCCTTTATCAGCGCTCAAAAAAAGCGCTGATATAGGACCCCTTTATCAGCGTTTTTTTTTAGCGCTGATAAAGGGGTCCTATATCAGCGCTTCCTTTATCAGCGCTTTCGTTTTAGCGCTGATAAATGACCCTTTTATCAGCGCTTTTAAAAAAGCGCTGATAAAAGTTAAAAAATTTTAAAAAAAATTAATTTTTTTTTAAAAAAAATTAAAAAATACTGCCAATCGGGGGGGGGGCTTTTATAGCACTTGAACCCCCCCTTTTACAGTGCTTTTCAGCCCCTATACAATACCCCACACACCCCACGCACCCCCCTCCACCCTTTAACAGCGCTTGCTCCAATATTCCCCATGCGCGCGCACCCCTGCCTCCACCAGGATTTGAACTCGAGACCTCCCCCCTGCGCGCCTAAGCCCTTACCACTACTCTATTTTGATTTGCTTTCTAATTCATGATATCTCTATATATATATATTTATATATTTAGTTATATTTATTCGTATAGTAATATATATTTATATTAATATATATATATAGTTATATTATAATATATATATATAGTTATATTATAATATATATATATAGTTATATTATAATATATATATATATATATAGTTATATTATAATATATATATAGTTATATTATAATATATATATATAGTTATATTATAATATATATATATAGTTATATTATAATATATATAGTAATATTAATATATATATATATAGTGGTATTAATATATATTTATATCTATATATATATATATAGTTATATTTATTCGTATAGTAATATATATTTATATTAATATATATATATATAGTTATATTAACATATATATAGTTATATTAACATATATATAGTTATATTAACATATATATAGTTATATTAACATATATATAGTTATATTAATATATATATAGTGATATTAATATATATATTTATGGTGATATTAATATATATATTTATAGTAATACTAATATATATATATGTAGTTATATTAATATATATATAGTTAGATTAATATATATATATATAGTTAGATTAATATATATATATATAGTTGGATTAATATATAGGTATATAAATATTCATATATTGGTATTTTAAATAAAATGGATATTAGTTATTATTTAGATAAAGCTAATATATTTTATATGTAAATATGTTTAATTATTTATTTAAAAAATTAAATTTTTAGGTGCGAATATATAAAAAATATGTACATATAGTTATATATTTGATTATAAATAGCAGTTCATTATAAAAAGGATGAAATTTCAAAGACATAATATCAATATGAATGTTATACCTTGGAATAAATTCAGTCCCCGCCAAGAAAAGCCAATAATACCCCCTTAAACGAGTTTGAAAATCCACAAAATGTTAAAAAATCTGGGTACCCCGAAAAAAAACTCAGTTTTGGAGGCCTTCTGGGCCTCTTTTAGCCTTGAAAAATGCTTGACCGGGGTTCCCTCGGGTCACAACGACATAGAGCTCGTCGCAGGCTTCGATTTGATATGTGGTAGAGCTCAAACGGACACCCGGATCAAAAGTTATGGCCGTTTGAAGTTTGAGTTGCGTTTTCAACATATTTTGGATCTTTTTTTAATTTTTTTTATTTTTTTAGTCCTCAAATTGTTATTAAATGACTATTACTCCATAATGATTATCAAAATATTAATTAAAAATATTTTTTTAATTTTTTAAGAAGTCATTTTCACTAAATATCTTATATATTAAGTATAATAAGTGTAAATGCACATTTATACTTATCTAAAATATATTTAAAATTTATATATTATATTTATATAACTATATAACTATATTTATATATTAATATATTAATATATTAATATTTTTTTTTTGAAGCCGACCCTTTATCAGCGCTAAAATAAGCGCTGATAAAGGCCCCCTTTATCAGCGCTACTAAACAAGCGCTGATAAAGGGGGGCGCTGCGAAAAACTGTTTTTGTGGTAGTGATTATTTGAAACCATTTTACCTAGATTTATTTAGAAATGTGGGAAAAGGGTAAATTAAATGTTTTTCCATGATTTTGATATAAAAACTATAAACTGTTTATCATGCCTTGTTTTCTTTAAATTTGATCATTTTCAAATTACTGTATAGATACTTGTTACAGAACAATTAGATGAGACTCTACTGATGTAAGAACCCAGATTTTGAACCTATAAGACTTTGCGCATTTCTTGATGTTATTCCAAAGCAGGACGTTCAGACGACGTGCGATTCCGAGCCTCGGTGTGGCCGAAATTAATTTTGACATGCGTTCACACTGGACGCGCTAAATAAATAGAATAACTCTTAAATGGTAACTCGTATGGGAAAACCGAGGGCACCATTGAGTCAGGAGCGTTCCGTTTACCCTAGAAGAGGTGAAATTTTCGCGGGCGTGGGCCAACTGTGAAAAACGCCCCTAGGGGTGTTTTCATAATTTAGTGGCCTCAGGTGTGGAATTTAAAACTTTTAAACGGAGACTCAGATTAAAAATCCAAGACCACCGTTGTGCTCAGAATGTGGTTTTTACCCTAGGGGCGTCTTAACCCCGACCCCGCTGAAAGTTCGGGTATGGGGTCTACGGGCGAGGGGTTTAAGTGTTTTTCTATTTAAACACTACCCCCAACCTATTCTCCCCCTTTCCCCCCTACTTGGAAATTCCCTCTCAATGAGCTCCTACCCTCTCCTCCACCACTCCGGCGAGGTGCGACAACTCCGGCGGACCGTTGGTGAAGCATCGGGCTACGCCCATCGAGGTAGGTTTGGGGTTTTGTCGTAGCAATTCCCAAAACCCCCTTTGAATGAAATTATTCACGTAATAACACTGTATGATCGTCGAGTGAAGACCATATTTGTGTAGATCCTGATTTGAGCTTCCCAACGGTCCTTTCAGATCGAATTTCTGAGTCCTGGGGCGTCTGGGGCGGCCTTGGGAAGTTTTCTGGCAGTTTCTGCCTTTTTCTGGTGGTTGGCGCGGCGGTCCGGTGGCTTTCAGGTGGCGGCGGCGCAGTTCTGGGATGGAAATGTAGCAGTGGACCCAAGTGGCGCGGTGGGGCTCCAGGCGGCTCTGGGCGGCGGGCGAGGTCGACGGCGCCGGGGCGCGATGAAGCGGGGTCACGGTGCGCAACCCCGTGCAGGGAAAGAGACCCGCACTCAGCGGGTCTCCGCATGAGACCATGACTGGCCCTCATGGCCGGTCGGCACTAGGTGGACCTGGGGTCCATGGCTGGGCCACGCGGCTGAGCCGCGGGCCGGCCCAGACCGACCGGACTGGCCAGACCAGGCCGGTCCTGCCAAGGGGTTCGTCCCCTCTGACTTCGGACACCCGTAATTTTTTCTAAAGGTGTCTGTTTTGCATGACGTTTATGGAAGTGCAATCCTTGGCTCAAGATGATGATTTTGAGATGGTCTCGGGGATTTTTAATTCCCGATAAGGGGGCCTCGATGGCGCGACACGCCCATTAAGTGGATTGGTGTTTTTCCGGGGGTTCTTGTTTTGGATGGCATGGACACATCCAATGTCCGATTTGAGCGCCATCAGCGGCGTTGCGACCCTGACATCGAGGTAGAGATTTCAAGTATAGTTCTGGACGTTGAATTTGGAGTTGAGACGTGGGCCCTAAGGGCCATCTTTTAAGCGACATGCAGCGTTTTGCGATGTTTTCATCAGGCACCCGTTCGGGGCGGATGAATAGTCGATTTGAAGTGTTTTTCTGAGGCCATCACAATGAAACAGTCTGCCTAAACTCTTTTGGGACTGATAGTGGTCCCCATGAGACACCTTTCGGGCCTAAAGCAGTGGTGAACAACTTTTCCATCAGGAGGCTGTTTCCAATGAGTAAGTAGTCTATCTCGCGTGTTTTTCCACGAGGATTACAACAGGGTAATTTGTTCACATGAGCGGAGCCTCTTAAGTGATCTTATTAAATGTGGAAATATTAAAGGGTGTTTGTTGGAGGCTCATTTGACACACTCCGACCCATTGCACAGTCGCGATGTTAGCAACACCCAGTGATAGCACAGGCATTGCGGAGATATCAGACCAGTCCCAGGTTTACTCTCCAACTGGGCTGGGCAGTGGGTTACCCAACGGCATATTAGGGTTTACCCTCCAGCGGGTATGGGCAGTGGGTTACCTATCGAACTATTAGGGTTACCCTTCAGCAGGGCTGGGCAGTGGGTTACCCAACAACTTTTAGGGTTTACCCTCCAGCGGAGCTGGGCAGTGTGTTACCCATTGACCTATCAGGGGTTTACCCTCCAATGCAGTTAGGCATTGAGTTACCCGTTGACCTATCGGGGTTTACCCTCTAGAGGGGCTAGGCAGTGGGTTACCCGATGACCTTTATGGGTTTACCCTCTAGTTGGGCTGGGCAGTGGGTTACCTAACGACTTCTTTTAGACTCAGAACTTTCTACGGTGCTGGTCAGTGAATTTTTCTCCATGACTACCTAAGTGGGATCCTTGGTTATATGGATCAGCGATGTGATATCTTTGACGTGACCTTAGGACACACGAGGATGAGGGGTTCTTTTCCCACCAAGACGCATCCTTGTGACGCGACCTAAAAGCCGTGCAGGCAAGTCAGTGCCACCCAAAGCGGATAGTATCGAGGTGTGGTGATTGACCCCCTTTGACTTGTACCTCCTAGGTTGACATGAGGGATTTTTGGGATGAGTGTTGGATATCCATAGAACTATTGGAGACTCTTCCTGGGATAATCTTTGAGATGGAGGTCCCCTTACACACTTGTTCGGGTTCCTTGTTGAGCATATATACATATACACCTGACTTCGGTTCCCACTCCTTAGGTTCAGTTACTCTCCTTCTAGGAGGGGTGAAGATGTGTGGGGTATGCCACATGATTTCCATGTTTAGCTCCTCTTGGTTATACGAGTCCACTCTCATACTATAGGTAGCAAAGACTCAGTGAGAATTTTGTATTCTCACCGTTCCTATCTCCTTGCGTTTGGACGAGTTTACTTCCTTCCTCTTGTTGGGTTGAGCTGCACTCTCTTTACTGTAATCTTTTACTATTCTGGTTCTGTCTACTGTTCACCTCTTTAGTGCCTCCTTTTTTGTTCCCTCGAGCTTTTGGGGCATCTTACTGAGTATCTTTATACTCACCCCTTCTTGGGATTTTCCCACACCTGGTGTGCCCTTGCAGACGACTGACAGGTCGATCATGACTACAGAGGAGTGTAGAGGTCACAGGAGCTCAGACAGCGTGCCGTGGTCGTGCCAGAGTTTTTAGGTGGGGATCTATCCAGTTGTTTCCTTTTGTTACATGTTGCTGGGTTGTGGAACCTTTGTGGCTGGGTGCATGTTTTTCCCTTTTTTACTATTTAGTTTACCTGTCAGTACTTTCAGCACTTTACTTGCTCTATTTAGTGGTTGATGCATGACTGTGGTTGGGTTATAACTATTTTCCTATAGTTTCCTTTTCACTCTTCACTTCTACATCGAGTGGGTTGTGTGTGCGTGTGTAGAGGTACTTAGGTGAAGGCCTCCCTGAGATTGTTACGCCTTCGGTGTTGGTCGACAGCCTCTGGCCTATGGAGGCAGGCTTGAGGTAGTTGCGTCTCGGGACCATTAGGGTCGGGTCGTGACAAAGCGGTATCAGAGGTGATTCATTCCTTGGTATATTGTTTGGACGTCCCTAAAAATGAATTGGTTGGGATTTAGGGAAATGATGTCGATGTGTCTTGAGAGAGGCTCTCAGTCCAGGGAGTCCAGTGATGGTATGGGCGGCTGACGTATCCATTCATCAGGACCCTGATAAGCCGCTTGTCGACTCGACATGCTGAGACACTTGTTGCAGGGAACTTTGGAACATGCATCTTGTAGGAACGAGTCTTTGACTGTCTTTGTTTGAGACAGCTCCCCTTTGTTATTACTGTTATATATATATATATATATATATATGCTCATCTGATCACGATAATCCTTGATAATTTTCAGGATGCCCCCACGACAGCAGCCAGCCAGGTTACCCTCTCCAGTTCGTGACGACGACCTGGAGAGTGACGAGGCGTCAGTTCAGGGACCCTCATGTGATCCCCTTCCACCCAGTGCTTCAGCAGTAGCCCCTCCACCTAAGGAGCGATAGTTAGTACCGGCATCTCAGAACAAGGTTGCGCGCAGACTGAGCGCGCTACGAGACTTCCAGCGTCAGAGGCCGCTGAGGTTCCGCGGGGACTTGGATCCCCAGGTGGAAGATGACTGGATTGAGTTAGTGGCATGACTCTTCAGGCTAGTACAGACCCCATCAGACCAGATGGTGTCCCTAACCTCCACTCTTTTCCTCGGGACAGCCGGGCGATGGTGGGGTTTGGTGATGCAGACCCATGACGAGTCGTCCCTCACATGGGATGGCTTCCAGCAACTTTTCCGGGAGGAGTACTCCACCTCGTGTTTACGATTCGTTTGGATCCAGGAGATTTTTAAGCTGAAGCAGGGGGGAATGTCCATGTCCCAATACTCGACCCAATTCACTTATCTTACACGTTACTCACAGGACATGATCCGTGACAGCTACTTCTAGGCGCGGAAGTTTGAGCAGGGTCTTCACAGGGAGATCCGTGCTAGCGTGGTACCCTTTTGCATCCCCACTTACACCGGGGTACTGGAGTAGGCACTTGTGACTGAGAGCTTCCTGGCTGAGGGATTCTAGATGGTAGGACCTAGCAGTGGCTGCTTTAGAGCGGAGTCTTCAACAGGCAGACGATAGAGAGCTGGGCCTCAGCCGAGGAGGCCCTTCTGTGAGCAGACCCAGGGCCAGGGTCGTACACCTCAGTGGTGCCGTAGGGCACCAGGGGAGACGAGAGAGATCCGATGTTACTCTTGTGATGGTTGGGGCTATCTATCACAGGATTTCCCAACCAGGCATATAGATCAGCCGTGGAATGCAACGGGAACACTACAGAGGTAGAGGCAGCACCGTGACCAGGGGTCACCTAGGCGGGGACCGAGCGGTCCTCAGGGAGGTGGCACAGGCAGAGCAGAAGGACCAGAAGGTGGAGGACGACGTTTTGAGATCCCTCTACTACCACCACCAGGAGGCCCACTCCAGGCTTAGGGATCTGGCGGTAGGGGCCACGGGCAACTTCAGGCCATGGGTGTTTGAGACCCCCCAGCGCATGAGATGGTCTGAGGTACGCATTGTGTTTACTCCACACTTACTTCAGTATTAATAGACACAGGTGCTAGCCACTCCTTTATATCACTGTTTTTGGTATGGGATTTGGAGATTCTAGTAGAGGCACTGGCACCTGCACTTAGCCTCGAGTTTCCTACGGGAAGTTCCTCGTTAGTGACCTTTATCTGCAGATAGTGCGAACTGTCGTTAGGAGGATGGAGTTTCATGTGGGAAATGCTTTTCATCATGATGGAACCTCACGAAATCATCATGGGAATGGATTTTCTTTCTATGGTTCATGCCCAGATCGATTGTCGTCACAGATGAGTCAGAGGCATGTTTTCTGATGGGACAAGGTTCACCATCCTTGGTGAACGACACCTTGTGGCAGAGCAGATGGGTACTCTGAGCAGGAGACCCCGACCTTTTTCGTACTAGCTGGAGAGAATGGATCTTTGAGCATCAAACTCTATAGGCACCTGGATCCCTACCGTTGTAGAGGAATACATGGACATTTTTCCTGAGGATGTTTCAGGACTACCTCCAAGGTGAGAGATGGAGTTCTGTATCGACTTGCAGGCGGGGAATACTCCAATATCTTGTGCAGCATATCGGATGGCACCCACAGAGCTTTGGGAGCTACAAATTTAGTTGGATGACCTTCATGAGAAGGGATTCATCCGACCTAGTGTTTCCCCCTGGGCAGCCCCGGTCTTTTTTGTGAAGAAGGCAGATGGGAGCCTATGCCTTTGCGTAGATTATCATCGCCTGAATCAGGCCATGATAAAGAACAAGTACCCTTTGTCAAGGATCGATGACCTCTTTGAACATTTTTGAGGTGCGAAGTGGTTCTCAAAGATCGATCTTCGATCTGGCTACCACCAGTTGTGGGTTCGTGAGGCTGATATCCCGAATCTGGCCTTCCGTTGTCAGTATGGGCACTACGAATTTTTGGTGATGCCCTTTGGTGTGAAGAATGCCCCTGCCATCTTCATGGATTTGATGAACCAGATTTTCCAGCCGTACTTGGACTGGTTTGTGGTTGTCTTTATTGAAAACATACTCATTTACTCGGTGACAGAGGAGGAGCATGCAGATCATTTGATGATGGTCCTAGACTTACTTAGAGAGCACCAGATGTACGGGAAGCTCTCGAAGTGCCAGTTCTAGATTCATGAGGTTCACTTTTTGGGGCACGTCATTACGGAACATGGTTTGGATATGGATCCCGCAAAGATAGAGGCAATGCTTGCTTGGGAGCCACCCAAGAATGTGTCTGAGGTGCAGAGTTTCCTTGGTTTGGCAGGGTACTACAGGAGGTTTATGGAGGAATTATCCAGGATTGCTGCCCCTTTGACTGCATCGACATATAAGGGATGACCGTTTACATGGACTGATCAGTGCCAGAAGGCCTTCGAGGAGTTGAGGCAGAGGATGACTAGTGCTCCGGTGTTGAGGCTGCCAGAGGATGGCGTTGAGTTTGTCGTATATTGTGACGCTTCAGGAGCTAGGATTAGGTGCGTACTGATGCAGCAACGCGCAGTGATTGTGTATGGGTCGAGGCAGTTGAGGCCCCACAAACAAAATTATGCAACTCACAATTTGGAGATAGTAGCAGTGGTCTTCGCCTTGAGGTTATGGAGACACTACCTTCTAGGTGAGCGTTTTGTGGTCTACTCAGACCACCATAGCCTCAAGTATATCTTAAATTAGAGGGATTTGAATCTGAGGAAGAGGCTATGGCTGGAGTTCCTACAGGACTATGATTTCGAGATAGTCTACACTCCAGGGAAGGGTAACATAGTAGCAGATGATCTTAGCAGGAAGTCACAGGCTCAGTTAGTGCGGGAAGCTTCAGATAAATTGGCTTCCCTATGACAGACCTTGGTGGAGCAGGAGGGCACGAATTTTCTGCAATCGATGGTGTTGACCCCTTCTCTCCTTGAGTGTGTGAGAGAGTCGCAGCTGGGGGATGTCGACAGCGAGGTATTGCATGATCAGATATACACAGGTGATGCACCCGATGGGTATTCTGAAGGAGGGAATCATGAGATCCTGTTCTAGGGACAAGCTGTAGTACTGGTGGAGATGCGGGAGGAGGTGATGCGAGAATTACACACTTCTCCCATGCCCGTACATACTGGTGTGGGGAATATGTACAGAGACCTTCAGTGGCAGTTTTGGTGGTATGGCTTGAAGTAGAGCGTAGCCGAGTTCGTTTCTTGGTGTCTTACCTGTCAGCAGGTGAAGGTAGAGAACCAGGTTCTGGAAGGGTTGTTGCAGCCCCTTGATATCTCGGAGTGGAAGTGGGATGACATATCTATGGACTTCGTCACAGGGATTCTGCACACAGCGAAGGGCCACGACTCCATATGGGTGATAGTGGACTGACTCACAAAGTCAGCGCACTTCCTTGCCATTAGGGAGCAGAGCTCAATGGAGAGTTTGGGGCAGTTATATGTTCGGGAGGTCGTCTGCCTTCATGGAGTACCCTCAAAGACCGTCTCTGAACGTGACGCACAGTTTATGTTGTGATTATGGAGAGGCCTGCAGGAGACATTCAGGACTCAGTTGCGGATGAGTACAGCTTTTCACCCCCATACTGATGGGCAGACCGAGCGCACTATCCAGGTGTTGGAGGATATGCTCAGGGCGTGCGTGTTAGACTTTGGCCGGAGCTGGGAGGATTACCTGCCGTTGGTATAGTTTTCATATAACAATAGTTACCACTCTACTATTGGCATGACACCTTTTGAGGCCCTCTATGGGAGACCCTGTAGGTCACTGTTGTGCTGGATGGAGGTTGGGGAGACCTCCCTCATGGGCCCAGAGTTGTTGTAGGCAATGACGGAGAAGGTACATGTCATTCATGAGTGGATGAGGACAGCTCAGAGCAGAAAAAAGTCCTATACAGACTGATGTCGTAGGCCTTTGGAGTTTGAGTAGGGAGACCATGTCTTTTTGAGAGTATCCCCGTGGCATGGAACGCGGAGGTTCGGCCAGGAGGCAAGTTTTCCCCGCAGTTCATCTGGCCCTTTGAGATCATGCGCAGGGTTGGTGAGGTCGCCTACCGTCTTGCTCTACCTCCACAGTTGGAGAGAGTGCACGACGTATTCCACGTGTTACAGCTGAGGAATTACGTGCATGGACCCACACACATTACCGACTGGGGAGAGCTAGACATTGAGGATAGAGCCACCTTTTTAGAATATCCAGTGGCGATTGAGGATCGACAGGAGCGAACTCTACATGGATGGGTCATTCCTCTAGTTAGTGTGTTGTGGCAGCACGGGAGGTTGCAGTAGAGCACCTAGGAGTGGGAGAGCCAGATGCAGGCTCAGTATCCTGAGTTGTTTTTGTAGTTTTGTTTTTTTAGGATGAAAAACATGAAGGAGGGAATGATGTAAGAACCTAGATTTTGAACCTATAAGACTTTGCATATTTCTTGATGTTATTCCAAAGCAGGACGTTTAGACGGCGTACGATTCCGAGCCCCAGTGTGGCCGGAATTAATTTTTACATGCGTTCACACTGGACATGCTAAATAAAAAGAATAAATCCTAAACAGTATCTTGTATGGGAAAACCAAGGGCACCGTTGAGTTCGAAGCGTTCCGTTTACCCTAGGAGAGGTGAAATTTTCACGGGCGCGGGCTAACTGTGAAAAACGCCCCCAGGGGCGTTTTTGTAATTTAGAGGCCTCAGGCATGGACTTTAAAACTTTTAAATGGAGGCTCGGATTAAAAATACAAGACCGACGTTGTGCTCAGAACATGGTTTTTACCCTAGGGGCGGCTTAACCCCGATCCCGCCGAAAGTTCAGGTACGGGGTCTACGGGTGGGGGGTTTAAGTGTTTTTCTATTTAAATACCACCCCCACCCTCTTCTCCCACTTGCTACCCTCCTTGGAGATTCCTTCTCAATGAGATCCTACCCTCTCCTCCACCACTCCGGCAAGGCGTGATAACTCCGGCAGACCGTTGGTGAAGCGTCGGGCTACGCCCATCGAGGTAGGTTTGCATTTTTGTCGTTGTAATTCTCGCAACCCCCTTTGAATGCAATTATTCACATCGAAACGCTGTACGATCGTCTAGAGAATCCCATATTTGTGTAGAGACCTACTTGAGCTTCCCAATGGTCTTTTCAGATCAAATTTCTGAGTCCCGGGGTGGCCCCAGGAAGTTTTTCGGCCGTTTCTGCCTTTTTCTGGCGGTCGACGCGGCGATCCGACAACTTTCAGGCGGCGGTGACGCGGTTCCAGAACGACGACACGAAGGCGAACCCAGGCAGCGTGGTGGGGATCTAGGAAGTGGCTCCAGGTGGTGTCTCCAGGTGGCTCCGGGAAGCGGCTATAGGCGGCGGGCGAGGTCGACGACGCCGGGGCGCGACGAAGCGGGGTCGCGGTGCGTAACCCTGTGCGGGGACAGAGACCCACACTCGGCGGGTCTTCGTGCGAGACCACGACCAGACCTCGTGGACGGTCAGAACTGGGTCGACCCAGGGTCCATGGCCGGGCCGTGCGGCTGAGCCGCGGGCTGGCGCGGGCTGGCCCAGACCGGGGGGACCAGCTGGACCAGGCCGGTCCAACCAAGGGGTTCGTCCCCTCTGACTTCAGACACCCGTAATTTTTTCTACGGGTGTCCGTTTTGTATACCGTCTATGGCAGTGCAATCCTCGGCTCTAGATGAATCTTTTGAGATAGTCTTTGGGATTTTTAATGCCCAAGACGGGGGCCTCTGTGGTGTGACACACCCATTAAGTGGATTGACATTTTTCAGGGGGTTCTTGTTTTGGATGGCGCGGACACATCAGATGTCCGATTTGAGCACCGTCAGTGGCGTTGCAACCCTAGCATCGAGGTGGAGATTTAAAGTATAGTTTTGGACATTAAATTTAGAGTTGAGATGTGGTCCCTATGGGCCATCTTTTAAGCAACATGTAGTGTTTTGTAACGTTTTCGTCAGGCGGCCGTTCAGGGTGGATGAATAGTCTATTTGAAGTGTTTTTCTGAGGCCATCACAATGGAGCATTCCGACCGACATATTTCAGGACCGAGAGTGGGCCCCACAAGACACTGTGCGGGCCTAAAGCAGTGGAGAACAACTTTTTCATCGGGAGGCCGTTTCCATCGAGTAAGTAGTCTATCTCGCATGTTTTTCTGTGAGGATTACAATGGGGTAATCTGTTCGTGCGAGCGGAGTCTCTTACATGATCTTATTAAATGTGGAAATATGAAAAGGTGTTGTTCTAAGGCTCCTTTGACGTACTCCGACCCAATGCACGGTCGCGATGTTAGCGACACCCAGTGATAACACGGGCAGTGCAGAGCTATTGGACCAGTCCCGTGTTTACCCTCCAGCTGGGCTGGGTAGTGGGTTACCCAACAATGTATTAGGGTTTACCCTCCAGCGGCATTGGGCAATGGGTTACCCATCGAACTATCAGGGTTTACCCTTCAGCCGGGCTGGGTAGTGGGTTAACCGTTCACTTACTAGGGTTTATCCTCTAGTGGGGCTGGGCAGTGGGTTACCCAACAACTTTTAGGGTTTACCCTCCAGCGGAGTTGGGAAGTGGGTTACCCGTTGACCTATCATGGGTTTACCCTCCAGTGCAGTTGGGCAGTGGGTTACCCGTTGACCTATTAGGGTTTACCCTCTAGCGGGGCTGGGAAGTGGGTTACCTGATGACCTTTAGGGGTTTACCCTCCAGCTGGGTTGGACAGTGGGTTACCCGATGAATTCTTTTAGACTCAGACCTTTCTACAGGGTTATTCAGTGACTTTTTCTCCGTGACTATTAGAGCGGGATCCTTGGTTATACGGATCGACGATGTGATAGCTTTGACATGACCTTAGGACATACGAGGATGAGGGGTGCTTTTCCCACCAAGACACATCCTTGCGACGCGACCTAAAAGCCGTGCGGGCGAGTCATTGCCGCCCAAAGTGGATAGTATTGAGGTGCGGTGATTGAGCCCCTTTGACTTGTACCTCCTAGGTTGATATGTGTAACATTTGGGATCAGTGTTGGATATCCCTAGAACTATTGGAGACTCTTCCTGGGATGAGCTTGGAGATGGAGGTCCCCTTACACACTCGTTTGAGTTCCTTGTTGAGCATATATACATATACGCCTGACTTTAGTTCCCACTCCTTAGGTTCAGTTACTATCCTTCTAGGAGGGGCGAAGACGCGCGAGGTATGCCACGTGCTTTCTGTGTTTATATCCTCTTGGTTGGACGAGTACTCTCTCCTACTATAGGTAGCAAAGACTCGGCGAGAAGTTCGTCTTCTCACTGTTCATAGCTCCTTGTGTTTGGACGAGTTTACTTCCTTCCTCCTGTTGGGTTGAGCTGCAATCTCTTTACTGTACTATTTTAATGTTCTGGTTCTGTCTACTTCTCACCTCTTTAGTGCCTCATTTGTTTCTCCCTCAAGTTTTCGGGGTATCCTACTGAGTATCTTTATACTCACCCCTGCTTGGGCTTTGCCCACACCTGGTGTGCCCTAGCAGAGGCCGGACAGGTCGATCGTGACTACGAAGGAGTATAGAGGTCACAGGAGCTCAGACAGCGTGTCGTCGTCGTGCCAGCGTTTTTAGGTGGGGATCTATCTAGTTGTTTCCTTTTTTTACCTGTTTCCAGGTTGTGTCACCTGATTCATGCTCAAATTTACCCAAGAGAAGAAGGTAGGACGGTCCTTGTAGTTTAGCTTGGGTTGTCGAATCCTCAGAGACCTAAGAAGTAACCTATAGACACGTACATTCTATGGATTGTTTTTGTCTATGAAGTGGACAAATTAGGTTGATTTTATGTGGGTTTAAATTATAACTAATAGATTTAAGTGAATTCAGTTTAAAAGAATGAGTTGATCCTAGGTTATCGCTCGGGGTGGATTGGACGTATTTCCTTTTTAATGATTTCAATTTCTTATATTTGAGATGAGTTCATTTAAGGAGATAAAACAACATCATCACTTACTGGTTTAATGACTACACCCTTTAATACTAATCACCTATATACTTGAAGGATCAAAGTTTTGAGCACTTCAAGGTAAAGGTTCGTATTAGCACTTGAAGTGTGTGGCCTTAAATTCAACAAGGACGATGGAGTTTAAAAATCATCAAATAAAAATCTCAATTAAAGAAGTCATTATACATTAATGAGGTGATAAATAACATCCAATAAAGACCCTTGATACTTCCTTGGATCAACCCATAATTGGTTTATCCCTCCATTGATCCCATGGTTTCAATGGAAGCGGAAAGTAGACTCATGAGGGAGGAAATGGAGAAGTAAAGAAAACAACAAAAATAAAATGATCACTCCACCGTTGTGTGAATAATTTCACAATGTTTGGTGTGAATAAATTCACACCTTGATCCAACAGTATAAAAGTGATATTAAGAACAACATAATAAGATTAGAAGAAGAACTTTTATTAATAAACTAAAGTGAATTGAACAACTTACATGTGAAAGACAAATTTGAGAGAACAAAATTGCAGCATAACATTACAATTGAACAAAGCATCCAAGATTCTTCAATCCTACAACAACACTGCCTTAAATAGGCATTTTTGATCCCTTGGTTCGAGCCTCCAATAGTCCAAGTCTCCTCAATTAATTGTGGTAGGCCATAGGTGGGTGGAAAGTAAGGGAGAGTTGATTTTTCCACCCTTGACCCGAGGTGGCAGCCAACTTTCCTTCATTGAACATACGCGTTTGGAAGACCTTCTATATGGCCGAATAAGAGTGGGACATAGAAGAAGAAAATGGATCTCCAGATGTCTTATAAGATCCTGTAAAATTTGGGCCCATTTGGAGTTTTGGATTCCGAGATATGATCAAATTAGTAGTCTGTTTTTCTGGGATGCAGAATCTGGCCCAGAATTGTATCTCTAACTTGGTCTGCCTTAATGACCACTATAGAGGCCTAATTAGCATTATCTCCTGAATAGTGATTTGTTCCTCAACATTTATTCTATCATCCCACAAAATTTTGGATTCATTGATCATGTATGTTGGGCCCCACAGTCTCATAAGTGGGCTGGTGTCCAATTTGCCTTCTCTAGAATTTCTTCCATTCATCTCCAAATATCTCCATCATCGTTTATAAATAGTCCATTGATACCTGAATAAAAAATGTTCAAATTTAAGTGTAGATAAAGTTTAAAAAATATCAAATTAAAATATTTATAATTACATTCCTTAAAATCAGATGACTCATTGGGCCTAAATTGGTGTATATTAGGCATGAAGTGCACAAATGATGAGAATGGATGTTCATAATGAAAATGCACTAACTCAGGACCATAAGATAAAAAATGAACATTTAATACCATTAAAATGTAATTAAAATATATTTTTTTATTGGATAATCAGTACCTTTGTGGTTGGGCGCATGTTTTTCCCTTTTTACTGTTCAGTTTACTTGTCAGTACTTTGAGCACTTTACTTGCTCTATTTAGTAGTTGATGCATGACTGTGGTCGGGTTATAGATATTTTCCTATGGTTTCTGTTTCAATATACAATTTTTCATTGAGTGGGTTGTGTGTGCGTGTGTACAGGTACTTAGGAAAAGGCCTCACCAAGATTGTTATGCCTTCAGCGCTGGTCACTAGTCTCTGGCCTATGGAGGTGGGCTTGAGGTAGTTGCGGCTCGGGACCGGTTGGGTTGGGTCATGACAACTGATCCTATTAGATCACACCCTATGCACCTCTTCGACAGTGCATATACCTTTTTATGTATTTCGATGCATGGAAAGGCAATGCACCGTAGTGAGGAGGTGAGGTTTTCTATTAGCTTAGTCTGGGTAGAGGGTGGTGAGATAGTGGGAGTTTTCCCACACTATCACATGAAGTAATCAGTTTTCCATTTTGGTAGTCCTTTGATGTTGGACTTGTTCTTGGGATGTTATGAATTCTTTTGAGATGTATCTTTTCTACCATATTCTTTTAGTTATGGAATATATCTATTTCTTCTACTGTTTCTCTCTATCATATATGTATTCCATGTTGTTTCTTCAGGTTGGGAGAAATTATTCCATTTGGTTATTATGTGATGCCTGGGTGCTAGTCTCCAACCTATGGAGATCAAGAATTCCCTTAGGGTATTTGGAAAATTCAGGTCAGGTATGAATTCGAGAGGGTATCCAGGTCGGGTTCATCATAGTTTTGTATCACAAGAGACCTGTCCCCAAGAGTCATTGTCTTAGGATGTTTGATAGATTGGAGATAGGATTTTCAGGACTTGATAGGTAGGTTGCGGTGAGTGCATAACCAGAGGAGAAGTTCTTGTTGTTGCTCCTCCTCCTCTTCCATCTTCGCCCCTTCCCAGCATCCCAACCATCCAGCTGGCACCTAGTTGGTCAGGGCGAGTTGATGGTTTCCCCTTGGTGGATCTCTATATTAACTCAACGAGGCTTCAGTGTTTCATGATATGACGCTGGTCACCCACTTTGGTCAAGACAAACCATCCTTAGCTTTCTTCAAGGACTTTGTAAGCTTCTGGGTTCTTCAGAAACTGGCAGTGGTCTTAGTGCTCTCCAGGTTCACCTTCTGTATCCATCTGCTCAATAGGGAGGACTTCGTATAGGCTTGGTCTAGAGAAGAGCGGCATTGTGGGAAGTGGAATTTCTCTCTATAATGATGGTCTTGGGCAGCGCACTACGATAAGGAATACAACATGGCAGCGGTGTGGATTTGGTTACATGGACTCCTCTTACCTCTTCAGAATCCTGCAGTCCTTCAAACGGTTGGTAATGATTTGGGAAAATTTATGTTTTTAGACAACGATACTCGGTGTTTGAAGGTGGATGGTTGTCCCCATATATGTGTTGAAATGGATCTAGCTGTGAGGTTCCTTAATCAGGTACAGATCAGAGCAGGCGATGGTTTATCCTAGTGACAATGCTTCGTGGTTTTTCTTGGTTTGCTGTCTCTAGGTCCATGCGATGAATTTATGCAGGAAGAGGCACCATGAGGCCCCAGGTTCCTCACAGGTGGCAGAACCTGCCAAGGCTGAAATGATTGGCTCTGATCCTTCCCCAATGGAGTTTGGGAGTGCAAAGAAGAAGTATGTGGGAGCTTATCTGGAGGAGCTTGTTCCATCCACCAGCGGAGGGTATTCTGAAGGAGATACGTGCTTCTTGTCTTTCTCTAGGAAGGATATTGCTATTCTCCTTACTTTAAGAGGAAGCGTCTCCACCATTCCGCTTACCAAGCTCAGTTATCCAACAACTTTTCTACTCTAGAGGAAGCAGGAGATTCTCTGAGGAAGGTGACCTCTATTGCCGAGTAGGAAAAAGCTATCTCTCTCTCACCAGGGTATTTCAGCGGACCCATGACTAGATCCAGGTCCAGAGATGATCCCTCAAAAAGTTCAAATCAGAAGTCAGGTATGCTTGTTCGCAAGGCCAAAACTCATTGTGTTTATGTCTAGTTTTGCAGGGATGATACAGAGAGAAAATAAATGATATTGAGAGAAGAAATTGATTTCTCAAGTTTGGCGAGATAATTTTAAGGGGAGAGAAATGATAAGGGGAGAAATGGAGAGAAATAGATTTCTCTCCTACTATTGTTTTTAAATCACCCCAAAATTGGGATGATTTGGAGAGAAATGATGGTGGTGGGGGGGGGTTGTTAATATTTTAAAATTCCAATTTTATCCCTATTTTCTACATGTATCACAATAGAATTTATTTTATTTTCTTTTAAAAAGATTCACCAAACAAGATGGAGAGAAATCCAAATCATTTATTTTCTTTTACTAAGTTATTGATCTAAATGCAAGGAGAGAAATCAGAATCATTTCATTTAATTTATTTTCTTTTACAAAATATCAAATCATTTCTTTTCTTTTACTAAAATCTCACCAAACACAGTGTTAATGTTATCTCTGATTATCTAGAATGCTTATGGTTAGGGGATTCAAGCGAAGTGTGCGTTTATTACCACAAAGTCAAAATGTCACCAATCCTCTATAGTTACTATTCTAGAACCGAAATAGGAGGTTGATCGTATCTCCCAATTTTCCAGGCATATTGTTTTTATAGGATGCATTCATGCCTGCCCAACCAACAACCACATATATATTTTGGAAAACAGGAATTACGGTCGAGTATGTGGATTCCTCGTCTCAATTCATTACCATGAAGATCAATGTAGGGGTAATGATATTTTATTCTCTTTAATCTACACCAGCTATGAAGCAGCTGAGCGAGTGAATCTTTGGAGCCATCTCAATATGTTTCACTTAGGCAATATACCATGGTATGTTCATGGGGATTTCAATTTCATTGTGGATAAATCAGAGAAACGAGGAGGAAACATTGATGTTACTTCTTCCATATAAGATTTACATGGTTTTATGTCTAACAAAGGTCTGTTTGATATGGGTTTCTTAGGAAAAAAATTCACATGGTGTAACAATTAGAAGGGTGCCAACAGAATCTAGAGCAGAATCGATCATTATCTTACTAATATTCAAGGTATGAATGTTTTTTCTCAGGATACTATTACAAACCTCATTAGATCACTGTACGACCATGATATTCTTCTTTTGGTGTTAAGAAAAGAAGACCAGAGGCACTTATCATTCTACTATTCCACCAACTGGCACCGTTCTGTCAATTTTTTGCATATGGTCAAGGATTACTGGGAGAAACCTGAGAGAGACATTGCATGGGAGGGTCTGAAAAAATGACTTCAGAGGTTGAAGAGGGATATCCAATCTTGGAGGACCAGTAACCCCGATGACGACACTATAATTGAATGTCTAAAGATAGATATTGAAGGACTTGAGGGAATCCTTAAGGAAACCTAGGATGATAACAAGTTCTCTGACTGAAAAATGAAGCATGCTGGCTGAGAAGCTGTTAGAGATTGAAAGGATCTGGAGAAAAAAGTCTAGAGTGCTATGGCTCAAGAAGGGGGACTTTAATATCACATTTTTCATGAATGTTTGAAAGAAAATAAGATTATTATGAGGTTTAATCTTAATCTTGATGATGGTTCATTCACCAAAGACTTGGATGAGGCTGGAAGAATGGCGCTGGACCATTTCAACAATCTGTTAGCAGGGGAACGAAGCAATAGACCTGGTCCTAGGTGAAGGGTAGATAGAGAATAGAACTTTATAAATTATATTCCAAGACTCCTAGAGAGTATGGATAATGATAAATTGACTAAAATCCCAAATGAAAAAGAAATCAAGGAGTCCATCATCAGCCTCAATCCAAAAAGTGCCCCCAGCCCTGATGGTTTCCCAAGATCTTTCTATGTGGTTTCCTAGGACATTATTAAGGGAAAAATCATCGATGCGGTTTAAGATTTTTTCAATGGAGGTCTGGTTAATAGAGCTACCTACACATCTAGGGTTATTTTGATACCCAAAGTGATGGACCCAACTTCCATTACCCAGTATAGGACGATCTACTTGTGCAATTTCTCCTATAAAATCCTTGCCAACCTCATCAATAAGAGACTCAACAATGTCATTTTAAGTATTGTGTCTGGGGAACAACACAATTTTGTGAAAGGTAGAGGTATCCAAGGGGTGATTTGTATTTCTAAGTAAATGGTGGAATATTTGAACAAAAATACAGTTGGATCTAATGTGATTATTCAAGTTGACATGGATAAATCCTATTATCATCTCGAATGGAGTTTCATTATTTGGGTCATGAAGACGTTTGGTTTCCAAGATTGGTTCTGTGACTTATGTTTTAGATTATTTTCTTCTATGTGGCTTACCATATCTCTTATGGGATGATGCTTTATTTTCTTAAAAACTATTCGTAGTGTTAGACAAGGTGATTCCATGTCCCCTAACCTTTTCATCCTAGCTTAAGAATCCCTTACTAAGAATGTAAAGGCATTGATAAGGGGAAAATAATATCGTACACAAACAAGGGAGGGATTGGGATCATCTATCACCTTATATTTGTGGACCACATCTTATTTTTCATTAATAGTAGACATAAGTCAATTAGTGGCTTCATGGAAATCATGGAAACTTATGGAGGCTTGAGCGGTCAAAATATCAACCAAAGGAAGAGAAATATTTTTATTTTGAACAAATGCTCGGGAAGGTACAGCTGTGAAATTCATGGGAAACTGGGCATTCAAAAACACCTACTTCCTATGGTTTATCTTGGCTCTCCTTTATCAAATGGAAGGATCAAAAAATCCATCTTTGATGACATTCTCATAAAAATCACAGGGAGGATTGGTAATTGGAAAATAAGTTCTTATCATTTGGTAGAAGGGTTACTTTAATTAATAGATTCCTTACCTATATACCCATGCATGTGCTTTCCATTATTAACCCACCAAAGGGAAAAATTACCAAGATAGAAAATACCATTAATGGATTTCTTTGGGATGCCAACCAGACTGGTCGATCCCACTGGGCCTCATGGAATCTTCTTTCCAAACTGGTGGAGGAGGGTGGTGTCAGTATCTACAATATATATAACTCCATGCATTCCATGTAGGCGCATTTAACTTAGGATGATTTGGAAGGGAATTCTCTCTAGGATAATTTTATCAGAGCCAGAAATGGGGGGCACTGGGAAGAATGGTCTCCTCATGCACGACATCTTTCAAGCCTCTCGCACTGCATGTTGGCTCACATGGAAGAGCTGCAGGACCATACCAGATCAAGGTAGTCAAACTCGCAATTCAACTCATACACTCGTATGGGTTTACAGATTCAATTTACTCAATGACTCCACCCGCCTGATGAATTGTTTTTTTGGTAAAATCGGTGGAAAATTAGAAGACTCACAACAAACTCGTTCACATGTGCAGACTCACAGACTCGAACGTTTGAATGGATTCCCCCCTTTTTTATCACTGGATCCACTCAATGTTGGTCGACTATGATAAATTGGGAGGATTATGGCTTGAGCGGTGGAGCATATTTTTGAAGGAAACTAGGTCGATGCTGATTGATGAACCGATTGTATGAGATGATGTCAAGTTCACTGATTGAAACATATGTCAATGTACATGGAACCTGTGACTAGATCTGTGAAGGAGTTTGTCTCTACCCAAGCCCGATTGAAGGAAGTACCAATCCAAGACTCTTGTTCACTAGTTTTTGGTTGATTGTAGATTAGATATTGGGAGATTTTTTTAGGCAAGAAGCACCTAGGATCAATGTTGTTTTCACTCATCAAAGCCACTAATGCAGGGACTAATAAACATGAACATGGAACCGACCCGTGCATGCGTGGTAGCGGCAGGCCATTTACAGACGATGGCTTATATTAGTGTAAGAAGGGAAATTTTGTTGATGTCCAGATGACAACAATCCATCTAAACATGGACCATTATCTCTGCAATCTTCTTCATGACTCTCCTGCAGAGCACCATTCTCCCTCAAGAGGTGCACAACAGGTGTTCGATGTTATGCCTCTGAGCCCTAGTGTGAGGCTGATTCATTGATTCTAGGTTGTGAATGTTGTGGGTGTTTGATTTATTTGTTTCTGTATGCAATTGTTTAGGTGTGCAATATATACCTAAAAATTGGTGCTTATATCAGTTAAAGATAGGAACCGATTTAGGGATTTATGGTTTTTGAATCTCTACAAAAATGATGTGGTGAGGTTTTTATTAATGTGATATTTATAATAATAATAATTATTGAAGTAGACTCTTACGAGTCTACGAGTTGAGTCTATGAGTTGAGTCTACTTACCTCAAACAAGTATACGTAGACTCTCGAGTTTAACTACCTTGTACCAGATGGGTGGTGGGGTGCAACAATATCAACCTTTGGATGGTGAACTGGGCAGGTGAGAAGTTGTTCTACCCGGGATGCCCTGCCCCAACTATCTCCTTTAAAGAAGCCTCCTGATTTTCTACATTGATGGATTTCATTATCTGCCTATACCAGAAAGATGTCTATGATACCATCTACCTGGTGGACGATCTGGAAATGCTCATGTTTACGGGATCAACCTATAGCAGGTTCAGTAGCAGGGAATTCAGGGATGTGATCCACATTACAGATAGATTTGATAGATGGGATCACTATCTCTGGTGCAAGAAGATTCTGACCAAAATGAATTTCCTCGCATGGTGGATAAGGAACCAGGCCCTCCCAACAAAAGAAAACATTCAGAAAAAAGGGACCGCCTTGGCCTCTCGCTTCTTTTGCTGTGGTTGACCTTAGGAGGAGTCCTCATGTCACCTATTCTTACAAGGATATTGGGTGAGAGTGATCTATTATTTCATGTGGCAGCGTGCGAACATTGATAACGGTGGAAACTCTTTCCAAGAATTCTTCCAGACTTGGTTTCAAGGAGCCAAGATCCAAGGAGTTGAAGGTGAGGTCCAGGGGGTCGCTTTGATCTCTACCTGGTGGATTCTTTAGGAGGCTCGAAACAAAGCCCGTGAGGGAAAGACCATCACCCCTATCTACCTTCAGGTGTGGGTAAGAGTCTTGCTCGTAGATATGAGATTTCTTATTAAAGGAGGAATTAATTATGCCATGTTCTATAACCTCTCTCTCAACCACTATTCTAATTCAAGAGAAAGTGAGAAGATACAAGGAAGATGGATCAAGTGGAACCCTTCAATGAGAGGATTTAAGCTGAATATCAATGGATCATGAATTTCTGGAATTATGGCCGGGGGATTGGTTAGAGATAATAGTGGATCACTATGGGGTTTAGCTTATTCAATGGTTTAGGAAACTCCATGGGTGCAGAGGTGAGAGCAATTCATACTAGGATCACTCTTTGTGGTCATTACAATATCCAAATTATAGAGGTTGAATTTGATTCAGCGGTTCTGGTTTGACTTCTCAAAGGAAAGGAAGACCCCCCCGGGACTTGACTTACCTTATCTGAAGCTGTAAAATAAAAATCCACCCAGACAACCATGTTGGACACTGCAGGAGATAAGGTAACTTTGCACCAAATTCTCTCACCAGAGGTAGAAGACCTGATGAGAAGCTAATTATGTACACCAGTGTTGGGTCCATGCCTGACGACTACAAGGATATCATCTAGGGTGACGCCCTCAACCTTCATCACTTTCATCCCCCATGAGTTAGCTCTCTTCTTTGTCTCGTGAGATTTTGTTTTGCTTTGTACGAATTCCCTTTAATAAAAAAATCAATTTTCAATCACAATTTTCCATGGGATGTTGGGATGTGTGTCTCATATTTTGAGTTCCTAATATTAATATCAGTTTTTTATTATGGTTTCCTAGTTTGAACTAAGATTATTCTATTGTATTATCATTATTCTATTTTAATGTGCAACAATATGCCTCTGAGATGTGTTCTATGGGTTCCTTTGGTGGGTGAAACTAATTCTCCTCAAGGGAATCCTCCTATAGTTTTGAATCTTGTTAGGGTTATCATGTGGATAGTTTGTTCTATCGACCAAAATGTACCACAAGTCCAGAAAATATTTGTTGAGGTACCCCCAGGATATGGAGGAGATAGGTATTTATCATGAGATTTCTTGTGTAAGAAGCCACCATCCTTTAAAGGTATTAATGAACCTCAAGAGGTAGAGGAATGCCTTGAAAAGATCTATCAGATCTTCAAATTACTAGATACACCTAATATTATTAAGGTGAAATGTCTTGTGTTCAGATTTGAGGGTCCTAAAAAGTGATGGTGGGATTCCATGGAATGGGTGTATAGGCATGTGGGTTTAGTCTAAAAGGGTTTCAAGAATATCTTATTCCATAAGTTTTATCTAGATTCATTGATGATAACAAAGTCTCTATAGTTCCTTTATTTGTAATAGAGAGATTGTTTAGCATCAACATACACCAATTGGTTTACTTAGTTGGTTCATTTTTCTCTATAGATAATAAAGAATGATTAGTTGAAAGCTCAGAAGTAACTGTCGGGTTTGTGACCAGATATCAGATCGTAAGTATTTATATTGAATATTTTGACCTATGTGGATATGGTAGACAATGATTTTATGGACAAGATGAATATGAAAAATAAGGCTGGGTATTATTACCCTTCTCTTCCACCCAGTGGCAACTTCATTGGTACGTAGGGGAAAAAGAGGAAGTGGAAAGATCATTACAGGAGTGGTGGAGGTGGTTCTTAGCATCAGACCTCCTATGCACCCTTAGTTACAACTATTAGTATGCCTATGACTTGATATCAATGTTTCAAGGTCAAACACACTAGGAATTATTGTCACACACCTAAAAATATGTGCAATGGTTGTGGATGTTATAGTCATATGCAATGTTTCTTTCAGGATATGTATACACCTCAATATGGTTAGGGATCATCGGATCCAAAGGATACTGAAACACAGTCAGATGATTCAAAGACTACAGGGATCCATCCATAATCCTCATAAGTTAATCACCTTCACATAGTATACAAGTTTCCAATGGTGGTAGATACGGGTCTAGTGATAGTGAGAGGTACCATATTTATTTCATATTCATCCGTAATTACTTTATTTGATACCAGTGCTTCCCACTCATTTATATTTGGTCATTTTGTTGATATTATTAAACTTCCAATAGATCTCATTTCCTTTTTCATGAAGTTAGAAACACCTCTTATGAAGAGGAAA
The DNA here is from genome assembly GCA_963277665.1 of Viscum album. Taxonomy (NCBI): domain Eukaryota; kingdom Viridiplantae; phylum Streptophyta; class Magnoliopsida; order Santalales; family Viscaceae; genus Viscum; species Viscum album. Next base: position 180,136,487 of record OY728146.1, on the reverse strand, counting down.
GAGTAGGGGTTTCAGTGTTCTTCTTCTTCACTATTAATAACTGATGCAGAGTTAGTATAAGATTTCCTCATTCTCAATCTGGATCTATTTGATGTAATCATTGGGATGGATTGGATTATTTATTATCACAATGAGGTTGATTTTTATCATCAACATGTCTCATTTCTTGTGGATAATGGGAGATCTATGGTGTTTTTGGGAGAGTGGGATTCAAGGTCTAGCCGTGCATGTCCTTTCTGCCCAGATCTCAAGATTTTGTTGTATACAGTAGTAGTTGATATCAAAGATTCTTCTTTTGTAGTTGATCTTGCCACTATTTTTCATGATTTTACTAACTTTTCCCAAATTATCTCTCCGGTATTCCTATAGAGAGGAAGGCCGAGTTTACAATTGACCTGGTTCTAGGTACACAAATGATTTAAACACCTTCTCATCACTTGGAAAAAACATAGCTAAAATATATCAATATTCATTTGGATATCCTATTGGAAAAGGGTTTTGTTTTCCCTAGTGTATTTCCTTGGGAATCCCTAGTGTTATTTTCCAAGAAGGCAGATGCTTCACTTAGATTATGTGTGGATTATCATAAGTTTAACCAAGTAAAGGTTAAGAATAAGTATCCTTTTCATTATGTGGATGATTTTTTTGAACAACTAAATGGGTAAAAGTGGGTTTTGAAGATTGATCTTTCGTCAAGATATCATCAACTCACAATTTGAGAGTCTGATATACCGAAGATGAATTTCAGAAGTGGGTATGGACATTATGAATATCTAGTTATGCCATTTGGTCTGACTAACAATAATGTAGTTTTTATGGATTTGATTAATTAGATATTCCATGAGTATCTTGAAATTTGTTTGGTAGTGTTCATGGATGATATTTTGGTTTATTAGAGATCCAATTATGAGGAAGATCACCATTTGATTTTGGTTTTGGAAATATGGAGGAGTCACCGTTTATATGGAAATATTTTAAAATGAAATTTCTAGATTCAAGAAGTAAAGTTCTTAGGTCATGTGATTTCTGAGCATGGATTATCAGTCGATCATGAGAAGGTGAATGTTGCCTTGTCACAAGAATAACAATGTAATATATTTGAGATTCATAGCTTCCTTGGTCTTTTTGGATATTATCGATGGTTATTAAAGGATTTCTCAAAGATGGAATCACCATTGACTACTCTTACCAGTAAAGAGGTGAAATTCATATGGGATAAAAAGTGTCCATCTTATTTCAATGAGTTGAATGGAATTATAACATCAACTCCTATTTTTATATTACCTGAGCCTGATAGGGGGTATGTGGTTTTTTATTATACTTCTGGTGTTGGTTTGGGTTGCATACTTATATAGGATGATCATGTGGTGGTTTACAGTTCTCCTCATCTTTGAATGCATGAGAATAATTACCCCACTAATGATTTATAGATTTTCACAATTATGCATGCGCTTAAGTTTTGGTGGTACTATCTCTCAGGGGATAGGTTCACAGTCTTTTCTGAATATAATATTCTGAGCTATATATTTTATCAGAAAGACTTGAATATCATATAGAAGCAGTGGGTAGAATACCTTTATACATTTGACTTTGATATCACTAACACCCCAAGGAAGGGGAATTTCATTTAGACACTCTTAGAAGTAAAGTATCATTGCAGTCTATTCTAGAATCGAAGGAAGAGTGGAACCATATGGGAATATTCATTCAGTTTCACCCAGATACTCAAGAGAATGTTTCAGGTATGATTCTAACCAGTGTTTATTTATCATAATCTCTACTTGAGTCTACTCTACAGAGTCAGAAGTAGGATGACAAGTTCATAATAATTCAACAAACCCTTTATAGCGGGGAGACCATTTTTGGTTAGTATCTCTATTCAGATGGTATTCTCCATTTTGGGGATCAGTTTATTATACCAGTATCTTTGAGGATTTTAGTTTTGTTTGACTATCATATTTCTTGATGGGTTTTTCATCTGAGAACTAAAAAGATGTATTATGACATGAGACAATGATTCTGGTGGCTAGGTATGAAGCATGGCATTGCTGATTATGTGTCCTGCTATCACACCTACCAATATATAAAGCCAGAGCATTTGAAACCTTTAAGTTTTATTTAACCTCTTTTAGTTTTGGTTTGTAAATGGGGTGATATATCTATAGATTTTGTTGTTGGATTACCATAGACTCCCTGAGGGATTAATGCTATCTGGGTGGTGATTGATCAGTTGACAAAGTCATCTTATTTCATTCTGATTAGAGTCAACACTAAAGTTAAAGATCTAGTTAAGATTTATATACAAGTGATCATGATGTTTCATGGGGTTCCTTCTACCATTTTTTCAAATAGATATCCTAGATTTACTTTGAGGTTCTAGAGGAGTCTCAAAGAAGTGATAGGGACTTAGGTTAGGTTGAGTACAACTTACCATCCACAGACATATGGTTAGATAAAGCATGATATTCCGATCCTAGAGGATATACACCATGCATGTTTCTTGGATTTCGATGGATCTAGGGATAACCATATAGGACTGATTGAGTTGTCTTATAAAAAAAGTTATCAGTCATTGATCAGAATAGATCCTTTAGAGGCTCTTTATGGTTTTCTATGTATGACACCTATTTTTTGGGAACAAGTGGGTGAAGAATTTTTGGTGGGTCTAATTATTTTTCAGGATAATTTAATGAGGATTCAGGATATATGTCAATATTTGGTTACAACTCAGAGTTGAAAAAAATCATATGCGGGGCAACGATGTTGTCCTTTTTATTTTTCATAGGTGACCCGGTTTTCCTGAAAGTTTATCCTTGGTTGGGTCACCATCAGCTTGGAAAATAGAGAAAGTTGGATCCGAGATATGTTAAACCATTTGAGGTCACTAAATGATTGGGTAGGTTTCTTATCAGTTGGAATTTTCAATTTAGTTGACAGAAATTAATGATGTTTTCCACATATTGTGGCTCAAAAAAATACAATCTTGATCCCTCTCACATTTTTATTTGGGAAGAGACTAAGTTAGAGACATATGTTTTTATTATATAGAATCCAATAAATATCGTTGAATATCAATTGAAAGTATTTAATGGGAGTATGATTTCATTGGTCAAATTGTTATGGTACCATATATAAGATTCTCACAACACTTGGGAGCACAATTCATTAATGAGTGAGTAGTGGCCTCACCGCTTTATCAGAAATTATTCTTCCACATGACTTCTTGGGGAAAGAAATTCTTATGTTGGGGATTTTGTAACATACTATTAATTACTTTCAGATATTTATCTTATATTTTATCATTTCCTTATTTATTTGGGTACATGTTGGGACTCACATGGATGGAGATCATTTTTTAGGTAAAATGACCTAAAGTTTTGGGATATATGTTTGTTTTAATTAATTAATCCCAGGTATAAATATGTAATGGATTTGCAGAGTTCTCCCTAAGTCTGGAGAATGTCCTAGGTGGTTTGGAGTTTTCTACTGAAAACTGGTCCTTTCACAGTTTTTAGGAGAAATACACACCATGTAATGGGATTACACACCATGTAATGTCTACCAAGAAGAAGCTATAAGTCTGGCACACAATGTGAAAGGATTTCACACTGTGTATTTGGTTCACATTGTGTATCGGTAAAAGTCAATTTTTTTTGTAAAAATGTGACATATTTCTCAACATTTTCAACTTCATGGATTATATGATGTGTAATGGGATTAAAATCCATTTGAATATAACGTGTTGTGTTTTTAGGGATCTTTATGAGTGACTTTATGTTTTATTCATTTGTAGGCTCTTTATCTCTTAACCTAGAGGCTCTCAGGGGATACTTTGGAGACCACCACTCCCACCAGATCACTCCATTCAACGATCGATTATCAGGGTTACTACATTGAATATCTCTAGGTGAGTAATCCTTTCTTCTTATTCTTCATTACCTTTGATTGCGGTATTTCCATTGTGTTTTATTATTAGATATGTTGATATGTGATGATGATTTTTCTTGATTCTTTCTAGATCTGTTGTGTGATCTTACTTTGGAGGCTAACCTTTGTGTTGGTTGTGGTGTGGCATGCTAGTTCCTTGAGGTATGGGTTGTTTCTTCCTCTTTACTAACCCTTTTGACAAATTGAATCGATTCTGAGATGTTTGTATTGATTCTAGGGCCTCTATTATAGTCATTGATTTTTTCCTTGTTAGTGGATCCCATTGTGGGAATGTACAACCTAAGTTTGAGGTAGATGGTTACATCTCTAGCCTATGTTGGATGAACTACATTTCTCTGGTATTGATAATTTTTTATAAATTAAATGGAACGATTTATTGATGGATTTGTGTGTGTGGAAATAGGTTTTTGATAAAATATGGGTTTTCCCTTATTTTGGTAAAAAGGAAAAGGGTATTTTAAAATCATTATGAAATGGATTTATTAAATGGTTTTCAAAGAATAGTTTAGATGAAATAGTTTGAAAAATATATCACATAGTAATCCTGGGATACTTAGGTGGAACTTTTATTAATAGGCCTCATCCATTCATCAGGGGCTTCACTCATGGGGTGTTCCATTGCTCCCTAGGCCCGTTGTTATAGGGAATTGATACAACTATTGAGGAGTTCAATTTCTTGGGTGTTTTTATGATCTTTATATTCTATGTACATATCTAAATTCTTGATATAAATGATTTTACATGCTTAGGTATGAGTGTCCTAGATATCCTAACCTATAATGATCTTTAGCATGATGTAACCTATGATTTTGGATTGTACAATTTTAGATTGTACTACCATGGTTTGATATGATATGTGGAAAATGATTTGATTTGATTTGATATATCTACTTTGATATATGTATATGAAATGCTTTGAAACTATTTTACCTAGCTTTATTTGGAAATGTGTAAAAATGGAAAATTAAATGTTTTTCTATGATTTTGATATAAAAACTATAAACTATTTATCATGCCTTGTTTTCTTTAAAGTTGAGAATGCTTATATTATTTTACAGACACTTATTATGGAACACTTGGGTGGGATCCTAGAGTGCCTTTTAGATAACACCCTTCTCACCCCTTCAGCAGTGTGTAGACCTTTGTATGTATTTTGATGTAGGAAAAGGAAAGGTGCCACAGTGAGGCAGAGAGTTTTTCTATCAGTTGAGTTTGGGTAACTGGTGGTGAGATGGTGGTAGTTTTCCCACACTATCACATGGAGTAGTCAGTTTTTCATTTTGGTAGTCCTTTTATATTGGAATTATGCTTGGGATGTTCTGACTTATTTTGAATTGTATCATTTCCACTGTCTTCTTTCAGTTATGGAATATATTTATTTCTTATATTGTTTCTCTCTATTATAAATGTATTTCATTTTGTTGCTTCAGGTTGGGTGAAATCATTCCCTTTGGTTGTTGTGTGATACCTGAGTGATATTTGTCATCCCATGGGGATTGGTAACACCTTTCGAGTATGTGGAAAATCCAAGCCGGGTACTAGTTTGATAAGGTATTAGAGTCGAGTTCGTTGCATTAAATTACCCTCAACCTATAACATCATAACCTTTAAAGTTATCTAAACAATCATATGATGCAAATTATAGAACCCCTAGGACCATGTTCTCAAATCCAATGCCAAAAATATATAACTTACAACACTATATTTGATACACATCTATGATTACAACATATTTCTTTCATTGAAAATCCTAGGACTTTTTAGTTTAGAGTTTTATAGAATCGTGAGAAATCACTAACTAATAAATCTCAAGTCTTCTCATCAAATAGAAAATTTACACTGTATAAGAAGCTAATAAATCCATAATGAGTCTTAAACATATCCCATAAATTCTCCACACAAGATAATATTCTAGGATTAATATACTTAATACTTTTTTTTGTAACCTGGGGAAAATGAAACATAAGAAGGGGTGAACTCAATTGCTCAGTAAGGGAAAACCTGATAATAAAGCATAACATAAGAGATATGAGACATAACATGATATCATAATGAGAATTATCATAAGTTTGAGGGAATAGAATAGAGAGATGATATCATAAATACATGTATTAAACAATGATCATAACATAAGATCATGACATTATGGGAATGTGGAAACGCCATAAACATGATATCATAAGCATAATACAATGATTAATCTCTAGTCTATCATCATCATATGCCAAATATTACTCTATATTCCATTATAATATTCCAAGGATTAATCCCCAGGACATCAAAATATATTAGGTTTACTCCCTAATCCCATACATATCTTCTCATGAGACATTAATATTACCCAATGAATTGCAACACTATCTAAACGTACCCATCATAATGAAAAATCATACATAAGTGTGACACATGATTTCAATCAACATATCATAAAAATTCATGAAAATAAAATGTTTTTTATATTATTTTCAAGTGGTTACCTAAGGAATCATTATCTATTTCATCAATAAGCATGATATGATAAACCCATACAAAATAAATGGGTATCTAATGACTTTAAGTATCATTATAGGTAAATACCACTCAAAAACTATAAAAAATGTAATCATTATAGAGGGTTATAACCCCATATAAATACATTAGTGGTGGTTATGGGTAACTTCCACTAATGTTGACACCTCATCTTGTTATATGTGGTTTTATTAAACCGTTGGTAAGGTAAGTCAAAACCAGCAGTAGTTATTTAGAGGGGGTTTAAACCCCTCCTAATTTTACCCTAAATTTTTCAGAATTTGATCTTTTAGAGGCAGTTTTAACCACATCTAAACCATCAATAAATAATTTATATCTACCACTAATGTGGATTCCTCATCTTGTTAGAGGCGATTTTCCAAAACCACTGGTAAGGTAAATCAAAACTTGCAGTGATTTGTTTAGAGGGGGTTTAAACCCATTCTAATTTTTCCTAATTTTTATTTTTAGAATATAATGTTTTAGAGGTGGTTTAAACTACCTATAAACCATAATTAAATAAATTTTAACATAATTTTAGGGGTGGTTTCAAACTAAATGCCCCTAAATTTTTTAAATATACAACCAAACCACCCATAGTTTTTTTAATAAACAACCCCCAACCCCACCCTGACCCCCACCATGACCCCCGACACCCCACCCTTAACAACCCTGAATAGACCCCTATAAAATCCCATGGTTTTACCCTTGGATCACCCCTATCTACATCCCTCCCACCCATGTGGGCCCCATGGATTCAACCCCTCCTCACATACACCACCCACACACGTAAAAATTCCCCAGGCATGAGATTCGAACCTTGCACCACTAGTTCACAACTCCAACGCCACACCACTCCACCTAAATCATTTTCCATTTAATATATGTACAAATTATTATTTATATATATTTATATGTTAATTCAAAAAATATTATTTTCTCAATATATTAAAATACACATTATATTATACAGATATATATATATATATTATTTATTAATTATATTTATCATTATAAAAATGTAAATATTATATATTATATATTATACTAATATTACATTAAAATAAATAAATAAATAAATAAATATTATATTTTATATTTCATATATTTATATATTATGTGGGTGGAAGGAGTGCTCTACCTTATTGTGCTGCCATCATGATGCAACTTCTTGGTGTGGGGGGGGGGTGACACTTTCTCTATGACCAATCTCACTGTTGCATTATCTTTCAAGGGGGGTGATGAAACTTTTTCCCTTACCTATTGTGAAATTTTCTCTCCATAGATCACCTTGGTCTTCTTTCATCCCTTTGGTCCAGGCTTCTTATGGCATTGTTTCCACTGTGATTTTAATGAGTTTACTCATTACCCATTCTTTAAAAGTGGCTTTTATTTTTTATAAATAATGGGGGATCTATCCTTTACTTGTTAATATATATATATATATATATTATATTTTTATATATAAAATTCAAAAATACAAACTTATATATTTATATATAGATAAAATTTTAAATATATTTATACATAAATATAATTCACACATAAAAATATATCTAAACATATATTTATATTTATATTTTTAAATACATATAGTTATATTATGTATATTTAAAAATATATATTTATTATATTAATTTAAATACTTATCTGTATATTAATATATATGTATATATATATCTATATAATACAACATAATATAAAATTTATTAATTTATTTATGTAGACTCTCCCTAAATTATATATTTACATTTATATAAATAAATATATTTATACATATATACAAACATTTATATTCTTTATACCCACACACACACACATGTTTATATAAATGTACCTATACATTATAAATACATTTATATAAAACACACATAATGTTTATATAGATATACTTATACATATATTTATGCACATATTTATACAGACACTTACACACAAACACACACATGAATGCATATTTATATATTTATTTGTTAATAATTATTTATATACTTATTTGTATATATATGTATAATGTATCTATATATTTACTAATAAGATATATATAATATAATATATATATAGTATAATTATGTAATATATATATATATAATACAATATATGTATTTATATAATTATATATAAATATATTTATATAATTATATATAAATATATTTATATAATTATCTATATACTTATTTGTTTATATATATATGTATTTATTTAATGTATTTATATAATGTATTACATAACACACACGCACATTATAAAAATTGATATTTAAAAAAAAATTAAAAAATAAGGGGGTTATAACCTCTCTAACTAAATTTTCATATATTTTAGCGGTAGTTTTGGAAGACCACCATTAATTTATACCAAAATTTTATTCATAGCGGTTTAAAACCCCCTATAATCTTATATTTTTGTATATAATTTATACTTGTATGTTTTCCACCTCCCCCCCAACTCTATCAATCTCACAGTCTTAACATTCTCTCAATTAGGGAGATTATATCAAAGTTACATTTGAAAATATATTTATTAAAAGAATGTTATATATATATATATGTATGTATATATATATATATTATCTAATTAATATTATTGACCCAAATCTCATCCAAGACATTGTTCTTTATTTTCTCTCCAACTTCTCTCCAAGATATGGGTTGAATGGGAATAATGTTTCTATATTTGAAAAGTGTACCCATAAAACTCTTTCATTCCTTATCATTATTACCATTTATAGACTTGTTCTCATTATATTAAATCATAATCTTGTTTTTTCCTATTTTAGACATCTCACATATTCATGTGACCTCTTACTTTGGTAGAATATTCATCTGATCATGAAAAAAACAATTAGTAAAGAAAAAAAATCCATTTGATTTACCTTGGACTAATATGTTAGAAGTAACCATATTAAAAGTATCTTGTACTATGGGTGGTGGGGTATCAATATCTTGACTACTCTCTAAAGTTATAAAGGACCCTGAAGTGATAGTGGGTTAAAAATTAGAGTAAATATCTATACAATAGATGTGGATATGGATATGGCGATGGCATGTATGGATTAGTAATTATATGTAAAATGGATGGTGGGTATGGGTAATAAAGAGGGATATGAGCATGAGGACTACCATTCCAAGTGGTTATGGGTGAAAAGGGATGCAAAAAAGTGCTGGTCATCATTGGGTAAAAAAATAAGATTATGAAATCATCAGTGGATGATGGCTTGGTGACTAAAACGATATAGAGGGATGATGAACTATAGATGCAGTAGTACTGGTATTCATAGAACAAATCTTATGTCTCATACTATGCACATATGTACACTCCAGTGTATAAATTGAATCCTTATCTAACTCAAGTTTTCTCCTAGATGAAGAAACCTAACATAATATGGATGATAAAATAAAGTTCATATCTATAACAATAATGGATAAAGTGATTATAAACATACTTGGTTATACTCAAACATAGTGACGTATTTGTAGTCATAGAGGTGATAACTAGATAAGAAATTCTATACTCATATATTTGATCAATGAGGTTATCCCTAAACCTCTAATGTGTTACTTATAAAACCTCACACCCATTTAGTTTGTGAATTCTGAATGGATTTTGAATCATTATTTCACTAAGAGTATCTTTTTAAAAATTGATTTATAGAGTTTAATTTTGAGTGTTGGTACATCTCAAGATGTGTGGACATGGTTTGAGACCCAGTTGGTGGTATGAGTGCTTGTGTGAGCATTGGATAATAGAAGGATGTCCTGGGGGATAAAATTTCATCAGCTACAACCATTTACATCATGAACCATATGGTTCATGCCATGAATGGGGTAGAGTGAGGGGGGGGGGGGGGTTGGCCCTTTGCTTAAAAGTTTTCACAGTGTGAACCATGGTTCACTACATGAATATATTTTAGATGAGGTAGGGATCCCTCTTCTCAAGTATTTCATGGTGTGAACCTCCCATTCATGCAGTGAATGATTCTATGTGGATCTTTTTGGTGAGGGGCGAAATTTTAATCTTAGAGTTACCCCTCACATCATTTTTGGTTGAACATCCATCCATGGTAGTCCATTTTTAGTCATCCTCCCCTCTCTTCCTCCTTTGTTCCCTCCTCAATCTAGGGTTATTTCTTAGATTTTTTTGATTTTTAAAGTGAGATTCTTCCTCCTTCTACCTTTATTCTTCTTCCTTGGTTTACCTCTCATTTGGAGGAGTTTATTTTAGGTTTTTTAGATGATTCCACCAAAACATGGTGTAATTATCCCATTATTAAGAGTCATTCATTTATCTTGGATAGAGGATGTCCTTAGGTGGTGTTTTCATGTCATCACACATTGTTTTTATGGAGTTACATCACCATATGATTTTCTTAGGGTTTTTGTTTAAATTAAATAAAATTATCCATTGGAATAGGTGTATAAATTGGGAATTTTTATGGATTAGGTTTGATGGTGTGTTGGGAGTGGTCCCCACCCCATTTCTTGAGGTTTTAGTGAGTGGATGTCACCTGAGACTCAAGTGGATGGATGATGTCTGGTTGGAATTGGACAAGCTTTGGTAGAGTTTTCAGTTTGAGTTTTCAGTTTGATAAATAAAGGGAATAAATACATGGTTTAGGTAGGTGGTCCTTACATATTTACCCTATGGTATTATACTTTATTTATGTTACATATGGTATGTGTGGTATCACTAAAAAAGGTGATCGAGTTGTTAAATTATGTAATTTTTTTAATTAAAATTAAAATGACTATTTATGAAATGAACAAAATGCCAAGGGAATAATGGACCTTGTTCATTAGATGGATTCCTTGACCATAGATAACTAAGTCCTTGATTTTAATGGTATGTCTTGTGACACATGGATCCTAAGGGGTGAAAATAAAATAAAATGAAATGACCATGATGTAGAGGCCTTAATGATATGTTCCTTTATAAACCTCCAAGTAGAGGTGAGTGGTGAATTGAGATGGGTGGCCTAGGGATTGGAAAAGTGAGAATCTTTATATGCCTTAAAGCCTTAGATATAGTGATATGACCATGGAAAGAGTGTTCCTCCTTCTCTGAGAGTTTGATTACCTAGGTGGGTATACCTTGTCTATATTGATGGATAGGTTGAGTGAGTAGATCCACCTAGGAGGACCTGTGAATGGAGATTGAACTTTTTCTATATCTTGAGAGTGATTCCTTTGAGTCTTTCTTAGTAGGAAAATGTTTCCTAGATATGGCTATGAGATGGTGAGGGATGTAATTACCTATAAGTGATGGGTGTTGGATCAAGAGATGAGATTGTGTTCAAGGAATGGTGTCCTAGATATGATGAGACGTAGGGGACCCCAGTGGGTGCCATAGTGAGATATTGAGCCTAGAAAGGGTGTTCTTTATGATAGTAACTGGTCATGCACTTGATATTCTAACCTTATACTTGTGTGACATGTTTGAGCTGATGATCAAACCTTATGAGATGCATATAATTAGATGATTTGGGTAGGATTCACTTCCCATAGAGATATACCAAGATACATGGGATTCCTTTGATGATCTCTTTGGAATGGTCTTCATGCTTGATACTATGAGGATGTGATTCCTAGTATGGTAGAAGCATACTAATGGATCTAGGAGATTTATTCCTAGTAGGTAATTCCCCTAAGTTTTAGATATAGTTTTCCTAGGAGGGGATAAGTACACCCCTGGATCTAGGTGATGGATTCCGGCTAGATCATTCTCTTGTGTTTCAGATAAAGTTTTCCTAGAAGGGGAGAGGTACACCTCAAGATCAAGGTGATGATTTTCTAATTTGGTACACCATAGATATAGATATTTTGATGGTTGGAATGGGAGAGACACACCCCTGGATTCAGGTGATAGATTCCAAGTAGGGTATTCCATGGATCTAGGTGATGGATTCTCAGTAGGGAACTCCCCTAAGTTTCCAGATGAGGTTTTTCTTAGTAGGGTGAAGTTACACTCTGGATCTACATGATGATGCTAGTTGGCATGATTACATGACGTGATTAGAGACACCCTTACACTAGTGTAAGTAGGTATAGTTTATCTTGGGTGTTAAGTTGGAACTCGAGGACCGATGATTGTTATTTATTTATGCTTATGAACCATTTTATTTATTCATTTGATCATATCACATGCACATACATTGCATTTAATGGTTATGTATGGGACCATATTTGTGGTTCCCTACTTATTTGTACTCACACATTTCTAGGGAGACCATGACACTTGGGTATCTGATCAAACTTCACTGTTTTCAGGTTCAAGTTGGGAAAATTCATGAAGTTTCATGATCAAGTGGGACAACTCAAATGTATTCTGGTGAAAGGGATGAGGTGAGGCTAAAGGATGTAAGTAGAGCCTCAATGAATTTTTATTCTTTTATTTATTTGTATATGTGATTAGCTTAGTGTGTGACAGTGATGTATGATGACATGATAGTGAATCTCTATAATTGTATAATTCCACATTCATTATTATTCCCAATGATTCATATTTATTTCTTCTGTATATTCCATTAATTTATTATTATGGATTATGTTTGGTTTTTTTATCTATTGTTGTGAACTCTGATATGGGGGTATAGTCTCCCGATGATATTACCCTCAACCCCCACTACTATTTAGAAGCCTCTAGCATACGGGGAGGCATGCCTAAGGTCACATGGAGACCTGATCTTATTACTATTTAGAGTGAATCAAGTTGAGGATGTTACAAAGTGGTATTAGAGCACATGTGACTAATATTAAAGAATGTATTTGAGTTTTATTTTGTCTTAGTGTTTGGGGAGATTGTAGACAGGTGATATAGGAATGTGTCAGATCTTGTGATGGATATCATATTGGGTCATTAAGAACACCTCTTATGATAGAAATTATAGGTTACTACGGGTATATGATTTATGTTTTTTATTTTTATGTTACAGGTGTATGTTTTTCACATAGCATGACACACATGTGATTTGGATTTTACGATTTATGGTTTATTATGGTTTGAGATCTTGTCTTGTTGGAAAGAGGCTTATATTCATGAATCATATTTTTCATGTAGGATTCACATGACATATGTGTTATTATATATGATCGAAATCACTAAATATAAAGGTTTTATCTATTTAAAGTGTTAGAAAAATCTTATATATATTTTTCCCATATAACTTGGTGGTGGAATTTTACTCTTCTAAACCACAATATATTTTCTTACAATGACTGGTCATGTGGATCTATAGTGATATGATCGATTATGGAAGATATGTACTTCCTTAGTGTATGGTATGTATAGTTATCATAATAGGTTGATATGGGGATTTTATGCCTTAATTATGGACCCATCATGGATGATTTTGATCATGGTTCTAGAAAAATGGAAACAATTCCATTATTTAACATGTTAACAAAAACCTATATGGTGTTTTACCATATATATTCTTAGTGTAATTATACTTAATTGAACCATACATTTATGAGATACTTGAAACAAATCATGGTAGGGTGATTCCACTATATATATGTGTATAACTAGATGGTATTGTGGTCCTCTATGGGGTAACTCCTATATATGGAGGCCCAATGAGGATAAACCTGAGACTATGGTCCTTAACAAGAGACTCCTATATGCATAGATTTAATTAGGATCATACTAATATTGTTATTGTTGAGGGTGTAGTCTCATATATAGTTTCCCAATGATAATTAGTTCCCTAATAGGCTAATTATTTGGTATGTGATGCCTGATATTTGTGAGATATTGTAAGTGGGTGTTTTGGCATCTGAGTTTCCATGTCATATTTGATATGGGAGTAGAGATATGCCATGTGAGTTATAAACTATGTGAGATATGACCTATGGGTTATGTGGGAGATTCTGGTTATATGATATATGACTTAGGATATAGGTGATTTGAGTGTCCTTTGAGATAAGATGTGATATACAAGGGTAACTAGATAGATAAGGGTTAGCCTGGGGTTTTGGAGTTCCTTATATATGAGAAACATGATTAGAATCTTTGAGTTATGTGATTGGTGAAAGGAAGGTACTATTTATTATATTCTATAGGCATGAATATTCCTCAGGCCATGTGATCAAAATCACTGGAGGTGATTTTGGTATCAAAGTTCAATTTCAAAGGGTAGGATTAGTAAAATGCATATCCTGTTCGATTATGGATGCACTTTTGGGAGAATGGTGAGAGAATTGGTAGATGCTTCTAAATATTTAATTATTACAATTGATATGTGATTATGTGGTAGATCATCGCATATGTGAAATGATCGATTTTAAAGAGGAGTTCTAAGGGTGCTTTTGGAATGTTGAGCTTGACATGTGAGGGGAGCATAGTTAGTTGTTTAGGACTATGAGACTAACATTAATGAAATTAAAATCATGGTATAATTAGTTAGTTTATGTGATAGGATGGTATGAGAGTGTAAACCATTGGATTAGGATGGGATCGAGATGGTACGCACTGGTTACACATGGTACTATTTGAAATGAAAATTAATGAATGGATGTGTATGATCTATGGACTAATAGATTTTGTGATATTGTTGTAGGATTAGTTTTAGACGGTTTGAAATAATGAGAAACTACCCCTTTTATGAGGGATGTCATTAGAAATATATTGGAGTGCTATGGGACAGTCGAATCAAGGTGGTACCTTGACTCCCATCATTAGGAAGACATGGTATCAATATTGATAGTTCATGATCATGGATTGGGAGGAAAAACATCTGTGAGATGATTAAACCTATTTAGTTTATTCTCAATGAGAAGTATAAGTAAATCTATATTTGGGATCACACTATAGGCCGATTGAGGGTGTGACCCTCATTTTGGATAAATTTCAGTGGGTGTTGAGGATGATGTTACCATGAGCCAAGAATGGGTAGAGTTTCATGTTCATGATGGATCTTGTGTTTTATTGGGACAACCACATCCAATTATTACATATATTGGTGGATAAATCATGGTTTGTGGAGATATAACCCCTTTTTAGTAGGCTCATGGGTGTGATAAAATCGGTCATTGGTTGGTCAACATAGAATTTAGATTCCAGTGAGAAGATGAATATGATCTCATTTAGTTTCATAAAAAATAATATATATGGATTTAGATAAGGTTTTGTATATAGTATATGCATTGGAACTAGGCTTAGGATGATTTTGAGGTGATCTGAGCATGAGTTGGATCATAGATTCATCGATGCTTGGGGTGAGAGAATAACTGCTGGTATGAACAACTGGTGATCTAACTAGTTAATTACATTGAATGTTAGGTTTAGACTTAAATGTATGTGTTTAGATAATCACATGATGCATTTTAAGATTTTAGTATCATGATGAGGTAACGAGACAACACTTTAGTGGGTGTGACCAAGCATTTTTCAAAATGCTCAGCTAGAGGAGGTTCAATCGGTGTTTTTTCAAGTAATTTTATGTAGTGGGTTGTAAAATATTGTGAGTGGGTTCCCTAAAACCAAATTATTTGTGTAATTTTATTACCATTACATGTATATAGTTTGATATATACATGTTTTTATTATTACCATAATAGTGTCGATAATTCTGCATCCATTGTTTATACAGTAATGTCTTTAAATTATGCGTCATATCAAAAGGTTATAGCAGTTCCTAGCTATAATGATAACCTTGAGATACAATGAAAATAATCTTAAATATATTTCTTATGGTATAGATATGTCATATCAAAAGGTTATAGTAGTTCCTATCTATAATGATAACCTTGAGATTCTATGATAGTAATATTAAATATATGTCTTATGGTCTAGAAATTTCATATTGATGGGAGTCATATGATGTTTGACTATCAGGTTCTAGGGGATCATAAGCATTGATACTTTTTCTCACGAATTTTGAACTTGGTGATCTCAAGTAAATTAGATCACGAGGACTGGTCCTCTAAAAGGAATACCACATGTTTCAAGTGTCATTGGTTTTTTCTATCTATGAAAATATATATTAGTCTTCGGACTTGAGATTATTATCAATTTGTACCATTTGATCACATAATTTGATTCAATAAAAAGATCATGACATTGAATTCATAGAGTGGTAGCTTGTGTTGGGTGCGTATTTAGTGGTATGAAATTTGTTGAACGATCAAGATAGAATTTATCACTTCCGAGTTGAGGAAGAGATATCTCAGGGGCCCAAGTTGACTAGGATGGTAGTACCTTCATTAAATCCATGACCATGTTACAAGAATGTAAGTTTTTATAGTAAGTTCATGAAATATATAAATCATCAAAAGGATGATGACATGAGTTTACATCCTACTTTATGAGATATCACAGGACAAAGAGATTATATTACATATAACGTGTTCATAGGAGGTAGTCATAGCTATGAAATTACTTATATCCTTAAGGCATGTGATGGGTTGATATATTCTACTCTTGTTCTATTAGTTATACCCATTAATATTGAGATATATACCTAGAGGTTCACACACTAATTGTATCCAAAGGTTACACTATTCATATGAATAATAGTTTTGGTCGAAGTAGAGCCACATGTGGGGACCGATGAATGTTTGAGTGTGTTCATTCACAAGTAAAATAATTAAATTAAATTATTTAAGTTTATAATAATGATTAGTGAATTTATTTCTCAAGGTATTCAGAAGTTTCTTTATCATAAAAGTGAATATGAGAAAAAATAATTTTTTGAACGAACATAACACGTTTAAGGTTCATTAAATTATTTAGGGAGATTACATGCTAAGTTAATGGTTTATATTTTATAAAATTACATGTTAAAGTGTTATAAGTTAGTGATAAAATATTCAAAACATTTATGACAAGTTTAATTAATTCATAAGTGTAAACAAGTGTATAAAATGAAGGTTATTACTTTATAGGGACCAAAGTGAAATTTTGGAAGGTATAACCTAGGTATAAAATCTCATTTAGACTCTTTAATTATAATATCCACAATTTGGATTAATTTAGAGTGATAATATCCCATATCATACCCTCACAATCTCTTATATAGAGATTTTGAAGAAAGAACATGGTTGGATTGATCCCATCTTCTCAATCGAGTCCACGTTCTTCACACGATCAAAGGAATATCGTAAAGCTCTTCTATTTCCCACGATAGCACTTAAAAATCATAGATCGATTATCCAAGAGATATGGTGAATGCATAGAAAATCAAGAGGATACATATCTAAGAAAATTTTATCCACGACACACAAATGGTGAGCAAATAAAATTTATGATTTCAAAAAAACAAGGTACCATTTACGCTTTCGTTCAATTTTATTTTTCATGATTAAATTAAATTTCATGTGATCCTCTAAGAAATTAAGAGGGGGTTTATAGATTCATACTTCTTAACATAAATTCAAACCCAAAATTTTAAACCATGCATTTTCATGCTTCCACTAATCCCTAGGTTCCTTCAATTGGATTAGAGTGAATGTGCAATTATTTAATTCTAAAACTTTGAAATTTCATTTAAATTTTATATGATTTGTAAATAGGGATTTAATATGGTCCCAATGAAACTGATGATGTATAGATATGAGTTCTAATCACCAAGATATGACTGATCAAATATCGACATATTTTTGTATAATTGTGATGGAAATCTAAGTTTTAATTTTTTGTTGCACTTTAATGGCTACCACTATGATGAATTTTTAGCAAGAGCATGATGCGACCAAATTACATATTCACCGAAGATATCAAAAGCCAACTAGGTAACCTATTTACAATAAAATATTACTTTTCAATCTTAATTATTTTTCCACAATAAAAAAACAAATATACATATACTTATAAATGGAAGGATAAGGATAAAAAATAAAAAATAAAAAAGAGGACAATATCCACTCCCCAAGATTTTGGGCATGGACTTTCACCCTCCCCATTTATGGGGGGGGGGTGATTATTTGTCTTATTATATATATTATATATTATATTATAATATATATAATATAATATTATATTACATATATTAAAATATATATAATATATATTATAATATTATATATATATAGTGTATACATATACACCCTTAAATGGATGCCCCAATTAAACTTGGGTCGAACCAGGTTAGTTCGAATCCATTTTTCCCAACCTCTCAACCCTATCACAAGCCCTAAATTAATTTCTAGGGATCTTCTTTAGGTCTAAATAGACAAAAAAATTATGAATTTTTTTATAAATTTAATTTAATTGTCTTTGATTTAATAATTTTTTTCAAGTGTTGTGGGATGTATTAACAATTAATTAAAATTATTTTAATTCAAGTTAAACCATTAAAAATACCATCAAGTTGAATTTTAGATAATTTTATTTTTCTTATACAATATAATCACATTTTGAGTGATCATGATCCGAGACCGACCTATGTAAGTTTGGTTTATTATTTATTTAATTTAATTATTTCATTTATGTTTGAAAATGTAATAATTATCTTATTTTGATGACCTGCACATCTTCCCTCTGTATTTAATTTGTATAAGGGTCTGTGTGTCCATATTTAATCGATAAAATGTGTTTTCACACCCCAAGCTCCCCTCACCTATGTCTGAGTATACATTATAAAGATCAGGAGAGTTTGTGGTGACGTAGTTTGAGTTGAGAGCTGGTGAAAACCAAACAAGTGAAGTGCATGAGATTTGTGGGCATTGAAATTCAAGTTAGGTATTGACTTAAGGAATTACACTAGGGTATTTTTTAATACATTATTCACTTTATGGATTAACCAATAGTTAATGACTAAGGATAAAGTAATTATATATATATTTATTGTATGCATGGTTTTCTATTTTTTGAATGAGTATTTATTATACATAATCACATAGTATAATAAAAAAGGCATGTATAGATAAAATTAATATGTGAAATGAATTTTTTCTATTTAAATCATGGTTAAGTTGTGAGTGTGATCACATATAATAATCATGTTAAATAGAAAATTATTTTATTCTCCATGAAAAATTAAAAAATCCCTCAAAGAAAATATTAAGTCATTAAATGAAATCCATCACTTGAATTTGGACACAATTGATTATTCAAGGTGCTCGTTATCCCTAGTTGAGGGTGCCTCTTACTACTGAAGAGTTATTATGTGAGTTGTGGTCTAATTTAATGAAATTTTACAAGAAAGGAGTATCCATATCTAGCTTGTTAAAACTTTATAGGAAAAGTGTTGATCAATTCAAATTAATTCTTTACAGGAGATAAGAATCCACTCAAAATATCATGGAGATGAAATTTAATGTATTTTTCCAGTCAAAATTCTATCTTTGACTCTTGGAGTAGTGGTGATTCCATAACTCAGGATATGAAGAGAGTTTTAAGGATCCTTTCCACTAGAGTACTCAAGTGACTAAGTGTTCTAAATCTAGTAGTCGATGGATACTTGTATTTGATAAAATAAAAGAAGACATTTAAAATTCATAGTTTGAAAATGTATATTGATAATAAAGATAAATTATTGATCTTATAAGTTTTTTAGATAAAAATAAAACCAATACCAATTCAATTTCACTACGATCAATATTGGATAAAGAGAATATCTTGACCGACCATAACTTATAGAAGTGGTATTGGTGCTTGTACATAGTACTGTACCAAGAGAGGAATATTTATGCGTTATAATCCCCACTTCCTTTTAACCCCCATCAGGGAGTGTTCAAACCAATAAAGATAAATATAATAAGAATAAGGATGATGAACTTGATGTTCAATGTTTCATGTTTTCATCTATGTCCAGTGATCTATAGAAAATACATGAGGACAAAGATGCTTTCCAAATTCTATCTTACCTCCATGAGTTATAACAAGAGAGATATTGACAATAAAGATATAAGTTATCAAATTCTTTGTATAGATAAAGGCTAGAATAATAGAATCAATAAGGACCTCATGTACTCAAGATGACTAGGTGCATTGAGAGAATAGATACCCTTAGGTTCAAAATAAATTGAGAACTATAAACTGATATCATTCTTGCCTCTTTACTATATATATTATTGAATTTAATTATTAATTATAATAAAAATAACATAAATAATTCACTACCAGATTTATTGGATTTATTTCTCCAATTAGATAAGGATACAAATAATTCCAACTCTTCAGTCCTTATGTTGAACAATAAGAAGAAAATAAAGGAGTAAGTGTCAAAGGCTAAGTCCCAATCAAAGACACTAATGCACCACCCTATCATAAATCCAAAGATATAGAGGGAGAGAAATGATCAGGAGGTAGTATTGTTTGCATGTGGAAAGAAATTCCACTAGAAGAATAATTTCATTACTGGGAAGAAGAATAAAATTAACACTTCTGTACTAGGTATATTTTTCATTGAATGCAATTTTTCCAATTCTAAAAGTTGTGTATTGGATACTACATGTAGCTCACACATTTCTATTCAAATACAAGAACCAAGTAAATTCAATACAATTTTAAAAGGTGAATTATATCTCTAAGAAATAAATAGTGAGATACTAGTATCATTAGAAGTGGGAGATTATCAACTTAATTTTCCTAGTGAGATAGTTCTTATACTAAATAATTGTTATTATATACCATCGGTTACCATAAAAATAATCTCAATGTCTATTTTAGACACAATGTTATTTTATTTAAAGTTTGTAAATATTTTTGTTTCTTATGTATAAGTATAACATATGTTATGGTATGACACATCTTAATAATAGGTTAAATATACTTGAACTAGAAAATCCAGTTTTGGAAATCAATGAAAAATCCAATGATAATGACTCATATCTTACGTACCTATGGTACCTTAGGGTAAGACATGTAAACATGAAGAATTTAAGAAAACTACATCAATCATGATATTTATAATCCATTTATTTAAAACCCTTGAATGTATGTCATGCTTGTTTATAAGGTAAAATGACCAAATATCCTTTCAATGGGAAAGGAGAAAGAGCCAAAAAACCATTGGAATTGGTCCATATAGATGTATGTGGTCTATTTAAAGTAGAGGTAAGGGTTAGTTTTTATTACCTAATTACTTTTACTTTGGAATATAGTAGATATGGATATATCTACTTAATGAGGTATAAGTCAGCTTCCTATAACATGTTTAGTGAATATTAGAATGAAGTATAGAGTCAACTTGGTAATAAGATTAAGAAACCCTAATTAGACCATATTGGAGAATATATTGACCAAGATTTAATTGAATATATAAAGGAGTGTGGGATGGTTTCCCAACTCCCTCCTCCTTATATAACTCATTGTAATGGTGTTAGTGAAAAGAGGAATCAGACCCTGCTTGACATGACCAAATCAATGATCAGTCATGCAACTTCACCATTATCCTTTTGGGGATATGCACTACATGTTGCATCATATACATAAAAATGAGTACCAACCGAAGTAGTGTATGGGATTCCATATGATTTTTGTTATGGAAATAAGCCTTGTCTTTTACACATACATGTATGGGGATGCAATGTTTTTTTTCAAGACTATAAATAGTGAAAAATTAGCATCTAGGACCATGAAGTGAATATTTATTGGTTATACTAAGGATAATAAGGGATATTACTTATATAACCCTTCAGATAAAAAAGTGATTATAGAAATACATGCTATATTTATAGAAAGGGAACACATTTCCAATGAAAATATTGGGTGAAATATTGACTTTTATGGAGTTTATGCTCCATATACACAAGATTTTCTACAAGAATAATATATACAAGAGACAGTAGGAGAGGAAGATGTTCCTGAGACATAGGTACCATGTAGGTATATTAGAGAGGTTAAATAACTAGAGAGATATGGTTTTATTATCATTGAGTTAGGTGACACATTACTCTTAGAGAATGATGAACCTCTAACCTATAAGGAAGCAATATATAGAAATGATATTTCTAAATGAAAAGAATCCATGCATTCTAAAATGGAGTCCATGTACCAAAACAAATTTTTGATTTTTGTAGACCCACCTGTTGATGTAAAACCTATTGGGTGTAAAATTGTATTCAAGAAAAATCTAGATATGGATGTTCAAGTTAGCACCTATAAATAATGGATTGTAGCAAAGGGTTTTAAGAAATTTCAAGGAATCAACAATGATGAAATATTCTCACCAATGTCTATGCTAAAATCCATCAGAATATTAATTACAATAGCAGTCTTTCATGATTATGAAATTTGTAAAGTGGATGTCAAAAATTCTTTTTTAAATGGGAAGTTTTTTGAATATTTCTATATGACACAATCCAAAGGGTTTATTATGTTAAAGAGTTCTAATAAAATCTGAAAGTTATAGAGATCAATTTATAGATTAAATCAGACATCAAAATCATGGAATGTTCATTTTGATGAGGCCATAAGAGAATTTTGTTTCATTTATAATGAAAGAGATCCATGTGTATATAAGAAGGTAAGTGGGGGTCCAATCATTTTCTTATTATTATATGTTTATGACATATTGTTAATGTAAAATTAAGTGTAAGTATTATAGTTAGTGAAGACTTGGTTAAATGAATGTTTCTCCATGAAAGACTTAGGTGAAGCATATTATATTAAAGGTAAAAATATCTATAAAGATAAATCTTAGAGGATGATTGGGCTATGTCAAAGTATATATATTGAAAAGTAACCCAAGAGGTACAATATGGAACAATCAAAGAGAGGATTGTTTATATCCTCACAAGGAATTAATCTCTCCAAGAAGATGTGTCCACAGACACAAGAGGAGACTAAAAGAATGATTAGAATCCCTTATTCTTAAGTAGTGGGATCTATCATGTATTCCATGCTATTTACTAGGTTTTATTTTTTCTTTAGTTTATGTCTTGTGGGAAGATATCAATCTAATCTAGGAGAGATGCATTGGGAACCTGTAAAAACTATCTTAAAGTACTTGATACGTACAAATGATATGTTCTAGGTGCACAAAGGAGATGCAGAGCTAGTTGTGAGGGGATAAACTAATGCTATATTCTAGATAGATCATGATGATCTAAAATCATAGTCAGTCTCTATATTTTTTTTGAATGGTGGTGTAGTGAGCTGGAGTAGCTCGAAGTAGTCTGTGGTTTCCAATTCTACATCAAAATATGAGTATATAGCAACCTATGATATATCTAAGGATGTATTTTGGTTATCTATATTTTTTTTATCTTGGAGTTTTAATTAGAGATGTATACCCTATTACAGTATAATGTGATAATACTATGGTAGTGGTGATTTCCAAGGAGCTTAGGTCACACCAAAGGAAAAAACATATACTTTAGAAGTTTCATCTCTTGAGGTATTTTACTCAGATAGGTGAATTTGTGGTTAGAAGAGTTTCCATAGAGGATAATGTGGTAGACCCCCAGACTAAATCCACATCTCAGAAGAAGCATGATACTCATTTGAGAGCTAATGGGTTGAGAATTGTTAGCAGTTGGCTCTAGCAAAAGTGGGAATGTTTTGAGTGGATTCCTTAGACCCAACTCATTTATGTACTTTGATTACCATTACATGTATATATTTCGATATATACATGTGTTAATTATTAACATAATAGTGTTGATACTTCTACATCCACCATTTACATGGTAATTTATTTAGATTATGTTTCATATAAAAAGGTTATAGTAGTTCCCATCTATAATTAGAACCTTGAGAGACTATGGTAGTAATATTAAATATATGTCATATGGTCTAAAAACATTATACTAACAAGAAACATATGATGTATGACCATCAGGTGATGGGGGATCATAAGCAGCAAGAATTCTTCTCATAAATTTCGTACTTCATGATCTCAAGTAGATGAGATCATGAAAACTAACCCTATAATAGGAACACCACATGTTTTAGGTGTCATTGGTTGTTCCTATCTATAAACATGTGTATTGGTCTTGGAACTTGAGATTTTTATCAATGTGTACCATTTGATCATGTTCTTTGATGTAAGGGAAAAACCATGACATTGAAGTCATGGTGAGGTATCTTGTGTTGGGTGCATTTTTTTCAAATGAATTTGGTTGAATGGTTAAGATAGAATTTATCACTTCCAAGTTTAGGAAGAGATATTTCGTGGGCCTAGATTTACTAGTATGGCCATACCTTCATTAAATAAATGGCCATGGTACAAGAAGTTAAGGTTGTCTAATAAGTTCATGAAATATATAAATCATCAAAAGGATGATGACACGAGTGTGTATCCTGCTTTATGAGATATCATGATACAAAGAGATTATATTACACAGAATGTGTTTGTAGGAGGTAGTCATAGCTATGAAATTCCTTATCTCTTTAGGATCCATGATGAGTTACTAGAATTTTCTCTTGGTCTATGAGTTAGACTCACTACTATTTAGATATGTACCTAGAGGGACACACACTAAGTGTATCCACAAGTTTCACCTATTCAAATGAATAAGAGTTTAGGAAAAAGTGGGCCCCACATGTGAGGGACAATGAACATCTAAGTGTGATCAATCACAAATAAAATAATTCATTTATTTTATTAAAGTTTATAATAATTATTATTTAATTTATTTCTCAAGGTATTCACAATTCGTTTTATCATAAAAGTGAATATGAGAAAATATATTTTTTCAAACGAACATAACATGTTCAAGGTTAATTAAATTATTTAAGGAGTTTATGGGCCAATTTTGTGGTTCTTATTTTATCATGTGACATTTTTAAGTGATATAAGTGAGTGATAAAATATTTAAGACATTTATAACAAATTTAATTAGGTTATAAGTGTGAAAAAGTGTCTAAAATGAAGGTTATTACTTTACAAGGATGAAAGAGAAATTTTAGAAGTTATAACCTAGGTATAAAAGCTCATTTTATCCTCTTAAATTATGAGATCCACTATATGGAAGAATTTAAAGTTATAATATCTCATGTACTCTCCTATCAAGATCTTAGAGAGAGATTCTGAGGAAAGAACAAGGTTAGACCGACCCCGTCTTCTCGATCGAGTCTATGTTCTTCATGTGATCGAAGGGACATCGTAAATATATTTTATTTCTCACTCTAGCATGCAGGAATCATAGATAGATGGTATATAAAATGTGGTGCACATGTGGATGATCTATAGGATTCATATCTTGGTGACTTTGAGCCATGATACACTAACAGTGAGCAAATCAAATCAACGATTTCAAATGATAAAGGTACCATTTACGCTTTCATTCAATTTTATTTTTTGTTCTTAAATTTAATTAAACATTATACTCTAAGAAATATGGGTAAGGGGTTTTGTTGATTCATTATTCTTAACATGAACCCAAAACCAAAATTTTAAACTATGCATTTTTCATGCTTCCACTACACTCCAGGTTCATTCATAAATTGCATTAAGTATGTAACATTGGGTATGGAATATGTGTTTCAGGGATCAAATGAGTTTTTTTGATGAAAATTTAGCATATCCAGGCTTGTGTATTAGTGGTGGATACCTTCCCAGTTTGGTTTGAGAATTAAAAATGTAGAGTAATGATGCCTTCTAACAAGTTTTTTTCCTATAATTAGGTTAGGTGAGATGTAAAATACACTGAACATATTATTAGACCATTGATAATACATTTCTATAGGCAATTACTATGGTGGGGTGAACCATGGATCAGAAATCAGCCTTTATGAGTTTATTCTTATGATGGAAAGCACCATAATCTTAAGGATGAATTTATCAATGTAACTATGCTGTCTCAGGATATACATGCACCTTATAGCAAAATATTTATGTTTTGGTGATAGTAGCAAGTGATGGATCAATTTTTGATGAATAATGCACCTTATGTTTGGAGTTGCACAATAGAAGATCATTCAGAATTCCAGGGTAGAACATGAAAAATTAAGTGTGACTTGGTGAATAGTGTGGTTTAGGATTAATGGTTGAAAGACCACCATGGAATATCAGGAATGATAAGTGCTATGGTGGGGAGTTTGTAAAACCTCTTACCCTTTTAGGGTGTGAATTCCTAATAGAATTTGATTTTTTGTTCTATTGAGAGGGTCATTTTGAAAATGGAGGTTCATAGTTTATTTTCAATTATTGATAAATCTCAAGACATGTAATTAGACATGGTTCAAGACCTGATTGGTGGTACAGGTTATTGAGTGAGTGTCATAGAAGGGTTTAATGGCTTAGGAGATGAAATTTCATCTATTTCAGTCATCCATTACATTAATGGGTCATACTGAGGCGGTGTACCTCTAACTAAAAGGTTTTATGGTGTGAACCATAGTTCATGTCATGAATAGATTTTGGATAAATAGGGGATCCCTTTTCCTAAGCATTTCATGGTGTGAACCTCCCATTCACACCATGAATGATGTTGGGTGGATTTTTTTGTGAGGGGTAAAACCATAATTTTAGGGTCAGACACCTTTTTTTTAGTTTAATAATAACACAGGGGAGGGAATTTTTAGTTTTACTTTTACCCCATCTCTTCCTCCTTTGTACCCCCTTAATATGGGGTGATCTCTTATCAATTTTTATGGAGATTAAGGTGATATTTCATATCCTCCTTTTTCCTTTGTTCTTCCTCATTAGTTTCTATATTATTTGGATGAATTTGGTTCAGGGTTTTGATATGATTCCACCAAATCATGGTGGAATCATTCTATTATCATGAATATTTCATGTTTATTAGCTAGTATATATCACAAAATGGTGTATAAATTTTTTCACATGTGGTTTTAATTTAGGTATGTCATCGTATAATTTTTCCTATGGTTTTTGGTTAAATTAAATTAAATTTACCATTGGAACATGCATATAAATTGGTCCTTTTCTTATCATAGGTTTAAGGGTGTTCCAATAGTTTTTATCACCTCATTTCTCAAGGTTTTTAAGTGATTATGACTCTTGGGCCTTATGTGGATGGATGATGACTGATTAAACTTGGACGATATTGGGCATAATTTTCAGTCTGAGAAATAAAAGGAATAACTCCATGGTTGAGGTGGGTGGTCCTTATGAATTTACCCTATGGCATTATTCTTGATTTATGTAGAATGTGGTATGAACAGTCTCACTAATAAGGGAGATCAAGATGTTAAATTATGTATTTTTTAATTAAAATTTCAATGTATTAAATGAAAAAAGTTCCAAGGCCATGATGGACTTTGTGCACTGGCTGGATGCCTTGGTCATCAATGGTCAAGGCATTGATTTTAATGGTATGACTTATGACACTTGAAATTTAAGGGGTTCATATTAAATAAAATTAAATGAACATTATATATCAACCATAGTGATAGTTTCCTTTAGTGACCTCTAGGTAGAGGTTAGTGATGAATTGGGATGGATAAACTATGGATTGGCCATGTATGAACCTTGAGATGTCTTAAAGCCTTATATCTAGTGATATGACCATGGGATGAGTGTCCTATACCACTGATATTGTGATCACCTCAGTGGGTAAACCCAGTGGATATTTATTGATAGGTTGGGTGACTGGACCGATCTAGGAGGACTTGAGAATATATATGAGTCTTTTTCCATTTGCTAAGAGTGATTCCTTTGAGGTTTTATTAGGAGGCTAATGAGGCTTCAATATGACTATAATGATACCAAAGGATGTTATTAACTCTAATTTATGGGTGTTTGAGGAACCCATAGAGGGTGTCTTCAATATGATGAGACCCCAAGAATCTTGGTGGGTGTCCTAGTGAGATGTTTCCCCTAGAGAGGGTGTGTGCTATAACAATGACATGTCATTCACTTAATAGGATGACCTTGGACTTGTGTGATGAGTTTAGGAAGACAACCAACCCTTATGACATGCTTATAAGGAGATGATTTTGGTGAGACTCACTTCCCACAAAGATGTATTGATATACATGGGATGCCTTGTGTTATTTCCTTGGATCTATCCTCCATTATTTTTACTATAAAGATGTGGTTCTTGGATAGAGAGAGGCACACCTTTGGATCTAAGTAATGGATTTTGGAAGGATATTACCTTGATATCCAAATTCGTTTTTCTTGGAAGGGGAGAGGCACACCCCTAGATCTAGATAATGTAATCCTAGTAGGTAATTCCCTTGAGTTTTGGATATAGTTCTCCTAATAGGGGAGAGGAATAACCTTGTATCTAGGTGATGGAATTCTAGAAAGGTACACATTGGTTTCAAATGATATGATTCCTAGAAGGGGAGAGACACACCTCTAGATTCAGGTGATGGACTACTGGTAGGGTATTCCCTGGCTGTAGGTGATGGATTACTAGAAGGTCATTCCACTGAGTTTCCATATGAGGTTTTTTCCTTTCAGGGTGAAGTTACACCCTAGATCTAGGTGATGGTACTAGTTTACATAGTTACGTGATGTTCTCAAATACACCTCAACACTAGACGAAGTAGGTATAGTCAATCTCAGGTGTCACATTAGAACCCAAATATTGATTATTCTTATTTATTTACACTTCAAAAATGTTTTATTTATTAATATAAGCATGTCACATTAACATACACTACGTTTAATATGAGACTGAATTTGTGGTACCCTACTAAGTTATACTCAAACCCTGCTTAAGTAACCATGACACTTGGGTACCTAATCAGACTTCACCGATTGCAAGTTTAGGTTGGGAAGAGTCCCAGAGTCTCATGATTGAGTAATAAAACTTAGATGGGGTCTGGTGTCTGGGATGAGGTGAGTCTTGGAGATTGTAATGGAGCCTAAATTCCTTTTTATTATTTTATTTATCTATGTATATGCTCATCCCAATGGGTGATCATTATTGTATACTAGTATGACTGTGATTCTATATGATTGTATGCATCTACATTCATTATTATTATTGATGATTCTTATTTATTTCGTTTGAAGATTTTATTTATTTATTATTGTGGATGATGTTTAGTTTATTTTTATATATTATTTCACACTCTAATATGGGGGTTTAGTCTCCCCATGGTACCACCCTTGACCCTCACTACTAGTCAGAAGCCTTTTGCATATGAGGAGGCATTTCTGAGGATGCATGGAGAACTAGTCTGGTTACTATTCAGAGTGAACCAGATGGGGGAGATTACACTACTCATTCCTCTTAATTATTTTTCATATGAATTATTTATACACAAAAATTATGACCTGAAAATCCTAAGTAGTAACATGATACAATTAAAAATATTAAAAATATTAAATTAATATTTTATATGTCATAAAAAATTGAAAATTTATAAAATATTTTTAATACAAGGATTTATCAGCATAATTTTTTTAATTATAATTTAATATTTGGTTAATAATTTTCCAATTGATATAACTGTGTTTTTCATTTCAATGGTAAATATGTTTCGATTTCCAAAAAAATATATGTAATATACTTCACAAAATTAATTATGTACTATGTATACATGTTTAAAAATATATATATCATGTCATAATAATATAAACTAAATACTTATAAATATGAAAAATATATGTGTTATCTATTAAAATTTCTATCTCACAATCCATTATAACAATTGAATCATTAATGGCATTGAATGAAACATTTTATTGAATACTGATGGGTTCATCCAAATCACCACCATCATCCATGCCTTCATTCATAATAATTCTTGGAATAATATCACTAATAACACCAAATTATTTTTTTAAATGGTTAGTTACATAAAAAAATTTATAATTCAAGAATTAAAGGATTATCAGTATAAATTTTAAACTTCATATCAATCACTCTAAATTAATAACTATCTATATGAATTATTTTTTTATCATTGAATCAAACCACCTACATTTAATCATTACAACATGACCATGAGCACAATAATCTAATATTATTATTCTATTAATAACACCATAATGATATATATTTCATGATCAAGGTTTCATACCTGATTCAATAGTATAAAAATTCATTTTTATTCTTATCATGAAACCATCATACTGTGTTTCCATATTTATTACACAAAAATTTATAATAAATTTAAAACAATTGAAAAAAATTGATTTACACTCATGTGCCATATTGTTCATACCGAACAAAAATACCCTTATCTCATTATATACATCACCCATTAGTAAAATATGAACCTAAAATATATTAATATTAAATATTAAACTGGTACCTATGATTAAGTCATGTACAAAAAGAAGTAAGTTACCTTTGATTTTAACCAAACAAGAAATTAATTATTGCATAATTTCTCTTTATTATTAATAGATAATTAATTATGGGTTATTTTTATAATTTTCATATATTTTATATGAATATTGAAATTTTAAGATACCATAATCTATGTAAAAAATTATACAAAAAAACATATTTATTAGTTTACTTACTTGGTGTAATTAACAACCAAACCATAATTTAATAAATCTACATGATGAACCATCTATCATTGTTCCCTTATCAAAATAAATAATGAATATGATATAGATATCCTACTTATTTGATATAGTGATAGAAATGCAGGCTTAATGGGATCCTATTTCTCATATTCAATTCTCATTGGCTGATTAAACCACATAGTGACATTACTAAAGTAAATTAAATAAAAACACATTCATTACTATTGTAAATAACCTTTCATAATAAATCCTTTTGGTTGAGTCTAATTACTCACATAATATTTCAATATATACATCATTATTTATTTCATATATATATAGTGATAGGAAATAGGACCACTAAAAATAACTTCCATGGGAAGACACACAGTCAGATGTAAAACACATGTGAAAATTATTAGAGGAAAAATTTTCTCTATGTCAAAAATAATGACCAATGAATATTCTTATAATTTATTAGAAACAATGTTTTCAAACCTTTTAACACAATATCTTGATAAAATTAACATAATCAAATTATAGTAACCATCACATTATGTGATAGTAAATATAGAATGAAAATGGGAATAAACTCATGAAACATGACATGATAGTCACGTATTTTAAAATATTTTTGTCCCACATATAATATATTTTCCAATTTTAAAATTTTATATGAATAACCATTAAAAATATTTAGAATTTTCAATACTTAAAGGAATTATTTTTTCTTTGCATTTTTCATAAAAAAACGAGCAAAATAAATGTTCCACTAATTATAACCAATTAACTCATGATGAAGTCTTGGTTTTATACTGCGGCCCATTAAATCAAAATATGAGTTCAAATTATCTTTTTTACCTTTATATTAAAAATATTTACATGTAAAATTTCATACATATTTTTCTCAATATGAATTACATCCAAGCATTAGTGAAATAAATTTGATGATCATTACAACAACTAAATGAATTTATTTTCCTTTCTCTAATTGCTGTCAAAACTTGAAATAACATATATTATATTTTTGAAATTTTATCGACTATTTATAAGAACATAATTCAAACCATAATTTTATTTAAGGATATCATCCACTAACATTAATTGAGACACCTCATCATTCTCTATAGAATTTTAAAATTTTCTCAATTTTTTATTTTATGGATGATCTATCAATATAAATCATTGATGGCCTATGAATATAAGATTTTATCAAAACTTTAATCTCTAAGATTTTTTATTTTTTTATAGAAATAGGGAATGATAATTTCCCCTTTATACTATAACTAGACATCATTACATAAGTAGAGAAATAATTTATCATACATAATAGTACTTAACAAAACATAAATTAATCCTTTATAGATTTGTTATAATCCTCCACAACAATGGTCCAAAGCTCATTCAAATAATTTATTGATGGTTGAAAGTATATATCAATATCATTTCCAAGATTAATAGGTATATATATCAATATAATCATAATAGTAAATGGATTTTTGATACAAATCCATGACAGGAAGTTATAATTGTGAATGAAAATAGAATAAGTACTATATAGAGTATGCATGTGGAAAAATGGGTTGAATCCATCACATGATAATAACAATATATAATTTCATGGTTTAACTATAAAATTGGGATGTTTACCATCAAATTTATGACATGATAACACATATTTAGGATGCACTATTTCATCATTATCCTTATTTATTTTATCTTCATGCAATCTCATATCCCATTCTATTTATTCTGACATAAAATGTTTTTAAAGTCTAAAAATCAAAGGAAAGTGCCATATCACTTTCTATGGTACACATGATTAGGTTCCATATTTATTATCCTTCCCTCTTGATATACCATGCCATTTTCACTCATTTAACTCGGTATTTTCCTTCTACAAAAGACAACAATCTTTAAGACAAGCATGGATATTAGTAGATGAAAATACAAAATTCTTAATCAAATTTTATGACATGAAATAATTTTATAGAATAAATGAATTATC
Organism: Viscum album; assembly: GCA_963277665.1. Taxonomy (NCBI): domain Eukaryota; kingdom Viridiplantae; phylum Streptophyta; class Magnoliopsida; order Santalales; family Viscaceae; genus Viscum; species Viscum album. The sequence continues at coordinate 180,103,758 of OY728146.1, read as the reverse complement.
ATATAATAAATACTTAAAAAGGTCAATGAGATACTCAATTATAGTATTATTAAATCTATATATTGTTTCTCTATGATATAATTTCATAAAAAACACAAGTCTTTTCATTTTTTTGCATTCCTTATATACTAGGGTACTTACATATTAAATCATATTTCTAGCATACTTGAAGTCTTTATTCTGTTAAATAGATGAAAAATATGTTTCTATATTCATTTTATCTTGAATTGGTCTATATAAAGTACTTTATTAAGAAAAAAATGGAAACTAATTATAAATAAAATTTTCCATATCGATATTTTCAGTTGAATCAATGGAATTATCCACTTGAAATGTTTATCCATCATGTTACCACACATGATAATTTTTTTAGAAATCATTTTTAGTGGTGTAGAAACTGGCTTCCTCATTAGTTAACCATGATCTACAAATGATATCAAAACATGGGCATCAAATTAGTCTGCCATCCGAGTCATTATTAAATACAAAATCCAAAAATAATTGAAACTATTTCTAAAAATCATCGATGATTCGATCAACATTGTAAATCCAAATTTTGTCCATTATAATATAAATAAACAAATATTTAGTAAAATTTTAGAATAAAAAAAATAGTTTTTAAAATTGAAAATAGAATTACTTGTTGGTATTTATTTTATTTATACATTGATATTTATAAAAATAAATAAATGGTCTTTGGTACATCATTATTTATAATGTTAGTTGATTTTATGTAATATTTATGATATGGAAGTTATTGATAAATATAATAAGAAATTATAAAATATGATTTTTTATATACACATTCTTGGAGTTATTTTATGCACATGTGTAATAAAGTAATCTTGTAGTTGATCTAATATAAGTTTCAATGTTTTCCATTATCACCTATTGAAAGACTTGGAGTAATTAAATTATTTTGTAATATTTATATTTTAAAAATGATTTAATATATCTAAATTAAATATGAATTTTTTAATAAATTAGTATTGTATGATGTTTACATTGATCACTCTAATAGATTTTATATTAATGAAAGTAAAATAATAAAGTGAATAATCAATAAATCACTATGAATATTTAAACAAGTACCTATAACATACTCTATCTTGGATTATATTATAAAGAAGTTTCAATTAATATTAGGACGAGTTGCTCAAAATCTATATATAAATAAATATTATTATATTTATATGATTATGTTGTATATTTGGATAATAATATATTTTTAGGATAAAATTATAATTAATGTAAATAGTTTTCTAATAATATTTATAATGATTTTTATATGTATTTAATAGATAAATTTAGTATTTATTGTTTTTTGGAATATATGATAATAAAAATATATGTATATCATATAGTAGAAGTATGATAATACACTCTTGAAAAAGTTTCATATTGAGGATTTAATGGTTGTTTACACACCCATAGCTACTAAACCAAATACAACGAGGAATTAATATAGAATATTACTGAATATTAATAAATATAGGAGAATAATTAAAATGTTTTTATACACAAAACATCAATTTCTAATAAATTATAATATAAAAAACAAAAATAGAACCCATAGGGACCCTACACAGGTTAATAAAATATCCAAGAGTCATAATAACTGTGATCAGTACATAAAAATAGATTGAGGTTACTTGAATCACTTAGAAATCATAGTGGATTGAAGTAGTGAAAAATAATGGAGTGTCACTCACATGCACATATGAAAACTTGAATATAAATATTTGTAGGCAAGGATTAATTGATAAGAGAATCTCATATTTATGTCAACAAACTTTTATAAAATATCAAAAGGCTTGATTGATGGGAAAAATCACAGTACATGGGAGATGAAAGGGATTTAGACTCAATTGGGTGGAAGGGAATTGTAGTATTTGGGATCCAATTGATTTTTTTTTCAACCAAATGTGCGTGTGTGTGTGTGTGGGGGGGGGGGTCATGATTAAAAAATGACCACCCATTTATATAGGAAATTAAACCCCTAGAAAAATAATCTTATATCCACATGCATATTTTTTTATGCCTATATATTTCCATTTGAATCCCTTATATCCACAAGCACAATGGATCATGGATATAGAGAAGATATATTTCCATAGGTTAGATGGGTCTATATCCATATATTATCACTGTATGGATCTATATCCTCGAGCTATTTTGACCGAGGTTATTGGTTGGAGTATAAGGAATTATATCCATTATTATATATAGACCATGGATATAGAACCTCTATAACCATAAATTTTTTAGCCCTCTTGTTAAAGGTCCAAGACTGTAGGGTTAATATCTAGTAATGGTAAAGAATGTATCTTGAAAAATAATAACATAATTTAACCCACGTGTAGAAAACACATCTAGTAAAGGCACATGACATAGCTATACCCACACACATGAGAAACATGACATATCAAAAAAATATTTGGGAACAAAGAAACATATCTAGACCCACATGTAAGAAACATATTTAGTAAAGAATAACATAGTCAAAACCTAATATACAAGAATATAGGTAGTGTATTATGACACCCTAAATCCTAGGTCTCTAGGAAACAACCTCATTCGTAGCACTATTTAGAAATATGATGCATCAACATAGTTAAGATAAAATAATGATGCATGGAAAACATAATCCTATATCCTAACTCCTAGATAGAAATATATTTAAATATATTATCCTTTTAGAGGATAACAATAAGAATATACATCCCAAACTATCTCACCTAATATAAACCACTACATATAACATATATCTAAAAACATTAAACCTGATGATTTCAAATCCCTTAATACACGATTGATCTATTTATCTCAATTCACAGATCACACTAGGATGAATCAAATGTCTATATTGATCACATACTAGGGAATTCTATATCAGTACAAAGGGAACTTCCCATGATTTATCTTATTTTACCAATCCCAATGTAACCATCCCATGGAATTTCAAACCCTTGACCACTTATTCTATCCAACCATGCTCTAGGTTTGTAGTAAAATACCATCCAAAATTAACTACCCCCTTACCTTGAGGTAACTCGCTCATCCATATTAGCCCATCCATATGAGGCATATCACTAAAGTTTCTTTCCTTGTATAACCAAATTTTATATCCAAGAGAGCACAACACTCAAGGGAAATCATATTCCCACTTTTCCCTCTTAATGAAACCCAACACACCTAAGATGAATGGTTACTTCTTGAACCACTATGAGTGGACCAATAACCATGACACACTATTCCCAATGGGATACCCATAGTTTATTACTACATTTATTCCCACCAATAAGTTCCTATCCCTATGAACATACTCACAACCCTTACCAAACTACTTATTAGGTTATAAATTGATCAGAAGTACCACCCAAGGACTTTACCACTCGGGGATCCTTTTACCATATCACCAAGGTGTATCTCAAGCTAATAATATTTTATTACATTAACCGAGGATCCTTGGGGGTCTCTTGAACTTAACTAATAATTAAATCCCTTTAAACATATCCTATAGGCCTCTCAAATTCCCAAACCATATACAGAATAACTGATCCACTCCTAAAAGGCCCTTACCTAGCCCATTATAAAATTTTAACCCCCTCGATTCTTACGCGAACATCCTAAACCCAAACCTATAAGTATGTATATGTAAGAATATGCATACACCACATATGGTTAAGTATTAAAGGGACTACATACATCAATATCAAAGTCACTGTTTTTTTCTCTACACTATCCAAGGTTTTCCTAAGATTATACCATTCTTCACCAAGATCCCAAGCCCTTATCTCATACTACAAGCCTATATTAACAATTTATAACCAATTATAATTAAATTATAAATTTAATACAATGTTTCCCAATATTATAAGCCTCATTAAGCATCATCATGAAATAGAACCCATGACCAATTACATGTTGACGGTCCTTTTTATACCTTTGAAACCCCAATTATTAAAATACCCATGAATTAATACCCAATTGATTATAAATTTAAAATTAATTCTATGAAAACCATAGAAAAACCCATCAGGAAATTTACCTCTAATAAAAAATGAGAAACAAGTCACATTCTTCATACTTGGATTCCCTATAGCTATCACACCAAGAATCCCCATGTTTCAAAAAATATTAAACTATGATCCAATGGAATCATCCTTAGATTCCTAAGTTTAATCATCCAAAATTATAATAAAAAGAATAAAGATAAGAAAATAGGAAAGGTAAAAGGGGTTTCCATAATTTGATGTGATAAAAAATTCTTCGATCAACAAAAAATTGAAAGAGGAAGCAAGGATGATTCAAGGGGAAGAAACAAGGGGGAAAGGGTTGGCTAAATTATTTCTCTTGAGTATCACTTGAACTAAATATTAGGGGGGATGAATGATGGGTCAATCATAAATTAACAAAAAAACCCTACACTCCAATAGGTACCCAATATGTAGTACCAGGTACCTAGTATAGACCCACTAACTATCTAGTGGGAATCCAAGTGTTATTGACCTATTTATTAGTCATTGGGTAGTCAGTGACCCTATACCAGGGACTTAGTGGATTCCTATTACTTGACATCAGTAGAAGAGCCACCTTAACCATACTATACTCATTCATCAACACTTGAAAATTTTGAACTCACATATAACCATCATTATATAAATGTATAAACTATAAAAACCTAATCCAAAACATCAATTCAAAACTCCATCTACTACATATCCATAAAAATTCATATTTCCTCTAAAATCGGTAACCCATAATGATGAATTTTGTTATAAAATCCACAATATAGGGATTCTCATCCTTGATAAGTAGTCGTGATGATTCTTGATTCCCAACTCATTTATTAAAATTTGGTACCACCAATCATTTTATATTTTGAACTATAAATAGTCCCACTACTCCCACTCCTGGTCTAACCAACTAAATTTTATTGAGAACCCTCACTTTAATACTTTAGAACTATTAATATTTACTAGAATAACGTATCCAATGACACTACCATCCTATAATTTTTTATTTAATGAAAATATCATCTATCAGTCATTTATTTCTCATCTACCTCTATAATTTTCATAGATCATTGAGAATGATACCAGATTCATTATTCGATCCATGGTTCTTATACCTAGGAAATTTTTTTGAAACACCAATTCATTTTCCCTAGAGTTCCACATTAAATAGTAGTTATAGATTAAAAATATTTATTTGATTTATCAAGCCATCATCATACTCTACTATTTTATTATTAACCTATACCAACTCTCAATTCACACCCAGTCATTTATTAACTACAACCCAGTAACACCTACATAACCCAATCCCAATCATCCACCTTGATATATAATCAACCACAAGTTTAGTTACTACATGAAAAAAATTCACACCTTGAATTTATGATAGGGTGCTCCCTAACATATAATTCCATATATCATTGTTTCATTAATATCATCTCACCCAAATACAAAAATTCTGAAATGATTATCACACTCGAGAATAACTTGTAAAAAATCCAAAAATCCTAATCCATAGGAATCGCTCTTTGGTTATTTAATGCCAACCTATTATAGATATCTCTTTCCTATTATAGAAAACCATCAAAACACTCAATCCCTGTAGGGAACATAAAAATAATCCCATTTATCCAAAGCACTTTTATCTAAGTAACCTCTAATTTCTATCTCATTGTTCTTACTTAGTATCTGTTTTAGACTCCATAATTTCTTATAGATAGTTTTTTAAAGATATATAAGTGTCCCAACGCACCCTGAACCTGATATTTTTCTTATGTATTCTAGTTCAGGGTTACACTACCACATGAAAGTATCACTTATTATTTTCAAACTAGCCCACATGACTGTTGTTTCTACTAAAAATCTAATCCACTCAACCATAGATTAAACATTCCAATCCATCATAATAATCATAAAATCATTTAAATAATTGGTAGGATTACTCTAAAAATCCTAACTAATTCTAACCAACCTCTCTTTATTCTCGTTAATTTGTTACTGAGGGTTTAGATAACATAAAATTTTCATACTCCTAGGGTAGTTTCACTATGGTACATCCCACCAGTGAAACTTACCTACATCACTTGATGTTCTATTAGAAACTACTAATCATACCTCACTCATAAATTCCAAGATACTCATCTGATGATCATGAACCAATGAACTATCCATTTCCCATTTTATTATTAACCATTGAACATATTCTTCCAAGCTTTTCATTCTATATATATCCTTAAACAACCATGTATCACATGTATTTTAAATTTTAAGTCATAAATATAATCTTGATCCTATTATAAGGCTCAAATTTGGATTCTATGACAAAACTAAAAGCCAAAACTACAAAATTTACCCATTTTCTACATGCCAACACATCCCTTAAAGAGAATCAATGATGATTCTATTTCAAATACAATCAAGAAAATGCCTATGAAAAACCAAATACTTGATACCACACTAATTAAGACTCATTCTAACATCCAAAGAATCTATACAAACTTTCCTCAAACCATGCCATACAATTCCATGTACCATGAACCGTTCATAATAAATACCCACTTTCCTTTATGGAAAAGAGAGAAACCAAGCTATGTAATATATACTCCACACTCAACCCCATAGATGGTATAGAAACAACTGTATAAATCCACTATCCCAACTCAATCCAAAAGTGTCGTATCACACAATCTCAAGGAAATATCACTAACATCTTGAATATTAAAGGGTCTCTAATTGATCGAAACCACCTATTCTTATACAATACAACCCTAGGAATACCTTTACTATACCAAAAAATATACAAGGAATCTAATGTTGATACATATCCACTATAGGGTAACCATCCACCATGAGTATGACTGTAATCATAATAATAATGGAAAAACATAGAAAACTCCATAACATTTTTGATCAATTAATATTCCACCATTTGGTATTCAAGAAAACATTGAATAACTTATTTTTTATGTTTTAATTAATCAAAACCTATTAAAAAAATATACTTTTTTCTTGAAAACAATTTCCAATACCATTTCCATTTTTTTCAAAAATCATCTATCACTCAGAAACAATCATACATATACTAAGGATACCTACATGCCTAGTATAATAAATGAAATGAAAAACTCTTTCTATCCATGGCACAAAGTAAGACAATAAAATATATTCTCAAAACAAAGCACTGTACTTTAGTAAAAATCTCAAATGTAACAACAAAAATCAAGAACAATAATCCCATAAACCTAGTAACTTGGGATTCCATCGTATATGTGTTCATTAAACACAAGGATGGTGTTTGTCATAATATATTACTAATCCTATCTCAATATTACATGTTAAAAATTGTACGAAAACTATAACAATGTTTTAATACCATTTTATAACACCTTGACTCTGGTTTTCTTGCAACCAAGTTAGTGGAAATACATGACCTCAAGCACACCTCCTTATATGAGAAAGGCCACCAACTAGTTATGAGAGTCTATATCTAAATCAAAGAGAATATAATTTGAGTATCATAACATAAAATTAAAAGTAAATAATAAAAACATCATATAATAAATATTAACACACAAGGAAATATTTTCTAATAGATAAAAATTAATGATATATATAACATCACATGATATAATAAAATGAACTCATGTTAAACATACACACAAACATAAAAATGATCTCCCACTAGGAAAATCATATACCAAAGTTATTCCAAACAAAATATAAAAGGGAGTAAAAATAAGAACTCAATTCTCTCCTCAGAATCATCTCTATTACTCTTTTAGCTACTCTAGCTAGATCTTTAATACAATTCACTACCTAAAAGTTAGATTTAAAGATATTTATGCACACTGTGGTTCCCATGAAAGTTTTGAGAATAAAAATTAGTATATAATAACCAATTATGTCCCTTATATACACCAAAATATCTATTCTATGTATGTACAAAAAATAAGCAAAACAATAATATACATCATACAAGAAATCACATTGGGTCATTTTGTACTAACCAAGCCACCAAACCAAACTCACTTGTTATATAGAATTTCAATAATAATATTTTCTATAGTCATATTACATTAGAAATTAATTTTTAGAGGTGTAATATAAGAAAAAATTCATATAGAAAATCTATATGGGAAAGGTGTAACATAGCTAAACCTAGGTGTAATAAACACATTTAAGAAAGGTATAACATAGGAAAACCCACATATATAAAATACATTTGATAAAGGTATAAAATTAATATAAATACTTATACATACATCATAACATATCAAAAATGCATCTAGAAATGTGTAACATAACTATTCCCATGTGTAGTAAATGCATCTAGGAATGGTGTAACATAGCCAAACCCTTTTATCCAAGCATCTGGGTGGTGTAGTATGACACCCCAAATCCTAGGTCTCCTAGTTTTTCCCCATTAGAAGTGTTTTTTAAAGACATACCGCATAACATAGATAGTATAAAACAAAAAATTATTGAAAAAATAGACCCATATACCAACTATCAGCAAGAAACCCATCCATACATAACACCCCAATAGAGGATAACAACAAGAATGTCCATATCGAACCATATCACCAAATCCCAACCACTATACATAACATGTAGTTAAAAACATAATCTATAATGATTCAAAAGTCCATAGGCCATAATCAATCTATCTATCTTGTAAGATACCATCTTTTTCAAGGTATGTCTCTCTTCGAGTTTTTCATTTTAGCCTTGGTGGTCGAGCCTTGTTTAGAGATGAAGAGCCTTTGTTGGAGAAAATGACCTAAATTTAAAGGATGCATTCTTGTTTTAATTAATGGAGTCTGGGTATAATGGGTTAAGAATTTCATGGATTCTTGTTAAGTTGAGAAGCTTTATAGGAGGTTTAGGTTGTTTAAAAGGAAATTGGGTTGAAAAATCAACCGCATAACATTTACACATCATGTAAAGGGATTACACATCATGTAATTGTTCAAGGGTTTTATTAAAATAAATATGAGGTGATGGGTTTTTCAATGAATTCTATTAAACACATTTACTAAACTTTTAATCATGTTACATGATGTGTAAATTCACAACCTACTATTTTAAACATATTTTACGGCTAATTTTTATTCCAATCCACTACAGCTCCTATCCTATTGACCCTAGGGCATTATCCAGGTGATTTTCGGGTGCCAGCTTCCATTCTGGATGTCCCATTTGTGTGAGAAATATCTGGTAAGTCCTTTTGGTTAGGTTTCTTCCTTATATCCCTTTATTCTATAACTGTTGAGTTGAAATACTACAAACAATTATGTTGTTGGTTTTGATGTTGATCATTTTGATCTAGGAACCTATTTATAATCATCTGCACCTTCTTTCTCATGGGCATTGTCTATTGGAAGTGTTGTTGTATCATCAGTTAAAGGTACGGGTTTAAATCTTAACCCTATGTTTTGATAATTTCCAAGTTTATGAAATATAGTGATAACACCATCATTTTGTGCACCCAAATTAATTAAGTAAATAAATGGGGTTATTCCTTCAAGTACTTTGTTTGTAATTAGAGTATGATCTGGCTTATGGATACCCTTTGGTTAAGAAAAACTTTGAATATAATTGATCTGGATAATAACTTAAAGTCTGTTTAGCATGAAATGTGACCTAGGGAGATTTCTTGTTATTAAATCCCTAAATTTTGGTTTATTTCTTATTGATATAATTTTTAACCAATTTTGAATTAAATTTCAAGTATAATATAAAAGAATAATGGTAATTCTCATAATTAAAAATTGATAATTGTGATGTGATATTGTGATATCCATACTGTATGACATGAATTGTGTTCCATGATGTAATTCTTATATATTGGGCTCAGCCCTGGAACTTTCACACTTATATGCTATAATGATGATATTAAGCGGGTTCATCCCAGTCCCATGTTGTGATGCTTATAGATATTGGGCTATTCCTAGTCCCATGTTGTAATGATTATAGGGATTTGAACTGTAATGTTGAAATTCTTAAGGAGTTGGTTTAGTTTATTTGTTGTGACTATACCATGGTTATACGGTTGAGGTTTGCATGGCACCAAAACATGTTATTTTACCTTGGTTATATGGTTAAGGCTAGAATGTTCGTAAGATATGTTTAGAGATATTTTAGCATGGTGCTAAAGTATGTTATTTTAACTTGGTTATATGGTTGAGGTTGGCATGGTTGCAAGACGTGCTCATAGATATTCCATCATGGCACCAAAGCTAGTTTTTTACCTTAGTTATATGGTTGTGGTTAGCATGGTTTTAAGACATTATCAAAGCTATTATGAAATGGATCTAAAGAAGGTTATGGTTGTATTTTATTAATAGTTGAATTAATTATTACACTTGTTTATTACTTTATTCCATACACTTCTTATTAGACTGGTTAGTTTAGACATGGTGGTGTTGAACTACTGAGTTATACTCACATCCTATTCAGGCCGCCATTTGGTGCCCGAGTAGATTTCATGTATGCGGTTTTGGACAAGGGAGAAAGACCATATTGTTGATTTTTTGTTTATTCTTGGGCTAGAGTTTGGATATGGGAGCGTTGTGGGGTTTGGGACCCGGGACTTTGAGTCTTTTATTTGATTATGCTACTATTTTTCATGTATTGTTCTAGCATGATATTTAATTACATTCCATCATGTCATCACATCATTCCTTATTTATTTATTAGATTATTTAGTTGGTTATTATTGTTGTATTCCGCTATTTATTTAATTTTATTATTTCCATTCTATTATGATTTGTTATACTGCTATGAAACTTCATACAAGGGGGTATAGTCTCCCCACTATACATTTCACATCCCCACTACTAGTCGAAAGCCTCTGGTGTATGGGGAGGTGCACTTTAGGTCTCATAACCAACCCTTTACAGCCACATGAGAGAGTCCTATATTGGAGGAAATTACAAAGTGGTATCAAAGGAGGAGGTTGGTTTTCTTTTCTTCTAATTTACTATTTGGGGAAAGGTAGAAATGATACTAGGATGTGTCGGGACTTGGTAATGATCTTGTGCATTGGAGTAGCTAACCAATCTATGGGGAAAATATGAGTACCCATGGATGGTATTGCTGTTTTTGATGTATGCTTATTACAGTTGATGTTATCTAACCTTGGGTGATTCACACATTGTGTGAGGTTATTATTTTATGATGTTATTGTTTCTTGATATTTTAATCATGAACCAATATAGTGTGATATGAGAATATATGCATCATAACAGGAATATAGGGATATATTACATGCATTGTTCATGATAAGGACATATCTATTTTTTCATGTAATATATACTTTCCCATTGAATTGTGATATGAGATATCTATTTCACTGGGTAAATTAAATTAGTTGATGTTTCATTCTAAAATACTTGTAAGTTGTGTCTAAAAATACCAAGGGTTAGCGGTTCTCTATGTCAGTCACTTGTTGGGTTGACCTTGTTTCTAGCCAAGTTCTCAAAGGTGTGCATTTTTATTGTAGAGAAAATGAATCCTTATCATCTTTGACTTGATCATTAGGAGAGTGGAAATTAGAATGCTCCTAATATAGCTGAACTAGAGCTTCCTATAGTTCCTGATGGAGCATATGGATGTTCAGCTTCATGATAGCTTCCTGAGGTTCATGTGATCCATGGAAAGGGATACTATTCGTACTGTTCCTTCAATGTATGAGATAACAAGATATTTTAAGCTGAAACATCTGCCTATGTTTACTGGGCAAGGGGGACCCTAGGTAGCCGTGTTCTGGATCGAGTCAGTCCATAAGATCTTTAAGCATCTCGAGACAACTATAGATATAAATTTGAATCTTGCTACGTATATGCTTCATGGACCTACCAAGCATTGGTGAGATATTCTGGAAGAAGATAGGTAGCATGATAATCTATCTTAGAAGTAATTAGAAACAAAGTTCCTAAGACATTTATATCTCAATACCTCGAGGGATGAAAAATCTCATGAGTTAAGACATCTGATGCAGGAAGGTTTTTCAATACTGGACTATGCTATACATTTTACCAACCTATAATGATTTTCACCATCCTTAGTAGATGATGAGATCTCTAGGGCAAGAGGTTTCTAGTACATTCTTCATTATGAGATTAGGTCATAGGTAAAAATTTTTGTTTAAGAATATTTGAAGACGTGATGAATCAGACACTCATCACGAAAGAGAATTTGAGAGAGGCCCTGAGTAGCGGTTAGGCTATTTCAATTGTAAGAAGACCTGTTATGATAGTTTCCACCAGAGTAGTAGTGGAAAGAGAAGTCAAGGCAGTGGAAAACCATCTCAAGATCATGTTATGTTTCAGTGATATGAGTGTATCAAATTTGTCTATAAGCTCATGCAGTATCTTTATCCCATAGTCAAGTTTCATATATATGGTAGACTGGGTCATATTCAGTGTTTATGTGTGAAATTTCCACACCAAACCAATAGTATAGTATTAGTAAAGACACTATAATCAGAAAGGGGCTCAACAACCCCTTAGTAGGCCGGTATCTAGACTTACATAGCCCGTTCAGGCTGAGGCAAAGGACATGGTACCCCAATTCATGAGAAATAGTACCAAGAAAGGGAAATAGCTCAAGGTAGTCATACTGAAGCCTTGGGAAGAGGGACAAGTCAGTTACACATTATACATACTACTCCAGATAATGTGTATGTAGGACCGTCTACCGTCATAGGTATGATTCTGGTATCATCTACCTTAGCTTGTGTTTTGTTTGATACATGAGAATTGCATTCTTTTCTGTATACTCTTTCTTCAAATGTTTTGGGATTAGATGTATAAATATTATGGTGCTTTAACCATTAACATACCATTGGGAGTGTATTCAGATAATATCAAACGTTTTAAGGAATTTTTTCTAGATATTGGTGGTTACCGCTTCATTTGGGAACCATTTGTGTTGGACATGACATGCTTTGACTTTATTATTGGTATGAATTATTTAGTTCTATATTATGCTCATATCAAATCTTACAAGAGGAGAGTTACCTTCTTATCTCTATAAGTAAGCATCTATTCTCATCAGGGTGAGTGAGATCTTTAGGATGGTCGTGTGGGACCAATTTAGTGCATATTGGATTGTATTAAGGATCAAATCACCGACATTTCTCTAGATAATGGTGGAATGTAGTAGGATTACTTTACTCCAGTGGTAGAAAAGTTTTGGGATGTTTTTTTGATGAGTTCTATGTCTTACCACCTGATAGAGAGATCAAGTTTGGGATTGAGTTGGTGCTAGGAGCAGAGCCAGTTTCTATCCCGCCCTATCGAATGACACCAGAAGAGATTTGGGAGTTGAAAGTTAAGTTAAAAGATCTAGAATCTAAAGGCTTCATACGACTGAGTACATATCCTTAGGGTTCTATAGTTCTCTTCACTAAAAATGTTGATGGATAATTGCACCTACATTTGGATTATCAAAGGTTGAACCAGATTATGGTCAAGAACCAGTATACTCTTCCGAACATTGATTGTATTTTTGACCATTTGATAGGTGATAATATGTTCTCCAAAATTGAATTGAGAGAAAGATATCATTAGTTAAGGGTGATACTATCAGACATACCTTAGAATAATTTTAGGAACAGGCATGACTTGTATAAATTTGTAGACATGCCGTTTGGGTTGACTAATGCACCTGTGGTATTCATGGCCTTAATGAATATGATCTTTCATCCTTTTCTAGATCAGTTTGTGGTAGTTTTAATTGAAGATATCTTAGTTTACTCCCAGTCATCATATGATCATGCCAAACATATTGAAATAATCTTGAGTATATTGAGAGAGCATTTGATTTATGCCCAGATAACCAAATGTAGTTTCTAGATACATGAAGTGCACTTATTAAGCCATGTAATATTAGAGGAAAGAGTGTCAATGGACCCAAAGAAAGTAACATATGTGGTATATTGGGAACAACCTAAGAAAATCTTTGAAATTCAAATCTTTCTAGGTTTAGCAGTTTATTTCTATCATTTTATCCAAGATTTCTCTCATTTGGAAGCACCAATGTCTGAGATGGCCAAGAAAGGGGTGAAGTTTGTTTGGTCTGATTCTACAAGAGAGATATTAAAGAGGTGTAAGGTATTCTAACCACAAAACCTATGACCAGTTTACCTATGCTAGGTAAAGTATATATCTTGTACTGTGACAGATCCAGAGTTGGACTCGGAGTAGTTCTAATATAGGAGGATTGTCTGGTTACTTATACATCTAGGCAGCTGAGACTGCATGAGAGGAATTACCTTACTCATGATTTGGAGTTAGCGGTTGTGGTACATTCCCTAGGATGTTGGAGACACTATCTCATGGGTGAGAGGATTGTGGTATACACATATTACAAGAGCCTCAAGTAAATATTTTCTTAGTGAGATTTGAACCTTCAACAGAGGAGGTGGGTCAAGAATCTGCAATATTTAGACTTTGAATTGGATTATACACTAGTAAAGGGAAATTTCATTGCTTATGGTTTGAGATGAAAGACAAAAATAGAGGTAGTATGAGAGTCTTGTGATGAGTGGCGGATAATATCCCTCTTTGTAGACATGAATCTGGATGTTCAGGAATCTCAGGGGTGAGTAGCTCTGACATTGACATCTATTATACCCGTACTTTTGGACCAAATTAAGTCCAAACAGTTTTTTGATCCAGAGGGATCAATTCTGAGAGAAAAATCATATGGTGGTGAGACACCATCAGGATGGTCTCTCAGTAGTGGAAATTCTCTTCTTTTTTGTGGCTAAGTATGGGTTCCTAAAGACTTGCGCGGGGAGTTGATGAGTGAGTTTCATGCTTCTAGATGGGCAGTGCATCGCATCATAACAAAAATGTATCATGATATCCATAAAAGTACCAGTGGTTAGGAATGAAGAATGAGGTGGCAAGATTCATGGATAGATGCTTCACTTGTCAGTAGGTGAAAGATAAGCATCAGAGGCCAGCTGGAATTTTCACTACAAAAAAAGGCCTTCAACAATGTTGGCCTTTATCAACTCTAAAAAAAGCAATGATAAATTTTACATTTTATCAGTAATTTTGTTTTAGTTTTGATAATAGGTACCCTTTATCAGCACTCTTTTTAGCACTGATAAAGGGCACCCTATATCAATACTTTATTTTTAGCATGGATAAATGGTACCCTTTATCAGTGTTTTATTATTAGCACTAATAAAGGGTTCCCTTTATCAGTGATTTATTTTTAGTGCTCATAAAGGTATCCTTTATCAGCATTTTTTAATGCTGATAGAGGTTCAAATAAAATAAAATAATAAAAAAAATAAAATAAAAATGATTTTATTTAAAAAAATATTAAAGACTTTATTAATTAAATAATTATTGATAAAAATGAATAAATTCATTATATTTTATTTAAATTACTAATAATAATAAATAGTATATATTAAATATATAGATATATGAAAAAATAAAATTAAAAAAATAAAAAATAAAAATAAGTAAATTGAGAAAAATATTAAACATTTTATTAATTAGATAGTTATTGATAAAAATGAATAAATTGGTTATACTATATATAAATTATAAATACTAATAAATATTATATATTAAATATATATATATATATATGAAAAATGTAAAATAAAAAAATAAAAAAAATAAAAAAAAGTAAATTGAGAAAAATGTTAAACATTTTTTTAATTAGATAATTATTGGCAATGTTGATAAATAATATATATTAAATACTGACTAATTATATAGAGTAATGAACATAATTGAATGTAATTTGATTTTTCAATTTAACATAGATCAAATGTGTGTTATATTGATTTCACATATACGTAATTAATGCATTTTTTCATACAACACACACACACAAATTATCCATTTTTTCAATATTGTTAAAGTGTACTTAATTTTAATTTATTCAAATTCACTCAATTTTAACATGCATGCACTTAAGATTAGATATTCATTAATAATGTTAAAAATATATTTGTAATTTTTTTTTATAAATATACATTTACTATATTTATACATTTATATATTTACAATTATAAATATATAAATATTATTTTTTAAAAGGTATTTATATAATTATAAATAGATAAATATATATATTTAAATAATTATTAAATTTATAATAAATTTATTTAAATAATGAATATATTTACTATATTTATATTTATATATATTTATTATATATATATAATTATATAAATATATATAATGATACAAATATTATTATTTTTAAAATATTTGTATTTTTATAAATATATAATTATATATTTGAATAATTATAAAATTATAAAAAATATATTTAAATAAAGAATATATTTACTTTATTTATATATATATTTACTATATATATATATTTACAAAAAAATTTAATAATAATAATAATAATAATTTATTTATCAACGCTTAAGTAATAAGCACTGGTTAAAGGAATCTTTGTCAGCGCTAAAACTTTAATGCTAATAAAGATGGATTTTATCATGGATTTTTTAGCACTGATAAAGCTCTATCATTATTAGTGCTTTTTTGGAAGCGCTGATAAAAGTATCTAAATCTATTTAAAAAACCCTAACTATTCATGAACCCTTCGCAATATCTGAAGATCTCTGTGGAATCCACCCTCTTTCGGCACTCCTCCTCGGTGAATTGAAGCTCAAATAAAGTCTCGAAAAATTCCAAGTCTCAAATCCAAGTCTCAAATGATTCAAGGGTCGAATGAATCTTGGGATCGAAAATAATTCTTTATCTACTTTCTCTCAAATGTAAGTCTTTCTCTACTTTTTCTTAGGGAGCTCAGGGTGTAAAAGATCAATGGTTCAGGCCATGGTGGAGGATTTTTTTACAACTTCAAGTGTGGTGAGTTAGCCATTTTGGAGATTTGGTCATCAATTTTGATGCTTGGAATTTTTAGAGTGTGAAACACCTATACTTTGAGCCTTACCAGCTTCGCTCTCAATCCATATGAGCATATCCTTCCTTATTAATAGTAGCTGTGAATTAATGTAGGGGATTTGTGAGCTACTATTTTAATTATGTGAAAGTGTGGATGAATCATGATTTATTTTCATTGGATAAATTATGGAATTAACCATATGGTAGAAGTCACATCCCATTTTACATATTCTATATAATTTTGTATGTATCAATTTCCATGATGGTGGTTGGGTAGCCTATGAGACTGCTTCCTAGCTTATTAAACTGACTAGTTATTTTCATATTTGTTTAGTAGAGACTATATGGGGATTGGTGTTTTATAGATCTGTTAATTTTGAGATCCCACTTATATTTTTGAGTAAATCAAGGGTATTCCACTTAGAAAATGTCACCTCATAGGAGCCATTCCATCTCAGTAGAGGATAGTGTGTATGGGATAGATATTGAAAGGGTTGGTGTGTTTTTATCCCTTGATTGTGATACATCTTATTGATGTGTATTATTACTTTATGGCAACTTATTTATGGACCTCCCTAGAATCTCAAGGACGGGTCAATGTGTATTAGACGTCCTCCCTAGAATCCTTTATATGGGTAGATCTGATGTGATGACCTCCCTATAATCCTTAGGATGGGTTGATGTGGCGATATGACATCCCCAGAGTCTTGAGATGTTTTCAAATATTTGATATACCATTAATATTAAATGTAATAATTCCTTAGGTTGTTACATCACCTATTCCAAAAAATTGAATAGAGGTTGTCAAATTCTATATATTACAAATTATTTTTAGGTATTCATCATTTTAGGTCTACATGTATTGGTTCCACCCCTAGGAATCTTTTATTACCATCCATGTATATGAAAAAAGTCTTTATTTATTAAAATGATTCATCAATACATTTTTATATCTTCTAGTTTCTTGAATGAGAGTTTATTATTCTTGTTTATCATATTTGAGTTTCTTATTATTCAATTTCCTATATTATATTTTCATTTTTAGGGGATTTAATAAAGACTCGATGTGTTCCAAACAACAGTTATTATTTCAATTTTTTGCTTGAGACTCACCCCCATCTCTTTTATAGACAACTATCATTCTCATCAATTTCATATCCTAAATAGTTACTCTATTTTGTTTCTTGAGACTCATATTCTATCTCTTTTATGTTTATTATACTACTCTGAGCAGTATTCATATCATGTATGACTACCACTTAGAGTATTTCAAGCAATATAGGTGCATTCCCATAAGATATGATGTGCGTAAAACAATAAAATTAAATAATAAATGTTAGGGATATGAGATGAGGATCATGATATTTTTATAAATTTCATCTTTTAATGAATTTAGTGGATAAAACCAACCATAGTGGAGTAATTATTTTCTTAAATTCAATTAATCATTTTATTCAAAGCATACTGAAATTATTTGAAATAATAAAATGTTGGGTTTCCCTTATTAGAATTGTCTATAACTTCCACCTTTGATAATGAATATATTATGTGTATTTATTTATTTATTGTACAAAATTAGTATTTTATAAATCCAATAGGATGGATATGAATCAAGAATGGATGTAGGATAATCATTTGACAAAAGAGTATAAATATGGAGTCAAAGAGTTCATCAAGTTTGCAAGAGTGCATGCATACGACCCTTCTCAAGTCCTTTTTCCATATTTACGTTGTTGTTATTCAAGAAATATTAGTCTAGAATAGTTGAAAGAACATTTGATTTGTTACAGAATACATCAGATCTATAAATGTTGGACTAAACATGGGAAAAAACTGAATGTCTACACCGATTGGGCTGATACTATGGTTTATGGATCATTTGATATAAATACCAGTGTAAATGATTATGGATATTGCATGAAATAAATTAAAATGGAAATTTAATATGAAATTTAGGATTGTAAAAAGTTGTTTGAGAAAATAATTAGATATTCCAAGTGACTATTGTATACTGGTTATACTAAATACAAAACATTGTCAGCTGTATTGAAGTTATATAATTTGAAAGCTAGCAGTGGATGGAGTGACACCTTATTTACAGAACTACTTGGTCTCCTAAATGATATGATACCTGGAAAAATAAACTACCATATCAAACATATAAATCTAAAAAAAATTCTACATTCAATGGGAATGAAACCTAAAAAATGCATGCTTTTTCAAATGATTTCATATTTCTTTGCAAGGAGAATGAATCACTCATAAAATTCCCTTAGTGTGGTGAAAATCGATACAAGAAAAATGAATCAAGTCCTTCAAAATCTGTATGGTACTTTTCTATCATTCCATGGTTTAGAAGACTATATGTATTTTAGGAAACCATGATATAATTGAAATAGAATACAGATACAAGAATTAAATATGGGAACCTACGTCATCCAAAAAATTATCCTCAGTGGAATAAAATTGATTACGAGTATCCTGGATTTAGAAATGATTTGAGAAACTTTTTTCTTGCGTTATCTATATATGGAATAAATAATTTTGGTTTATAGAGTATTACTCATAGTATAGGGCCTTTCATGTTGGTAAATTATAACTTTCCTCCATAGTTATGCATGAAGCACAAATAAATTATGTTGTTGCTACTTATATCTAGATTAAAGAAACCCAGTAATGATATTGATGTATATTTGGATCCATTAACCGAGGATCTGAAATTGATGTGGGATACATGTGTTACAATTCATGATGATCATATAAGTGAAGAATTCACATTGAGGGCCATATTGTTCAGGATGATAAATGACTTCCCCAATTATGAAAATTTATCAGGATAAAAAATTAAAGGAATGTTGGGGTGTCCCATTTGTGAAAAACACACATAATCAGTTCGGTTGAAACTTTACTCAATGATTTTTTTAGGACATAAGAAAATTTTACCTCATCGACATAAATTATGATCCTAGACAACATCATTCAATGGAAATATCGAACAAGGTACAACAACATCTCCAGTAATGGGTGATCAACAATACAATAAAGTAAAATATATTAAAACTATTTTTAGTAAAACATTTTCAAAAAATCTAAGAAAATCAAGTTATAAGAAGAGATCAATTTTCTTTGAATTACTATATTTGAATTGTTTGTATGTTATAAATTTTCTCGATTTCATGCATGTAGAAAAAAAAATATTTGATGGTGTTATTGGGAAATTACTAAATGTTCTTGAAAAAATTAAATATGGCATCAAGGTTATGTTGGACTTGATTGAAATTGGGATAAAGGAAGAGTTGGAACCAGTGAAGGGTAAAAGGCATACTTTTCTTACTCCAACAGCTTACACTCTACCCAGATAGGAAAAATTACATTTTTTACTTTTCTTTGATAGTATAAAAGTTCCACATGGGTATTCATCAAATATCAATAATGTCATGTCAATGAATAATTTGATTTTACAAGGACTAAAATCAAATTACTGTCATGTTTTTATGAAATATTTGATGAATGTTTATTTCTATTGCATTATTCCTCAAAATGCACGAAATACATTAACCAAAATCTACTTATTTTTCAAATCCACATACAGTAAAATTATAGACTAGAAAATGCTTCCAATCATAAATAAGGAGGTTTCAATCATATTATATAAATTAGATATGTTCTTACCATAATAATTCTTTGATATAATGGTCCACATGATGGTTCACTTGGTAAGAGAGGTTAAACTATATGGTCCTATCTGTTACAGATGGTTGTACCCCCATTAAATAGTGTATGAATATTTTTAAAGGGTATGTAAAGAAACAAAGTTGGCTAGAATGTTGTATTGTAGAATGATATATTGTTGAAGAAGATATTGAATTATGTACCGATTATCTATCAGATGTTGACATCATCGATCTCCCAAAGTATCATCATAGTAAATGCCTTATGGGTGAAGGGATTTCTAGAAGATATGTTGTTACAATTACCTTGATAGAGAGGGAGCAAGCATACCTTTACATTTTACATAATAGTGAAGATGTTTATCCATACATTGAATCCCACAAAGAAATTATTAGATAATTGAATCCATCAAGGCATGAATGATGATATAAAATACACATAATAAAAAATTTATAGAATGGTTATGAGATCAAATTTATAAAGAGTAATCTGAAAATCTAATTTCAATTTCCAAACAAATTCAATGGATAGCCAGGGGATTGAATGAAAATGTTATATCTTACACTGGTTTTGTAATAAATGGTTATACATTCTATAAAAAAGAGCACAATCACTGAATTATAATACAAAAAAGCAGTGTTACTCTTGTGGATGAAGTGATGCACATATCTAGTTCCAAGGATAAAAATCCAATTTATAAAAATATGTCATATTTTGGAATTATCAAATAGATATATGAGTTTCATTATACAAAATTTCAAGTTCCAATTTTCCATTGCAAATGGGTTGACAATATGAGTGCATTGAAAGTTGATAAAATGAGCTTCGTGAAGGTGAATTTAAATGTGGAAGGGAAAAAAGATGATCTATTCATAATGGAATCACAAGCAGTGAAAGTTATGTATCAAATCTAACAAACAAGAATTGGTTGATTTTCCTACTAGTGACTAAAACAAATATCGGGTCAGATGAAAATTCAATCGAGGATGACCATTTCATTAGGAGATCATAATTAGTTCATGGAGGTCCTAATATAGAAAAGTTATTGTATGTTTTAGGGGACCACAAATAAGGGATTTGGATTCTTGATAGAGGAACTAAATAACTAAAACATTAAAAAAATAAAGAGATTTCAATGAGAAGGTAAAAGTTTTTTTATATACTATGTTTTTCCTTATAATATAATATATTATCTACTATATTAACATAATCTAAATTAAATGTTTTAATACAATACAGAAAATATCTTCTGCACATGATGATGTTACCAATCCCTTGGAAGAATAAACTATAATGAAGGAAACCCTTTGGGAAAATGCAAAGGTAATGTTATGATATACTTTCTCTATTTTACCAAAAAATTATATAATAGAACATTGGTTTAATTTTCATTATTCCTTGCATATTTTGTTTATATTAGAAGATTTATGTCCATATTTCATGACTTTGTAGGAAGATCAATGATTCTATCTCCGCTCGATCATAGAGTTAATCTTGATGTTTTCACAGTAAAATCATTTTCCATAGAATTAATTTATTGTTTCATATTTATGTTTAATTTATTTATTTTTAGTATTACTCACATAATAATTGTTTTTTTATATAGGTGGATTCTTTTGTTCGAGTTGGGGTGGTCTGTTCATATTTTATGCCTTTTTTCATCAAAACTTCCATAGAATTATTCTCCCTCCAAACCGTTTCACCCCTATAGTGTCGAAATTTATCACTTTCCTTCAAGTTCCCTCTACTACTCAATCATAGAGGTTATCTTAATATTTTCACAGTAAAATCATTTTCTATAGAATTTATGTATTGTTTCATATTTATGTTTAATTTAATTATTTTTAGTATTACTCACATAATAATTTCTTTCTTATATAGGTGGGTTATTTTGTTTGAGTTGGGGTAGTCTATTCATATTTCATGCCTTTCTGCACCAAAAATTCCACATACTTCTTCTCCCTCAAAAAATTTTCACCCCAGTAGTGTTGGGATTTATCACTTTCCTTCAAGTTCCATCCACTGCTCAATTATAGAGGTAATCTTGATGTTTTCATAGTAAAATCATTTTCCATAGAATTAATTTATTTTTTCATATTATGTATTTATTTATTTATATTATTACTCATATATTATTTCTTTTCTTATACAGGTTGATTCTTCTGTTTAAGTTGGCATGGATTGTTCGAAGCTATTCATGATCATGAGAGATTGGATTTGAAGTCTGAAACTAAGATAATGAAAATAAGAAATTGTTTCAAGAATGCATACAACCATCATGAAAAGGTGAATCCATAATACTTATGTAATTAATTTTGTCATTAGTTTTTCTACTATTTGTAAGTTAATTTCCTTATAATTTTTATCTAATACTTATTTAGTTATTTTTACATATATTTTGGGAAGTCATATTAATTAGATGTTCTTAACTAAAAAACATTTCTCATTGAAATATAAAAGAGCACAGGAAGTTCATGTGGTCATTTTGGTTACTTCTCGTGATATAATGGGCACGTGAGCTTCATATACTCTTCTGGACTTCAACAATGAGAAAGGTTTTTCACATAAGAACATTGAGTCAACATAAAGTGTTGGAATTTAAATAAATAAATTCAATGTAAACCATTGTAACATTATCAGTTAGGATTTTTTTATACTTTGGGATGTGTAGGAATCAACCAAACCTCAATCCGAAACATGGTGTGATCGATATGACTCCAAGTGCTTCTTTTTATTTAAAATTGGAATGAATTTTAGTAAAAAAGAAAACTAACATACTCAAAACTGAGCAAGCATATTCATATTGTTTTGATACTTTATGAAGATGATTGATAAGTCATTTGTGACATGTAGGAATCAATCACATTGAAATATGATACACGATGTGCTCGGTATGACTCAAAGTGTCTGTTATCAATTTAAAATCGAAATTTTAGTTCAAAAAGTGTTACTCACTAAAAACCAAGAAAAAAATGGATTTTATTGATAATTTAGGACATTGATTCATAATTCATTTTTTATGTATAGTAATTTGTCTCACATTAAATTGATACATGATGTGACTGGTATGAGTCAAAGTGTGTGTTTCCAGTTTAAAATAAAATTTTAGTGAAAAAGAAAAGTGATGTACTCAAAATGAATAAAAAACATTCATAGTGTTTTTATAATTTAGAAAATTGATCCATAAGTCATTTGATATGTGTAGGAATTATCTGCATCTCAATTTGACACACGGTGTGACCAATATGACTCAAATTGCATCTTTTTATTCAAAATTGACATCAATTTTAGTAAAATGGACAACTGACCTACTCAAAACCAAGAAACCACATTCATATTGTTTTTATACTTTACTGAAGTGATCTATAAGTCATCTTTGACATGTAGAATCAACCATAGCTCATCTAATGCACGATTTTCCCAGCATGACTCAAAATGTATGTTATCAGTTTAGAATTGATATTTTAGTTCAAAAAGTTTCACTCACAGAGAACCAATAAAACACACTCATATTTTCTTGATAATTTAGGAAAATGATTCATAAGTCATTTTTGATGTGTAGGAATCAATTTCACATCAAATTGATACACAATGTGATCTTTATGAGTTAAAGTACATGTTTCCAATTTAAAATCACATTTTTGTAAAAAAGACAAGTGACATACTCAAAACTGATAAAACAAATTAGGTATTTTGATACTTTATTAAAATGATATATAATTTATTTTAGACATGTAAGAATCATCCTCAACTCAATATGACACAAAATGTGACTGGTATGACTCTAAGTGCTTCATTTTATTTAAAATTGACTTGAATTTTAATAAAAAAGACAACTGACATACTCAAAACTGAGAAAACATATTTATATTGTTTTGATACTTTTGAAAAAAATACCCATAAGTAATTTTTAATATGTATGAATCATCATCACCTAAATATGATACATGATGTGCCCAGTATGACTCAAAGTATCCATTATCAGTTTAAAATTGACATTTTAGTTCAAAAAGTGTCACTCACGAAAAACCGAGAAAACACACTCATATTTTCTTGATAATTTACAGAATTGTTTCATAATTTATTTTTTATGTTTAGGAATCAGTCTCACATAAAAATGATACATGATATGGTCGGTATGAGTCAAAGTTCATGTTTCCAGTTTAAAACGACATTTTAGTAAAAAAGACAAGTGACGTACTCAAAACTGAGCAAACATATTCATATTGTTTTGGTACTTTAGAAAAATGATCCATAAGTAATTTTAGACTTGTAGGAATCATCCAAACCTCAATATGATGAACGGTGTGACCAATATGACTCAAAATGAATCTTTTTATTTAAAATCGACATCAATTTTAGTAAAATGGACAACTGACATACTCAAAACTGAGAAAAAAATCAGATTGTTTTTATACTTTACGGAAATGATAAATAATTAATTTGTGACATGTAGGATTATCATCACCTCAATATGATACAAAATGTGCCCAATATGAATCAAAGTGTCCATTATTAGTTTAAAATAGATATTTTAGTTTAAAATGAATCACTCACTAAGAACTAATCAAACACACCCAGATTTTATTGATAATTTAGGAAAAATATTCATAAGTAATTTATGATGTGTAGAAATTAGTTTCACATCAAATTGATGTGCGATGTGATTGGTATGATTCAAAGTGCATGTTTCTAATTTAAAATGACATTTTAGTAAAAAAGACAAGTAACATACTCAAAATAAAGAATAAGTATTCACATTATTTTAATACTTTATTAAAATGATCCATAAGTCATTTGAGGCATGTTGGAATCAGCCGAACCTCAATCCAATGCACAGTGTGACCGGTATGAATCCAAGTGCATCTTTTTTTATTTAAAATTGACATCAATTTTAGTAAAATGGACAATTGACCTACTCAAAAGTGAGTAAACACATTTTTATTGTGTTAATACTTTATATAAATGATCCATAAGTCATTTTTGATGTGTATGAATCATTAAAACCTTAATTTGATACATGATGTGCCGGGTATGACTCAAAGTATCCGTTATTAGTTTAAAATCTATATTTTAGTTCAAAAAGTTTCACACATTTATAACTAATCAAATGAGATCAGATTTTATTGAAAATTTATGAGAATGATTTATATGTCATTTTTATGGGTATAAATTGGTTTCACATCAAACCAATACATGATGTGATCGTTACGAGTTAAAGTACGTAATTCCAGTTTAAAATGACATTTTAGTAAAAAATACAAGTGACATACTCAAAACTAAGAAAATGCATTCAGATTGTTTCGATACTTTATAAAAATAATCCATAAGTCATTTTTGATGTGAATGAATTAGACACACCTCAACTCGATGCACATTGTGACTGGTATGACTCCAATTGTGTCTTTTTATTTAAAATTGTCATGAATTTTAGTAAAATAGACAATTGACCAACTCAAAACCTAGAAAATGCATTCGAATTATTTTGATACATTATAAAAAATATCTATATGTAATATTTGACATGTAGGAATCAATAAAACCTCAATCCGATACATGATGTGACCAGTATGACTCAAATTGTTCTTTATCAGTTTAAAAGAAACATTTTAGTTCAAAAGGTGTCACTCAATGAAAACTAATCAAACGCACTCAAATTTTCTTAATAATTTAGGAAAACAATTAATAAGTCAATTGTGACGTGTAAAAATTGGTCTCACATCAAACTAATACATGATGTGATCATTATGAGTTAAAGTGTGTGTTTCTATTTTAAAATGAAATTTTATTAAAAAGGAAAAGTTACATACTCAAAACTAAGAAAAAGCATTTGTATTATTTTGATAATTTAGGAAAATGATCCATAAGTCATTTAAGATGTGTAGAAATCAACATCACCTCAATCTGATACACAATGATCCTAGTATGACTCAAAGTTTAGTTTAAAATTAACACTTTCTATTAATTTATTTCTTTATATTATTACTAACATAAGAATTTTTTTCTTATACAGGTGTGTTCTTTTGCTCAAACATGGGTGGTTTGTTTGGAAATAACATTATTTGGGGCTAGGATTGAAATACAAATGAACATTGATATTTTTGAATGTATGTAATAATCTGTACTTATGTAATTGTATAATTTTTTTTGAAATGTATATATACTATTTTTTCTTATATTTTTTTTGTAAATTTCATTTCATTTAAATTTTATATTGGTACATGATTTTGGTGATATATAGTGATGTTTTAGGTGCTACAATGTTATTTTATTGAACATTACACTAGTGTTATAGTGTGGTGTTACAACACACTACAGTATGTTGTTACAACACACTTTAGTATGCCCCCTTGTCAGTGCTTTTAAAATAAATGATAAATGGATCCTTTATCAGTGCTTTTGAAAGCATCAATAAATTAGTCCTTTATCAGTACTTTGAAAAATGAAGATAAAGGTACCCTTTATCGATGCTAAATAAGTGCTGAAAAAGGATCCCTTTGTTAGTGATTTTTTAGCACTGATAAAAGACACAGGATTTTAATCTCACTCCGGTAGTCATCATTTCTCTATCACTAATAAAATTCATTTTTATCACTATTAAAGGCAACTTTTATAGTAGTGTTTGTAGCCATTACCCATTACTGAGTTGAAATGGGATGAAATCAAAATGGATTTTGTGAAAGGACTACCCAGGATGACCTATAAGAATGATGATGTGTGAAGTTTTGTGGATCAACTGACTATGGTAGCCCACTTCTTACCTATTAGGGAAACCTTCGTAATTGATGATCTAGGAAATATTTATGTGTGCGAGGTGGTTCAGTTTCACAGTGTTTTGAGTAGTATCGTTTCAGATAGAGATTCTAATTTCACATTGTCTTTATGGCAGGGTCTCTAGAAATCCCTAGGATCACAAGTTCTTTTAAGCAAAAACTATCATCCATAAAATGATGGTCAATATGAGACAACTATTCAAGTTCAAGAGGATATGTTATGTGCCTATGTTTTGGATTTTGGTGGTTCATGGGAGAAATATATGGCACTCATGGAGTTTTCATATAATAACAACATCCAAGAATCAATCCTAATGGAAACTTTTTAGGCCTTGTATAGAAGGAAATTCCATTCACCTCTTTGTTGGTTATAGGTAGGCGAGTTAGCACTTTTTGGGCCTAGTCTCATGTAGGATACATCTAAGAAGGTTCATTTGATCAGATAGTGGTTGGTGACGACATATAGTAGGAAGAAATCATATGTTGAACACCATAGATGTCCTCTATAATTTGAGGTTGGTCGTCATGTTTTTCTTCAGATGTTTCCTAGGTTGGGGTAACACTATATCAAGAAATATGGAAATCTAGTGCCTAGGTTTTTCAGGCTGCTTGAAATAGTGGAAAGGGTTGGTCCAGTGGCGTACCATTTATCCCTTTCACAATGCTACATTTCCATAAACAATGTGTTTCACATGTCACAACTATGAAGATATCATCCAGACCCTTCCCATGTGATAGATGTAGCAGACATCAAGCTTTGTTCTGATGTGTCCTTTAAGGAGAATCCAATACGAGATGTGGATCGTAGTGAGAAATATCTTCGGGGTAGGACTATACCGTTGGTTTGGGTATAGTGGAATCATGTGGGAGTTCAAGAGGAGGCTTGGGAGAGGCAATCTGATATGCGAACACAATATCCATAATTGTTCACTGATACCTCACAATGAATCTTGGAGCATATTAGGGATATGTTGTTATAAAATGGGGAGGTTGTAAGATCCTATATTTTTTAGGCATGTCACTCTCTGATTTTTTAATTTTATCCTTGGTGAATGAGTCTTTTTAGAGATAGAGAGCCTTTTTTTGGATAAAATGACCTAAAGTTTAGGGATTTATGCTTGTTTTAATTAATAGAGTTCGGGTATAATGGGTTAAGTGATTCATGGGTTATTGGTAAATTGAGAAGCTTTAAAAAGGGTTTGAGTTGTTTAAAATGAAATTGGGCTGAAAAATCAACTGCAGAACAATTACACATCATTTAAAGGTATTACACATCATGTAATTGTTCAAGGGTTTTAATAAAATAAATCTAAGGTAGTGGGTTTTTTAGTGAATTCTGTTAAAAAAATTCACACAACATGTAATCATTTTACACAACGTGTAAATGGATAATATACTATTTTAAACATGTAGTGTGGATAATTTTTATTCCAATCCACTGAAGCTCCTCTCATCTTGACCCTAATCCATTATCCAGGAGTTTTTTGGGTGCCAAAGTCCCTTCTGTATATCCCATTTGTGTGATCAATCCCTAGTAAGTCCTTTTGGTTAGTTTTATTCCTTCTCTCCATTTGTTCTAAAACAATTGAGTTTAAATCCTTTGAACAATTGCATTATTGGTTCTGATCTTGATCAGTTTTGATATAGTAAACTCTTTTCAACCATCTTTACCTTCTTCCTTCTGGGTGTTGGCCATTGGAAACATTTTTAGATCATTGGTTAAAGGTAGGGGGTCTAAATCTTAACCCTATGGTTTGATAATTACAAAGTTTATTCAATATAGTGATATCACCATCGTTGTATAGGCCCAAACTAATTATATAAATAAATTGGATTTTTTTACTTTAAGTACATTGTGTACATGATTCTTTATTAAAGGGGGTGGGGTTTATAGCCTCAATCTAACCTGACATGTGGTCATAGATCCTCAATTCCAATACCCCAAACTTACTAATAATCTATGTGTACATGATTCTTTAATCATTTACCACTTATACCAAATCCAAACCATACTCAATTAACACACAAAACATCCACAAAACATGGTTCATTCAACACACAAATCATCTTCATGCCTTAAACCATTTTCACATTCTCAATTTACATGAATTATTCTAATTAACCCATTTATCATTCACATACCTTATCTATTCAATAAGATTACCCTTTTTAATCCATTTCTTATTAAACTTAACAAAATCATACCAAACAACCCCTTATTCCTAGTTAACAACTAAAAAAATTACCATTAGTTGCACTTCATAACCCAAACTAGCATATCAATACAATCATTATGGGATCTATGTCATAGAAATCTGATTCAACACTTATCGCTTTTAATTTCCATGTTCAAGAATGATGGAACACCCCATGGGTGTCCCTGTAACTAGTATAATAAACCTAAATTCATCCCATAGTGATCATGAAGGGTTTAACTCAACATTTAACCAATAAATTTACCAAATCCTACCAAAATCACCAAATGAACAATAATAAGAAATCACAAAACAACCAAATACACATAAAAAACATAAATACTATGGGATATAACTTGAAAACCACCTACCTTGGTTCCAAATATGAACGATCACTTAACCCCATCCTTTTATACATATTTAAACACCCTTGAAATCCCCAACCAAATATCCTATGAAAAAATAGGGGTTTGGGGATTCAGAAGAAGAAGAATGTCTACACAATACATAATACGAAAAAGAGAAGGAAGTGGAGTGTTAGACTCACCCATAGATTCGATTCACATCGAATAGTTCTCTAAATAGACTAGAAATGAAGGAGATTGATCCTCTAGAAGCCTTGGGCATTCTGGTTTGTCACACTGGCTGCTGGAGAAGAAATATGAAATAAAATTGAGTAAGGGTTCATAAATACGAAGGGGGGAAATGGTAAAATCCCACTTTTTAATGGGTATACAGTTTGGAAACACAATTAGTCAAATCATGTGCCAGTTGTGCACCACCCTCTATTCAAGTGGGGTTAGGCTACATGGTTACCTGGGATCCTGTATGGTTTGAAAAACCATGCACTGACTATATGGGATGGTTCTATCCAATCCTGCACGATTTTCCTTTTCCATTTCATCAATTTCTTCAAACCGTGCATCCATACTATAGGAAATCAATGTTAGGGCACATGATTACTACTAACTGTGTGTCAACCATGCAATATGCATTGGATGGCCCCATTGCCCCTTCTTTCATGTCCCGAACCCCAGGAACACCCTTGAGCCTCCATGTAGACTTGGTAAAAATTTCATTAACCATATGAAATATATTTAAACAATAATTTTAAATAATAACATGCCTCAAGGAAGTTCATGATCTTACATTTCATCTGTTTAAAATGAAACACCTGAAATAGAGGAGAGATTGTGTGCTTCTACCTCACCTGGAACCCAGACGAAGAACCTTGTTTGGTCATATATTACTTTAGAGATCTCATGTAAATGAATTTATGGGAATATAAAATGAAAAATGATGGAAATAATTAAGGCCATAAGGGTTCATATATTTTATAATAATAAACCCACATACAGACTCACAATATTTAAAACCACAAATTAAATATCACTATTTAATTTTTGTTTTAAATGAATCTTAAATATGGAGTATTTATTATTCATAAATATTTTATTTAAGGTAAAATTAATCAAATTTATTCATTCCCATGATTTTTGGTGTTTAAAATTATTAAAAATTGTTAAATGTTCAATATAAGGAAGAATAAGTAGATAAAAACATATTTTCCTCAAATAAAATCATTGTGTAGGGGTAACTTGGTTTTACCCTTATGTAGCTTCCATGAATCACGTAAGGGTACGGGGTTACCCTTACACATCATTTGAAACCAAGGGACAACCATTACACAGCTTAAACCCACCCTTATGCATCCTTTAAAAACACCAGGTTACCCTTATGTGAATCCCTTCTTACCTTTACATAGGTAGAATAAATGTGGATCTACCCTTATACAATCAATGGATTACTTTTACATGAATAGGTTTTACCCTTATACAGCCTTTAGAAAACCTATCCCACCCTTATTTACACCCTTCTTTACCCTTATGAAAATGGGGTTTACACTTATGCTAGTAGAGGAAACCTCAGGGTTACCCTCACGTAGCATAAAAGCACCCTTACATAGCATATTTGTACCCTGACACAATCCGTCCCTACCCTTACGTAGCATATAGTAACCTTACATAGTGTATCTAAAAATGTTGTACCTTATGTAGATACCTATTTACCCTTACATAAATCATATAAAAAGGTTTTTACCCTTATGTAGCCTATGGAAATGAGGCTTTACCCTTATGTAAGGTCTTAAAAACCCATTTTACCTTTACATAACACCATATAACTTAAGTGAGGGAAATTTTAATTAAAGAAAAAAATATTCTCACATAAAAATACTTGTAGAATAAAAATAAAATAGTGGGGTTTAATTACAATTAAAAATTGAGAATTTTATAATTCTTCCCCTTTAACGACTTCTCATCCTCGATAAGTATCTCTAGTGGTATTTTTTGAAAAACTTAGGCCATAAAAATTTAATATCAAAATCCTACTCCCACATCTACTCCTAGATCCTTCCATGCCTCCATAAAATCTAGACAAGTGGTATTGTGTTCCCACATATAAATTTCTCACTCTGATCCATAATTTACACTAAACACTCCTCATAAGATGAATATGGATTCAAATCAATCTCCTTATAGTTGATGACATGTGTAGGATTAGCCATGTACATCTATAACCATGACACATGTAACATGTCATGCATACCTTGGTAGAGATAAGGAATATATAGATTATATTCCAATTTCCTAACCCATTTGGTGATCTCAAATGGTCCAGAAAACATGGTTCTATATTGCCTTGCATCCTCAGATGTTAGTTCCCTAACAGAAGTGAAACTCTCAAGAAAAACCATTCAACCATAGAAAACTACAAGGTTCATATCCTCCTGTATGGATATGATTTTTGCCTACTTTGAGTGGTCACTAACTAATTTCTAATAAACTCCACCCTCTCAGAGGTCTCCTTCACCAAGATAAGCTCAAAAATTGCCGCCTCAATCGCCATGTGCCAACACAACGGTGAGTTTCATGACCATCCATAGAGAGTGTTAAACAAAGATATCTATATAGAATACTTGAAAATATTTATTGTTAGAAAACTCTGCCATGTATAGGTTCACATATAAAGACCCGCCAAATTATAAATGACAATCTTAGAGCATATCCTCAGGTATAAAAATTATTTTCTCGGATTGTCTATCCATATGAGGATGGTATGTTGTGATCAATAACAACTAAGTCCCTAGGGTCTTATACAAGACCTTTGAAAACCATGAAATAAAATGTGTGTATCTATTATAAAAAATACTAAATTTAACTCTAAATAAGCACAAAATCTAAAAAATATAAAGATTTTCCATATCGTTCATTAAGCGAGTCTCTCAGATTGGTAAAAAGTGATCTAACTTAATCAATCAATCGGAAACCATCCATAAAACATCATGAATCCTCAGGGACCTAGGTAACCCTATCATAAAGTTTATCGTGATGTCCTACCACTTTTACATGGTCATAGGAAGTGGCTGAAAAAAACCACCAGGATGCTAGTGCTCTGGATTTACCCTATGGTAGGTAAGACATCGAGAAACATACCCAATAATGTCCCTCTTTATCCTTAGACACAATAGGTAATGCTAGAAGTCCTAGTACATCTTCATCAACTCAAGATATAATTAACATATAGAGGTATGAAATTACCCCATAATATTTTCTCTGATAGAATCCAGGAATACTAATCCCCCATGTATACGAACCACATCTTTGTCTAAAAATGACCACCCATGTATCAAATTGACTCCAGCTAGATGTTCCTTCATCACAACACACTCTGGATTAGTCTCCTATATACACTTTACCCATCCAACTAGATAAGGTGTGATCACTAGTGTATCACTAGTCATTAGTCCCATATCCTCATAAGAATCCATCTTACAGTCATCCAACAAGATCATCAAGTTCCACTACTCCTATGAAGTATTATCACTAAGATCCCACCCAACCTACATATTATGGCTAAGAGAATCCACAATGATGTTTCCTTTTTTTGGTGTATAATCCATCTTGAAGTTGAATTTTTTAAGATAATCTTCCCAACACCTCTGCCTTAGGTTCATGTCCCTCTATCTAAATATATAGAAAATGATATTGTGGTCAGTGTAGGAAAAAAATATCTTGATAAATAGATAGTGTCACCATCACTTCAGAGCATTAACCATGAATACTAAATCTAAGTTATTAGTAGGGTACTTCCCCTCATGGGTTCATAACTAATGTGACCTAGAAGATACTATATAATCCCTTAATATCAACACCACTCTCAAACCACTGCATGATAAATCATAGTATACTTCATATCTGATCCTAGTCTTGGTAGGTGTTAGAACTTGAAGTCAATCTACTCTTTATCTCGATAAATGCTTCTTTACACTGGACTAACCACTAGAAAATCACTCCCTTCTTTTTCAATGTCATCATGGGTTCTAGTAATTAGTAGAAGTATTAGATAAAACATTAGTAATATCTTACTAAATCTAAGAAGATCCTGATATTGAAAATATTCTAGGGATGTGTCTAGGACATCACTACCTCCAATTTCTCTAGATCCATGTATATACCTGTCTCAGACACCACATGAACCAATAACCTCACTTATTGAATATAGAAGTCTCACTTCAATATTTTGGCATAAAGGCAATGTGCTCGAAGCATAATCAGAACTATCTCAATATGTATGACATGCTGCTCTTATGTTAGTAAGTAGATGAGGATGTCTTCAACAAACACCATAACAAAAGAGTCCAGTTGAGGGTGGAATATATTTTTTTACGAGGTCTATGAACACTTATGGTGTTTTATTTAGTCCAAATAGAATAACTAATTACTCATACAACCCATACCTTCTCTAAAACATCATCTTTGAAATGTACTCCTCTCTAACTCACAAATGGTGATAGCCCAATTGAATATCAATTTTGGAGAACCACTATGCTCCCTATAACTGGTAAAAAAATTAATTGATCCTTGGTAAAGGATATCTATTCTTAATTTTCACCTCATTCAACTTCTAGTAATCAATGTAGAGTTTAAGAATACTATCCATATTATTGTAGAACCACACAAGTGCACTCTATAGTGAAATATTTAGTCTCATAAAGCCCTTCTACTCCAAGTCATCAAGATACACCTTGATCTCCTTATGTTCAGCTAGTTTTATATGCTAAGTGGGTATCGAAATGATCTATGCACCTGAAAAGTGATCTATCTCAAAGTTAAATCCTCTATCAGGAGGAAGTCCTATGAATTCATATAAAAATAATTCCTGATAGAGATCCATTATTAGAGGGAAATATAATGGTAATACCACTAATCCTACTAAAAGAGCCAATCCCACCATCTATGTTGCGATTGTTTTGTGCTGACTCAAGTCCAGACTAAATTTTCCTGCTCCCAATTCCCACTATCCAATTATCTCGAACTTCTATCCATTTGAAAAATTGAATGAAAAACATATATGATATAAATTAATGTGATATCAGAAGATGGAATGCTAATCCATTCCAAGAATTACATATAAGGTCATCATCTCTAGAATCATAAAGTCCCATAGATTTCCATAGATGAAAACAACTATAGAAAACTCTAGGCATTGATAGATATGGTCAAATTTTGTTCCCAAAGGTGCTTCAAGGGAAACTAACTCAGAGGATAACTTGATCAGTAGGTCAATTCCAGAAACTAATTGGGCATATAAAAAAAATGAAGAACTAGTATCAAATAATGAAGTAGATAAAGAAGATGTGATCAAAAATTTACCTCAAACAATAGATTTCCCCTCTCCATAATTATCTGAAGTATGATCCATTACATACACATGGCCTTCCCTAGCTTTATGACCTTATCCATGAGACACATGAATAGTTTGAGTCATTGTTTGAGTCTATTTCAAAGGACCCCAACCAGATCCATTATTCCTCGACCACATATACTTCCCCCTTTACAAAATCCCAAACTCAAATACCTATGAAAAAATTTCTAGATATGAACCATCTTGATAAACTACTAGAACTTTCTCTTAGGTGTTGAGAGGGCCTTGAGGTAGTGTCCAATATTCCCACAGTTGAAGCACTATGGGACACCCCTTTAGGGGACTAAAGAAACTAAACTCTGCTACACCTTCGTGCTACTAATATGTTTCATGTCCCTAACCTTCCTCCTTTTGAAATTAAAAGAGGTAATCATGGTAGTAGTAGGAGGTCCTCTCATCTAAGTAGTGAAGGGTAGAAAAATAATAACTGCTCAACCCTCCTCTAAGATCCTATTTATGGTTACAACCATATGTAAAACTTCTAGGCATAATTCTAGGTTGAAGCTTTGAACCTGATGTATGATATTGAGATGAAGTCTAATCTCAAACTTCCTAGCCTTCTAATCATAATTCCTGGATAAAAGAGGTGCAAAGAAAATAATCATTATAAAATGAGTGGAGTAGGCATACACTTTCATGGAACTCTATTATATCTCTATGAACTCTTGAACTCGGTCAAAATTTATCATATAGGGAAATAAATCCCAAAGAATATGTCCTTGAAGGCCTCCTAGGTGAGACCCTTAAATCTTCCATCCCATCCCATGAATACCTACTAATACATAGTAGGTCCTTATAGCATAAAAGATGCTAGCTTAACCTTTCTATCAGTTAGCGTCTCAATGAGGTTGAAGATACCCTCGATGATATCCACCCAGTTCTCAACATCCTATAGTCTACTGATGACCTAGATAGCTAGAGGACACTATAGATAAAAATCCTTAGTGTGGTCGACCATGGATCTTGGTGGAAAGGCTCTCAGATGGGGTGGGCCGACTGCCTGCATTACTGGAGTAGGTGTAGGAATGTGCTCTGGAGCACCCTCCTACTTAGCTGGTGGTCCAACCAAACATCTAAAAGGTTGAATCTTCTATAACAGAAGTAAAATTAGAATCATAAATAGATCCTAAAAATTCTAAGGTATCACACAAGTTTCTCCTAGGAGTCTATCCATAACCCAAGGTGTTCCCATCATAGAACTAAACCCGGTTTTTTCCATACACATTAGTCACAATCATCATATATATTAACATAATAACATGATCAATTCAAAACAATAAATCTAAATAAAAATATATCATAACAATATGGAGAACAGATATACCACACAATCAGATAAACTATCCTTAACAGACTACAAAATTCAAGGTCTTAAATCAAATAACTATTATATAACATAACTATAGGTATATTTATGGCATGTGGGTATATGTTACAAGTCATGATGCAATAAATATCTTGAAATATCATAAAAATTATAACAATAATATAATCCATGGTAACTCAGAGGTCCATTACACATGAGTTGATTAGGCACATGTAATCTCCCATACCTAAGTTCCACACAACTACCTAATTTATACCATGTCATAGGTTATTAAAAAAAGAAAAAAAGAAACTAGGCTTTGATACCATTTTGTAACACCTCGACTTGAACCACTAGGTCTAAGCTGGAGGGTCACATGACCTCACACATGACTCCCCATAAACAAGAGGATTCTGACTAGTAGTGAGGGTGTCTAAGTATATTAATGGGGATACTATACCCTAAGTATCATGTCATAGTAAAAATAAATAAATAGAATAATAAATAATATTATGATTAGTGAATCATGTAAAAACTAAATAATTAAAAGGGAATACATGTCATACAACAAATAAAAAGATCCCAAAGTATCAAGATAAACCAAAGTATAAAGAGTAGATAAAAAAATAAATAAAATAGTGGGTCCTAAAAAGTCTATCCCAGTCTACTACCAGCTCTATTTTCCTCCACTCATTCATCAACCACATGGACTTTTTCCTTCACCGAATCCCTAGTCATGAAATCTACAAGTGTACTGAAATTCCCGAGTAGGGTGTGAGTACAAGACTCAGTAAGACACCAAAAATGTGTCCTTAA
Organism: Viscum album; assembly: GCA_963277665.1. NCBI lineage: Eukaryota > Viridiplantae > Streptophyta > Magnoliopsida > Santalales > Viscaceae > Viscum > Viscum album. The sequence continues at coordinate 180,066,312 of OY728146.1, read as the reverse complement.
CCATATGTGATAAAGTATAATAGGATTATTATATGATAATAATAAATACGTAACATGTATAACAACATAAAATCCATAACCGAGTGGTTATGAACTAAACAATACACTACAAACCCTTAGTTGTACCTACTTCAGCTCCATTCCATAAGGATAATCATGGAAAGTCAAAGTGAGCATGAATAAGCCACTAGGATTGTAATACATATCCAAGTAGTCTCAAGGATTTGATTTAGATTATTCCCTAAGATAATTTCATCCTAGATCCATCATGGTTTAGGCCTCCAGAACTTCATACCCCATCTATGCCTTGGGTTAGGCCACCAGACCATTATTTTCCTAACACGCAACCTTGAGTTATTCCCCTAGACCATCATTCCCCTACCCTATTGTCAAGTCCATCATTATCATCATCAAAATATGTGAACACTCCCCAATAAGGTATAATCAACACATGATGGTAAACCTATATCAAGTACTAATAGTAACCTCCAAGTCATAGTAACACACATACATGGTAGATCATATAAGGCAATCATAGTACATCATTGTGAGAAAATTTTAGCAATACATAACAACATGTGATCACATTAAAACATGGAAATGAGATACTCTATCAATATTCATGGAACTAAATATCATAATGGGTCTTATGGGACACACACCCACACCCACATGCGATCACAATCAAGCATGAATATTATATATTCCAAAAAAAAAATCATAACATGGAAACATGTGAAAGTGAGAGCCCCAAAAGGTAAGTAAATTTCTACCTCAAAGTCATCAACATAAATGTCAAGGATAAACCACCTTGAGTGGTTTGAAAGTTGGAGTAGAAACCTCTAAAACCAAGAACATATTCTCCCAGTACTTATTATCATAGTTGTCAACACATCAATGTTCAAGGTTCATCAAGGGTTACTATAATCAAAACCTACTGTTTTATTTAAAAAAGAAATAAAATATCACATGATTTAATAGATTCTATCTTCTAGATAATCTATGAATTATCAAAATAATCCAACACATGTGATAGAAATTTATTCCTCAAATAATAATAATAAAACCACATGTGATAATACTCCATCACTATAGAATATTATGTATGTGATAATCCTTTATCATTATTCTTTGATATTCCAGTATAAAAATTATTTTATCATATTTGATAATCCAGAATAATAATTATTTTACCATATTTGATAATTTAAATATTATTATCATCTTGGAACTATTTATCCTTAATTTTCCATAAGCTTGAGATGAATAATTTCACAACATGGTTATGAAAAAGGTTTTATGGAAATTCACCTAGGTTTTTATCATCTTAAAATGAAACACTCATAAAAGAGAAGAGATTGTGTGGTTTTTCCTAATGAGGAACCCTGATAAAGAACACCATTTTGTCATATAAGACTTTATATATCTCATGTAAAGGAATTTCTTAGAAGCTATGACACAAAATTATAGACAAAAATGAATGGTTCAAGGGTTTGAATATTTTAGAATAATAAATCCACATATAATTTCATGATATTGAAAATCACAAATTAACTATCACCATTTAAATTGTGTTTTACCAAAATATTGAATACAAAGTGTTTATTCTTTATAAATATTTGAGTTAATGGAATGTGAATCAAAGGTATTCAATCCCATGGTTTTTGGCATTTAAAGTATTTGAAAAAGGTTAAGGGGTTGATGTGAGGAAGAATAAGTATAGAAAACAGATTTTTCTCATAAAAGGAGTTGTGTAAGTGTAACTTAGTTTTACCCTTACATAGCTCCAATGGATCATGTAAGGGTAGAGGGTTACCATAACACATCCTTTGAAACCAAAAAAATACCCTTATACAACTTCAACCTTCCCTAACATAGCCTTTTAAAACACCGGGTTACCATTACTTGAAGCCCTGCTTACCCTTACACAAATAGAAGAAACTTTAAGCTACCTTTATGCTAACCTTGACTTACATTTACACAAAAAAGGCTTAACCTTACAAGAAAATTAGAAAACCAATCCTAACCTTACATAAATCCCACATTACCCTTTTGTAAATAAGGTTTTCCCTTATGCAGGCATAGGAAACCTCTGGGTTACCATTATGAAAAATATAACTACCCTTACACAGCGCATGTGTTCCCTTACATAAAACATTATACCCTTACACAATGAAAACATACCTTTACCTAGAATATTATACCCTTACTAAAAACATATAAAAAGTTTTTACCCTTACGCAATGATCACGTTGTCGAGCGCATCAAATTAGTTGTTTAATTTTGACTAGAATTTCTGTAGTATAGCAGCAACCCTATGTCATCTCTCAAAGGAGCCTTAGATCATTGATTTAAAAAGAGGTTCTGATTATTAAAGTAAAAATGGGAATGGGGTTATGGAAAACTTGTAGTTTTATGATTTAATACACCAAAATAAATAGGAAAGTGATAAAAACAATGTGGAAGTTAACAAAAGTAATTAAACATGATCAACCTGGGGAAATCTTGTGATGTTCATCCTTCACCGCTTCAAGATATAGGGTTATGATATTTTAATCCCTGGTTTGTAACACCTAGAACCAGAATGTTACTATGTTTATACTAGTATACCTCTTAGGGTTCAGTTGGAAACCCATAATGATTCATCGGATACCACTGATGATTGGGTGATTTGTGTTCGACTTCATAATTGAAACTCACCGAGGCAACACATGAAGAACTCGATGTGCTGTCCATGTTTGTATGTTATTTAAATGTTTTATAGTGAATTGAAAGTAAATATCCATGATATTTTTTATGTGAGTTCAATTAAACAATATGAACCACACAAACACTATAATTAAGGGGGGGGGGGAAGAGGTGGTGAACGGTGTGTGAAACATCACATGAATGGGTACCCCCAAACATGATCATATGAGTTGATCATAACATACCGATACATAAATCAATAAAATAATAATATAGGATGATAAAAAACAACACAAAAACCTATAATTTAAAATACCATCCAAATATTACATGAATAAAGCTTGGGATTACATCACGTTCCTCCCTGGGTGATCACAAGGGGTTTAGAAATTCATGGGAGGGGAGGAAGAGGAAGATGTTGAAGTTGAAATTCCCATAGCCTCCATAACTTCTAGGTATGAAGGGGAGACAACTTTAAGACTCCAAAATGGTAAAATCTTTACTCTTAGTCTAACTACCAAATGAGGTTCTCAAGGTGTTCTTTTATAGGTAAATTGGAAGGTGGTTTTGAGCACATAGATTGTGTAAAACCACTTGGATCATAGTTTTCGGCCATAGACAGTCGAATATCCATTTGGAAAAAACTATAAAGTTGTATCCCCACTTTATTAATATCTACATTGAAAGGTTGGAATCAATTTGAAAAGTGTATTTAGAGATAAAGACAGATTGCAGAATGCCACTTTTGAATTCTCACAAATTCGGTGTTCTGGATAGATCAGGTCAATTGGGAACCTTTCTGAAAGAACTGGGATTGGTTTTATTCATAAGATTTGTATACCATTATATTTTGGACCATAATAAAACATATGAGACCATATTTATGCACTTAATTTTCTAAACAGGCAAAACAATGGACATGTCTTCATGGATCCATGCATTATTGGCCCATTTTTCTTCTACTTCATCATGGGCCCTCCAAATCATCTCCTCCTACATTAAAATCATAAAAACAAGTAACATTGAAAATTTTAATAGTGATAAAAACAAAATAATGGAATAAAATATGAATTTAAATTTGTTATTATTTTTATAATTTTCAATAAAAAACAATTTTAGCACAATGGTGTAAGGGTGAAAATGAAACAGTGAATCGTGGTACGATCACACCCCCACACCTAAACATTTGAACTCCTGGGAAAAGTATAATATCCTAATAATGTATCATTCATAAATCAAAGGTGTGAAAACATACAAGATTCTTTTGAAATTAAATTCATCATGTCTCGTTTATGGAATCAATTTTCCTATCATTTTTCTTTTCTCACATTCAAATTTGTTAAACTTCATTTGTTCACCCATGAAACATGTCGCAACCTACCTCACCTAAAAAATTTCCTCTTCATTAAAGGAACATATAAAAGTGGATTTATTCTCTTTTTCTATAGTTCATGTGATATTACCATATTATTTCCAAGATTCTAATTTCTCTACTAGAAGAAACTATTGTACTACTCAAGAGGACTTCCAACATGTTGTTCTGAGGTTCAAGGGTTGGTAGGATTAAATGTTTAACAATATGAGGAAGAAGAGAAGTGTTTGATCTCTTATGTACAAAACATGTCAAAATTCAGCAAGTGTTCACAATAAATGTACACACTCAACCCCTCACAAAGTGTATCACCTCTAACTCACTCCCCCCATTGTCTATTTTTGTGGGTCACAACCAAGCAGTGAATAATAATGATTAAACATCCTCTTTTCTCCATTTTTTTATTTTGTTCTATTTTTTTCAATGTACAAAAATATTTTTTTAATGTATAGTTTTTTTGGAGATAAAGAGGGAAAAATGTGTAAAACAATGATGTAATATTTCTTGTGAACCCATTGCCCAAGGAAAATGTAGGCACCCTTTATATCAACCCATAACAATGATTATCTCCCCATAATTCCCATGGAAACACCCTCTCTCCCACACTTGATGAAAATAAAACAAAAATATACATAAGATATGGGTAGTTAGGGATATATTAGCTTGTAATATGGCTACCTAACAGGCATTTCATGGTCTCTAAGGCTTAAGAAGGATAAAATGTAAAGGTGGATGAAAATAGAGTATAATTGTACAAAGGTATTTTTAATGAACAATTTCCTCTATCATGAAGATAGAATACTTGAATTTTATGGTTTTAAATAGAATCAAGGAAAGTTCTAGTTTCTCTACATGACCTGAGACTCTCAGTAAAGTGATTAAAAGGAAGAATATGCAATAAAGGGCTTAGAATGTCTCTTAGGTAAGAGATTAAAATATTGGTATGTGCTAATGAGGCATGGGATTCAAAAATACATCAAACACATAAGAATGATTTGAAAATAAAAATTCTAGAAAAATATTCCATATCAACATTCATTTGATTTTTTATTTCCAAAAACAATGGAATTTTCCACACAATCGAGTCATGCATGAAAAATGATTTTGGATATTCTTTTTAAGATCAATTATTATATAAAACAAAAAATAAAGAAATAAAAAATGAAAAAACAATTTTCTATTTTTTTAATTTTTTTAATTAATTTTTTTGTTTAATCCTAACTATGACATGTCACCCTCCCCCACACCTAAAAGTTATATTTTACTCAATGAAAGTATTTTAAATAAATTGACAATAAATAAAGGTATAGAGAAGGGATATCCTGATAAATGGTGTCATGTGTGGAACCTATCAGTTGGATTTCCTCCATGAGATGCTTTGGAAAATCCTCATATAAGTGTTTGAGCCTCTACCCATTGACAATAATCCACTGTCCACTCTTCTCATGTAAAACCTGTATAGCACCAAAAGGGTAAACCTCAGTAACTGTATAAGGACTGAGCCATCGGGAGTGAAGCTTACCTAGGTGGAACTTTAGCTTGGAATTGTACATGAGGACCTTCTCACCAATATGGGACTTCTGCCGATGAATCATGCGATCATGGATATCCTTTGTCTTCTCTTTATAGATCCGAGAGTTCTCATATGCATCATGTCAAATTTCTTCCAAATCTTGAATCAGTAGCTTCCTATTCTCACCTGCATATGAAAGATTCAGATTACATTATTTTACAGCCCAATATGCATGGTGTTCTACCTCCACTAGGAGGTGAAAATCCTTTCCAAACACAATTATATATGGTGACATTCCGATTTTGGTTTTAAAAGCTGTATAGTATGTCCAAAGTGCATCATCCAAGCGCAAACTCCACTCTTTCCTATTGGGTTGTACAATTGTTTCCAAGATTCTATTAACTTCCTGATTTGAGATTTATGCCTTTTCGTTAGTTTGGGGGTGATATGATATAGAGACTTTATGATCAACCCCATATTTACGAATCAGATTTTTCATGTTGCAATTGAAAAAATGTGAACCTTAATCACTAATGATGAATCTCGGTAAACCAAACCTACTAAAAATTTGAGACCTCACAAAATCAACAACCACTCGAGAGTCATCAGTCTTGGTGGAATTTTATTCCACCCATTTAGATACATAGTCAATATCCAATAATATGTACAAAAATCCAAATGAATTTGGAAAAGTCCCCATGAATTCAAGGCCCCATGCATAAAAAATTTCACAGAATAACATGGGATGTTGGGGGCATTTCATTCCTCTTGGAGACATTCCTTGTGAATTGACAACGACTTCAAGACTTGAAAAATATATGGGCATACCTATAAAATGTTGACCAATAAAGTCTTGATTCAAGGACCTTTCAAGCTGTATGTTGAGAGCCAAAGTGCCCCCACAGGACAAGGTGTGGCAGAAGGTCAAAACAGAGGTAAACTCATGGTTAGGGACATGCTGGCGAACTACATGGTCACCACAAATTCTCCAAAATATGGGTCATCCCAAATGTACCACCAAGAATCATGCTTAAGTCTCTAGGATTGTGAAATGATGAAATCAATGGGAACCCCAGATGTTGTTAGAAAATTCACAATGTCCGCATACCATGGGGTATGGTCCACAACATCACAAAGGTTCTCATGTGGGAAGAATTCTCCAATGGGGAGGGGTGTGTCAAAATGATGGTCCAATGGTGGGGAAATCCTACTAATGTGGTTTTCTACCACATTTTCCACTCCTCTATTATCTCTAATATCAGATTCAAACTCCTGGAGGAGGAGCATCCACTGAATGAGGTGGGGCTTAGCTTCAGGTTTCTTTAGGAGGAAAAAAATGGCAACATGATCAGAAAAGACAATGATTTTTGACCCAATAAGATATGAACGAAATTTTTCAAGGAAATAACAATAGAAAGAAGTTATTTTTTAGTGGTTGTGTAGTTTTCATGGGTAGGTTCAAGGGTACGAGAGGCATACACAATTTCCTGAGGAGCTTTCTCAACCCTTTGCGATAAAACTTCCCCAACTACAAAGTTAGAGGCATCACACATAATCTCAAAGGGGATATCCCACCTTGGTGTTTGGATGAAGAGAGGTGATGTGAGACTCCTTTTTAGAAAATTGAAAGCATCCTCACAATTTTTATCAAACACAAACTCAGAATCCTTTTGTAATAACCAGGATAAGGGAAGTGCGATCTTAATGATGTCTTTAATGAATCGGCGGTAAAAACCAACATGAACCAAGAATGATCACACCTCACAAACACATTTTGGATATGGAAGGGTTGAAATTAATTCAATTTTTGATTTATCCACTTGAATTCCTTCTTTTTAAATAACATTCCAAAGAACTATCCCCCATACAACCATGCAATAACATTTCTTGTAATTTAATACAAAATCTTTTTCTATGCAATAGTGGAGGATAGAACCTAGTGGAGCCAAATAGTCATCAAAGGAAGTTCCATAAACTGTGAAATCATCCATAAAAACTTTCATGCAATTCTCTAGGTACTCATAAAAAATGCTCAACATACATCACTGAAAAGTACCAGGAGCATTACATAGAACAAATGACATCCTTCTGTATGCAAATTTGCCAAATGGATAGGTACATGTTGTCTTTTCTTGATCCTCAAGAGATATATGGATTTGAAAATAACCCAAATAGGCATCAAGGAAACAATAATTGGACTTACTATCCAATCATTCTAGAATTTGGTCAATGAAAAGTAGATGAAAGTGTTCCTTCCATGTGGCTTGATTCAGTCGACGGTAGTCAATATAGACTCGCCAACTATTTTGCACACATTTTGGAACCAATTCATTCCTTTCATTTGACACAACTGTTATTCCTATTTTTTAGGCACAATTTTCACTAGGCTAACCCATTTACTATCATATATAGGATAAATGATCCCCGCATCAAGTAATTTACTGACTTCTAATTTCACAACTTCAAGGAGAGTGGGATTAAACCAGCGTTGAGATTTTCTGATAGGCTTAAACTCATCATACAAAAGTATATGTTGCATACAAATAGAAGGTCTAATATTGGGAATATCATCCAATGTCCATCCTATTTCCTTTATACACTCTCTAAAAAGGTTGAGTAGTTTTGATTCCTGTTTTTGAGAGAGGTTATTGGCAATAATGATGGGAAATTGGTAAATAACCTCAAGATAGGCATATTTTAAATTAGATGGAAGTGGTTTTAATTAAAACACTGGGGGTTTTTGGACTGAGGGAGGGGATTTATGGGGAGTGAGGTCCATTAAACTATCTATCTAATCATGTTTATTCTCTAAGGATAGAGAATCTATTGAAATGAGATTTGCAGAATCATCGACGATCATGGGTACCTTAGAATGAACACACTCATCAACTAAAGCACAAAATTTACACTTTTCACAACCCAAACAAGACTCAAAACATGAATCAGAACTCAAATAATCCAAGGGTGAAGAAGAGGAAAATGAATCATAGTATGGGTTGAGGAGAGAAGTGTGTGTGTTCATCATTTGAAAGCACTTCCATCGAATATATAGGAAGAGTGGAGTGCTCTTAAATAGGGTGTTTCATAGCCTCAAGGATGTTAAACCTTACCTTTTCTCCTCCAAACTCCATGGAAAACATACCATTGTGAATGTTGATGATCGTATTTTATGTTTTGAGGAATGTCCTCCCAAGTATGAGAGGGTCATGTCCTTGAGTTCAGGCATCTTCCATCTCAAGAAGTTAGAAATCAGTGGGGAAGATGAGATTCATCACTCTTACATGGACATCCTCAATCACTCTTGTTGGATGCATAGTACTCTGGTTAGCAAGTTTCATGATAATTCCTATTGGTTGAAGTTCTACAACTTGTAGATAAGTATACACAGAGTGAGGCATTACATTAATGGAAGCACCTAAATTCAGCATAGCATAAAAAAAAAAGGTATCCCCTATGGTACACAGTATCGTGAATGTGCCCAGATCCTTGCATTTAGTTGGAATTGCTGTTTGAATTAAGGTCGAGACATTACTTACCAAGTTTACTCTCTCATTTCCCTTCATCCTTCATCTATGGGTGAAAAGTTCTTTAAGAAATTTGGCATAACGTGAAATTTTCTTGACTGCATCTGATAAAGGAATATTAACTTGAACTTTTTTAAATGTATCCATTATTTAATTATCAATCTCATTATCAAATTTTTTCTTAGATTTAGAGAGTCTTTGGGGGAGAGGAAGAGTAATGTATTGTTCATTTGTATCATCAATGATAATTTTATTTCCCTTTTTTTATTCATTGGAATCTTTTATGGGTGGATAAAGAGTGTTTTCAAGAGGGGGACATACCTGTTGCATAGAATTAGTAGAAGGAGTAACTTATTTACCACTATGATCTGTAATTTCACATAAATTACATTTTTACTTTGAATTAGAAATGGGTTGGGATGATAGTTTTCCAGAACCTTGCATCTTAAGCTCACTGATGGTGTTCGATAATTGTCCCACTTGAGTTCATTGGTCTTGAATTGTCGATTGTGTGGTCTGTTGGAACTGGAGATTCTGGTTTTCCATTTGTTTCACCATATCCTCATGGCTTGGTTCAAATTTTGGATGAGTAGGATGTTTTTTTTTTGAGAATTTGAAGGATATGAAGGTTTCATACCTTGGCCTCGTGGATACCAATTCTGCTTGGTGTAGCTTGAGTTTCCTCCTTGTTGGTACTGGGGTTGTGCTTGCCACCCATGGTTTGGATTTGGCCTGAATTGTTCCTGATTTAAGGGAGGTTCTTGTTGGAATGGACACCCTGGGAACATGACTGCACAAGACTCAGGTTAATCTTGAAGTTGTGGGCACTAGTTAGAAAAATGAGTATTGTCAGAACAAATACCACAATGTAATGGAACATGATGAGATTGTGAGTTACCTTGTGCTTGAGATAATTGCCTTATAAGGGTATGCATATCATCAAGCTTGTTATCTACCTTTTATTATAGGGATGAATTACTTTCCTCATGAACTCCTAGGCTTGGTGCAATAGCTTGTGTACCAAATTTTTGTGCATTTCGAGCCATATTCGCTATTAGGTCATGAGCAGCGGAAGGAGTTTTATCAACCAAGGAACCACTAGCTGCCACATCAATAATTCCATGATACATGGGGATAATTACATTATATAAGTATTGTATTAATATTTTTTTCACTAATTTGGTGGTGGGGGAAGCTTGATCAAAGTCATTTGAATCTCTCCCAGTATTCATGAAGGGTCTCTCCTTGTGATTGCCTAATGCCACAAATTTCATTCCTAATTGATGCATTTCGGGAGGCATGGAAGAAATTCTATAAAAATAGTCTTTTTAGGTAATTAAATCCCCCAATCTTGGTAGGAAAATAGTATATCCAATCTTTGGATACACCATCAAGGGATAAAGGTAAGTCCCTAAACTTAATTAAGTCCTCAGACACATTTTGGGGTTTCATGGTGGAGCAAACTATGTGAAACTCCTTAAGGTGTTTATGAGGGTCCTCACCGGGAAGACCATGGAATTTAGTAATAAGGTGGATGATGCCTGATCTCAGTTCAAAGTTGGATGCTTCTTCAGGATATTGGATGTATGCAGGTTGGTACTCCACATCCGGGGTGGTCAGTTCTTTTAAGGTTCGATTATTTGCAACCATGTTTTCTTGGGTTTGATTGGGTTAAATTTTTGATTAGTTAATGGACACTTGAAGTTCCAAAAGGGGTTCCTAAATGTTACTTTATTTACATTATCTAGATTCCTTGATTTTTTAATGGAGTGATTTTTCAATTTCACAATCAAATTCAAGTAGTGTTTCTTTACCAGATCTTGTCATGGAACAATGATGTCCAGTTTGATTGATTGATTGATTGTTGTTTTTTTTTAATTTTTTTATGGAATATGAATGAAATAAAAATACTTAAAGAATTAAAGGAGGAAAGAAAATATAATGTTATACTACAAAATTAGAGAGAGATATGGAGAAGAATAAGAAAGAGAGAGAGAGAGAGAGAGGAAGAACACACAGAAACAACCAAAAATAGAAACAAAAAACCAAAACAAAAACAATCGAATGAGGGTGGGGTATTAAAAGGGGTACTAATTAATAATTAAAATAAATAAATAAATAAAAGGAAATAAAAGAAAAAAAAATGATCTTGGATCTCTGGCAATGGTTCCAAAATATGATCACGTTGTCGAGCACGTGAAATTAGTTGTTTAATTTTGACTAGAATTTCTACAGTATAGCAGAAACCCTAGTTCATCTCTTGACGGAGCCTTATATAATTGATTTAAAAATATGTTCTAATTATTAAAGTAAAAAGGGGAATGGGTTTTTGTAAAACTTTGAGTTTTATGATTTAATACACTAAAAGAAAGAGGAAAGTGATAAAAATAAGGTGGAAGTTAACAAAAGCAATTAAACATGATCAACCCGGGGAAATATTCTGATGTTCATCCTTCATCGCTTAAAGAGATAGGGTTATGATCTTTTAATCCTTGGGTTGTAACAACTAGAACCATAATTTTACTAAGTTTATACTAGGATACCTCCTAGGGTTCAGTCGTAAACACACAATGATTCATCAGATACCACCGATGATTGGGTGATTTGTGTTCAACTTCATAACCGAAACTCACTGAGGAAACACACGAAGAACTCAATGTACTATCTAGGTTTTTATGTTATTTAAATGTGTTACCATGACTTGAAATTACATGGACATGACAGTTTTTATGTGAGTTCAATTAAACAATATGAACCACATAAACACTACAATTAAAAGGGGGGGAAAGAAGTGGTGGACGATGTGTGAAACATCATATGAATGGGTTACCCCAAACATGATCATATAAGTTGAGCATGACATACCAGTATATAACTAAATAAAATAAGAATAGATGATGATGAAAAACAATAAACAAACCCTGAATTTAAAATACCATCCAAATATTACATGAACAAAGCTTGGGGTTACATCACGTTCCTCCCCGGGTGATCACAAGGGGTTTAGAAATTCATGGGAGGGGAGGAAGAGGAATATATTGAAGTTGAACTTCCCATAGACTCTAGAAATTATAGGGATGATGGGGAGACACCTTTGTGACTCCAAAATGGCAGCACCTTACCTCCTGGTCGAAATCCCAAATGAGGTTCCCAAGGTGTTATTTTATAGTCAAATTGGAAGGTGGTTTTGAGCACACAGATTGTGTAAAACCACTTGGCTCATAGTTTTCGGCCACTATAAAGCTGAATATACCTTAAAAAAAATATAAAGTTGTATCCATACTTTCTAAATATCTCCACCTAAAGTTTTGAATCAATTGGACAAGTGGATCTGGAGATAAATACAAATTACAGAACGCCACTTTTGACTTCTCACAAATTCGGTGTTCTAAAAAGATCAGGTCAGTTGGGCCCCTTTTTGGAAGAATTGGGATTGTGTTTATTCATAAGAGTTGTATCCCATTATATTTTGGACCATCATAAAAAATACGATCCCATTTGGATTCACGGATTTTTTTAAATAGGAAAAACAGTGGATAAGTCTTCATGGATCCATGCAATTTTGGCCCATTTTTCTTCCACGTCATCATGGGCCCTCCAAATCATCTCCTCCTACATTGAAACCATAAAAACAGGTAACATTTCCAATTTTAATAGTGATAAAAACAAAATAATGGAATCAAATATGAAGTTCATTTTTTATTATTTTTATAATTTTCAATACAAAATAATTTTATCATATTGGTGTAAGGGTGAAAATGAAATAGTGAATCATGGTACAAGCATGAAACAACCTATTTACCATGAAGTAACTCATATAAAAGGGTTTTACCCTTACACAACCTATGGAAATTAGGTTTTACCCTTATATATGGTCTTAAAAACCCATTTTACCTTTATGTAGCACCATGAAACTTAACTAAGGGTGATTTTTATTGAAGATAAAAAAATATTCTCACATAAAAAGACTTATTGAATAAAATTACAATAGTGGGTTTTGAGTACAATTAAAAAATGATAATAGTAAAAACATAAACATGTTTGTATCTATTATAAATGATAATTCATGAGAGTTTTTTAGAAAATATTATTGGGAAATGTTTTACTCACCCCTTATATGCATAACATGATGTGCATTTATACTGGGAGTGGACACAATTGGTTTTAACGGGTTAAGGACACCAATTTTAACCAGCCAATTATAAACCATTTACATTAATATAAAAACAAAAACCAAATGATTATTGTCCTAAAATCATATTTATTATGACCCATACACCACACACATGGTTCTAGAATCATTTTATCATAAATATACATTAAAATTCAAGTAAAAAACACACACATAGAATCTAATGATTTAGTGTCTTTTAAAATTAGTTAATATTTGATAAATTTACAAAAAAATACATCCATTACTTCAAAAAATTATTCATAATAATTTTATATACACACATCATAGATATTTCATTGTATATTATATCCTAGGGATATATATAAACAAATAAAATAGGTGATATAATATCCAAATAATAGATAAATCATGAGAGATATCAAAGTTTTAGGTGTGAAATCTCATGTAGTACATCATAAAGGAATTAAAATATCCGAATCATGCATTGTGGAATATAAGCATGAAATCATGACATAATAATGTGAAATCATAAAGGAATTATCACGAATTATGTAAATATAAATATGAATTATAACATAGGAATATGAAATGACATAAAAATTAGATACATATATAACCATAGGATATCATAAGCATAAGTCAAGGTTCTCTAACAAGACATCATAACATAATGGATCAGGCTCACCACCCATGTCCCATACATAGAATATCTTGAGATATAATTTTTTCCCAATGCATTGGAGGTCTATATAATTTTAGGATCACCCATTAAAATATAATATGTCCATAAATATGAATTAAATTTAGAAATTAAATAATTAAATTGACCATATATCAATAATACAACATAATATAATTAACCCATGAAAATAAAATGGGTTATCAAACAAAATTATGACATACATTATAGTAATCTTTAAAAAAGGAAGAGTGAATGATAAAAATAATGTAAATCCCCAATAATGAAAGTAAATTTCATAATTGGTGTCTAAATGGTGATACATAGAAAAAAACCAATAAAGAATCTTAATGAAGATTAGAAAAAATTATATTAAAAGAATAATAAATTTTCTTTACATTTTCATAATGTTTGGATAAACCATAATCACGTAAAAGATAAATAAATGAAATGAAAATAAAAAATAAAGGTTTATATGATGATTATAAGAACTCAGATCTTCTTTTCAAGTATGTTTTTCTCTTTTCTGGTGTTTTTGAGAAAAAGAGGAGTTTTTGGAAATTTTTTAAGTACAAATTGTGTACTTATAAGTACACGCCATGTACTCTTTTGCCGCACGTAGCCATCTGCTAGATGTGTAACGACCGAGCACATAGCCATGTGTGATGACCTAGAGACCACCTTATGCGGGGGCTGGTAAGGGAAAGTACATGTCGTGTACTTCTAAAGTACACACTGTGTACTTTTTTCTTTAAACGGACCAGGGTCACGTCTAATTGTCAAAAGCATCTTATTCTTTTCCTTATTTGAACAAGAGTGTACGTATGACGCCGATCCTTCCCTGAGCCCCTGATCGAGCATCCATTCTCCGAATTGAACTCTTTCGGTTGAGTTAGAATCGCATCAGTGAGTTCTATCTTCTTATTGAACCTCATTTCTTGATTTCTCATCTTTCTCAAGTTATCCCCAGTTTAACTTTTTTGAAGTTTTTGTATATATACAATGTTTTAAGTTTATTTAAGGCCTGATTTTCATGTATATTGATCATATGATGCTAAGGTAGGTGGTTTGTTCCTTTCTGTAGATAGTCTTTGAGTTATATGTGCAAAAGTTCCCAATACCCTTGATCGGGGTATTGTGTGTTTACGGTTTTAACCCTGTTTTTACCTACTATGTTTTATATTCTTGAGTAGAGGTCAATTGAATGTGAATAGGGTTAATTACTATTATATTGATGTCTTTCCCATGTTTGTATTGTTTATGACCATTTGGTCTTGCTTAGCCTGTTAGGCTGCTTTCTTTCCATTCCTAGTGCTGATCGGATGGAGTAATATTATTTATCTAACATGCTATTATGCTGTATACTCTTTATCCAAGTAGTTCTTGAGGTATACTTTGGACTTTATATATCACTGTGATCGATTGACTTACACAGGGCTATTAGAACCTGGTGTAGTAGACCATAGAGAGAATGGACGTTGAGGGCTTCTCCAGAGTGTCTGTTTACTGTTATGATGTGAGACCATAGGGGGAATGGATGTAAGTGCTTCCTCAAAGTGTCTATAGTTCCTCGATGCGGGCCATAGGGGGAATTGGATGTTGAGTGCTTCCCCAGAGCACCTTTTAGTTACCGATACGAGACTATAGGGGGAATTGACGGTGAGTGCTTCCTCAGAGAGTCTATGAAAAAGCTGAACCAGAGGGGTTAGACTGTGTGTACTTCCCATAGGGTTACTTGTGTTTGTTTTGGTTGGAACAGAGGGGTTAGGATGTGAGTACTTACCAGAGGGTTCCCTTCTTATGATTAGATGCATAATTGATATCTGATAATTGAATTCATTTAAAATTGTAGGATTGTTTACTTTTGAGTACTTCCTTGTTTACTGCTTCATTTTGATTATAGCCTGCCATATATATTCACTGACTGTTAGGTAGAAATCTTTGGGTGGTTGCCTAATGGGATTTAGTCTCACACCCTATTTGGGTCATGCTTTTGGGCCCAAACATATTGTAATGCCCCGACCCCAGCTACCCAGAGTCGGTGCATTACTTCGTAACATTGGCATGATCACAAAAGATCAAGTCTCGAAAGACCGATTAGTTTAGTAGCCTTGGAAACACTAGATACATTCGTAAACGTTACATTACATCATAAAGTGAAAAAATACAATAATAAAGTCTCCATAGTCCACACTCATATCCTCTTCTGACTATCCCTGCAGGTCATTCATAAAATACTTCTTCACATCCTGGAAAAATATTAAAACATTGAAAGGGGTGAGCTCAGATGCTCAATAAGGTTAACAATATAGCGGAAGCTTTCATAAATAAACATTAACATTTAAGGCAATGTATAACTAAAACAAAATCCTTTTAAACTTGAACTTCAACATAATATGGAAAAAGTAAAATGAGATAATGCCATTCACTTCTTCACATGGATATTCTACTGGTCGAATAATCACATGCAAAATCAATAACCACTTTCATAATGAGGGAATGTATAATGCCAGACATTCTGAAACACTTTGTCAAGGCCTCGGCCAAGACGTCTAAAATGGTTAAGGCCTCGGCCAAAACCATAAATCAAATTGGGAAAGGGCCTCGGCCAATTCCACGTCTAGTTGTCTCATGAGACCTACCGATGCATCGAGGAGCTATAGCGGGCTCCACCCGTCACTTATTAAGTCCAATACATTCCTCATATGAATAGGTTTAAACATATCATAAACCATAACATAATCGTATCACATAAAACATGCATAAAGGAAACATAACATTTCCATATTTCAATCACAAGATATCAATACAACACATTGATATAATAAAAACGCTTTCAAAACCATTTTCAATACCAAAATAAAAGAAAGTTAAAACTTTGTATTTATTTTTCATTAAAAAAAGATAGCTTGTAGAGGAAGCTGAAACTCAAATAATGGTCACGGCGGCGGAGAAGTCATTGTCGCCGCATAAGTACAGAAAGAAAAACATTCCCTTTTGTCGTTTAGCAAAACACTTCGTATAAAAAGATTCCTTTTGAATAAATGTAAAAGTCAAAGGGGTTTATACACCGTATAAAAGAAAGTTGTGTATAAAACCAAATATGCCTCAATGAAAGGGGATTGAGACGAAGTCCTTAAAAAGATCATTTTTTTTATAAAGTAGGTCAATTATGTGTATTCACTATAAGTACACATAAATAATGTAAAAATACAATATAAGACATAATAATGACATAATTTGAAAGTAGGAGATTAACCCAAAGAATAGAAATTGGGTTAAGAAGTTCCCTTACAATGATCATTTTTAAAGAAAATATATCTATTATGTGTATTCACTATATGTACACATAAAAAAAGTAAAAATAAAAAATAGGACATAATAATATCATGACATAATTTGAAAGTAAGAGATTAACCCAAAGAATGGAAGTTGGGTTAAGAAGTTCCCTTACCTCGTGTCTGACTTGACTCAACCGTTCTTTAACCTCCTGAATAATAAAATAGAGTTAATTAATATTTACTTAAGAACCTTTTTCATGTTCATTATTCCTTTTATATCCCTTATTACCATGTTATGAACATTATGTAATTATTTAAGTTAATAACGGTCATTTTGTCGATATTTGGTACTTGAGTCAACAATAAACTTCTTATAATTACAAGTTGTTTATGTGGTAGAATATCCATTATCTCCAGAATTATATTCATGATTTAGATGTCATATATATCTCATATATCCAGTATATACATTCATTTATAATATTACGTAACATTTAGAGGTAAGAAATGAAATGCACCGTTCATGGAGACGGTAAGCCGTACGTACGCATGAACGCTACTTTCATTTCAATTTCATATTTAATGGAACGAAATCATAATGATATAAATGTATAATATAATTCCAGTATAATATAGTGTATAATACCATTTAATCCATCCTTTATACATCCCACATATGGCATTAACGATTCAAATCACTTTGAGGGGGCGGTAGTCCGCACTTCCTAAAATGAAATTATCGCGTTTTACCCATAATGGAAATCATAAAGTATGCCATAAATTAGAAATACAGAAGCATAAGTAAAACATAAACATATTATATATCATATATAAAAATAGTGACATCTTAATGGCCACCTTTGAAGGTGTTATATGAGTGTTGAACAATCATCGTTTCGTGAGGCAGAAATTCGCCATCCACAGAAACCGTATGTTCTTTAACCATTAGATGTAGGTGTGTGTAATTGTAGCTCGAATCCTTCTTATAACAACATCCTAGTATATTGAGGATACTGGTGTTGTTACAAAATAAATGAATAAAAAGAGTTTAGGGGGTTGGAGAAGAAAAATAAAACAAAACAACATTAGAGAAGACATTACCTCAAAATCGGGTAACTCTTTTTGATTTGAGCCAAAGGCTTCCTTGGGAAGAGTTCTGCCCAAAGTGAGGCTTCTAGGAGTAAGAGGGGGAAGTTGGGAGAGTATTTGGGCAGAGGTTGGCCGATCCAAATGGCTTGAAAGTGTAAATGAGGTGGGAGAGGTGGGGGCCTTTTATAAGTGGAGAGGAGGGGCACTTTTGGAAAGATTGAAATGTTACATTATTACACATTGCTTTTCGGATTATAAAGGTCCCACACTTATATAATTCGTGGCTAAGGTGATAAGGGTTAGAAATATACTCATCCAATAGGCTTTGGACAAGTTTAAGCCTTGGATTTTGCATTATCTTCTCATTTTATTTAAATCGTTAAATAATGAGGTCATCGTTGCATCATAATGATGTCATAAATAATTTAATTTATTTAATGTCTAAAAATTATAAAAAAAAATACTATGATGTAGGAAATCTTTTTATCTTTCTAATGAATATTTATAATCAAAATTTGGACTTGTTTAACCTCACTTAAAAACTATTTTAGTAAAACAACTCATATTTGTGTCAATTTAATTTTAACATTAAATAAATATATATTAATGTCATTTTCCAACTAAAGTGGCTCCATGGGGTCCCCAAGTTGACCCATGGGTTGTCTTGGTCGGCCATGACTCATCCAATAGGAGTAGGACAAGTGTCATGCTCATCTCATATTATTAAAACATTATTTGTACCTTAAACTACACTAATTACCTCTAATCGCGATTAAGAACTTAAAAGTTACTATTCACCAAAAAATTATTTTAATCTCATTGAACCACATTTTACTTCTTAATTACAACTATGTATGTCGGATTTTTGAAAATCAAATCACAGAAGTGGTAATATTTCATTTAAACGAAAAATCAGTTATTTAAGTACCACTTAGTGGTTTCACTATTCATCAAAAATTGAAGTTTTTCAGAACAATGCCAAAATTTCACCCTAAGCTATAATTGATATTCCGAATCCAAAAATGAAGTCCATTTTGAAATATAAAATTTATATAATTTTAAAAAGTGGTTATTACTATTCATAACGGCTACTTTGATTAGTCACGGTGTTTTAGAACTCGAAGTTGCGTACAATGCAAGCTATTGCATTATTGAATGAGAAGCGTATCGTGGAAGCTCGGGGTGTTACATTCTCCCCTCCTTCAATAAATTGCGTCCTCGCAATTTGAAATTTTTTTCTTTGAAAATAAAAGGTTGAAAAGAGAAAATACCTTTGAGGAAAACCCACATCGGAAATAAGGTTAATAAAATTTAGTCTTAATAAGAGGGAAATGGAAATAAGAAGGTCACCACCAAATCATGATCTCGATAAGGAGAACATTGGTGGCAATTAGAGACATATAATTGGAGGAAAAACGTAAATATTTGTAGGGAGTGATTGAGGTCATCATTCACAATCAACTGTCAAATTGAGGGCCTCAAAGCCTTCAATCTATGTTGATTTAAAATATCATCAGTTCAACAAGACATAAGGTATTAGGATAATGCATTTTTTTGTTTTAATATCCCTTTAATAAAGTTTAAGAATTAGTTTATTCATTGAATAACAGATAGGTATATATATATTTATGCCTGACAATTAGAGTTTCAACCTTCAACTCACCTTTCACTCAAAAAGATAATAGAACCCAAAAATATTATACTTTTCCTAATTGTATAAGGTTCCAAATGTTAACACATACAATTTAGATTAGTAAAATTATTTTCTAATAACCAGGGACTTCCTGTAGGCTAGTGGTAGGAAATAAAGGCCTGTCGCACTATGGTTGTGGGTTCGATTCCTGCAGCTTTGTCCGACGCGACGGGTTATGCCCCACCCTGCAGGTTGTCCTTTTCCTAAAAATATAGTACTATACTATTCCAAAAATAATCTTCATAAATGTTTTAACCTTAAACAATACTATCCAAAGATCAACTTAATCCACTCCAACCTTTATAGTTATCCAAAATACCTCTGTCCAGACTTTCTCTAAAAGGTCTCTTAATTCCAAAATCAATTTATCAGATTTCCCAAACAAAGTAAAGTTTCTCTTATTGTCACATACTAAAAATATAATTACCTTCATCATATTAAAACCTTACTGAAATCAACAAGTACTGCAGTACAATCCTTATATATATATCACATTATTCTAATAACCAGAATATAATCCTTGAGTCCAAAAGCACCAATACATTAATTATTCCGCTTCAACTGTAGTCACAGCATAAGATTGTCCTTGATCCCTTGGCCTTTTCTGAGGTAAGTTTCCTTGAAGCTTAGGACATTCATTTGCATAATGCCCCATTTCCCTACAATTGTAGCATTCAACTTTGACAACCTCTTTCTTTCCCTTGCAATCACGAGCCTGGTGACCCTTTTCTCCACATTTATAACAAACTCCCATTCCTTTTAGGCACGTACCAGGGTGATTCTTCCCACAATTATCACATAATGGAAAATCCTTCTTTCCCTTTTTCCCTTTATCTGTCTCTTCGTCCACCGTTCTCTTCTTCTCTTGCTTTACTTTGTTGTCATAAGACTTAGAGAATTCCTTTTCTGTCTTGATAGAACACGAGACAATATCTTCGTATGATGAGAAGGATTGTGATACTAAAGCTCGACAGAGAAATGGTTTTAACCCATCAAAGAAACGATCAATCTTACTCCTTGGGTTACGTATATAATCGAAAGCATGCCTTGCTAACCTTGTAAAGTTATGCTCATACTTTGCGACATTCTCATCCTCCTTCTGCCTCAGACTCAAAAATTGCCTTTCCATATCTGATCGATGGTCACGAGGAAAGTATTTTTCTAAGAAAAGCTCTTTGAACTCCCTCCATTCCATATTCGATACGTCATCATCTTCCTTTGTGTTTTGAATCAGCGACCACCACTGATCGACATCTCCAGTGAGGCGGTAAACTGCCATGACAACCTTCTCCCTTTCACTACTCCCCAAGGCATGGAATATTTTCTCTAAGGAATTTATCCATTGCTCAGCTACTATAGGATTTTTACTCCCATTGAAGGTTGGTGGTTGTTGCCTCATGAAACGGTCTAGCATTGATCCTCCACGTTGCGGATCAGGGTGCTCCATACGAGTAAGGTTATTATTCATAACCTGCATGAGTTGTCCCAGTACGGTGAGAAGCTGATCAGCACCAGTTTTATCACTAGATCCACCATAATTATCTTGAGCAGGAGGGCAATCCCTACACGGAGTGCGTGCATTGATACGGTTTTCATTCCTTCCACTAGGCGCCATTTCTAAACAATGGCATAAACTAGATTAGTTTATGAATTAAAATACATAATTCCATATTTTTAAAACACTTTACATAAATTGAACTATTTATGGATATAATCCATAATCATAAAAAGAAATGTTTTCTTTGATAAAGTATATACTCATAACCCTTCATAGTGGTTTGTAAAGAAAACGAGAATTATCCTAAGCATATCCCCCGGGAGTGTCGTAACCAAGAGTGCAGCAAGGCCCGTTGTCGTGCACCAGTTCCCGTTTGAGTCTAGCTCAAAGCGGTGTTTTCGGGTTTTACCCCTAGGTACATCTGTGCCAGATCCGCCTCTACCTGCTCGTATCCAGACAGGGATATATTGCTCGGAAAACTCACAAAATCTCTATAATACCAAAATTCTAGGAAGTTCTTCTATACTAATCCTCAAAGTCTATCTTTGGGCTATGTGCTCTAATCAGAGTTTATCTAAATCTAGCTTCCAAGGTTAGTACTAAACTGCCTCTGATACCAACTGTAACGCCCCGACCCCAGCTACCCAGAGTCTGTGCATTACTTCGTAACATTGGCATGATCACAAAAGATCAAGTCTCGAAAGACCGATTAGTTTAGTAGCCTTGGAAACACTAGATACATTCGTAAACGTTACATTACATCATAAAGTGAAAAACTACAATAACAAAGTCTCCATAGTCCACACTCATATCCTCTTCTGACTATCCCTACAGGTCATTCATAAAATACTTCTTCACATCCTGGAAAAATATTAAAACATTGAAAGGGGTGAGCTCATATGCTCAGTAAGGTTAACAATATAGCGGAAGCTTTCATAAATAAACATTAACATTTAAGGCAATGTATAACTAAAACAAAAGCCTTTTAAACTTGAACTTCAACATAATATGGCAAAAGTAAAATGAGATAATTCCATTCACTTCTTCACATGGATATTCTACTGGTCGAATAATCACATGAAAAATCAATAACTACTTTCATAATGAGGGAATGTATAATGCCAGACATTCTGAAACACTTTGTCAAGGCCTCGGCCAAGACGTCTAAAATGGTTAAGGCCTCGGCCAAAACCATAAATCAAATTGGGAAAGGGCCTCAGCCAATTCCACGTCTAGTTGTCTCATGAGACCTACCGATGCATCGAGGAGCTATAGCGGGCTCCACCCGTCACTTATTAAGTCCAATACATTCCTCATATGAATAGGTTTAAACATATCATAAACCATAACATAATCGTATCACATAAAACATGCATAAAGGAAACATAACATTTCCATATTTCAATCACAAGATATCAATACAACACATTGATATAATAAAAACGCTTTCAAAACCATTTTCAATACCAAAATAAAAGAAAGTTAAAACTTTGTATTTATTTTTCATTAAAAAAAGATAGCTTTTAGAGGAAGCCGAAACTCAAATAATGGTCACGGCGGCAGAGAAGTCGTTGTCGCCGCATAAGTACGGAAAGAAAAACATTCCCTTTTGTTGTTTAGCAAAACACTTCATATAAAAAGATTCCTTTTGAATAAACGTAAAAGTCAAAGGGGTTTATACACCGTATAAAAGAAAGTTGTGTATAAAACCAAATATGCCTCAATGAAAGGGGATTGAGACAAAGTCCTTAAAAAGATCATTTTTTTATAAAGTAGGTAAATTATGTGTATTCAATATAAGTACACATAAATAATGTAAAAATACAATATAAGACATAATAATGACATAATTTGAAAGTAGGAGATTAACCCAAAGAATAGAAATTGGGTTAAGAAGTTCCCTTACAATGATCATTTTTAAAGAAAATATATCTATTATGTGTATTCACTATATGTACACATAAAAAAAGTAAAAATACAAAATAGGACATAATAATATCATGACATAATTTGAAAGTAGGAGATTAACCCAAAGAATGGAAGTTGGGTTAAGAAGTTCCCTTACCTCGTGTCTGACTTGACTCAACCGTTCTTTAACCTCCTGAATAATAAAATAGAGTTAATTACTATTTACTTAAGAACCTTTTTCATGTTCATTATTCCTTTTATATCCCTTATTACCATGTTATGAACATTATGTAATTATTTAAGTTAATAACGGTCATTTTGTCGATCTTTGGTACTTGAGTCAACAATAAACTTCTTATAATTACAAGTTGCTTATGTGGTAGAATATTCATTATCTCCAGAATTATATTCATGATTTAGATGTCATATATATCTCATATATCCAGCATATACATTCATTTATAATATTACGTAACATTTAGAGGTAAGAAATGAAATGCACCGTTCATGGAGACGGTAAGCCGTACGTACGCATGAACACTACTTTCATTTCAATTTAATATTTAATGGAACGAAATAATAATGATATAAATGTATAATATAATTCCAGTATAGTGTATAATACCATTTACTCCATCCTTTATACATCCCACATATGGCATTAACGATTCAAATCACTTTGAGGGGGCGGTAGTCCGCACTTCCTAAAATGAAATTATCGCGTTTTACCCATAATGGAAATCATAAATTATGCCATAAATGAGAAATACAGAAGCATAAGTAAAACATAAACATATTATATATCATATATAAAAATATTTACATCTTAATGGCCACCTTTGAAGGTGTTATATGAGTGTTGAACAATCATCGTTTCGTGAGGCAGAAATTCGCCATCCACAGAAACCGTATGTTCTTTAACCATTAGATGTAGGTGTGTGTAATTGTAGCTCGAATAATTCTTATAAAAACATCCTAGTATATTTAGGATACTGTTGTTGTTACAAAATAAATGAATAAAAAGAGTTTAGGGGGTTGGAGAAGAAAAATAAAACAAAACAACATTAGAGAAGACATTACCTCAAAATCGGGTAACTCTTTTTGATTTGAGCCAAAGGCTTCCTTGGGAAGAGTTATGCCCAAAGTGATGCTTCTAGGAGTAAGAGGGGGAAGTTGGGAGAGTATTTGGGCAGAGGTTGGACGAGCCAAATGGCTTGAAAGTGTAAATGAGGTGGGAGAGGTGGGGGCCTTTTATAAGTGGAGAGGAGGGGCACTTTTGGAAAGATTGAAATGTTACATTATTACACATTGCTTTTCGGATTCTAAAGGTCCCACACTTATATAATTAGTGGCTAAGGTGACAAGGGTTAGAAATCTCCTCATCCAATAGGCTTTGGACAAGTGTAAGCCTTGGATTTTTCATTATCTTCTCATTTTATTTAAATCGTTAAATAATGAGGTCATCGCTGCATCATAATGATGTCATAAATAATTTAATTTATTTAATGTCTAAAAATTATAAAAAAAATACTATGATGTAGGAAATCTTTTTAGATTTCTAATGAATATTTATAATCAAAATTTGGACTTGTGTAACCCCACTTAAAAACTATTTTAGTAAAACAACTCATATTTGTGTCAATTTAATTTTAACATTAAATAAATATATATTAATGTCATTTTCCAACTAATGTGGCTCCATGGGGTCCCCAAGTTGACCCATGGGTTGTCTTGGTCGGCCATGACTCATCCAATAGTAGTAGGACAAGTGTCATGCTCATCTCATATTATTAAAACATTATTTGTACCTTAAACTACACTAATTACCTCTAATCGCGATTAAGAACTTAAAAGTTACTATTCACCAAAAAATTATTTTAATCTCATTGAACCACATTTTACTTCTTAATGAAAACCATGTATGTAGGATTTTTGAAAATCAAATCACAGAAGTGGTAATATTTCATTTAAACGAAAAATCAGTTATTTAAGTACCACTTAGTGGTTTCACTATTCATCAAAAATTGAAGTTTTTCAGAACAATGCCAAAATTTCACCCTAAGCTATAATTGATATTCCGAATTCAAAAATGATGTCTATTTTAAAAAATTCCAAACATATAATTTGCATTAATTAATTTTATAATTAATTCCCGCTGTCACAACAAATAGCGTGTTTTTAAGAAACAATTTATATCAAAAGATTGGCAATTGTTTATGTCCATTTTCAATGTTAAATTAATTCTAATGACCACCATTGGATAAAATGGTAAAAATATATTCTAATTATACTTTAAAACCACTAAATAGTATTATTTATCACTATAAATTATTTTGATTAAAAAAGTTGTTTTTAAGTATTTTTCACTATTCATAAAAAATTAGAAGTTCTCAGAAAAATACAAAAAATTCAACATAGGCTAATTTCGATATTCCGAATCCAAAAATGAAGTCCATTTTGAAATATAAAATTTCTATAATTTTAAAAAGTGGTTATTACTATTCATAACAGCTACTTTGATTAGTCGCGGTGTTTTAGAACTCGAAGTTGCGTACAATGCAAGCTATTGCATTATTGAATGAGAAGCGTATCGTGGAAGCTCGGGGTGTTACACATATTATATTGTTGTAGGTGTAGATATGGTCAAGCGTCCTTCTACTTCAGGTACTTGATTGCTGCAGAGCTGGGGAGCATGGGACCAAGTTTAGGCTTGTGATGCTGTGGAGCATTTTATTTGTTTTCTGTTGTACTTTGGTTTAGTATTGTATTCCAGCATTGTGACTTGTTTGGATTCTTTCCTAGAAATATGTATCATGCATCATATATATGTGTGTGTGTGTGTGTGTGCTCCAGTTGTTTATTATTTTTGCTATTTACCTATTGCATATTTTACTGCTTCCACTATTGCTATCTGTTTTAGTTTCTCTGTGTTACTCTGCCAATGAAGGCATAGTTTCCCCACTATCACACTTAAGTCCTTCGCTTCTAGTTGGCCGCCTCAGGCGTTCAGGGAAATGCTCTTGAGGCCATGTGACCAACCAGGTACGGGGCACCTTTGGGCAGCTTCTGGAACTGGGACGTTACAAAGTGGTATCAGAGGGATTATTTTCTTCCTGAATTACTGTTTAGATCCTATAGCTAGGGATAGAAAAGAATAGGTACTTGGTAATAAGTTGTGCCTGAGAGTATCTAACCCATGTACAGGGAAAAGCAAATCTACCTCGTTATTGAAATTTTTCTGGTTTTTCAATTTTACAGTTGATTTGATTTCACTATTGGGTGAATCACATGTTTTTTTCTGTTATTGTTGATATTATTGATGTTCTATTTCTATTTAAACCTGATGAGATGAGGGTACTCCATCTCATGCATCATATAGGCACTTTCTAGAAATCACATGTCATGCATTATTACCATGACATTTAGGGTGCATTAGTGACTGCATGTTGTTGTGATAGAGGTTGTGTTAGATATGCATGATGTTGTGATATATGCCTTGATAGAATACCTATTTTTGATAAGGTATTGAATTGTGTAAGGTTTTTTTTAAATGAATGCCAAACATTGGTTCTTGAGATGTTATGGGACCTCATGGAATGGAATTTGGTGGATCATTGCACTGTTATCCTTGTTTATGACCTATATGAGATGCCAAAATTTTATTCGTGGGGAGTATGGGCCCCCACGGATCAGAATTTGGCACTTTAATGTTCGTTTCAGTGTTTTTATGGGTTTTGAAGTAGTTTCTGAGGCTTACTATCTAGAAGAACCTAGAATACACGGTGTGTAATGGTGAATACACACCATGTGTCCTTCTATTCAGGAAAGAACTGTTTTTCTTGAGTACACGCCGTGTACTGTATGTACACGCCGTGTAGCTCTAACCATGTCACTGGCTGTGTGGGAAGAGACACGGGGTTGAGAATTTTTTTGGGGGGGGAACACGCAGTGTACCAGTTGTTCACGCCATGTTGTGTAGACCTTGTGTCCACCCGTGTTATTAATGACACAGAGGGATGAAAGCTTAAGTTATACACGCCATGTCATATTTGAACATGTCGTGCAGTGTAACCCAGGTATCCGACCGTGTAGCGAACAACACGGGTTGGTGAAACCTTTCTAGTACACACCGTGTTAGGAAAAAACACGCCGTGTAGAGTGATCTGTGTAACCGACCGTGTGACTAACAACATGGGTCAGTGAAACCTTTCTAGTACACACCGTGTTGGGCAAAAACGCTCCATGTAGAGTGATCCGTGTAACCAGCTGTGTGACTAACAACACAGGTTGGTGAAGTTCGTCTAGTACATGTCATGTCTGGTACTAACAAGCCATGTAATTTTGTTCTAAGAGAACCGTGTGGCTTAACCATGTATAAGAACTCGGTTAGAGGAAGAGGATTCAAGTAAACACTATGTGGTAGGACAAAACTCTATGTGTATGGGGTGTTACATGACCTGGGTTGGAAGAAGTACACACCCATGTGAAGGCTTAAAGAAACACACTGTGTATCCATGTTTTGAAAAACATGAATGCTTTCTTTCTCTTGTTCCCTTACCACACATCTAAGTTTCAGCTATTGTTAATCTTGATCTAAGGTGTGCACTTGAAATTACAGAGTCATGCCACTGAAACATCCTTCGGTTGTCCACCCGTTATAGGGCAGTGACCAGACACCGGATATGGCGGATCAAGGACTACTAGAAGATCCTTCAGTTGTGTCAGTCTTGGCATCAGCCATCATTCCAGACATAGGTGCTGACACACAGTTCCAAGAGGGCTTTATAAGGTTTATGCAGACCTTCCAGGGAGTACCGCATCCTACCCCCTTTATGGAAGAACTAACGCGGGTCTTTCAGTAGCATCATCCCCCCACTTTCACGGGGGATGGAGGACCCCAGGCTGCAGAGTCATGGCTAGAAGCCATGCTGACGATCTTAAAGCATTCAGAGACACCTCCAGAGAGAAGGGTGAAGCTTTCTACGTATATGCTTTGGGACTCTGCCAAGAGATGGTGGGATGTGATATCACAAGCGGGACTCCAGAAGGTTATGGCGTGGGATGAGTTTCAGTGTTCCTTATATGAATACTTCTACCCGGAGACCTTGAGGGATGATCGAGCCTGAAATTTCATGAGTCTAGAGCATGGTACTCTTTCTGTTATGGAGTATTCTTCTCGCTTCATAGAGCTACAATACTTCACGTCTATTCCCGTAGGTGATGAGTTATTTTTGTCAAGGAAGTTTGAGGATGGTCTCAGGCATGACATTCGATCTTAGGTGAACATATTCAGGTTGACTTTCATCACTTCTATAGTCAACCATATGCTAATAATGGAGCGTAATCTGAGAGATTCTAGAGTTGTGAGCTAGAGCATCTCAACATATGGAGTTGGTATCCCTCATACTAATATCAAGAAGTGCTTCAGGGATTCTACGCATGGGGATTCGAGGAAGCGGGACACTCTTCTAGTAGACAGATGGTGTGCTACCAGTGTGGGAAGAGTGGGCATACAAGGCCGCATTACCCAAGAGACCCAGTGGAGTGCCGATCTTGCGGCAAGATGGGCCATTTTAGCACTTCTGTTAGATCTTATCCCCAGAAACTGGTTACAGGGGTTCTTCTATGACTCCTCATTTGGGAGCAACACCACCAGTTTCTCATCAAGTAAGGAACTAGAGTTCTTCTGAATATTCAGGCCTAGGTGGAGGTCATGGCCGTGGTATCCAGTCACCAGGTTTTCAGCGAAAACATGGTGGATCAGCTCAGAGTGGCCAGGCAGGGTCACAAGGCCACGATGCAGGTCAGACTTTTGCGATGGAGCAGACCTAGAAGGATCAGGATATCGGACCCTCAACAGTACGAGGTACAATCCTAGTTACCTCAGTTTTAGCTTCTACTCTTTTTGATACAGGGGCTTCCCATAGTTTTATATCTATTTCCATTGTGTATAGTCTTAGACTCTGCGTCTTTTCTTCTACTGATATCTTGATGCTAGACACTTTGTTGGAGACAAGAACGACTAGTGTACGACAGTGCAAGGAGTTCCCTCTAGAGGTTGGTGGGTGTCACTTCTTATGGGACCTTTATGTCCTAGAGATGACAGGCTATGTTGTCATTTTTGGAATGGACTGGTTAGTTCCCTTCCAAGCAGTTGTCGATTGCTATTGTCGTAGGGTGAGTTTCACGTCACCAGAGGGTGGATCGTTTCTTCACAAGGGCAAATGAGATGTTCAAGTGAGTAGAGAAGGACCCGAGCATCGTGGGTTGGGGAGAGTTACAACCCATATTTCTAGTCTTTATTTGGATGACCAGGGACTTCACAGATGGACTTTCCTCCAGTGGTGGATCGTTTCAGGGATGTATTTCTATAGGAATTTTTAGGTTTGCCTCCGGAGCGAGAGGTGGAATTTTCTATTGAGCTTGTGCCAGGAGTGGAACCGATGTTCATTCCTCCTTATAGGATAGATACACTAGAGTTACAGGAGCTCAAGAGGCAATTGGAGGAGTTGCAGGCAAAGAGTTTCATCTGACCCAATACTTATCCTTGGGGTTCACCTGTCCTGTTTGTGAAGAAGGCGGACAGTACCCTCATAATTTGTGTGTATTGTCGAAAGTTGAACTAGTTGATGGTAAAGAACCGATATCACTTACTAAGGATTGATGATATCTTTGATCAACTTTGAGGAGCCTGGGTGTTCTTGAAGATTGACTTGAGATCTGGTTACCATCAGTTGTGCGTTAGACCATCATATGTACCTATTATAACCTTTCATAGAAGGTATGGTCTATAAAAGTATGTGGTTATACTGTTTGGTCTCATGAATGCACCTGCAATTTTCATGGAATTGATGAACCAAGTGTTCCATCCATACTTGGATTCTTTTGAGGTAGTCTTCATGGATGATATCTTGGTGTACTATCACACTCGAAATGACCATGCCAAACATCTTGAGATCATTTTGAGTACACTGAGAGACCATCAGTTATATGCTAAGATCTCAAAATTCCACTTTTGGATGGTCCATATTCACTTCTTAGGTCATGTTATCTCAGATACAGGAGCATCAGTAGACCCAGAGAAAGTGAGAGAAGTAGTTTCCTAGGAGTAACCAAAGAATGTATTTGAGGTATGGAGTTTTCTATGGATGACTGGTTACTACAAACATTGTATACATGACTTTTTATGCTTAGTAGTGTCTCTGACGGGCCTGACTAAGAAGGGAACAAGGTTCTTGTGGTCAGATTCTTGCGAGTCATCCTTTCAGGAGCTAAAATAGAGGTTGACTTCAGCACCAATACTAGTATTTCCAGAGCTGAGAGGAGCTATACTATTTTCTGTGATACATTAGGTATCAGGCTGGGAGCAGTGCTTATGCAAGGAGAATGGGTTGTTGTGTATGGGTCTCGGCAGTTGAGGCCACATGAGAGGAACTACCTAATGCACGATCTCGAGCTAGATTCATTTGTTCATGCTTTACACTGTTGGATTCATTATCTTCTGGGAGATCATTTTGTGGTTTTCACTGACCAAAAGAGTCTCAAGTATATCTTCACTCAGCGCAATCTGAATTTGAGACAATGAAGGTGGGTTGAGCACCTTCATTCATTTGACTTTGAGCTTGTCAATGTGCCTGGGAAGGACAACGCTATGGCTGATGCGTTGAGCAGAAATACTTAGATACATGAAGTTCAGGAGGCTAGCAGGGAGTGACAGCTTATGGATCTATTCTCTGAGATGCATCTGGAGGTGTATGACAGGAAGGGGAAACATTTTCTTTCCTCTGTAGTTGTTACCTCGACTCTACTTGATCAAGTGATAATGAGGCATCTATCAGATTCAGAAGGCCTGGTCCTACGGGAAAGTGTGTCAAGAGAGGACCCTATTCTTGGATAGACCATAGGTGAGGACGAGATCTTGCGTCTTCATGGGTGCATATGGGTGCCAACGGACATATGTGAGGAGCTGATGCGAGTCTTTCATTCCTCAATTTGGGTAGTTCATCCCAGCGTCACTAAGATGTATCATGATCTACACTTTCAGTATTGGTGGCCAGGTATGAAGAGAGATGTTTCTAGTTTTGTCATGAGGTGTTCCGCCTGTCAGCAGGTGAAGGTAGAGCATCAGTGACCAGTAGGGCTTTTGCAGCAGATTCCCATTCCCGAGTAGAAGTGGGACGATGTCACAATGGATTTTGTGACAAGTTTACTGAGGTCGCCTCGATAGAATGATGCAGTGTGGGTTGTCATTGACAGACTCACGAAGGTTTCTCACTTCTTGCTGATCAAGTATACATTCAGTGTTGATGAGTTGGGAAGGTTGTACATCCAATAGATTGTATGTTTACATGGAGTTCCACACTCCATTGTTTCTTAAAGAGATGACCGTTTTACTTCTTGGGTCTAGTAGGGATTACAGAAGGCTTTGGGTACATAGGTACTTCTGAGTATGACATACCATCCCCAGACAGATGGCCAGTCCGAGCGTATGATTCAGGTGCATGAGGACATGCTTCGACCATGCATCCTAGATTTTGGAGGTTTGTGAGAGAAGCACATAAATCTTGTGGATTTTCCTATAATAATAGTTTTCAAGCAACTATTTAGATGGAACCTTATGAGGATATGTACATTAGGCCATGTCGATCACCCTTACGATGACTGGAGAAAGAAGAGGCAACTATGCTGGGACCTCATCTTGTCCAGGAGACCATAGAGCAGATAGAATTGATTTGGAAGAGGATGGATACTACACAGTCTCGATAGAAGTCTAATGTTGATCGACAGAGACAACCTCTAGAGTCCGAGGTCAGGGATCAGGTTTTCCTACATGTCACACCGAGTTTGGGACTCAGGAGGATTAAGAGATAGGGTAAGATTTCACTGAGGTACGTCAGGCCGTTTGAGGTGTTGGAGAGGGTTGGGATGGTTGCCTATCGGTTGCAGTTACCTTAGAGGTACTGGGATATGCACGATGTCTTCCATGTTTCTCAGCTTCAACGTTACTTCTCAGACCCATATCATGTTTTTCAACCCAAGGAGGTTGAGGTAGAGGTGGACGCCTCATTTGAGGAGCATTCTATTCGGATTGTTGATCGAAGTATGAAAGTTCTCCGTGGACGGTCTATTCCTATGGTATGAGTGCTATGGCAGCACTGGTGAGTACAGGACGAGACCTGGGAGAGGGAGGCTGATGTATGATCACAGTGGCTGGAGATTTTCGAGGATTCTTCTTCTACGCTGCCTTGCTAAGGAAATTCGGGGACAAATTTCTTTAAGGGGGGAAGTTTGTAAGAACCCTGATCTTCTTTTTAAGTATTTTTTTCTCTTCTCTAGTGTTTTTGAGAAAAAGAGGAGTTTATGTAAATTTTTAAAATACACGTCCTGTACTTATAAGTACATGTTGTGTACTCTTTTACTGCATATAGTTGTGTGTTGGCTATGTAACAACCAAGCGCACAACCATGTGTGATGACCTGGAGACCGCCTTATGTGGGGGCTGGTAAGGGAAAGTACATGCCGTGTACTTATAAAGTACACACTCTATACTTTATTTTTTTCTTTAAACGGACCGGGGTCACGTCTAATTGATAAAAGCATCTTCTTCTTCACCTTATTCGACCAAGAGAATCCGTACAATGTTGATCCTTCCCCAAGCACCTGATCGAGAATCTGTTCTCTAAATTAAACTCGATTGGTTGCATTGGAATCGAATCAGTGAGTTCTCTCTTCTTCTTGAACCTTGTTTCTTGATTCCTCCTCTTTCTCAAGTTATCATCGGTTGAACATTTTATATGTTTTTGTAGATCTAGGGCGTTCTAGGTTGATTCAAGGCCTGAGGTTCATGTATATCAATCATATGATGCCAAGATAGGTGGTTTGTGCCTTTCCGTAGATAGTCTTTGAGTTATATGTGAAAAAGTGCCCAATACCCTTGATCTGGGTTCTGTGTGTTTACGGTTTCAACCCTATTTTTGCCTACTATGTTTTATATGCTTGAGTAGAGGTAAATTGAATGTGAATAGGGTTAATTTATATGATATGGATGTCTTGCCCATGCTTGTATTGTTTATGACCATTTGGTCTTGCTTATCCTGTTAGGCTGCTTGCTTTCCATTCCTAGTGTTGATCGAATGGAGTAATATTATTTATCTGACATGTTGTCATGTTGTAGACTATTTATCCAAGTAGTTCTTGAGGTATAATTTGGTCGTTATATATCGTTATGATCGATTTACTTACACAGGGCCATGAGAACCTGGTGTAGTAGACCATAGGGAGAATGGACGTTGAGGGCTTCTCCAGAGTGTCTGTTTACTGTTACGATGTGAGACCATAGGGGGAATGGACATAAGTGCTTAATCAGAGTGTCTATAGTTTATCGATGCGGGACACAGGGGGAATTGGACGTTTATTTCTTCCCTAGAGAACCTTTTAGTTACCAATACGAGACTATAGGGGGAATTGACGGAGAGTGCTTCCTCAGAGAGCCTGTGCAAAAGCTGAACTGGAGGGGTTAGACGGTGTGTACTTCCCAGAGGGTTTCTTTTGTTTGTTTTTCTTGTACCAGATGGGTTAGGATGTGAGTACTTCCTAAAGGGTTCCCTACTTATGATTATCTTCTTACTTGATATCTGATAATTGAATGCATTTGAAAATGTAGGATTGTTTACTTTTGAGTACTTCCTTGTTTACTGCTTCATTTTGATTATAGCCTGCTATATATATTCACTGACTATTAGGCATATATCTTTGGGTGGTTGCCTACTGGGATTTAGTCTCACACCCTGTTTGGGTCATGCTTTTGGGCCCAAATAGATTATATTGTTGCAGGTATAGATAAGGGCAATCACCCTTCTACTTCAGGTACTTGATTGCTGTGGAGCTAGGGAGCATGAGACCAAGTTGAGGCTTGTGATACAGTGGAGCATTTTATTTGTTTTTTATTTTACTTTGGTTTAGTATTTTGTTCCAGCATTATGAATTTTTTGGATGCTTTCCTAGATATATGTATCATGCATCATATATATATATATATATATATGTTTGCTCCAGTTGTTTATTATTTCCGCCGTTTACCTATTGCATGTTTTACTGCTTCCGCTATTGCTATATGTTTTACTTCCACTGTGTTACTCTGCCAATGAGGGCATAGTTTCTCCACTATCACACCCAAGGCCCTTGCTACTAGTTGGAAGCCTCTGATGTTCGGGGAAATGCGCTTGAGGCCATGTGACCAACCGGGTACGGGGCACCTATGGGCGACTTCCGAAACTGGGATGTTACAATGATTTATTATAAAAATAAATTTAAAAATTCCTAAGGAAGATAAACATATAAAATTAAGATACAAAGAATCTGAAAGAGAAACTGTAAAGAGGCAAAAGAGGAAATTCCCTTACATAGTGTGTAGTCAACTCAAAGAGAGAGAATGGTGTAAAATAATGTAATTACTAGAAAAATAATTAAAACATGGAATAATAAAAATTAAAAGGATATAATATATATAACATAAAAATATATAGATGAAGATAAAGAATTAAAATAAACCAAGATATATTGAGTAAGATTCCCCTACCTTAACTACCTGCTTACACGTGCTCTAACTCCCTCTATAGTTTAATTATTCTTATTAATAACCTATTTATGAACTATATTTATATTTATTACATTTAATATTATTAATTTATCTTTTTTATTATTATTTATTAGTTATTCATGATTTATATTGGTCTTCAAATTCCATTTGTTCCAAATTTTCCATGCTTGTTTCGGTATATAAATATTAGTCACTATTCATTATTCTTTACTTATTCATATCCCGAATAGTCATGGTAGTGAATAATAATTATAGAATAGGTTTTGAAGTTCCATGTGTACTCCATGGTAGGTACTGGTATACTTTTTAAAGAAAAATGATTTGTTCATTTTAAGGTAACTTTTTCAACCATAAAGAGTTATTTTAGTAATGTTTTTTATTTGTATATTAAATTTTTTGAACTTTCCTTTATAGAACCATTTTTTTTATTTTTTGGGGAATATATGTTGAAATTGAGAGTATTTGAGGTCGACTAATTCCAAAAAGGAGATTAATATTTAGTTCAGGTGTCTCTTATAGATTTAAGTGATGTTCATGAAATTATTCAAAGTAAAAATACCGATCACCATTTTCAATAAAAGTACTTAATCAACACTCATGAATTTTTTGGAATACTGCATAAAAGAATTATGTAATCCCATATTTGATGAAATTTATTAATTAAATCATAGTTTAAAACTATATAGGAATGTTTTTTAGGATTTAATATCACCTAGGAATGTGGATAGGATGAGGGGATGTGGAAGGTGCCACAATGGAGGGATTGGACCCACAAAGGGATTCTTATGTATCCTCATAGGAGGTATAAAAATATATATAGTTATATGTCACAATTCAAATCCACCTGATAAGGTAGTACACATAGGTGAATATTGATTGCAATTTTGATCAAATAAGAAGGTATAACATGTAGTTTAACACCATATGAATTGGGAAAATATCATGCCTTTTAAGGCCATGTGAAAAATACAAAGGTTTTGAAACCTTACTATTTTATCATGTATTTTAAGGTCATATAACTAGTAACACTTGTAAAAAATTCCTAAAAATTATTTTGAGTATGAGTATTATGCACGAGTGACCCTTTGTAGTTCGTATCGATAGATGATCCTAGTAAAGTAATAGAATTTAATGAGCTGAAAATTTATAGATGAAAGTCCTTTTTTTAAATGAGTGAATGAAATTATAGAAAATAGATACACTACTTTAGTTATTTTGGACCATTTTAAGTTATATCCTATCATATTTAAAAGACTATTAAGAATCATAACCATTGATAGTATATCCATTATACCATGATTGCATGATTATTATATATATAGGATTATGAAAAATCCATTTGACACAGAAAAAGGAAGAGATGGACTAAGCCAGTAATATTGCACCCTATGAAGCCCATTTATCATAGATTTTTAGGGAGATAAAGTCACTAAGATTTATCCTTGATCAATCAAAAGTTGAGATTCAACAACTAAAGTATGATCAAAACCATTTATAGGAGAAGTTTAAGATCATTGAGATCATGACCCAAACCATGTTCTTCAAACCACAATAATAAAATATCACCATCACACACCTTACCCTTAGGGAATTCACTGGTTTAATAATGAGATATGTATCTAGACCATAATAGTATTAATTTGTATATTTTTTTATAAATTAATGACTAATTTTTTCTTTTATTATTACTTTATAATGATTAAATAATAATTTTGATAAAAATTATATTTTTATATGATGAAACCCAAACCATATTTTTGGAAAATATATAGTTTCAATCATGACACTCATTTTGATGAATTCCATTTTTTTTTTCAAATAAGTGATATTTTAATAAAATATTATTATTAAATAAAATTTATTAAATATAAATGATAATATAATTTTACAAAGTCAAATTTAATTTTATAATGGTCATAAAACTGTTATTTTCAAAAAACCAGTATCATTCAATAAATAGGGTGTTTTTATTTAAAATTGTAAATTATCATATTTAAATAATTATTTTGATAAAATAAATATTAGTTTTGAAATCATCATGTAGAAATTATCCAACAGTTTTTTTTCATAATTTTATAATACATTTAGTATTTGGGTAAAAATTAAATACAGTATGTATTATGGAATCATAAAATCCCAAAAGTGATGTAATAAATACTATAAAGATTGTCCATGACCAAAATTATGTTTCCTAGTTAAACTAATGTATTTTGAAGTTATTTGATTAATTTTATAAACCCTAAATTAATATTCTAAAACATATATTATATTTTAAGATTTTAAAATAAATTCTTTATAAACATGACTCACTTCTACATCACCATGGGTATTATTTTTATGAGTTCAGTTCTTAGATTTATAGAATAATAAAATCCACTCCATTTTATAAGAAACCTTGGGCAAAAACCATGATATGTTATGTGGTTTGGAGTAATTTATTATATAGAGTGAAACACCTATGTTTAGAAATTAATAAATATTTTTCCTCTCTCTTGATATAAAAAATCACACAACCTCTTATACCTCTCCACTCAAAAACCATGGATCATGATGTTAATTTTACCTTATATATCTATATCCCTCCCAAGTTTCCCTTATCTCTTTATAATGTCCTCCCAAGATTTTATAAGCATCCTCTAAAGGTAAGGGATCCTCTCCTCATCTTTATCCAAGAAATTCCTTTATATTATGCCTTTTTATTTCAAATTGTTCATTATTGGATATGTTTTTACACATCCCTATTACCATAATTATTACTTCCAAGTGATTATAGTCCCCTTTCATTCTCATTAAATCCTTTTATGAATCTTTATGTACCCTCATTATGCTGTTAAATTCTTCCTATGATTTTCCATCCCAAACATTTGTGTAGTGAATACTCTTACCAATTTACACTCAAGGGTATTTATCTATATGTACATATAATTCATTGATTGGGAACTTCCATGTATTTAATCCACACTCCTTAATCAAAGGATTAAAATTGATGAAATATTTACTTATGTTCTATGATCCATGTGGCACACTTATGCCTGTACATAATATGAAATTGATGGATGGGCCCGAAATTATATACCCCTCCAATTAATTAGGTACTTTTTTGTATCATAAGACATTATGTATGGGATTAGGAAGTGAACCTAATCCATGATGGTACTATATCCACCATGTGATTTTTTCTTAGCACTTAGCCTCGAATTATTCTTATGTCAAGTTTTATATTGTTGCCACATTCCCATGTTGCCTTTATGTTATCATATTATATCATGTTTTGATATTAATGTTAATAATTATCACTAATTTTATGTATTTTTTATATGACTATTGAAAAACTTGTATCACTTTCATCACGTTATTCTTTGGTTATTCCCTTACTGGGCTTTATAGCTCACCCCTTTCTTATGTATGTCCCCAGGTAATCCTATGAAATTTTAGAAGAGAAATGGATTTTTAAGAGCATATTAATGGAGTCTTAAATAATGAAATTGTATCCTCATTCAAGTTATTATGTTATGTACCAAATTTCCCAAAGACACCATCCCTCACAATCTTTTGGGATTGTATTATGTGTATCTTTATGTAATAAATCACTAACTAAGGTGTATTAAAGATATGGGTTGTCATAGTTGGTATCAAAGGAAAGTATAGTTATTTTGGGGATTAAGATTAGAAAAATATAGTTAAATCCTTAGATATATTACTAAACATAGGAAAATATACCTATTTTTTTTTAAATTATAGAGTAAGTGGTTTCTCATCAAATACATCCCTTTTGGGATGCTACAAGTGGACATGGCCCTAGAATAGTCATACCTAGAGGTAATAACCCCAAAAGGGTAAATTAAGATAGAATATATCATAAACTAGTGAATTCCAAAGAGGACTTGTAGAACACCTACTTTGAAACTCCCAGGTTATATTCCTTGGTAAATTCACAAGCTCATTACAAACCACTATTTAGGGGATGAAAATGCCCATATGACTTTATGTTAGGAAATAAATCACGGATAACTAAGATTTAAATATAAAAATTCATAGGTTAAGTAATATATTTCATTTATGAGTTATCCCTTTAATGTTCATGGTTTTCCATTTATGTTTTTAATAGTTTCATAATTTTCTTCCCTAACTTTCCTTTATTTTAGTCAATAGATGGAAATAGGAGGAACCGAGTCAAAAACTAGTGTGATGAGAAATGTGTTAACTACCCAAATGAGATTACCAAACCGATGGGAGTAGGATTAAAAAACATCATGGAAATAATTATAAATTAATTATAGTTTTGAATATAAACTTGATTTAGGTTAAAAACCACATCCCCTTAAGAAATATCAAGTTGAAATTGATACCTTTATGCAAAAAAGGACTTTGAATTTCATTAGATCTTATGATACTTAAATAATGAAAAAATTGATCAACTCCATTGAAAATATATTCTTCGTTATTAAATGATTTGATTAAGATAAATTAATTATGGTTGTTTAACTTATAGAGGGAGAAACCGATCAATAGTGGAACTTGATAAAAAAATATAATCCTAAGGAAGATATCAAAGTGATTTAGTGGATAGAGTTCTGAAAAATGTTTTTTGATAAATATTTTCATCGCACTCTATAGCTTAAAATGGAGAGGGTTTTACATGGCTTAAAGAAAAAGGATTATGATTCCATTAGGGTGTATAAGGAAAACTTTACAAGACTTTCATGACACACCTCCAGGTTTTTCATTTCTACTAAAAGTAAAGTTGATTGTTTAGTTTATGGGCTAAATCCAAGTCTATGAAAATAATTGGTGATTCTTGAATTTAACGGCTATGAGGAAATTTTAGGATATTCCCTCAAAGTTTAAATGGAGATAAGAGAATCTCAAGGGTCTTTTGGGTATGAAGATAAGAATTAGAGATTGGATTTTAATTCTAGCAGTGCGATAGAAAGTTTGCATGGGGGAAAGAAAATGAAACAACAAACTTATCAAAAGTGTGGGAAGAATAATACTTGAAATTTCCCAAAGGGTAAAAGGAAATTATTTAGTTTTGTGAAAGAAGGGAACCTAGATAGTGATTTATGATAGAAGAAACCCACCATTTTGATGAAAGAAATTAAACCTTTAATCAACCCTCATTCTATTGTCCAATGTTTCAACTATAAGGAATATGAACACTATGCGAATTAATTCACTAAGCTAAGGGTTGTTGATGATAATTGATGACAACAACCTCTATGGGTTACAGATCAATTGTGAGCTTATTCCATCACAACTGATAAGGTGGATCCTAAAAATGAAGTGGTGACAAGTATGTTATTCATTCATTCAATGATAGATAATACACTATTTGATTCTTGTTATATGAATTCCTCTTTATCATGCAAGTTTAATAGATCTATTAAAAGACCAACACAAAACATGGAAGTATAGCTATCCTTTAAAATTAAAAATAGTGTAATTATCTCATCCCAAGTATATAACTACTACCATATTAAAATTTTTGGGATGAATTTCTTAGAAAACCATGTGATACTCCCTTTAGTATAATTTGATGCCATTTTGGGAATGGATTTGATTTCCTTGTATAAAACCAATATAAATTACAAGAAAGAATGAAATCAACCTCTATATCACAAATAATCCTTTGATTCTATATGAGTACAATGAGGATGATGGATCTAGTTTGGTATCCTCATCTCAAGGATGGATATTATTACCTTGTGAGAAAGTGTGTCTATATCAAATGATTGATACTAAGGAAAAAATCATCCTTGATGACATGAATATTATAATGGAATTCACCAATGTGTTTACTTAATAATTACCAAGTCTTCCTCCTATATGATGGGTTGAGTTTTCAATTTAAATTATACTCAGAGTTCTACCAATATCTAAGACTCCATAGAGAATTACCATTGTGGAAATTTAGGATCCAAATAAGAAACTAAAATAGAATTTACATAAAGGGTTTATACACCATAATTGCTTCACGATGGGGTGAATAATTTCTATTTATGAATAATAAGGATGCTTCAATAATCCTCTGCATTGATTATCATGAACTCAACAAAATAATGACAAAGAACAAATGCCATCTTTTGTGGATTGATGACTTGTTCAATCAACTATGGGGAGCCCAATAATTATCTAAGGTGGATCTTTGTGTAGGGTATTATCATGTAAAGGGAAAGAATGAGGATATCCTCAAGGATTCTTTTTATACAAGATATTAAAACTATGATTTTATAGTGATTCTATTTGGACTCATTACTTCCCTAGAAATATTCATTGACTTAATGAATACAGTCTTTAGGAATTACCACAAAAAAAAATTATAGCCTTTATAAATGATATTCTAATCTACTCTAAAATCAATGAGAAGAGTGAGTAACATTTTAATTTCATACTTAAAACCTTATAGAAAGAAAATATGTAATAAAAGTATAGTAAATGTGAGTTTTTGATGGAGAAAGTAACATTCTTCAAGTATGTTATCGCCAAAAAAGTGTTATATATGGATCCTTCCAAAAATAGAGGCAATTTAAGGATATCCCAGACTATCCTTTATGATATAAATCCATAGTTTCATTAAATTAACTAGTTACTATCATCTATTTATGATAAACTTACCACAATTGTCAAGAACACTAACTAAGATAACTCAGAAGGGGGTGAAGTTTGTCTAGAATAATGAATTCGAAGAAATATTTAAAGAGCTGAAGAATAGGATAATCACTGCACATATTCTCACACTAACCACCAATGGGGAAGGATTTATGATCATTAGTGATGCATCCAAAAAATTCTTGGGTTTTTTACTCATGAAATTAGAAAAAGTGGTTGATGTTTTGAATAGAAAGGATCTTGAAACCCTATCCATGATTAGAATTTCAATGGATCCAATATTCTTGGAAATATTTAGGATGAACATGGGAATAATAAAATTATATTCATCCTAACTTACTCAAATGGATACTCAATAATATATTATTGAGATGATTGAAGAGGCTTAAAAGGATGAATAGTTACTACAAAAAAGGTATTAAATATTCTAGAGTTTAAATTTTCTAAATATGGTGTTATAAGGATTGGAACCTAGATATGTATCCCATTAAAATCAGAGTTAAAGAAGGAAATTTTGGACGATACACATATATTATCCTTATCTATTCATCTAGGAAGTACTGATATGTATAAATATTTGAAGCAAAACTTCTGGAGGTATAGAAAAAAAAGATATTGTAGAGTTTGTATCTTGATGCTTGGCCTTAAAATAATTCAAGGTTGAACAATAGAAGTCTAAGGGTATGATGAAAAAAATTGCCTATAACATTATAGAAATGGGAAAAAATAACCATGAATTTAATAATAGGAATCCCCAGGACACCAAAATGTAATAACAATATATGGGTGGTAGTTCATTGATTTTCCAAGTTAGCTCATTTCATTACTATCAAGGAAGATTTATCTCTTGAAAAACTCACCATGATATACATAATCTAAGTGGTAAGACTGCATGAAGTTCCACTATCTATTGTATTTTATCAAGATCTGAGGTTTACCTTGAGGTTTTATATAATCCTTTAGCAAACATTGGATATTGAGTTGAGATTCAATGCTACTTATCACCCTCATATGGATGGTTAGTATAAAAGAACCATCCAAACTTTAGAAGACATGTTGAGATCTTGTTCAATGGATTTCCAAGGATGTTGGGATTATCACCTTCCCTATTGGATTTACCATATAACAAAGGTTTCCATTTAGTCATTAAAATGGAACCTTATGAGTCTATGTATGTGAAGAGGTGTTAGAATCCAACAAGATAAGATGAAGTTGGATAGAGGAAGTTGATGGGGCCTGATCTTATCCAATAAATGACATAAAAGTTTAAAACCATTTAGAATCATATGAAATCGACATAAAGTCAACATAAAATCTATACAACCAATCATCAATGATACCTGGGGTATGATATCATAGATAAAGTGTTACTTTTTATATCACCATGGATGAAATTCATGAGGTTTGGGAAGAATGGAAAGCTTAGTTAAAGATATATCACCTCCTTCAAGATCCTTGATCACATCAGAGAGGTGGCCTATTGACTAGCACTCCCACCTAACCTATCTCAAGTACATGATTTGTTCCATGTATCCATATAGATGAAGTACATACTTGAACCCTATAATGTATTGAATCTAGAGGTGGTACCATTGGATAATGTTCTTTTATATGAGGAGTATTCGATGAAGATCTTATATTATAGAGACAAGGTTCTATAAAACATGATAACTCACTGAGTTAAAGTGTTATGGAAGAACCACAAGTTTGAGGAAGTGACTTGGGAACTAGAAGTGGTGATGAAATATAATTAACCTCATATGTTTTAGTGTACGAATACAATTTTGAGGGTGAAATTTATTAATGGGGAATAATGTAATGATCTAAACATTTATAAATGAGATTCCTTTTTTAAATAAGTGAATGAAATTATAGAAAAAAATTCACTACTTTACTTAATTTGGATCATTATAAGTTATATACCATTATATTTAAAAGACCATTAAACACCATAACCATTGATAGTATAACAATTATATAGTGATCATATGATTATTATATATATAGGGTTATTATAAATCCAATTGAAATAGATAAAGGAAGCGATTCCATAGACTAGTAGGATCACGCCCTATGAAGCCCATTTATCGGAGCTTCCGAGAGAGATAAAATCACTAGAATTTTCCCTTGTCCAATACCAAGTTGATATTAAACAAATAAGGCACTAGAAAAACCATTTATGGGATAAGTTCAATCCCAACAAGATCAGGACCCAAACCATGTT
Source organism: Viscum album (assembly GCA_963277665.1). Classification (NCBI taxonomy): domain Eukaryota; kingdom Viridiplantae; phylum Streptophyta; class Magnoliopsida; order Santalales; family Viscaceae; genus Viscum; species Viscum album. Next base: position 180,022,500 of record OY728146.1, on the reverse strand, counting down.
TGTTAAACCACCTTAAGAAAATCTCACCATTGCACACCTTACCCTTAGGACATTCACTGGTGTAATGAAGGTTGATTTACCTAGACCCAAACAATATGAATTTATATATATATTTTATATAAATTAATGATTACATTTATCTTTTATTATTACATTATTAAGGTTAAATAATAAGTTTTATAAAAAATTAGATTTTGATATGATGAAACACATATTGTATTTTTTGGAAATATATAGTTTCAATCAAGACACTATTTTTTATGGATTCAAAATTTTTAGAAAAAAATTATATTTTAATAAATTATTATTATTTAATAATATTTATTAAATATAAATTAATATAATTTTATTAATTCAAATGTAATTTTAAAAAGGGTAAAAAATGATTATTTTAAATCAACCAAAAAAATCAATAAATGAGAATTTTTTATTTAAAAGTGAAAATTATAATATTTAGAGAATATTTTTGATAAAATAAATATTCTTTTTGAAATAACCACATCAAAATTATCCAATGGTTAATTTTTCATAATTCTATGAGATAATAAATTTTTTGGGTAAAAATTAAATATGGTATAATTATATAATATATATTAAGAAATCATAAAAGCTCAAAAGTGATGTAATAAATACTATAAAGAGTATCCATGAAAAAAATAATGTTTCCACTTTTAAATAATGTATTTTTAAAGTTATTTGATTAATTTTATAAACCCTTAATGAATCCTCCAAAACCTATATTATATTTCGAGGTTTTAAAATAAATTGTTTATAAACATGACTCAATTCCACATCACCAAGGGTATTATTTTAATTAGTTCAGTTATTGACCTTATAAAATAATGAAATAAAATTTTATTTGTTATAAACCATGGAAAAAAATAATAGGATATATTTTTAGATTAATTTATTATATAGAGTCCAAAACCTAAGTTTAAAAATTAATAAATAATTATCCTCTATTTTGATATAAAATCCCACCCAACCTCCCATCCCTCTCCAATAAAAAACTCATATCATAAATATACTCCTAAATTTACTCTCTATATCCCTCCCAAGTTTCCCCCAATATTTTAATAATCTCCTCCCAAGCTTTTAGAATCACCCTCTCAAGGTAAGGGATCATCTCTTTCTCCTATTTATCTAAGTAACTTTTTTATATTATGCCTTTTTATTTACAAATTTTCAAGTTGGGATATGTTATTACACATGATTCTTACTATAATTATTATCTCCAAGTTCTAAGAGAGCCATTTGACTCTCATTAAACCCTTATATGAATTTTTATGTACCCCTATTATATTGCGGACATTATTATACGATTTTCCATGAAAACATTTTTGTAGTGAATACCCATCCCCATTTACACGCAAGGGTATTCACCTAGATGTAACTATAATTCATTTATTTAGGAATTACATGTATTTAACCCACAATAATTAATCATGGGATAAAAAGTGATGAAATATGTCCTTATATTGTATGATCTATATGGAATACTTATGCATGTACATGATATAAAAGTGATGGGTGGACACAAAATTATATAGTCATCCAATGAATTGGGTAACATTTTTGTCTCATGAGAAATTATGAATGGGATTAGGGAGTGAACCAAATCTATTATAGGTATCTTTCCACCATGTTATTTTTTCTTGTAAGTTATCCTTGACTTATTCTTATATTAAGTTTTATGTTGCTGCCACATTCCCATGTTGCCTTCATGTTATCATCTTATATCATGCTTCAATATTAATTTTTATAATTATCACCCATATTTTATAATCCTATTGACTAACATGAAGCAATTTAATCATGTTATTATTTTATTATTCCATTAATATTCTTTATATTTCACCCCTTTCTTATGTATGTCCCCAAGTTATCCCATGCAATTTTAAAAGAGAAATGGATCTTTATGAGCATGTTAAAGGAGTATTAAGTAATGATTTTTTATCCCTGTTCAATTTATTATGTTATGTACCTAATTTCCCAAATACAATAGGCCTCATGATCTTTTAGTATTTTATTATGTGTACATTTATGTAATAAATCATGAATTAAGGTATATTAAAGTCATGGGTTGTCATATAGAGTGTACACAAAAATGGTATCCCATATACAAATACCTATTTACCACTATATATGGATATAGGAAGGATAAATAGACCCATGGTAAGTGTTAAATATTGGGATTAATTGAGGTGGTTAGTCTATGGGACAACCTTGGAAGCTCTAAAAGTCATGTAAAAATACCAGGTTGAATGATATTTCATTAGTTACTCAAAATGAGGGTTCTTTGTTATCGAAGTGATATATGATTGATAATACTTATATATCTATGTTAGATAGAGGAATAACTAGGTTTTATCTACTTATATATTTAATATTACCATTATCAAAGTGATATATGATTATAAGGGCATATGAATGTGGGAAATTTTCTAGTCATGGATAGAGAGCTATATAGGTATAAGGATAGGTGAACCTATCATTTTAAGGGATATAACTGAGAAAAATGATACCACTAGGGTGAAATAGTGTTGCTTCACCCAGGTAGGTGACTTGGGAAATCATTAAGCCTAGGGTAGCCTTTGTGGACTGGTCAAAGTAGGTTTGTACTAAAGGGGTTTGGGTACTAAAATACTTCACCCTTATTGCCTTGAAACCTTAATTATTGGGGTAATTTTCCCTAGTAAAAATATAAGAACTAGTTGAAGTGTTATTTAATGATGGATATATATACAAGACCCCTGTATAACTCAAGAACCCATATTTTACATCCATTTTCCCTAATATTTTATTGAAAAAACACCCATAGGTGTTCATGAAGTATGAGAGTGCTCAGGTTCTTCTTATCCTATGTGTCTTAATGTTTCTATTTGCATAAAATTTTGAATACAAGGGGTTTATTTATAAGAAAAACCACCTTAGGTATCCATCCCATGGTAAAACCATCATGGGAACCCGACCTTGTTGATGGAGCAAGTGGTGATCATCTTTTAAAAGAAAATGAGTGAAATTCAATAGACTAGGGTGTGTGGGTGAAATTACTTAAACAAGGAATATGATAAAATTTCCATATATATGGGTACATAGATGAAATTACTTGTATTGTTTTATATATACTTTCTTACTTATACTAGGGCACATGGAATAACTTGAATTGGTGTAGTGTGCAACATTGGATTCAGGGTATGTTCTCTAGTTGGGAGTTACAAACATGACCAAACATCCCTAGGGTGTATGCTCATATTTGAATATGTTTCCTAAATTCACTTTTATCCAAAACTATTTATATTTATTTTTTATAATTTATATGAGCATGGTCAATAATTATTGGATGTTAAAAAATTTACCCCTCAAAATTAGATCTGTTCAAGATGAATATGGCCAATTTATACATAAAAAAATGACTTAGGAATAAGTTATAATTTAGAGAAAGTTGTGTTCCTTAATAGGGAATAGGCACACACACTACTCAGATATGAGTGTGAGAATTTCTTATAGATGAGAACATGCACTTTTTTGGTTCCTTCTTCATAGGTATTGAATTACAAATTTCCTTATAAATAGGGGGGACCACCCCTATAAGAGTGATTAACTAACCTTAGTGAATACTGTAGACACAATATATATTTTTTACCAGGTTTAAGAAACACACAATATCCTTATTATGTAAGTTAAAGTGAAGTTATGCTTCATTTAGTACTCAAAGAATGCAACTGGGTATAAAGGGTTGAGTGAATGGGTCTGATCAAAGAAGGTTGTGAAAAAGTTTTACTTTGTCAAAATTTCATTAAATTTTTTATTCTTTACTTTAAACTCTCACTATTAAGTATTTTTTTCTAATTTTTAAAAAATTTAAATTATATTTTATTATATTTTTTGAATAAATGGATCAATATTCAAACTTGACTCCTATTGATACTTTCACAGCACACATTCAAGCGATGTTTGATGAAATTGAGTCTGATAAGGTCCACTATTTTAGGTGGAATACATAGGAACCTTCATGATCTATACTGTAGAATATCCAAAATTTCCCATTGTCCAACTACATACCATTATATGACCACATATTACTGAATGATGTACCCATTATTCCATCGGGTCCCAACTCACCTACATTATAGTTCACTCATATACTAAAATTAGAGAGAGTGAATATCTCAATTTCTAGTGTGTATATTAAAAATGATCATGTTGAACCATCTTATATCACATGGAATATGAGTGCTACCCTAGAGGACTGTAAGTATTCCTCAGAACCTAAAACACATATCTACTCTTAAATATATTATTTATTGCTCATTGATCATCTTTTAGGATAGAATACAAGATATAAAATATTCTATAGGGAAGGAATAAAACTTGAATGGATTTATACCGATTTAGTGAGGAAAACTTACAATGGATTTTAAAATTAGATCAAAGTAATAGGAATATATGAAGCTGTATGGATCTCCCAAACATATGTATATAATGTTTTTGATTTTTCCCCAAACTCCTAATACACTAGAGTTCTCAAACAAAAATATTGCATTTTATACATGGGGATGGAGATATAATTTTTTAAGAAATGTATAAAATCAATGGGACTCATATTATATGATACATGTATAAAAACTTCCTCCCACCAAAGTCTTCTTGGTAGGGTTATAAATAAACCCCAATTTTGTAATCAATACTACTATAGAGGATTAAAATGCCACATGAAAAGAGACCATCCCAAGGATTGATATAAATTTTGAGATGTGTATGATAATATTCCTAAAAGAAAATTTATAGGGGATAAATTATAATTATATTATAATTTTACCAACCATACACATAAGGGGATCAATTTGTTCCTACTGGACTTTTTTAGAAATGGGCCAATGTAACATCTTGACCCTAATACATTGGATTTTGCTGGGATGAGGTTCCAATAACCATAGGTGATGTTCCCTTTGACACCAAAAGATAAAAATAAACTCCAAGGGTATAAATAAACATTGTGGAATAATTTTCCATCTCTCACACACACCCTGTATGAGACCACATTACAAATAATGAAAAGACATAATATAATGCATGAAATTAAACCAACATAGATAAATATCAAAAATAACTGAACAATATTAGAGTAAAAATAGAATAATATAAAAAATATGAAACCAAAACTCAATGAATGAAATAATAAAGGCACCATTGTGGAACTAATCCAAATGCCAAGACTTGACAAACCCCAAATCTTCATCACTACTCATACTTGACAACAACATTGTAATGCACCATTAGTAAAGTATGAAATATTCCCCTTACCTGTATCATGATAAACATAATCTCTATATAAACCAAGGTTAATATATAGGGGTGATTATATAATCTAGTAAGAAAACCTCAATACTTTCTATGCATTACACTAGGACAATAACAAGTTAGATCATAATTTTATATAAAATAGGATGAAAAAATGTTACAATAGTTTTTACCAAAATTTTATTAAAATAAGTAGTTTAAACAATTATTTTCATATGGAATACCAAATAAAAAACTCAAACACCCATGTATGTAACATTCCTTTTAAAATTCTTACTCATGAGAAAAAAACCCAACCTTCTAGACACAAGTCGTCACTTAGATATGAAACAATGTTACCCCTTGGTATTGGTGTCCATTTCTGAACCAATAAGGCCATATATATATATATATATTTATGAAACATGCTATCACACTAACCATGTGTATGAAAAATATCACACCCAAAATTTCATAAAGAAAATAATTTTCTTATTTAATATTTAATCGAACATATTAAGGGAGACACTCATGATATCATAGTTTCAAATCCATAAAACATAGATGATTTTATAAATAGAATTTAATAAGGTTTTACATAAAAAGCATAAGAATTTAATTTAAAAACCCAAGCCTAAAAGTTATAATAAAAATTATAGAGAGAGATAATCCACCTACCTCGGTTTTGATCACACAACAAAACAAATAGAAAGAAATTAATTAGACTAGAGATAATATAGAAATGCCTCTAAATGTTCCTGGTTTAAGATCCCAAAATCAAGAAAGAATGAGGGTCTTTATAGATAAATATTGAGTAAAAACATGTAATTAAATCCCCCAAAATTATCACACATATTTACCCATAAAGGGGTAAAATTTCTCCAAAAAATGATGAAAAATTGGCCATTTAAAAAACCCTAATGACCAGTACCACACTCAGGACCATGAAATGGTGCATTCACCCAATTCATTTTGAGCAGCCTGCATAGGGCCACTTTTTCCAGCACCATGTCTTGGACCAAAACATGGTTCATTTTAATAGGCTATTTTGGATGACTACTACACAATACTAACCAAAAAAAACTAATAGAGGAAATGAATAAAACTTTTACTATTTTGACCCACCATGCCTTATACCATAATGTGGTGAGCCCTCTATGTCCATTTTCCACATCTTCAGGACCACTTGAGACTTTCCCTACTAAAGATCCACCACACCCAATACTAAAATGTGTTAGACATATCTATTTACCATATAGGAAATTCTAATTAAAAATGCTGACCATCATGGGAATTTCACTTCCTATGGTACTACTAAAAATTCCAAAACTCCACTTAATCCATTGAACACCTTTCCAACCCTTCCCAAAACAAAAAAAACTACTAAAAAGCTTAAAAAACATAAAAAACATAAGAATACCTCAAACTGAGGGTGTTACTAAAATGACCAGGCCTAAACATGCCATTATTTTATATCCCGTACATGATTTAAAATATTAAATTTCATAAATAATAATATACCAAGTATAGATAGTTTTAGTGTTTTTGGTTATTAGCTACATACTAATATTATTTTACAAAATTCATGATTATATACCCTTAAAGAAACTATACTAGACCATCTTATTTAGATATCATTAGTAAGAATCATCCTCATAACCCAAGGAATTAAAACATAAGAAATGGGTGAGCTCAAATACTCATTAAGTTGGTAAAAACATTTCATCAAATAATAATTTATAAGAATAAGTAAAAACATGATCATAATAGAAATATCACAACCTCATAAGTGATAATCATAAAGTATAAGTGATCTTCACAGTACATGATGTAATAACTTAAATCCAAAAAAGATCAACATAGAAATATAATAGCTAAAACATTAATTATAATAATTTAACAAAAACATTAAATCATGAGAGCATAAGATCAGAATGGATAACATCCCTTAACTATGGTACAAACATTAACAGAGAGAAAAATTACTTTCATGATCCACACCATCAGTGACCATGATTATAAGAAACTAAAATTTTATCATGAATACATATATCATGAGATATAAACTCTTAAACAATTCATTTTAGGGTGATATAGGACCCCACTCATCATTCATCCATACTTACATGTTCCACTTAAAAATCATTCACTTTTTACAACATAAGAACCCATGTAAATAAAATATATTTCATTTAAAATAAAAATAGAAATAATTAAATTATTATCAATAATATAAGGGAATAAAATGGGTTTAAGAAAACATCCAAATGGAAATAATTAAATTTTCATAAAGAAACCATTGAAATAAAACGAGTTTTATAAAACATCAAAATCTTATAAAATAACATCATAAATTAAATCATTTGATACTGAAAATTTGATCACCCAAAATAATCGCATAATTAAAGAAAATATAGGGTGAAACATGAAACATGACTCTATTAGATATAGATAATTTTAATATAATGAAAATAAAATCATGAAAATATATTTTTGAAAACATTTTGTATTCATCATTGTAAAAGTCATAGTTATGAGTCTCTTTTTAAAAATTATCCTTTGATTTTTTAAAGAAAAATAAGTGAAAATAAAACCTTTAATGGAAATGTATTTGGATAAAAAAAAACTTTTTCCCCATAAATAAAAATATAAAATCCTTTAAAATGGAAAATTTAGTGAATAACAGGGGAAGTAAATTAAGAAGAAAGTGTATAACTCAAAGGAAGAAGTTTGAGTTACCAAGTCCCTTACCTTTACCCATTATTTATATAGAAGTGATTTAAACTATTTTATTATGAATATAAAAATTTTAATTACCTATTTAAGAACCATAGTAATATATATTTTCATTTACACTCTTCATTAATAAAATTGGTTAAATCACTTCTATATAAAGGTATTTACCGATATTGATGGATTGACATATAATGATAATTATTATTTTTTGTTATACATAAATTATAATATTCATGATATATATTAATTATATATATCATAAATAATAATAAAATAAATATTAAAATAATCCATGATGGAGGTGGTGAAAAAAATAATGCATCGTTCCATAGAGGTGGGAGTCCACAATTACACGCGATTAACGATCCCATTTCTCAATGAATGTGTGAAAAAATAGAATATGATCAATTATAATTTTAGAGTTATAAACATGAAATATAAAAAACAATAATTCATTAAATCCAACCTTGTTACAATCCATATGATGTGGTGATTAAAAACAAACATCGCTTCGTGGAGGCGGTAGTTCTCATGTACAGACGATCAATGTTATTTTGTTTTTTAATGTATGGAAAGGATTTAATAATTGTTTTAAAATTAATATAATGTAATTTCAGAATAATAATTATAATTATTTCATTATATTAATAATTTTAGTGATGAATTAGATTACAATAAAAGACTAAGAGAAGGTAATACTCACATTGGATTCTTGAGTTTTCTCTTTTAAAAATATTTAGAATTGAAGTCCTTAATAAAACAAAAGGTGATAAGAAGCTTATGGAAATGGGTTTGGCTTCAATGAGGGGAAAAGTTTAATATTTTCAACAATAATTTCAAGGATATATGATTCTATAAGTGTTATAAGTGTTACCATTTTATAAGTGAAGATAAGGGTAGTTTTGGAAGAAACAATTACATTTTCAATAATGTAAATTTACTATTCAAGGTTCAATGGAAAAAATGGGAAAAATAGGAGGTTAAAGTAATTTGGGGTCAAAACTCAACTCAACAACTCATTTTTTATATATCCTTGAGTGTTTCAGGGATTTTTCTTTTAACTTTCAAACTTTTACCCTAATTTACTTTTACCTTGGTAAATAATTTTTAAACTTAGTAAATAATTTTAATGAAAAATTAAGATTATAAATTTTACCTAATTTGAATTTTATGATTCCAAATTTTGAATACTTTTTACCAAATAAAATTTTTAAGGGTTTGAAATGTTAATATTAAATTAAATGCACATAACACATAAAAACAGTTTTTAGAGAAAGTGCATTTTATGTTTAAAAAGTTATATACATGATAAGATTATAATATTTACTAATTTTTATGTCATAAATTGGTTTTTTATAAAAAAATAAATAAAATTAATGTGGATTTAAAAGTAATTTTAAACTGAATTTCACTATCAAGACACTTAATTTTAAGAAAAGACTAATTTTTTTATTAATGTAACATTTTAATCTAGTTCTAAAAATGTTAGACATAGGATTTATAAGATAAAATAATATATTAAAATGCATAATTTTATCCCTTTAATACATATTTTTTTTAATTAAAAGGTTTTTTAAACTTATAATATATTCTTACATAATGATAAAATCATAATAATAATAATTTTTTTTAAAATCTTATTTTTTGACTAAAAATCAATCTTTTCAAAAAAAAAACAAAAAAAAATCATAATTAGTAATTTTTTTTGTGAGTAATTAAAAATTATTTTTTGTTAAATTTATATTCTAAAATTTTTAAATTTAGTTTTAAAAATAAAATTCATAATATAAATAAAATTAATTTTATTAAAAATATCCTTTTAAAATATTAATTCATTTTAATTATTTATATTCTAAAGTTAATAAATTTTAATGGTTTACTATGTTAGTGTTTATTATAGATTTATAAAAAGTGTTCTTATAATATATTGTGGTTCATTTACATAGGTTTTATCATTTAATGTATTTTATCAATCATAACATTAGTTTTACTAGGTCTAGATTTTTAGGTGGTTACATTCTACCCCCTTAAAAGAATTTCATCCTTAAAACTTTGATTAGATAGAAGAAAAAAAGTGAGGTTACCTTTCTCTAATCACACCCTTAGGTCCCTACATACCTTTCTAAAACTTGTAATTCCTTCAAAGTAATTTGACCAGATGAGTGGTCTTGTTCCGTAACAACTTTTCTCTATGTACTTGGATCTTCAGTGGTTATTCACCTTATGAGAGATCAGGGTCCAATTGCACAAAACTTGATCTTAAAAAATATAAAGGTTTTGGTATGTACTTTATTAAAAGTGATAAATGGAATACATTTTGTACTTAGGAGAGGTCTGGAGGGAGTTCTAATCAATAAGACACACCCTTGACATGATCAAGGGTGTAAAAGGGACTGATATACCTAAGGCTCAACTTTCCTTTCTCCCCAAATCTCATTACATAATTCCAAGAAGAAATTTATAGGAAAACCTTGTCACCAAATTCAAACTCTAGATCTCATCGACAGTTATCTGCATAAATATTTTTTTGACTTTGTACTATTTTCATGTGATGCTAAATGTTTTGATTATTATACTTTATTTCTTGGAAAATTTTAGGAATTATATACTTTCTCTCTCCAAATTTATCCTAATATGTTGGATTCATACATCTCTTCTGTAACACCCGAGACTTTTATATTATATAAATCATCAAAGGAATATTTTTCTACACACAACACTTTCTTGTCTTGATTTACACGAAATCGCAACCTTCCTCGATAGCTTGCGTCGTACGCAATACCGAGTTTCACAAAACAATGATATGCTAATAAAATATTATTAAAACTAGCTGTTATGAATAGTAATAACCAATTTTTGAAATTTTATAAATTTTATTTTTCAAAATGGACTTCATTTTTGGATTCGGAATATCGAAATTATCCTAGGGTGAAATTTTGGTATTTTTCTGAAAACTTTCAATTTTTGATGAATAGTGAAACCACTAAGTGGTAGTTAAAAAAACTGAATTTTTCATAAAACTTAATTTTACCGCTTCTGTGAGTGGAATTTCGAAAATCCGAGAGACACGGTTAATATCAAAGACTAAAATGTGGTTCAATGAGATGAAAATAATTTTTGGTGAATAGTAACTTTTTACTTTAATTTACCACAGTTAAAAGTAAATAGGGTAATTAAGGGTAAAAATGATATTATTATTACCCTAACACATGTCCTAATTCTATTGGACAAGTGTAATTCGACCAAAAACAACCTTAGGAATAAAATATGACCATTTAGTCCCACTTGGGTTAGATTAGGACATTTATTATTAATTTATTTAAAGAAGGGTTAAAATAGTTAAAATAAGCAAATCATTTTTAATATGGGTTTATACATAAGATAAATTCAACTATAAATATTCATTAGAAATATAAAAATATTAGCTACATAATGATATTTTATTTTTAATTTTTAGACTTTAAATAAGTTAATTTATTTATGACACAAAGATGATGCAGTAATTATCTTATTAATGAAATATTGACATAATTGATGTTATAAATACCCAAATAAATGTAATTTGAGACTTTTTATGAATTACACTAATTTTCTAGGTTAATATGACATGTTATTATTTATTTAAGTAACTTTTTTCGAACTAATAATTCTGTTATGATTTTCACAAAAATCAATTACTAAATAGTGTCAAAATTGACATAAAATAGTTTTTAAAACAAATATTATATTATCAATTGTTATTTTATTCCTAAAAATATAAGGTTTGGCCAAATGACTTAGATAAGGTTATATATTTTAATAATAAACAACTTGGGGTTCTTTTGGCATGATATAGTAAGTTTATTAACCTTATAGTGTAAGAAAACAAGAAGACACGGTAAAAGTTAAATTATCTATCTTAAAGTTAAATCTAAATGATAAGGTTAAAATTGATACCTAAACTTGTCTAAATTCTATTTTATGAGATTATTTATACCCCTACCCACCTTATATTCGAAATATATCAATTTGGAGCTATTAAAAACCGAATTTGACTTTATAATAGAATAATATTTTTAGTTATTCCAAAGGTGCCCCTCTCCTCCCTTATAAAAGGGCACCTCCTCCCCCTCTTTCTCACACTACTTTGAGTCTTAAATCTCGGCCAACCCCTGAAAATTTATCCTTTCCACTTACCTAGAAACATCCTAGAGGTTCTGGTCTTCTTCAAAGACCTATTTTAGTGCCCTAAAAGGAGGTCTCAAAGAAGCACTTCAAAGAAGAGGTAATGCCCGTTACCAATTCTTTCATCTTTATTTCTTCTTCCACTTCTTCTTATTTAGTTGTTTCATTATGAAGTAATAACATCAGTATCAATCATATACTTATATGCTATTTTAAGTATGAAACAACCCTATTTCACCATCTATCCATTCTACGAAAAAAGAAATCACCGCGCGTGCGTACGTACGGAATACCGTCTCCACGCTGTGGTGTAATCTATTTTCCAGCACCACCTTACTTGGATGGGTATAATGGTGTAAATAATGACTATATATGACTATTATAAAGTGATATTGATTCTGAAATAGTATACAAACACTCCAATACAATTCCACGATCATAGGAACAATATCATCACTTGTGCGTACGTACAGAATACCGTCTCCACGATGTGATGCGACTCGTTATACATGATATTCATTGCATAATGATTATATAAATGAATTTAATGAATTAATATGATATATATTACACTAATAACATTCTGGAAATTAGGTATCTATAACCTAAAGATAAGAATAAGAATTTATTCGACAAAACACGCATAAGAACAAAAAGTTATAAACACCCGAATAACAAGTAGCAATGAAATATTACTACTAAGAAGCTAAGAATATGACCATATATGATATCATAAAAATAAGTATGTTTCTGTAATAAGTCAATAACATTATTTAAATCATTATACAGGAGGTTCGAACACGTACAAAGCATATCGGACCTAAGGTAAGGGAAATATGACAATCTCATTTTTATCCGAGATTGTTTATACTTTGGTTTTTATTGGGGTGTATTTTATCATCCACAACCATGTTTCCTCAATATGTAACATTAGTTCCATCCACCTACAATTTTTAAAATCCAATTTTACCCTTCGGTGAGTTTTTAGTAAAAGATATGAAAGGAATCTTTTGTCGTTTTTCGTACGAGGTACTTTTTGACTTTTCCGACAAAAGTACGAGAAGAATGTTTTTTTAACTTATACGACATGAATAGATTTTAAAAAAATTATTATTTCCAAGATTATTCCTTTAAAAGTTTTCAAGTTTATTTTTAATCAACTTCTTTTAGTTTAAAATTGTATGACATGTTAAGAAAGGAAAAATATTTTTGAAGTAGAAATGGTATTTTCCTCAAGAATGGAGTTCAAGAGTTTTATCAAAATTATTTTCCATCTATGATAATATAGGGTTTTGTTTCTATCACTATTATTACTTGGATTTTATTTTGTTGTGATGGAAATATTTTTATGAATTCCTTTATCTTATATGAATTGTTTTATGATGTCACGATGTTTAAGATTCCCATTTTTATTACATGGGTTATGCAATGATGTATGATTTATGATTTTGTGGCACACATATGAATGGTATCATTATGAGATGGGTGAGAACTATATCTCCCTCCAATTCATTGGGTAAATATTTTATATCTCATGAGATAGACATGGCTGGAACGGTAGGTTATACCGGTTCAGTGAAACAGGACTGAAACGAGGAGTGAACTCGGTTCAGAAATGGACTTTGTCCACTAAGATAGTCTTGACAATGAGTCTTGACTAATAAGAAACGATTCTCTATGATTATGTGTGTATGCCACAAAGTTTCATGTTTTAAGTTATTGGGATTACATTTCACTACTACGATTTACCCCATGTTATGAAATTATGATCTCTTTTGCAGGTTAAGATTTCCAAAAGTTATGTGCTTTTGTATATGATGTGATTGATATTTCTTTTGTTTACCCTTACTGAGCATTTGAGCTCACCCTTTTGTATGTTTTATTTCCCCAGGTCAGGAAGAAGGTTATTAAGTAGAATATGCCAAAAAGGGACTCTAGATACGATGAAATAAATGGGAGGCAAAGTAGATGCTTTATGAACCAGTTTTTTATGTTTCCCAGTTTCTAAAGACACTATACCTATACAGAACTTTCTTGGTTTTGTTATATGTTGTAATAAGTGTGATTCAATTCTGAAGTAATAACAATGTATGTAAAGTCTGAGTTGTTATAGTTGGTATCAGAGGGAGGTTATAGTTAACCTTTGGAAACTAGGATGTGAAAGCCTTAGTAAGAACCCTAAGGATAAGTCTAAGTATAGAACACAATCTTAGTGTTTTAGAAATGGCCATGAATAACCTAGGATAAGACCTTAAGTGTGAAATTTTATTCTTGATTATGTGGTTTTCCTATTATAATTAGTGTTGCTCACACTATTCTTCTTGGTTTTAGTCAATGGCTGGAACCCGAAGGAACTGTGTTAATGCGGAATGCGACGGGCAATGCAATGATTGTCCCCCTGAGCAACCAAACATTATGGGAGCTGGAATGAAAAATCTTGTAGCCATGATCACACAACTTTCTCAAGCTATGAATCATGCAGGACTTCCAAACGAGAAAATGAAGGAGCAACATTCTGTTGAATCCTTCATGAGACAGCGTCCACCTTCATTCAGCGGGTCTACTGATCCATTAGTTGCTGAACAATGGATTAGTACTACTGAAAAGATATTTTCAGTTCTTCAATGTTCTGAGCATGATAAAGTCATCTTAGCAGTGTATCGTTTGGAAGGTGATGCTGATCAATGGTGGAATCTTATTAAGAATATGAGGCAAAGGGATGAAATTGAGTCCATGGAATGGGACAAGTTCAAGAACTTATTTTTCAATAAGTACTTCCCTCATATTCTCCGAACAAAGATGGAGAAAGAGTTTCTTGAACTGAAGCAAAATGATGATGAATCTGTTGGTACCTATGAAGCAAATTTTACAAGACTTGCAAGGTACACTTCTGGTATTATTATCCAACCTGAGAGTAAGATCGATCAATTATTTAGTGGATTAAAACCAAGTCTTCGAAGGGCCTTATCCATAAGGGACTTCAATAGCTATGAAGAAATCGTTCGATGTGCTCTCAAAGTTGATATGGAGATTGGAGTAACCCATCAGTCATATGGGTTTGATAAGAAGAGGAAAATGGAATTCAAAGGAAAATCTAAAGAGCACACTGAAAAGAAGATGAGCTTTCCCTTATGCTCAAAGTGTGGAAAGAAACATGGAGGGAGTTGTCTTAAAGGGACAAGTAAATGTTTCAAGTGTGGAAAGGAAGGTCATCGGGCATTTGAATGCCGCGATGATGGGAAGAAGATGTCTAATGATGTAAACAAAGGAAGGGATACACAGAATGAACCTACTACACTTCAATTTTTAAAGTGCAAGGAGATGGGACATTATGCCAATAAATGCCCTAATCCAAGGGTTGATGATGATGGTCGATGTCAACAAACTCTTAAGGCTAAAGACGAAGGAAAGTCACATACAATTTCTATCAGCGATGTGGAGTACAATAACGATGTGGTGAAAGGTACACTTACCATCCACTATAAAGTAGCAAATGTTTTATTTGATTCTGGATCCACCCACTCCTTTATTTATGAAGATTTTTCTAAGAGTATCACCGTATTACCTCAACAATTAGATGTTGAGTTAGTTGTGACAACACCTAATGGCACAACAGTCGCATCAAAAGTTTATAATTCTTCTCCGATTGAAGTTTGTGGGAAAGTGATTCCTGCAAATCTTGTGATCCTTCCTATAGTGGAATTTCATGTGATTCTTGGCATGGATTGGCTTTCTCTACATAGATCTCATATCAATTTCCAAATAAGGGAAGTCACATTTCATATTCCAGATCAATCTATGATCGTCTATAGATGCAAGGATGAACATAACCTTCCAGTGGAAATTTCTTCCATTTTATGGGTATCGATTCCACTAAATGAAGGTTATTTATCTCAAATGGTTGGTGAGAAACTCATGATTAAGAATATTCCCATTGTATGGGAGTTTGATGATGTCTTTCCGGAGGAATTAGCGGGTATTCCACCAAATCGTGAAGTTGAGTTTTCAATAGAACTCGTACCGGGTGCTTTGCCTATTTCAAAGACACCTTATATAATGGCCCCAATTGAGTTGCAGGAATTGAAGAAGCAACTCCAAGAGAATCTTGATAAGGGGTTCATACACCCTAGTGCGTCACCTTGGGGAGCACCTGTTCTGTTTGTTAAGAATAAAGATGGATCAATGAGACTCTGCATTGATTATCGAGAACTTAACAAGATCACTATCAAGAACAAATATCCTCTCCCACGCATTGATGACTTATTTGACCAACTACGAGGAGCTCAATACTTTTCCAAGATTGATCTTCATTTAGGGTATCATCAATTAAGGGTCAAAAGGGAGGATATACCAAAGACGGCTTTCCGTACAAGGTATGGACACTATGAATTTATAGTGATGCCATTTGGTCTTACTAATTCCCCTTCTATCTTCATGGATCTGATGAATAGAGTCTTTAGAGACTATATTGATCAATTTGTGGTAGTCTTTATAGACGATATTATTGTCTATTCAAAGCGTAAGGAAGAACATGAAGATCACTTGAGAATTATATTGAAGACCCTGAGAAATGATAATCTTTATGCCAAATTTACCAAGTGTGAATTTTGGCTTCAAAAAGTTTCATTTTTGGGTCACATAATCTCAAAAGAGGGGATATCTGTGGATCCAGCAAAAACAGAGGTTATCGAAAGATGGTCGAGACCAACAACAGTAACCGAGATACAAAGTTTTCTTGGTTTGGCTGGATATTATTGACGTTTTGTGAAAGATTTTTCATGATTATCTAATCCACTCACCAAGTTGACTCAGAAAGGAGTTAAGTTTGTTTGGACGGAAGAATGTGAAGAGAATTTCAAGGAGTTGAAAAGAAGGTTAGCCAGTGCACCTGTGCTCACACTACCTTGTAGTGGATAAAGGTTTGTGATCTATAGTGACGCATCCAAGAAGGGATTGGGGCGCGTTCTTATGCAAAATGATACGGTGATAGCTTATACCTCACGACAGTTGAAAATACATGAGAAAAATTACCCAACTCATGATTTGGAGTTAGATGCGGTAATCTTTGCATTAAAGATTTGGAGGCATTACCTTTATGGTGAAAGGTGTGATATTTATACTGATCATAAAAGTTTAAAGTATATTTTCACACAAAAGGAGCTGAATATGCACCAAAGAAGATGGTTGGAGCTGATTAAGGATTACGACTGCTCAATCCATTACCACCCTAGGAAAGCAAACAAGGTGGCAGATGCATTAAGTCGACAAGACCATGCTAGTTTATCCATGATGAGGATCACAAAAGATCCAATATTTATGGATTTACAAAGGATGGATCTTGAGATTATAATGAAAGGGGAAAAATCGTATCTTTCTCAAATGAATGCTCAACCATCTATACATGTGAAAATTAAAGAGGCACAAAAAGAAGATGTCGAGCTAAAAAAGAAGGTGAGAAATGTTCCTGAATTCAACCTTGATTGTGATGGGATAATAAAGTTCAGGAATCAGGTTTGTGTTCCTCCCACCCCCGAATTAATGAAGGAGATGTTGGATGAGGCTCATAATTCTTCATTATCTATTCATCCTGGAAGCACGAAGATGTATGGGGACCTGAAAGAGTACTTCTAGTGGGATGGCATGAAAAGAGATGTTGCTGAATATGTCTCTCGATGCTTGGTTTGTCAGCAAGTTAAAGTTGAGAGACAGAAGTCTAAGGGGATGTTACAACCATTACCCATACCCGAATAGAAATGGGAAAACATCACTATGGACTTTGTCACAGGACTTCCTAAAACATCCAAAGGAAATAATGCTATCTAGGTCATAGTTGATCGTCTTACCAAGTCTGCACACTTCATTGCTATTAGAGAGGATTTCTCTCTGGATCATCTTGCCAGGATATATTTAAAGGAAGTGGTAAGATTGCATGGAGTACCATTTTCTATTATATCTGATCGGGATCCGAGATTTACCTCGAAGTTCTGGCGAAGTCTTCAGCATGCTCTGGATACAGAGTTGAGTTTCAGCATTGCTTATCATCCTCAGACAGACGGTCAGTCTGAGAGAACAATTCAAACTCTAGAAGATATGTCGAGAGCTTTCTCTATGGATTTCAAAGGTGGTAGGGATCAACACCTACCTTTGGTGGGATTTTCATATAATAATAGCTTTCACTCCAGTATTTAGATGGATCCTTATGAAGCTCTCTATGGAAACAAATGCAGGACTCCAACTTGCTGGGATGAAGTTGGGGAAAGAAAGCTATTAGGACCTGATCTCGTTGATGAAATGGAAGAAAAGGTCATATCTATTCAACAACACATAAGAGCAGCTCAGAGTCGACAGAAAAGTTATACCGACAACCGAAGAAAAGACCTAGAGTTTGAAGTGGGTGATAAAGTGTTCTTACGAATATCTCCCTGGAAGAGGGTCATGAGATTTGGAAAGAAGGGGAAGTTGAGCCCTAGATATATCGGTCCTTTCGAAATACTGGATCGTATTTGGAAGGTAGCTTACCTATTGGCGCTTCCACTGAATCTCTCTCAAGTTCACGATGTGTTCCATGTATCTATCTTGAGAAAGTACATACCTGATCCTTCACATGTACTCAGCTCAGAAGTTGTACCGCTAGAGCAAGATCTTTCTTATAAAGAACAACCAATAGAGATTCTGGATCGTAGCAAAAAAGTCCTATGAAACAAGACCACTCGCTTGGTGAAAGTTTTATGAAGGAACCACCAATTAGAAGAAGCTACATGGGAGCTTGAGGATATGATGAGGGAGAGGTATCCTCATCTGTTTGTTACAAAGTGACGAATTTCGAGGGCAAAATTCATTTTAAGGGGGGTAGAATGTAACACCCGAGACTTTTATGTTATATAAATCATCAAAGGAATCTTTTTCTACACACAACACTTGTTTGGATTTCTTTACACGAAATCTCAACCTTCCTCGATAGCTTGCGTCGTATGCAATACCGAGTTTCACTAAACAATGATATGCTAATAAAATATTATTAAAACTAGCCGTTATGAATAGTAATAACCACTTATTGAAATTTTATAAATTTTATTTTTCAAAATGGACTTCATTTTTGGATTCGGAATATCGAAATTATCCTAGGGTGAAATTTTGGTATTTTTCTGAAAACTTTCAATTTTTGATGAATAGTGAAACCACTAAGTGGTAGTTAAAAAAACTGAATTTTTCATAAAACTTAATTTTACCGCTTCTGTGAGTGGAATTTTGAAAATCCGAGAGACACGGTTAATATCAAGGACTAAAATGTGGTTCAATGAGATGAAAATATTTTTTGGTGAATAGTAACTTTTTACTTTAATTTACCACAATTAAAAGTAAATAGGGTAATTAAGGGTAAAAATGATATTATTATTACCCTAACACATGTCCTAATTCTATTGTACAAGTGTAATTCGACCAAAAACAACCTTAGGAATAAAATATGACCATTTAGGCCCACTTGGATTAGATTAGGACATTTATTATTAACTTATTTAAAGAAGGGTTAAAATAGTTAAAATAAGTAAATCATTTTTAATATGGGGTTATACATAAGATAAATTCGACTATAAATATTCATTAGTAATCTAAAAAGATTTCCTACATAATGATATTTTATTTTTAAATTTTAGACTTTAAATAAGTTAATTTATTTATGACACAAAGATGATGCAGTAATTATCTTATTAATGAAATATTGACATAATTGATGTTATAAATACCCAAATAAATGTAATTTGAGACTTTTTCTGAATTCCACTAATTTTATAGGTTAATATGACATGTTATTATTTATTTAAGTAACTTTTTTTGAACTAATCATTCTGTTATGAGTTTCACAAAAATCAATTACTAAATAGTGTCAAAATTGACATAAAATAGTTTTTAAAACAAATATTATATTATCAATTGTTATTTTATTCCTAAAAATCTAAGGTTCGGCCAAATGACTTAGATAAGGTTATATATTTTAATAATAAACAACTTGGGGTTCGTTTGGCTTGATATAGTAAGTTTATTAACCTTATAGTGTAAGAAAACAAGAAGACACGGTAAAAGTTAAATTATCTAACTTAAAGTTAAATCTAAATGATAAGGTTAAAATTGATACCTAAACTTGTCTAAATTCTATTGGATGAGAGGATTTAGACCCCTACCCACATTATATTCGAAATATATCAATTTGGAGCTATTAAAAACCGAATTTGACTTTATAATAAAATAATATTTTTAGTTATTCCAAAGGTGCTCCTCTCCTCCCTTATAAAAGGGCACCTCCTCCCCCTCTTTCTCACACCACTTTGAGCCTTCAAGCTCGGTCAACCCCTGAAAATTTCTCCTCTCCACTTCCATAGAAACATCATAGAGGTTCTGGTCTTCTTCAAAGACCTATTTTAGTTCCCTAAAAGGAGGTCTCAAATAAGCACTTCAAAGAAGAGGTAATGTCCGTTACCAATTCTTTCATCTTTATTTCTTCTTCCACTTCTTCTTCTTTAGTTGTTTCATTATGAAGTAATAACATCAGTATCACTAATATACTTATATGTCATTATAAGTATGAAACAACCCTATTTCACCATCTATCCATTCTACGAAAAAAGAAATCACTGCGCGTGCGTACGTACGGAATACCGTCTCCACGCCGTGGTGTAATCTATTTTCCAGCACCACCTTACTTGGATGGGTATAATGGTGTAAATAATGACTATATATGACTATTATAAAGTGATATTGATTCTGAAATAGTATACATACACTCCAATACAATTCCACGATCATAGGAATGATATCATCACTCGTGCGTACGTACGGAATACCGTCTCCACGATGTGATGCGACTCGTTATACATGATCTTCGTTGCATAATGATTATATAAATAAATTGAATGAATGAATATGTTATATATTACACTAATACAATTCTGAAAATTAGGTATCTATAACCTAAATATAAGAATAAGAATTTATTCGACAAAGCACGCATAAGAACAAAAAGTTATAAACACCCGAATAACAAGTAGCAATGAAATATTACTGCTAAGAAGCTAAGAATATGACCATATATGATATCATAAAAATAAGTATGTTTCTGGAATAAGTCAATAACATTATTTAAATCATTATACAGGAGGTTCGAACACGTAAAAAGCATATCAGACCTAAGGTAAGGGAAATATGACAATCTCATTTTTATCCGAGATTGTTTATAATTTGGTATTTATTGGGGTGTATTTTATCATACACAACCATGTTTCCTCAATATGTAACATTATTTCCATCCACCTACAATTTTTTAAATCCAATTTTACCCTTCGGTGAGTTTTTAGTAAAAGATATGAAAGGAATCTTTTGTCATTTTTCGTACGAGGTACTTTTTGACTTTTCCGACAAAAGTACGAGAAGAATGTTTTTGTTTAACTTATACGGCATGAATAGATTTTAAAAAAATTATTATTTCAAAGATTCTTCCTTTAAAAGTTTTCAAGTTTATTTTTAATCAACTTCTTTTAGTTTAAAATTGTATGACATGTTAAGAAAGGAAAAATGTTTTTGAAGTAGAAATGGTATTTTCCTCAAGAATGGAGTTCAAGAGTTTTATCAAAATTATTTTCCATCTAAGATAATATAGGGTTTTGTTTCTATCCCTATTATTACATGGATTTGATTATGTTGTGATGAAAATATTTTTATGAATTCCATTATCTTATATGAATTGTTTTATGATGTCACGATGTTTAAGATTCCCATTTTTATTACATGGGTTATGCAATGATGCATGATTTATGATTTTGTGGCACACATATGAATGGTATCATTATGAGATGGGTGGGACCTATATCTCCCTCCAATGCATTGGGTAAAGATTTTATATCTCATGAGATAGATATGGCTGTAACGGTAGGTTATACCGGTTCAGTGAAACAGGACTGAAACGAGGAGTAAACTCGGTTCAGAAATGGACTTTGTCCACTAAGATAGTCTTGGAAATGAGTCTTGACTAATAAGAAATGATTCTCTATGATTATGTGTGTATGCCACAAAGTTTCATGTTTTAAGTTATTGGGATTACATTTCACTACTATGATTTACCCCATGTTATGAAATTATGATCTCTTTTGCAGGTTAAGATTTCCAAAAGTTATGTGCTTATGTATATGATGTGATTGATATTTATTTTGTTTACCCTTACTGAGCATTTGAGCTCACCCTTTTGTATGTTTTATTTCCCCAGGTCAGGAAGAAGGTTATTAAGTAGAATATGCCAAAAAGGGACTCTAGATATGATGAAATAAATGGGAGGCAAAGTAGATGCTTTATGAACCAGTTGTTTATGTTTCCCAGTTTCTAAAGACACTATACCTATATGGTCCTTTCTTGGTTTTGTTATATGTTGTAATAAGTGTGCTTCAATTCTGAAGTAATAACAATGTATGTAAAGTATGGGTCATTATAGTTGGTATCATAGGGAGGTTATAGTCAACCTTTGGAAACTAGGATGTGAAAGCCTCTGTAAGAACCCTAAGGATAAGTATAAGTATAGAACACAATCTTAGTGTTTTAGAAATGGCCATGAATAACCTAGGATAAGACCTTAAGTGTGAAATTTTATTCTTGATTATGTGGTTTTCCTATTATAATTAGTGTTGCTCACACTATTCTTCTTGGTTTTAGTCAATGGCTGGAACCCAAAGGAACCGTGTTAATGCGGAATGCGACGGTCAATGCAATGATTGTCCCCTTGAGCAACCAAACATTATGGGAGCTGGAATGCAAAATCTTGTAGCCATGCTCACACAACTTTCTCAAGCTATGAATCATGCAGGACTTCCAAACGAGCAGAGGAAGGAGCAACATTCTATTGAATCCTTCATGAGACAGCGTCCACCTTCATTCAGCAGGTATACTGATCCATTAGTTGCTGAACAATGGATTAGTACTACTGAAAAGATATTTTCAGTTCTTCAATGTTCTGAGCATGATAAATTCATCTTAGCAGTGTATCGTTTGGAAGGTGATGCTGATCAATGGTGGAATCTTATTAAGAATACGAGGCAAAGGGAAGAAATTGAGTCCATGGAATGGGACGAGTTCAAGAACTTATTTTTCAATAAGTACTTCCCTCGTATTCTCCGAACAAAGATGGAGGAAGAGTTTCTTGAACTGAAGCAAAAGGATGATGAATCTGTTGGTACCTATGAAGCAAATTTTACAAGACTTGCAAGGTACGCTTCTGATATTATTATCCAACCTGAGAGTAAGATCGATCGATTCTTTAGTGGCTTAAAACCAAGTCTTCGAAGGGCCTTAGCCATAAGGGACTTCAATAGCTTCGAGGAAATCGTTCGATGTGCTCTCAAAGTTGAGATGGAGATTGGAGTAACCCATCAGTCATATGGGTTTGATAAGAAGAGGAAAATGGAATTCAAAGGAAAATATAAAGAGCACACTAAAAAGAAGATGAGATTTCCCTTATGCTAAAAGTGTGGAAAGAAACATGGAGGGAGTTGCCTTAAAGGGACAAGTAAATGTTTCAAGTGTGGAAAGGAAGGTCATCGGGCATTTGAATGCCGCGATGATGGGAAGAAGATGTCTAATGATGCAAACAAAGGAAGGGATACACAGAATGAACCTACTACACTTCAATGTTTCAATTGCAAGGAGATGGGAAATTATGCCAATAAATGCCCTAATCCAAGGGTTGATGATGATGGTCAACGTCAAGAAACTCTTGAGGCTAAAGACAAAGGAAAGTCACATGCAATTTCTATCAGCGATGTGGAGTACGATAACGATGTGGTGAAAGGTACACTTACCATCCACTCTAAAGTAGCAAATGTTTTATTTGATTCTGGATCCACCCACTCCTTTATTTCTGAAGAATTTTCTAAGAGTATCACCGTATTACCTCAACAATTAGATGTTGAGTTAGCTGTGACAACACCTAATGGCACAACAGTCGCATCAAAAGTTTATAATTCTTCTCCGATTGAAGTTTGTGGGAAAGTGCTTCCTGCAAATCTTGTGATCCTTCCTATAGTGGAATTTGATGTGATTCTTGGCATGGATTGGCTTTCTCTACATGGAGATCATATCAATTGCCAAAGAAGGGAAGTCACATTTCATATTCCAGATCAATCTACGATCATCTATCGATGCAAGGATGAACATAACCTTCTAGTGGAAATTTCTTCCATTTTATGGGTATTGATTCCACTAAATGAAGGTTATTTATCTCAAATGGTTGGTGAGAAACTCACGATTAAGAATATTCCCATTGTACGGGAGTTTGATGATGTCTTTCCGGAGGAATTACCAGGTCTTCCACCAAATCGTGAAGTTGAGTTTTCAATAGAACTCGTACCGGGTGATTTGCCTATTTCAAAGACACCTTAGAGAATGGCCCCAATTGAGTTGCAGGAATTGAAGAAGCAACTCCAAGAGAATCTTGATAAGGGGTTCATACGCCCTTGTGCGTCACCTTGGGGAGCACCGGTTCTATTTGTTAAGAAGAAAGATGGATCAATGAGACTCTACATTGATTATCGAGAACTTAACAAGATCACTATCAAGAACAAATATCCTCTCCCACGCATTGATGACTTATTTGACCAACTACAAGGATCTCAATACTTTTCCAAGATTGATCTTCATTCAGGGTATCATCAATTAAGGGTCAAAAGTGAGGATATACCAAAGACGGATTTCCATACAAGGTATGGACACTATGAATTTATAGTGATGCCATTTGGTCTTACTAATGCCCCTGCTATCTTCATGGATCTGATGAATAGAGTCTTTAGAGACTATCTTGATCAATTTGTGGTAGTCTTTATAGACGATATTCTTGTCTATTCAAAGAGCAAGTAAGAACATGAAGATCACTTGAGAATTATATTGAAGACCCTGAGAAAAGAGAATCTTTATGCCAAATTTACCAAGTGTGAATTTTGGCTTCAAAAAGTTTCATTTTGGGTCACATAATCTCAAAATAGGGGATATCTGTGGATCCAGAAAAAACAGAGGTTATCAAAAGATGGTCGAGACCAACAACAGTAACCGAGATCTAAAGTTTTCTTGGTTTGGATGGATATTATCGACGTTTTGTGAAATATTTTCACGATTATCTAATCCACTCACCAAGTTGACTCGGAAAGGAGTTAAGTTTTTTTGGACGGAAGAATGTGAAGAGAATTTCAAGGAGTTAAAAAGAAGGTTATTTAGTGAACCTGTGCTGACACTGCCTTATAGTGGAGAAAGTTTTGTGATCTATAGTGATGCATCCAAGAAGGTATTGGGGCCTGTTCTTATGAAAAATGATATGGTGATAGCTTATGCCTCATGACAGTTGAAAATACATGAGCAAAATTACCCAACTCATGATTTGGAGTTAGCTATGGTAATCTTTGAATTAAATATTTGGAGGCATTACCTTTATGGTGGAAGGTGTGATATTTATACTGATCATAAATGTTTAAAGTATATTTTCACACAAAAGGAGCTGAATATGCACAAAAGAAGATGGTTGGAGCTGATTAAGGATTACGAATGCTCAATCCATTACCACCCTGGGAAAGAAAACAAGGTGGCAGATGCATTAAGTCGATAAGACCATGCTAGTTTATCCATGATGAGGATCACAAAAGATCCAATATTTATGGATTTACAAAGGATGGATCTTGAGATTATAATGAAAGGGGAAAAATCGTATCTTTCTCAAATGAATGTTCAACCATCTATACATGTGAAGATTAAAGAGGCGAAGAAAGAAGATGTAGAGCTACAAAAGAAGGTGAGAAATGTTCCTGAATTCAACCTTGATTGTGATGGGATAATAAAGTTCAGGAATATGGTTTGTGTTCCTCCCATCCCCAAATTAAAGAAGGAGCTGCTGGATGAGGCTCATAATTCTTCATTCTCTATTCATCCTGGAAGCACGAAGATGTATAGGGACCTGAAAGAGTACTTCTGGTGGGATGACATGAAAAGAGATGTTGCTGAATATGTCTCTCGATGCTTGGTTTTTCAGCAAGTTAAAGCTGAGAGATAGAAGTCTAAGGGGATGTTACAACCATTACCCATACCTGAATGGAAATGGGAAAATATCACTATGGAATTTGTCACAAGACTTCCAAAAACATCCAAAGGCAATAATGCTATCTGGGTCATAGTTGATCGTCTTACCAAGTCTGCACACTTCATTGCTATTAGAGAGGATTTCTCTCTAGATCAGCTTGCCAGGATATATGTAAAGGAAGTGGTAAGATTGCATGGAGTACCACTTTCTATTATATCTGATCGGGATCTGAGATTTTCCTCGAATTTCTGGAGAAGTCTTTAGCATACTCTGGATACAGAGTTGAGTTTTAGCACTGCTTATCATCCTCAGACAGACGGTCTGTCTGAGAGAACAATTCAAACTCTAGAAGATATGTTGAGAGCTTTCTCTATGGATTTCAAAGGTGGTAGGGATCAACACCTACCTTTGGTGGAATTTTCATATAATAATAGATTTCACTCCAGTATTCAGATGGCTCCTTATGAATCTCTCTATGGGAAGAAATGCAAGACTCCAACTTGCTGGGATGAAGTTGGGGAAAGAAATTTATTAGGACCCGATCTCATTGATGAAATGGCAGAATAGGTCAGATCTATTCAACAACACATAAGATCAGCTCAAAGTCGACAGAAAAGTTATGCCAACAACCGAAGAAAAGACCTAGAATTTGAAGTGGGTGATAAAGTGTTCTTACGAATATCTCCCTGGAAGAGGGTCATGAGATTTGGAAAGAAGGGGAAGTTGAGCCCTAGATATATCGATCCTTTCGAAATACTGGATCGTGTTGGGAAGGTAGCTTACCGATTGACACTTCCACCAAATCTCTCTCAAGTTCACGATGTGTTACATGTATCTCTCCTGAGAAAGTACATACATGATCCTTCACATGTACTCAGCTCAGAAGTTGTACCGCTGGAGCAAGATCTTTCTTATAAAGAACAACCGATAGAGATTCTGGATCGTAGCGAAAAAGTCCTACGAAACAAGACAACTCACTTGGTGAAAGTTTTATGGAGGAACCACCAATTAGAAGAAGCTACATGAGAGCTTGAGGATATTATGAGGGAGAGGTATCCTCATCTGTTTGTTACAAAGTGACGAATTTCGAGGGCGAAATTCATTTTAAGGGGGGTAGAATGTAACACCCGAGACTCTTATGTTATATAAATCATCAAAGGAATATTTTTCTACACACAACACTTTCTTGGCTTTCTTTACACGAAATCGCAACCTTCCTCGATAGCTTGTGTCGTACGCAATACCGAGTTTCACTAAACAATGATATGCTAATAAAATATTATTAAAACTAACTGTTATGAATAGTAATAACCACTTTTTGAAATTTTATAAATTTTATTTTTCAAAATGGACTTTATTTTTGGATTCGGAATATCGAAATTATCCTAGGGTGAAATTTTGGTATTTTTCTGAAAACTTTCAATTTTTGATGAATAGTGAAACTACTAAGTGGTAGTTAAAAAAACTGAATTTTTCATAAAACTTAATTTTACCGCTTCTGTGAGTGGAATTTTGAAAATCCAAGAGACACGGTTAATATCAAATACTAAAATATGGTTCAATGAGATGAAAATAATTTTTGGTGAATAGTAACTTTTTACTTTAATTTACCAAGGTTAAAAGTAAATAGGGTAATTAAGGGTAAAAATGATATTATTATTACCCTAACACATGTCCTAATTCTATTGTACAAGTTTAATTCGACCAAAAACAACCTTAGGAATAAAATATGACCATTTAGGCCCACTTGGATTAGATTAGGACATTTATTATTAATTTATTTAAAGAAGGGTTAAAATAGTTAAAATAAGTAAAGCATTTTTAATATGGGGTTATACATAAGATAAATTCGACTATAAATATTCAATAGAAATCTAAAAAGATTTCCTACATAATGATATTTTATTTTTAATTTTTATACTTTAAATAAGTTAATTTATTTATGACACAAAGATGATGCAGTAATTATCTTATTAATGAAATATTGACATAATTGATGTTATAAATACCCAAATAAATGTAATTTGAGACTTTTTATGAATTAAAATAATTTTCTAGGTTAATATGAAATGTTATTATTGATTTAAGTAACATTTTTAGAACTAATCATTCTTTTATGATTTTCTCAAAAATCAATTACTAAATAGTGTCAAAATTGACATAAAATAGTTTTTAAAACAAATATTATATTATCAATTGTTATTTTATTGATAAAAATATAAGGTTCGGCCAAATTACTTAGATAAGGTTATATATTTTAATAATAAACAACTTGGGGTTAGTTTGTCTTGATATAGTAAGTTTATTAACCTTATAGTGTAAGAAAACAAGAAGACACGGTAAAAGTTAAATTATCTAACTTAAAGTTAAATCTAAATGATAAGGTTAAAATTGATACCTAAACTTGTCTAAATTCTATTGGATGAGATTATTTCGACCCCTACCCACCTTATCTTAGAAATATATCAATTTGGAGCTATTAAAAACCGAATTTGACTTTATAATAAAATAATATTTTTAGTTATTCCAAAGGTGCCCTCTCCTCCCTTATAAAAGGGCACCTCCTCCCCCTCTTTCTCACACCACTTTGAGCCTTCAAGCTCAGAAAAAACCTACCAATTTCTCCTCTAAACTTCCCTATAAACATCCTAGAGGTTCTGGTATTCTTCAAAGACCTATTTTAGTTCCCTAAAAGGAGGTCTCAAAGAAGCACTTCAAAGAAGAGGTAATGTCCGTTACCGGTTCTTTCATCTTTATTTCTTCTTCCACTTATTCTTCTTTAGTTGTTTCATTATGAAGTAATAAAATCAGTATCACTCATATACTGATATGTTATTATAAGTATGAAACAACCCTATTTCACCATCTATCCATTCTACAGAAAAAGAAATCACCGCGCGTGCGTACGTACGGAATACCGTCTCCACGCCGTGGTGTAATCTATTTTCCAGCACCACCTTACTTGGATGGGTATAATGGTGTAAATAATAACTATATATGACTATTATAAAGTGATATTGATTCTGAAATAGTATACATACACTCCAATACAATTCCACGATCATAGGAACGATATCATCACTCGTGCGTACGTACGGAATACCGTCTCCACGATGTGATGCGACTCGTTATACATGATCTTCATTGCATAATGATTATATAAATGAATTGAATGAATGAATATGATATATATTACACTAATACCATTCTGGAAATTAGGTATCTATAACCTAAAGATTAGAATAAGAATTTATTCGACAAAACACGCATGAGAACAAAAAGTTATAAACACCCGAATAACAAGTAGCAATGAAATATTACTACTAAGAAGCTAAGAATATGACCATATATGATATCATAAAAACAAGTATGATTCTGGAATAAGTCAATAAAATTATTTAAATCATTATACAGGAGTTTCAAACACATACAAAGCATATCGGACCTAAGGTAAGGGAAATATCACAATCTCATTTTTATGCGAGATTGTTTATACTTTGGTATTTACTGGGGTGTATTTTATCATCCACAACCATGTTTCCTCAATATGTAACATTATTTACATCCAACTACAATTGTTTAAATACAATTTTACCCTTTAGTGAGTTTTTATTAAAAGATATGAAAGGAATCTTTTGTCGTTTTTCGTACGAGGTAGTTTTTGACTTTTCCGACAAAAGTACGAGAATAATGTTTTTTTAACTTATACGACATGAATGGATTTTAAAAAAAATATTATTTCCAAGATGCTTACTTTAAAAGTTTTCAAGTTTATTTTTAATCAACTTCTTTTAGTTTAAAATTGTATGACATGTTAAGAAAGGAAAAATGTTTTTGAAGTAGAAAGGATATTTTCCTCAAGAATGGAGTTCAAGAGTTTTATAAAAATTATTTTCCATCTAAGATAATATAGGGTTTTGTTTCTATCCCTATTATTACATGGATTTGATTATGCAGTGATGGAAATATTTTTATGAATTCTTTTATATTATATGAATTGTTTTATGATGTCACGATGTTTAAGATTACCATTTTTATTACATGGGTTATGCAATGATGTATGATTTATGATTTTGTGGCACACATATGAATGGTATCATTATGAGATGGGTGGGACCTATATCTCCCTCCAATGCATTGGGTAAAGATTTTAAATCTCACGAGATAGACATGGCTGGAACGGTAGGTTATACCAGTTCAGTGAAATAGGACTGAAACGAGGAGTGAACTCGGTTCAGAAATGGACTTTGTCCACTAAGATAGTCTTGGAAATGAGTCTTGACTAATAAGAAATGATTCTCTATGATTATGTGTGTATGCCACAAAGTTTCATGTTTTAAGTTATTGAGATTACATTTCACTACTATCATTTACCCCATGTTATGAAATTATGATCTCTTTTGCAGGTTAAGATTTCCAAAAGTTATGTGCTTGTGTATATGATGTGATTGATATTTATTTTGTTTACCCTTACTGAGCATTTGAGCTCACCCTTTTGTATGTTTTATTTCCCCAGGTCAGGAAGAAGGTT
The DNA here is from genome assembly GCA_963277665.1 of Viscum album. NCBI lineage: Eukaryota > Viridiplantae > Streptophyta > Magnoliopsida > Santalales > Viscaceae > Viscum > Viscum album. The sequence goes on along the minus strand of OY728146.1, from coordinate 179,991,688 downwards.
ATTAAGTAGAATATGCCAAAAAGGGACTCTAGATATGATGAAATAAATGGGAGGCAAAGTAGATGCTTTATGAACCATTTGTTTATGTTTCCCAATTTCTAAAGACACTATACCTATACGATCCTTTCTTGGTTTTGTTATATGTTGTAATAAGTGTGCTTCAATTCTGAAGTAATAACAATGTATGTCACGAACCGAATCGATCGCCACCAAAAATGGCACAAAACCCTAGCCCGTGACAAGGCCCGAAGGGCGTTCCCGATCCCCACGGGCTGGCACAAGTGCCCAGGTATCATAAAATGAAAATTGGGAACGATTTACCCGAGTTTATAAACATAAAACAACAAAATAATCCAATGAAACAAATCTGGATTTTTCAAACCAAACAATCTTTTACAAAAATTCAGAACTGAATCACATAGCTTAAAACAACTCAAAAGGTTTATACCAATGGTACAAAACCAAATAAGGACAGCCCAAGAACCCTCATGGCAAGGGGCACCGCCCTCAAGCCACCTCCACAAGACTTCACCACCAAGGACCTGCTAGAAACCCGAACCACTGGACCAAAAAACTGTACCCAACCTGCGACAACAAAAATAACCAAGTCTACTTACACCCAAGGGTGTAAGTAGGGTGTGATCCAATGCCCAGTAGGATACCACCACTAAGAGATTCCACGTGATAAACATTTAAATACGAAAAGCATGCAAGTTTTCAAAAACATGAAAAGCTAGTTACAATTTCTAAAAGATGCAACTTTGAATAAAAACAGTTTTCAAGTGGGATATCATTAAGAATCAACACTTTTAAAAATAATTTCAACACTACTGAATTTTCCAGCCAACTATACCATATGCCAATGGTAAGTACAAAGTAAATAATGAGCACAAGAAATAGGAAGTAACCCTTAGGCACTAGCTAGCTGTGGGTCCCAGGTACCTCGTATCTCGGTGAGAGTAACCATCACAAATATCCATTCTCGTGCACGAGCCACTAGTAGGGAACATACCCATAACCTAGTGGTCCCCAATCATCATCATCATACTTTAGTTAGATTTGTAAGCGTCAATCTTGCTAAGTGAAACTCAGGCCAAACCCCACAGATTCACTAGCATACTAGTACACGTCCACCCACCTAGATACCCAAGTTTTCCCCTTGTGCTCAAACAAGTTCAACAAGTCAAGAAATATACATTGAAAATGAAAATATCATTTCCACATCACAAATTCAACAAACAGCCCATGTGTATACCACACAAGTCACAAAAATTCATTTTTCATTCAAAATGATTTTGAAATCCGAATCACACCAAAATAGCCCACAACACATTTCACATTTCTTCAACACTTCCACAACACCATTAAACAATTTTATAAAACAATTATAAGATATTTAAACTCATATAACATCCCACACACATGGAATATAACACTTCTTTCATAATCAAAAATTCAATTTTTCACATCACACTCACACAAAACACTCCACATCACTTTCACATCAATTTCACTCCACAATGTCTCCTTCAAACAATTTAATAAAATATTTCCAATATGATACATATCACATAACAAACTTTTCACAAATGAAATGGACCTTTTAAAAATATACTCCTACCAAAACAGTTTGCTGATATAGTTTCACCTATTACACAACCCAATAAACCATTCAAAACTTTCATAAAACAATTATAAAGAGTATACCCAAAATTTGCACATAAAATCCATTTAAAAAACCTCTTTTTAAGCCAAAATCACACCAAGACCCTACCAAAACAGAATTGGCATCCCAATCAACATGTAATAATCCAATTTCAAATGTTATATAATCACCTTGAATTATATCACAAAAGATACCCATGAGAACACACAAATCCATAAAACACTTTCAAGGAGTATAACAAGGTTATACAAATAAAACCATTCAAATACACCCCATTTTTAGGACCACATGTAACTATATCATTACCCAACCATAATTGGAAGCCCCTTTAAACAACTAATAAATCACTTCCACATTTTACAAAACTACCACAAGAGATAACACGTGAAATACATTTGAAAAATACACACTTCAAGCAAAAATGTAACTTTAAAAAAAATGATTTACTATTGCTACCAAAAATGGTTTTCTCATAATTAAAAACACCTAAGGAACATTTAAAATTATTTAATCAAGCAAAATAACTCATCATTAAATGGTTACCCACAGAATCACCTACCGAATGTGTCGAAACCCTCAAATATTGGGGCGAAACATCAAACGCACGACCGCCGCACCTCATGGAAGTTAAAAGAAACCTAAAACCTCAATATTTCACCCAAAATACAGTAATTTAGAACCTAGGCACGAACCCTAACTTCTGGAATTTTTATAATTCAAGAATTAGGGAAGAAACTCTAAGCAATTTGAAAGAGGAAAGAAATAGACTCACCTACTTGAAGTATCCTGAATTAATCACTCCAAAAAAAATAGTTTCTGAAATTGAAAACAGCCAAAATTCAGGGATTGTTCAAAAAATATTTAGGAGGTAATTGAGGAACTGGAATGGAGGGAAAAGAGTAAGAATTGAGAGAGTTAAGAAGGGATGAAGTTACCTCTTCAATTCTGGCCGATTTGAGACACCCTATGAAGATCAGCCCTAATTCGCGATTTCAAAGAGCTCCAAGGAGGGGGGGAAGGCAATGGGAGAGCGCCTGGGTTTCTTAGGGTCGAGGGGGAGGTGGAATCACTGAAAGAACACAAATATTGAAGGAGATATAAAAATATTAAAAATTATTTTTAATGCATGAAATGGGCCTTCGGGCAGGCCCAATATCTTAAATAAAAACCCATATCTACCATGATTATGGATTTATAAAGGCTCCAAATTTATATTTTGGTGTTAATAGGTCAGATTATACAATTTAGGAATTTTAATTAGGGAAAAATATTAAAAAATTAAAAAGTTATAAAGGAAACAAAATTTATTTTTAAATCTGGAATTGGGCCCACGGTTTGGCCCAATTCATTAAAACTCATCTATTTCTCCAAAAAACCTTTGGAAACCATCCAAAAAAAAGAATTAAAGGAAAATAAATGAAATTTAACATCAAAATAAGTCATTTATGTGAAAATTCTCCCCACCATGAAAACTTTCCGTCCCCGGAAAGCTACAGAAAGGCCAGATACGAAAGCCAAACCGAACTGATAAACCAAGATGTACCCCCTTTCCAGGTTTCGCCCCCAAAGGCCAAAACACCTCCATTGATCAATTAAAGAAGGAATACTTCACAAAAAAATCATACACCACTTTCTTGAAACAATAAATCACATTCAGGCTTTATCCCAAAGGAAAACTCCTCAAACACTATCCGAACAAGACTCAAGCAATTCACTCAAACGAACAACAACATCGAACAAGGTTACACATACCTTGCTATAACTAAACCATTGGGCACTCTCCAATCTCAATGGTTACCCAAGGAAGATTTAGGTAGATTGATAGATCTGAATGAGACTACCTACGAACAATCCTTGACCATGGATAAGACTAAGTTATTCGTACGAGGGAAAAAATAGGCTCCCCACCATAAGAACCAACAATCTTAATCGACCAGCATGGGCCGGTACAGAAAGACCCAAAAATATCCCAAAATATAAAGTGTTGGGACGACCACATGGTGAGTCTGCAGAGTTTGGGAAACCATGAACTAACAGTTGAGATTCTTCTATCTACATGGTTTTTTTGGTGCATGGTCACTACTAACCAAGTGCAAACCGTGTGGTCAACCTGTCTAGCCAAACTTCATACCTTTCTCTAAAGACTCAATGGAAACCAAAGTGGGAGGGAATAACATTGGGTGATGACATGGGTACAAGGCCCTCCACCTATTTCCACCGAACATGAATAGTAGAATAAATATGATGACACTATAGGTTTAAACTCTTCTTATCTTTCATATTGAGGATAGAACTTTGCACTAGGGTTTAAATGACACTGGGGTTTCCCCTGACTACGCGCCAGCTTCTCTCCGAGACCTATGGCTGGAGTTCAAAATATTGAAGCATCTTCGGCCTCACAGTTAGGCTTTGGAAACCACCTGAATGAGAATTCTTCTTTCGTTGCAAACAACAACTACACTGCAATCCCCGATAAGTTTTTCCAAGACATAACACATTCCAAACTCACTTTACCCTAAATCGATATTTCACTGAAACAAGGGATTAGAAGATGTAAACACATCACACCTTGTTTGTTCGGGTGAGAAACAATAGAAGTAAAGAACACTTATACTCACCTTCCTCTAAAATGGAATATTTTTTTATGTTTTTTTTTCAAGGGAGACATTCTCCCAACATAATAGAGACTCTCAGATGATTCCCCAACTTTCACCTTTACCATCAATCGAGCACATGAAATCACAAGGAATCACCGAACATGACCATTGCGACTGATATAAACAATGAATAGAGAGGGAACTTGTACAACATCCCCAAACAACACACAATTCTAGAAAGTGGCCATAATATCCTCTCATGACCAGATTTCCCACACTAGTAGTTTAACATGAACTCCTTCTTCAAAGAGACTATGAAGGACCGAGAGTTCCTCTTAGACACTATCCAAATACTCATCCATGCTAACAACCCCAGAACACTTCCACCTTCAAAAAATTAGGAAACTTAAGAGGCTAAGGTCACTTTCAACCATCCACAATCAATCTCCCACTACAAGAGGATACACAAAACCAATAAAGGAAAGGGTGTATACTCAATCTAAAAAGCTCAGGAAATAGATTCCTTATATTGATCAACTAGAGGATTTTCCAATGGAGAAACAATCTGGGTTGCACTTCAGTTATGCATTAACCATTAATGGGGGCGTACCTTACCCAATGAGAGAACCCAAGGACCCATCCAATATGGTCCATTGGTCAAAACAAGACATAAACCAACTCAAAACACATGAAGGGAACTACCGTAAAGGCATCCCAAAACATTTTTCAAAAGAGACCACTAACCGTCCATACAACACAGCTTACCGACCAAACACAAACCCAAAACATAGTTCAAATAGAAGGGGTTCTTGGAATCAAAAAATCTCACAACATCAACATTTTCAAAAACCCATAATACAAACCATACAAAAATATTCATCAAGACATTGTGTTTTTCTTTAAACGTAATTATTTGAGAACAAATAGTTTAGCAGTAACCGTATCCACCAATGGTACCCCATGGGCCTCACACATGCATGTTTTTGTGCCACACCAGACACCCTCCTCATATCCTTCCCGGCACTCATCCAGTCGTGCCATCAACCATCCATCATCCCATAAAACCCATGCATTTTGTCGCTAATGGAAATACAAAAGGTTAAAACAAAAATTCTTTCCACTTTTCAAAACCAAAATGGTCAACCAACACATCCTTTTTTCTCATAACTGCTAACCATGAGATCAAAATCCCAACTCACATTTTACAAAAATTTTCATAAAGTCACAACCATTTAGAAAATAACTCACTTTCAAGATATTCACATCAATTTCAAAACATCTCATCCCATTAAAACACACTCTGATTGTTTAGAAACTCTATTGGAAACACTTTTCAAAACCAACTTCAATATAGTTCCTACTTTCAAAGAGGTTTAAGCGCACCATTTTACATTTCAAAACAATTCTGAAAATTAAGTTCCGCCATTTCATAAACCAAACCATTCCCTCTTTATTTGAAAATCATTTCACAAAAACATTGCACTTCTTAAAACCAAAGTGCTAAGATTTCAAAACCTAAGCACAAAACAGTACAAGAGGAAACTAGTTTCAGTGGGTGACTTGGAAATATGGTTGGCGGACATATTCCAATCACTTCACTGTCACAGAGAGTGTTCTAGGGAATATCCTTGGCTCCACATGGATTTCCAGGCCTTGCAACCTCACTAGGACCATTAACCCAACTCTCTTTTCATTTCCCTTAATCATCATCGAACCAAGAAAACTGAAGGACTTAGATAAATCTCGACTTCTCTTGGAAACTTGAATCCCATTATGAGGTGTGGTGATCAGGAACACTACCCATAACTAGAATTTCATGTCCCAACAATCCTAACTCCAGACTATCCTGACTCTTCCCCAAATAACATGACCCAAAGAGTTAACCTGAACCTCCTCTGATACCATTTTGTCATGAACCAAATCGATCGCCACCAAAAATGGCACCAAACCCAGCCCGTGACAAGGCCCGAAGGGCGTTCCCGATCCCCACGGGCTGGCACAAGTGCCCGGGTATCATAAAATGAAAACTGGGAATGATTTACCCGAGTTTATAAACATAAAACAACAAAATAATCCAATGAAACAAATCTGGATTTTTCAAACCAAACAATCTTTTACAAAAATTCAGAACTGAATAACATAGCTTAAAACAACTCAAAAGGTTTATACCAAAGGTACAAAACCAAATAAGGACAGCCCAAGAACCCTCATGGCAAGGGGCACCGCCCTCAAGCCACCTCCACAAGACTTCACCACCAAGGACCTGCTAGAAACCCGAACCACTGGAACAAAAAACTGTACCCAACCTGCGACAAAAAAAATAACCAAGTATACTTACACCCAAGGGTGTAAGTAGGGTGTGAGCCAATGCCCAGTAGGATACCACCACTAAGAGATTCCATGTGATAGACAATTAAAGACGAAAAGCATGCAAGTTTTCAAAAACATGAAAAGCTAGTTACAATTTCTAAAAGATGCAACTTTGAATAAAAACAGTTTTCAAGTGGGCTATCATTAAGAATCAACACTTTTAAAAATCATTTCAACACTACTGAATTTTCCAGCCAACTATACCGTATGCCGACGGTAAGTACAAAGTAAATAATGAGCACAAGAAATAGGAAGTAACCCCTAGGCACTAGCTAGCTGTGGGTCCCAGGTACCTCATATCTCGGTGAGAGTAACCATCACAAATATCCATTCTCATGCACGAGCCACTAGTAGGGAACATACCCATAACCTAGTGGTCCCCAATCATCATCATCATAGTTTAGTTAGATTTGTAAGCGTCAATCTTGCTAAGTGAAACTCAGGCCAAACCCCACGGATTCACTAGCATATTAGTACACGTCCACCCACCTAGATACCCAGGTTTTCCCCTTGTGCTCAAACAAGTTCAACAAGTCAAGAAATATACGTTGAACATGAAAATATCATTTCCACATCACAGATTCACCAAACATCCCATGTGTATACCACACAAGTCACAAAAATCCATTTTTCATTCAAAATGATTTTGAAATCCGAATCACACCAAAATAGCCCACAACACATTTCACATTTCTTCAACACTTCCACAAAACCATTAAAAAAATTTATAAAACAATTATAAGATATTTAAACTCATATAACAGCCCACACACATGGAATATAACACTTCTTTCATAATCAAAAATTCAATTTTTCACATCACACTCACACAAAACACTCCACATCACTTTCACATCACTTTCACTCCTCAATGTCTCCTTCAAACAATTTAATAAAATATTTCCAATATGATACATATCACATAACAACCTTTTCACAAATTAAATAGACCTTTTAAAAATATACCCCTACCAAAACAGTTTGCTGATATAGTTTCACCTATTACACAACCCAATAAACCATTCAAAACTTTCATAAAACAATTATAAAGAGTATACCCAAACATTGCACATAAAATCCATTTCAAAAACCTCTTTTTAATCCAAAATCACACCAAGACCCTACCAAAATAGAATTGGCAGCCCAATCAACATGTAATAATCCATTTTCAAATGTTATATAATCACCTTGAATTATATCACAAAAGATACCCATGAGAACACACAAATCCATAAAACACTTTCAAAGAGTATAACAAGGTTATACAAATAAAACCATTCAAATACACCCCATTTTTAGGACCACATGGAACTATATCATTACCCAACCATAATTTTCAGCCCCTTTAAATAACTAATAAATCACTTACACATTTTACAAAACTACCACAAGAGATAAAACGTGAAATACATTTGAAAAATACACACTTCAAGAAAAAAATGTAACTTTAAAAACAAATGCTTTACTATTGCTACCAAAAATGGTTTTATCATAATTCACAGCACATAAGGAATATGTAAAATTATTTAATCAAGAAAACTAACTCATCATTAAATGGTTACCCACAGAATCACCTACCGAATGTGTCGAAACCCTCAAATATTGGGGCGAAACATTAAATGCACGACCGCCACACCTCATGAAAGTTAAAAGAAACCTAAAACCTAAATATTTCACCCAAAATACAGTAATTTAGAACCTAGGAACGAACCCTAACTTCTGTAATTTTTATAATTCAAGAATTAGGGAAGAAACCCTAAGCAATTTGAAAGAGGAAAGAAATAGACTCACCTACTTGAAGTATCCTGGATTAATCACTCCAAAAAAATAGTATCTGAAATTGAAAATAGCCAAAATTCAGGGATTGTTCACACAAGATTTATGAGGTAATTTAAGAACTAGAATGGATGGAAAAGAGTAATAACTGAGAGAGTTAATAAGGGATGAAGTTACCTCTTCAATTCTAGACGATTTGAGACACCCTATGAAGATCATCCCTAATTCGCGATTTCAAAGAGCTCCAAGGAGGGGGGGAAGGCAATGGGAGCGCGCCTGGGTTTCTTAGGGTCGAGGGGGAGGTGGAATCACTGAAAAAACGCAAATATTTAAGGAGATATAAAAATATTAAAAATTATTTTTAATGTAGGAAATGGGCCTTCGGACAGGCCCAATATCTTAAATAAATACCCATATCTACCATTATTATGGATTTATAAAGGCTACAAATTTATATTTTGGTGTTAATAGGTCAGAGTATACCATTTAGGAATTGTAATGATGGAAACATATTAAAAAATTAAAAAGTTATAAAGGAAACAAAATTTATTTTTAAATCTGGAATTGGGCCCACAGTTTGGCCCAATTCATTAAAACTCATCTATTTCTCCAAAAAACCTTTGGAAACCATCCAAAACAAAGAATTAAAGGAAAATAAATGAAATTTAACATCAAAATAATTCATTTATGTGACAATGTATGTAAAGTATGGGTCCTTATATTTTCTCATACAAAGAATCATATGGTGTCATATGAATTCTAGAATTGAAACTGTTTTTATATGGGAACTCTACTTGGGGTAGGTGTTAATGAAAATATCCTTGTAAATCCATCAAATAAGATCTCAACATATCCTCTATAGTTTTAGTGGTCTTGTCATACTGAAAATCTATCTAAGGATGATAAGTAGTACTAAAACTCAACTTTATCTCCAAATATTTCTAAATACTTCTCCAAAACCTCAAGTTAAACAATAGATCCCAACCAAATATAATAGAGAGTGGTACTTTATGAAAACTTACCACTTACCATATTTATATCTTAGAAAGTTGGTCAAGGTAGAAATCTTCTTTGATAGTAATAAAATGTGATAACATTGTAAGGTGATCAACTAAAACCCAAATAGGATTATATCCTTTAAAATTTTTAGGGAGTTCTATGATGAAATCCATGATAATTGTTTCCCATTTTCATACTTTTATGGGTAATGGTTGTAAAATACCCTTAAAATTCTATAATTTAGACCTATATTTATAGCTTACCAATCATCGAGATATGTATTCTATAATTTTTATCTTTATATTATCCCACTATAAGTTTTTATTTTGATCTCTATACATCTTCATGCTTCTTGATGAATAGATAAGGATGGTCTATGAGTATCATAAAAAAGTTACCTCTTCAGTTTTTGTTTTGATAAGACACATCTATGGGTTCAAAACCTTATAACTCCATATTTATCAAAATTGTACTCTGGAATATTCTCTACCTTTTTCTGTAGCTATACATTATAGTTTTGGGATTTTATAATCATCATGTTAATGGATATTTGAGCAGTCACTTGGGAAAGATATGATTTATCACCTTCCTTGACGACATCAAAATTTATAATTTTTAAATCCATGAATATTGGTCTCTTTTAAACCTCAAAATAGATAATGTAGCATTATGTTTTTAATGGCCCGGGCTTTTTGAATGATATTTTTCCTAAAAACGTGTGTTATATTATATTATTCACAATAAAGCCATGTCATTTTTTTAATGAAGTGAATATAAATGGAAATGTGAAAATATGGATTCAACCATTATATGATCGTTGGTTAATTATGACTATTGTTAAATATGACTATTGGAAACTATACTCTTGATAATAATTTTACCTTTATCATTAGAGTTTATAGGAAAAATTTTGATAAAGGATAATTGATACAGAAAGAATAGTCGGCAGCCTCAACCAGTAGAGTCTTTCCATTTGAAGCTTGTTTGTTAGATCTTGAGAGGGAGGTATCATCACTAGGTTTTTCTATGGACCAATTATAATCCAATCTTAAATAAGTGAAGCATTAAAGAAATTGTATATAGTAGAAGTTCAAGTTAGTGGAGATTACCACTCAGTCGATGTTAGCTGAGACACCCCACAAAACTACCACCATTTCAAACCTTACTCTTAGGGCATATGTGGGTGTAATAAGGGGTTATGAGTTGATTCCCTATTTACTTAAAGTGTAATTCCATTGTATAAATAAAATTTTTATTCCAATATTTCAATTTTAAGAATAGTCTTGCTTAATAAAATTGAGATGAAATTTGATAAATTGATTTTTTAGAAAAATATTGTACTTTTAAAAAAATAAATAATTATTATAATAAAATAAGGTGTTATGAATAATTCTTATTTTATTGAAAAAGTATGATTAAAACACTCTTATTTAAAAATAAATGATAAAATATTTTTTTAAGTGTTAGAAATTTTACTATGCATTTTCAATCTGCTATTATTTTTAATAAAGAAGGATTTTTATATTTAAAAGTTAAAATTATCATATTTAGAGAATTATTATGATAAAATAAATATCATTTTTTAAATCAGAAAATCAAAATTAGGTTAGGGTAAATTTATGAGAATTTTCTAAAATACTTTTTTGTGAATAGTAAAAATACAGTTTGAGTTTTTTGGTATTTTAATGAAATAATAATGACATAATAATGGTTTAATAACAAATTAACTACAATAAAAGATTTCAAATATTTTATTTTATTAATATAAGTTATTTTAATATATTTTAATGAATTTCCAAATATATAATTTACTTTCCAAATTCTAAAATACAAGCTTTAACTTTTAAAATGTTATTTTGTAAAAACTTTGATTTTCCTTGAAATAATAAGTAATATAAAATGATAGTAGACTCTTATGGATTAAAATAACATAAAATGTGTCCCAATTTTCCAATAGCATGGGCAAGACCATGTTTTTTTATTTACTAATACTTAGGTTTCCAAGGCCTATATTTGGAAACTAATAAATAAATCCTCCACTTTTTCTATAAATACCCACCTATTTACCCATTTTCTTTTAATCCCAATTAATCCTCTCTGAATCTATGATATTTTTACCTAAAAAGGATTCATCAATCCCCCAAGGTCCCAATCCCCATGTTTTAGGAGTTACTCTTCAATATAAGTGAAATATCCTTCTTTTCTCTTTGCTTCAAGAACCTCTTTTTGTATATGTCTTATGGATGTTATGTTTAAAATCTATTATTTACTTTATATCCATTAACTTACTTCCAAATTATGTTTTATAAATGTGATACCCTTATCCCTTATCTTTTTACCATTTTCTAAAAGTTTCATTTTATACCCATTTTGCTACTGAATTTACTTCTCAAAATTTATCTCTTCTCCTCAATAAATTCTCTTTTATTTTATTTTTTTGAACACCCAAACCTATTTACTTTATAGATGTATTCACCAATATGTAAAAATGATTTATTTTATTCTAGGATTAACATACATGAATCCAACATTCCTTTTCCATGGGCTGGAAATTACATAATGATCATGTTTTAAGAACTTTTAAAACGCCATGATTTTGATATGAACCCATTTTCATTTATTCTCCATGGGTTATTTATGAGATGATTTATTATGATCTATATATATAACATTAAAATTAAAACATATTAATGGTGATCCCTTATATATCTCCAATGCATTGGGTAAATAATTTATTCTCTTGAGATGACATGTTATATGATATCTTGGTGAATAACCTTGGTAATGTTTATGAAACCTCGGTGATAAACCTTGGTGATAAGATTATGAACGTCTAAAATAAATGTTGTAGCCATATTTCCATGTTAGGTTTCTTGTTATTTTTATTATGATATTCCCCCTTTTCCTTTCTTTCATACCATTATGATATTTCTTAAGTTCTTAACAATATTTCTCATAGTCACATGTAAACTGTTTCCCTTGTTTTTTCTTACTGGGCCTTATTCTAACCCTTTACTTTGATGTATGTCCCCAGCTTATGTGATTTAGTAAATATACTTAGTAAGATTCTATGTTGAATTCTTTCAAGCGTATTAAAATATTTTTTTAAGTTTTCTTGTATTATGTACCTTTTTTCTAAGAAACTAAACTTTAAAAGATCCTCTATTTTTACAATGCAATGAAAAGATCATGTAATATAAAGGTGAGATTCTATAGTTGGTATCAAAGTATGGTTTAGTTATTTGTGGAAATTAGGATTTTAAAACTTTAGGAAGAACCCTATAGAAATATTTAAATATAAGAAAACCTCCTAGTATTTTTGTGAAATATTAATTAAGTGGTTTCCGAGAAAAGAAATCCCAATCTTGATAAAAACTAGTGGATGTGGAGCTGGCAGAGATGTATCTAGGGGTAAAACTTGAAAACACCACTTTGATCTAGAATCGAATGGGAACTGGTGCATGCCAATGGGCTATGCTGCACTCCTGGTTTAACACTCCCAAGGGATATGTTTAGTTAATCACAATATTTTTCTTAACCATTATGAAGGATATATAGAAAATTTAATTGTTGTTAATGAATAACATATTTAAGCATGATGTTTTAAGACATAAAATTCCTTTATAATTATAATATTCTTAAAAAAATGTGTTTCTCACTAAGATTTTCTTCTTTTATAAAATGCAAGGAAGTAAGAGGAACTGTGTATATATAGAGCATGATGGACCTTACACCTACGAACCTATGATGGAATCCGAAATGGAAAACTTCATAAGAATGATGAATCAACTAACTCGAGTTATAATAAATAAAATGAATCAAGATTAGTGACTGAATTCACTTTGAAGGGAATAACTTTATATTGCATCCTTTATGCATCAACGACCACCTTCTTTCAATGTATATATCGAACCATTGATTGATGAATAATAGATAAGCTCCATAGAAAATATCTTTTATGTACTCTACTATTCTAAATAAGAGAAATTCACCCTGACTGTGTACTACTTAGAGGGAGAAGCTGATCAGTGGTGGTCCCTGATTAAAAAAATAAATCTAAGAATATATATTGATGCTATGGAGTGGGAATAGTTCAAGGTATCCTTTTTTAATAAATATTTTCCCCATATGATGAGAATGAAAATGGATAAGGAATTCCTAGAGTTGAAGTATAAGGAGAATGAATCTATGGGAAGCTATGAGATGAAATTTATAATACTCTCTCATTACACCAATAGATTTTTCATGGATCCTAATAGAAAGGTTTATAGATTATTTGATAGACTAAAACCACATCTACAGAAGAATCTATCCAATCAAGATTATGATAGTTATAAGAAGATAGTACATAGAGATATAAAGGTTGAATTGGAGTTCAGATAGATATAGCCACCTCATAGATTGAATGAAAATAAGTGATCAATAGAGACAAGCTTGGGGAGGAAATTTGAACATAGAAAAAGAGGAAATAAAGTGAAACTTCCCACATGTACCAAATGTGGGAATAAACATTTAGGGAACTTATTTATCAAGAGAAGTAAATTTTACAAGTGTGAAATAGATGGACATATAACTCATAACTTTTGTAGTGAGGTGAAGCCTAAACTTCTCAACACTAAATACAAAGGGAATATAGTGTAGGCCCATCCTAAAGTCCAATGCTTCAAGTGTGGACAATATGGTCACTTTTCCAATCACTATTAGAATCCGAATATAGTGGAGGGGAATCACCATCAAACCCAGCATAGGGAAAGGGAGAAAGGTCATGCTTTTCTATCGTGATGACTAAATTTGAAGCTCTAAATGATGTGGTAGAAGGTTCTCTCATTGTTCTCTCAAAGATAGCAAGTACTTTTTTTGATTATGGTTCAATACATTCCTTTTTTTCTCCATGTTTTCAAAGAATATAGAATCAATCCCTAAACTTCTAGAAGTAGAGTTATTAGTCAAGACTCTTGGAGGGATTATTAATGCATCAACAGTATATAAAAAATCTAGTTTTTTACTTTGGAAAGAATAATATCATCACAAATCTAGTAGTCATTCCTATGCCATAATTCGATATTATACTAGGTATGGACTAGCTCTCAAAGTATAATGATAAGATCAATTGTAGAATCAAGTAAATATCAATAGTATTTAATGTAAAATCTAGAGTTTTTTCAAATGAGAGATATATTTACTTGAGCTTGGTCTAGAAGCACCTCCTATAGCCTTATTTATAGATATGATCGGTGAAGATGAAGAAGGAAATGAAAGTACACGAATAGAAAATGTCCCCATCATTTAGGAGTATATTGATGTATTTCTTGAGGAGTTCCTTGGAGATCTCCTAGAAAGATATGTAGATTTATCCAATAAACTCATTCCTGGATCCAAAATTATATCAAAGAACTCATATATAATTGTAAATGTGGAGCTTGTGTAATTAAATAAACAACTCCAAGATCTTTTGGAGAAGGGGTTTATCTAGCCAAGTGAGTCTCCTTGGGGATCACATATTCTCTTTGTAAAGAAAAATGATGGATAAATGCAGATATTCATTGATTATAGAGAACTTTATTGGATTACAGTGAAGAACAAGTACCCTCTTCCAAGGATTAGTGATTTATTTTACTAGCTTCATGGGGTTCAATTCTTCTCCAAGATTTATCTTTGTTTTGGTTTTCATCAATTTAGGGTAATGAAATAAGATATTCCAAACACTAACTTCCAATAAAAATATGGTAATTATGAGTTTGTTTTTATTCTCTTAGTCTTGACTAATGCATCTACTATATTTATGGATTTTATGAATAGAGTCTTTAATGACTACCTTTATAAATTTATGGTAGTTTTTATTGATGATATTCTGATATATTCTAAATTTTTTGAAGAGAATGAGTATCATCTAAGGGTTATATTGTAAACTATGAGTAAGGAGTGGATATTTGGAAAGTTCAGAAAATGTGAATTTTGGTTATAATAAGTGGATTTATTAGGGAACATTATAACCAATAAATGAATTTCAATTAACCCTACCAAGACAAAGGTTGTGGAGGAGTAGCCTCATCATAAAATAGTAAATAAGATTCTTAGTTTCCTTACTTAGTAGGATATTATAGGATATTTGTGAAAAACTTTTCATGACTTTCTAATACACTAAATAAGTTAATTTGAAAAGAGGCCAAGTTCATCTGGACAAAAGAACTATGAATAAAGTTTCCAAGAGTTTAAAAAGAGACTGGTTACTGCACCTGTGTTAACTCTACCCTATATCGGGGAAGGATCCATTATTTTTAGCGATGAATCTATAAAAGGGATAGGGTGTGTACTCATGAAAAATGACAAGATGATTAATTATGAATCTGGAGAGTTAAATCTTCATGAGAAGAATTGTCCTACACATGACTTGGATTTAGCTGTAATTTTTTTTGAATATATGGAGGAACTGCATTTATGGGGATAAATGTGATATATACACGGACCACCAAAGTTTGAAGTGTATTTTCACACAAAAGGAATTTAACATGAGGAATAAGAGATGGTTGTAAATTCTTAAATACTAATTATTTATTTCATTATCACCATGTAAGAGAAAACAAATTTACTGATGCATTTAGTGTGAAAGACCCTATTGTGTTGTAAATAATTGGGATTTATGGAGATCCTTTGATCAAATACCTAGTAAAAATGGACATGATAATAATAAGGGAAGGGACATCATCAACCCTATCCCAAATGATTTCTCAACCATCATTACTAGAGAAGATCAATAAATCTCAAAGATAATATCATTTGTTACAGAAGAAGATAGAGAATGTGAATAATGGGAAGTTTCTTGAGTTAAATATTGATCAAGAAGGTGTACTAAAATTTAATACAAGGTTATGTGTTCCATCTATTCTGGAAATAAATAAGGATTTGATGGATGAAGCTCATAGTTCTACATTTTCTATACATCCTTGAAGCATGAAAATGAATTGGGACCTTCATGGTCATTATTGGTGGGATAACATGAAAAAAAATATTTCAGACTACACTACAAGGTGATTGGTGTTTCAACAAGTAAAGGTATAGAGACAACTTTCTAAAGGGTTATTACAACCACTAAATATACCAACATGGAAGTGAGATAATATCACTATGGACTTTCTCATTGGTCTCCCGAGATCATCTGAAGGAAACAATTTGATATGGGTTATAATGGATCATCTCAACAAGACTATCCATTTCATTATTATTCAGGGAGATTTATCTCTTGAACAACTTTCCAAGGGTTATGTAAAGAAAGTGGTAAGGTTGTATGGGGTACCACTTTCTATCATTTATAATCATGATCTAAGGTTCATATAAAAATTCTAGAGAATTATTCAACATGATCTGAATACTGAATTGAATCTCACTGTATCCATCACCCAAAAACTGATGACCAATGTAAAAGGAACATTCAGAGACTTGAGTACATGTTGAGAACATGCTAAATGGAATTTAAAGGTGGATGGGATCAACATCTCCAATTAGTTGAGTTCTCATAGAACAACAACTCATATTAGAGTATTCAAATGGGAACAATATGAAGCTCTATATGGGAATAAATTTAGAACTCCTAATTAGTGGGATGGAGTTGGTGAGAGAAAGATACTTGGGCTTGATCTTATGTAAGAGATTACATAAAAGGTTCATTCCATCCCACAACACATAAAGGATTATTAGAGTTGGTAGAAGTGTTATGCTGACAATCATCGAAGGGACTTGGAGTTTGATGTTGGCAACACGTTGTTCCTTCAAATATCACTATAGAAGAAATTCATGTGGTTTGGGAAGAAAGGGAATCTTATACCCAAGTATGTTGTCCCCTATAAAGTCCTTTATTGCATAAGAGTAGTGGCATATTGGCTAGAACTTCCACCAAATCTATCTCAAGTTCATGATGTATTCCATATATCTCCCTTTAGGAAGTACATACTTGACCCTTCACATGTACTAAATATAAAGGTTGTACAATTGGAACATGACCTCTCTTATGAGGAGAACCTGGTGGAGATCTTGGATCGCAGAGACAAGGATATATGAAACAAGACCACCCAACTCATCAAAGTGTTGTGGAGAAACCATAAATATAAATAAGAAATGTTGGAAACTGAGGAGGAAATGAGGCATAAGTAGTAACACCTTTTATCAACTAAGATAAAAAGTTGAAATTTAACAGAAAAAAATTATTAAGGGGTAATAATGTAACAACCCAGACTTTTTGAATGATAATTGTTTCTTGAAAATGTGTGTTATATTATATTATTCACAAAAGAACCATGTATTTTTTTAAGGAAGTGGATATAAATGAAAATGTGACCATATGGATTTAGCTATTATATGACCATTGGTAAATTATGACTATTGATCAATATGATCATTGATAACTATACTCTTGATAATAATTTTAACATTATCATTAGAGTTTATAAGTAAATACTTGACAAAGGATAATTGATATAGAAAGAAGAGTTGATAGCCTCAACCAGTAGAGTCATTCCATTTGAATCCCATTTTCTAGAGCTTGGGAGGGATGTATCATCACTGGGGTTTTCTCTTGACCAAGGCTAATATGAGCTTCAACAAGTGAATCTTGAACAAAATCACCTACGGGATAAGTTTAAGTTAATGAAGATTACCACTCGGTCTATGTTAGCCGAGACACCCCGTGAAACTACCACTATTTCACACCTTACTCTTATGTTGTATATAAGTGTAATAAGATTTTATGTATCTAGGCCCTAGTTACTTAATGTGTAATTCCATTATATAAATAAAATTTTTATTCCATCATTTTCATTTTAAGAATAGTTTTACTTAATAAAATTGAGATGAAATTTGATAAATTGATTTTTTGGATAGAGATTTTACTTTTTAGAAAGTAAATAATTATTATAATAAACTAAGGTATTATAAATAATGTTTATTTGAATGAAATAGTATGATTAAAACACTCTTATTTAAAAATAAATTGTAAAATATTTTTTTTTCAAGTGTCAGAAATTTTACTATGCTTTTTCAATTTGCTTTTATTTTTTATAAATAAAGATTTATATATTTAAAAGTTAAAAGTATCATATTTAGAGAATTATTATGAAAAAATAAATATCATTTTTGAAATCATAACATCAAAATTAGGTTGAAATGAGCACATAAAAATTAGGTTAGGGTAAATTTATGAGAATTTTCTAAAACACTTTAGTTTTTCATGAATAGTAAAATACAGTTTGAGTTTTTTGGTATGTTAATGACATCATAATTATGTCATAATGATGTAATAAATAATTAACCACAAGAAAAGACATAAAATATTTTATTTTATTAATATCAAGTATTTTAATATATTTTAATCAATTTATAAATATATAATTTACTTTCCAAATTCTAAAATGGAAAGTTTAACTTTTAAAATGTTATTTTGTGAAAACATTGATTTTACTTGACAAAATAAGTAATATAAAATTATGGTAGAATATTTTGGATTAAAATAGCATAAAATGTGTCCCAATTTTCTAATAACATGGGAAAATACAATGTTAAATCTTATAGTTTTTTATTTACCACTACCTAGGTTTCTAAGGCCTATATTTGGAAACTAATAAATAAATCCTCCACTTTTTCTATAAATACCCACCGATTTATCAATTTAATTTTATTAAAAATTCATAATACAAGAATATATGATAGTTTTATATTAAAATTATTTTTAACAAGGTGTCCTAAATCCCCCAATGTCTCAATCCTCAAGTTTTAGAAGTTACTCTTAAAAGTAAGGGAAATATCCTTCTTTTCTCTTCGCTTTAAGAACCTATTTTTGTATATGGATTCTGAATTTTATGATAAATCTCTATTATTTCCTTTATATTAATTACCTTACTAAATAATTAAGTTATTTTAATGGGATAACCCAGTCCCCTATCCTTTTAACCTTTTCTAAAAACTACATTTCATACCTGTTATGCTGCCGAATTTACTTCTCAAAATTTCTCTTTTCTTCCCAATAAATTCTCTTTTATTTTATTTTTATGAATAAACAAACCTTTTTATTTTCTAGGGTTATTCAAAAATATTTAAAAAATGATTTATTTTATTCTAGTATTAACATACATGAAACCCACATTCCTTTTCTATGGGATGTAAATGACATAATGATCATGTTTTAAGCACTTTTGAAACGACATGATTTTGATATGAACCCATTTTCATTTATTCTACACAAGTTATTTATGAAATTATTTATTATTATTTATTTTAATCACATAAAAATTAATACATATTAATGTTTCTCCCTAATAGCGCTTCAATTCATTGGTTAAATAATTTAATCTCTAGAGATAACATGTTTTACGAAACCTTGGTGAATAACCTTGGTAATTTTTATGACACCACAATGATAAAACTTGGTGATATGCTTATGAATTTATACAATAAATGTTTTATCCACATTTCCATGTTATTATTCATGTTCTTTTTTTATGATATTTCCCTTTTTCCTTTTCTCATGTCTTTATTATATTCCTCAATTTATTATCGATATTTTTCATTGTCACATGTAAACTATTTCCTTTACTTTCTCTTACTAGGCCTTATGCTCAACCTTTATTTTGATGTTTGTCACCATTTTATGAGATACAGTAAATGCACTTATGATGAACCTATGATGAATAATTTTAAGTGAAATAGAATATTTTTTAAAAAATTTCATGTGTTATGTACCTTTTTTCTAAGAAAATAAACTTTAAAAGATACTCTGTTTGTACAATATAATGAAAATATTATGTAATAAAGATGCAGAATGCCATCATATTTACTTCTTAAATCTTAAAAAACCTAGTTTTCCTTCCTAGTGTGGTAATGCATTGAGAATTTATAGTCTTTTATTAGTTACAACCATCACATTTGATACATATTTAACTACTTTTATGTGAATATATATTTCAAACTCTTGTGGTTAGTATAAATATCACACATCTCACAATAGAGATAATTCCTACAATTTTTAATGAAAAGATCATTATTTCTAGATTTAAATCATGAAATGGGTAATTTTTCTCTTAATTTTTTAATTTTCATTAGGTATAAGAAATTATATTTTTATTTTTCATGAGGATGCATACCAATCCCTTCTTCGAGGCATTATTTCATATTACAAACCCTTACCCACTATAGTATAATTTAAGTATAGGTATTATGACCAATATCTTATTAGTTTCTTAAAACATTATTCATATTCCTCTATCCAAATGAACTTCACTCCCTTTCATTTTAACTTGGTTAATGGATTCAATAGTCATGAGAAATTTCTCATGAAGCATCGATCGTATCCTAAAAAATCAAGAAAACTGTGGATCTCGGTCACTATGGCTAGTCTATGACATTTTTCAATAACTTCTATTTTCTAAATATCTATAGATATTACCTTTATAGTGATTTCATGAACTAATAATTAATCCTTATGTTTCCATAATTCAAATTTTATAAATTTGGAATACAACTTCTCCATTATTAATGTCATCAACACAATCTACGAATGATCTTCATGCTCTTCCTTTATATTTTAGTATATAATAATATAGTCAATAAAGAAAACCAAAATCTGATTCAGGTAGTCTCTGAAGACTCTATTCATTATATCCATGAAAATGGGAATAATTAGTCAATTTTAATGGAATTATGATAAACTTATATTGTCCATACATTGTTTACAAAACCATATTGAAATATGGGAATAACTACTCATTCTATGGGGGAAGACTGAGTATTTAATCCATTAATACATCAATATATTCTGGTACAATGGTTATTTCATCATTAATAACTTTCTCTTAAATCATTTGAGCTAGAAATCCATAATTTATGGGTATCATAACCCATATTATAGAATTTTCTTCTGAGGTGGTATCATCCTTATATTGATACTTGAAAATAGAATGATCTGGAATATGAAATGATACCTCCTTATCCTAAAAATTGATATGGCATTTATGAAAGTATAACCAATACATACCCAAAATTATGTAAAATTCAACCAAGGGAAGAATAATTATATTTGAAGGATGTATCATCCCAAAAAATATCAATTAGAGAATATTTTTATATCATAGATGCAATCATTATTCCTTAGGTAATTTCATAGATAGTTCAATATCCATCATTTGATGTGGTGATTCCATATTCTTATCAAACTTGTGTTATGTGAAATAATTCAATGAACCATAATCAAATAAGGTACTTACATATCTAGAATAAAGAGTAAGTGTACCTCACATCACTTTTTTATCATGATCTTCCACAGTGGTAGTGATCACAGATACCTTTCACCATTCACTCTATTTGGGAGGTTGTTGGGGCCTATTTTCTTTATTTTCCTAAGGTTTAGAGAATTGATTTGTATAGTGCCCAAAATCCTTTCACATAAAGCATTGATGTGTGAGTATATCATTAGCAGGGGGATACTTATCCTCTATTATTTTAATCATCCTCTTAGCCTTACTTTGGTAGTTACAGGTGTGATGGACTGCTTTACCACACTTAAAACACTTCTCTAGTCCTTTAAGGTAATTAACCAAGTTCTTACTACCACACTTTTGAAAAGTAGGGTATTTAAATTTATTCTCCCCTTATGACATACCATCAGTACCCCTAGTATTCTTCCACCAATATTCCCTATAAAGAGTACTAAGAAACCCCAAATTCTATCTCCGCCTTTAGCACAAATCAAACAATTTTTCCATAGATTCAAAATTATCTTATTTCCAAATACTTTCAAGGAACAAGTTTTAATACACTAAATAAATGATCAATTTTACTTTCTATATCATAGAAAAAACTATAGGTGTATCTTGTAAGACTCATGAATTTCACTTTTTAAGTTTTAATGGATTCATCCTCCTTTTTTTCAACTCTAATAATTCCCTCTCCATATTCATGTGAATATTTTGAGGAAAATACTTGGTAAAGAACACTTTATTAAATTATTATCATTCCATTGAGCCAACTTCTTATTTATTTATTGTACTCTTAATAATATTCCACAATTTTTATCCTTGCCTTCCAAATGGTAAATATCCATAACACACTTCTCATATTCTAAGAACTATATAATGGAAAATATCTTTTCCATTTCATTATTCCATTTCTCAATGATAAGTAGATTTGAATATCCACTGAAAGAGAGTATACATTGCCGCATGAAATACTCAATAGTAAGATTCTTCTTCCTTGGTGCGTTTATGAGATAAATGTGGTTCATGTTATTATTTATAGCTTTATAAAGTTGTTTAATAATTATTATGAGGTATTTTACTCCAGATTCTATTCCATTGGGATGTTCATTGGGACAACCATTGTATTATCCCTTAAACCTATTATTAACCCAACTCCATTTGTTTACAACCATTACTAAAAAAAAATGATTTTCCATGAGTGATGGACAATTAACATCATAAGGGAAAATAACATGGAAATGATTCAATCTTAAAACTTCTTATTCTTTGACACTATCATGTTTGTCTATAACTATTTTAGTTTTAACCTATTTTATTCTTGGTTAAACTTTAGGTTGGGTTTTATCATAATTCTTAACCTAATATCTCAAAGTAACCAAAAAATAAATCCTTCCAAATGGTTTTTAAAGAATATGATATCAAACAATACATATACCATGGTAGTGTCTAGTTGGGTGTGTAATTAGGCCTCTTTGTGGTGCACCTGGTCACAATTGAGTTAATACCCAACATGCCATCTTTAGGGTTATTACCGCTAGGTAAAACTATGATAGATTATTCATCCACTTTTCAATATCCATGAAAGGATTCATTTATTAGGAAAACCATACAACCACTACTTTACCAAAAGTTCATGATGTTATCCTATACTTAAAGTTATCCCTTAGACTTATCCCTAGGGGTTTTACTAAATTTATGTAAACTAATTTCTAAAAATAACTAAACCTTTTCTATAAAACCAACTAAATTGACCTAGGATAAAAATGCCTTTATTTTACATCCCTTACATGATTTAAAACTTTAAATTTTATAAATAATAATATATCAAGGACCGATTCATTCAATATCATTAGAAAATATCTACATAATAAGCTTATTTTAAAAAAATTACGATCAATTCTTATAAAAGGAACCATACTGGTCTATATTATAGATATCTAATTAGTAATACTCATCCTTATAACATGGGGAATGAAAAAATAATAAATAGATAAGCTTAAACAATCATTAATGGGGTTATTAAACATTTAATCAAGGATTAGTTCATAAGAATAAGTAAAAACTTGATAATAATAGAAATATCATAACCTTGTGAGTGATAATCATAAAACATAAGTGAGCTTTACATTTCATGGAATAATAACTTAAAGCCAAAAGATATCAACATGGAAATATAATAGCTATATTATGGCTTAAAATCATTTGACATAAACCCTGAATCATGAGAGCATAATATCATAATGAATACCATCCCTTAACTATGGCATAAACATTATTATAAGGAAACGTTAATTTCATAAGCCACACCATCAATGAACATGATTATAAGAAACTAAAATGTTCTCATGAATTCGTATCTCATGAGATATAAAATATTAACTAATTCAATGAATGGAGATATAAGACCCCACCCGTCATTCATCCATACTTTCATTTGCCACATAAAATCATTCACTTTTCACATCATAAAGAACTAATGGAAATAAAATGGGTTTCATAAAATATCCAAATGGAAATTATTAACATTTCATAAAGAACCCAGCAAAATGAAACAGGTTTCATAAAATATCCAAATGGAAATAATTTTATTTTTATAAATAACATATGTAAATAAATTGGGTTTCATAAAACATATAAATGGTATAAAATAACATCAAGAATTAAATTATTTGACACAAAAAATTTGATAACCCAAAATAATCAAATAATTAATGAAAATATAGGTTAAAACATGAAGTGTAACTTCATTGGAGATATATTATTTAAAGATAATTAAAACCATATTATGAAAAGATATTTTTAAAAACATTTTTTATTAATAAATGTAAAATTCATAGTTATGAGTCTCATTTCAAAAAGTATCCTTTGTTTTTTTAAAATAAAAACAAGGAAAATAAAACCATTCATGGAATTAGATTAGAATCAAAAAATATTTTCCCCTATAAAAAAAATATAACATAATTTAAAATGGAAAATTTAGTGAACATAGGGGAAAGGAAATCAAGAAGAAAGTGTATAACTCAAATTAAGAAGTTTTAGTTTCTAAGTCCCTTAACTTTACCCTTTATATCATTGGAAGTAGTTTAACCTCACGTATCACGAATATGAAATTCTTAATTACCAATTTCATAACCTTATTAATATACCTTTACATTTATACTCTTCATTAAAAACAATTATATTCATGTGTTAGATAGTTATAATCATTTTCAACATCGGGTGTTAATAATCTTAACTGTTTTGAACCAAGTTCAAAAAGCATTGTAGATATTCATTTTTATCCAAAACATAATCATTTTAAAACCATTAAAGTTACTTTAATTAATGTTTTATAAAGTCCTATAATATTATAATTCAATTACATGGTATTTTTAGTCACATTTCATGAATATGAAAATGATGATGAACTAGCTTTGAGTTATTTATTGATATCAATGGATTACCATATAAGGATTGTTACATTTTTTATGCATAAATAACCATATTAATGATATATATATTAGTTATATATAAAATAAATAATCATAAAATATAAAGTAAAACCTTATATGAAGGTGGTATTGAAGTGTAGAATGCATTGTTCCATGAAGGTGGTAGTTCGCACATGCATACGATTAACGATCCCATTTATCAAAGAATTGATGGAAATATGATATATGATAAATTATAATTTAAGATTTATAAATGTGACATAAAAAATTATAATTAATTAAATCTACCCTTTTTACCACCGATGATAGTCGGTGATGAAAAATGAACAATATTGTTTTGTAGAGGGGGGGGGGGGGGTTCACACGTACACACGATCAATGTAATTTTGTTTTCTTAGATGATGGAAAGGATTGAATAATTGTTTTCAAATTAATATAATTAAATTTAATCATAATAATGATACTTATTTCATTGTATTAATAATTTTATGTTTTATTTAGTAGCTATTAGATTAAAAGAAAATACTAAGTGAAAGTAATACTCATTTTGGAATCTTGAGTTTTATCTTGAAAAAATACTTAGAAATGAAGGCCTTAAGAAAAATAAAGGTGACCAGAATATTATATACATAAAATAGGGTTATATTAGGAGAAATATGGTAGATATTTAGAATGAATTTCTAAGGATAGGTGAGTCTCGAAGTCGTGGAAGTGTTACCTTTTTATAAGTGAAGAGAAGGGTAGTTTTGGAAGCAACCATTACATTTTCAATAATGAAAAGTTAATATTCCAGGGTCAATATAAAAAATAGAAAAAATAGGAAGGCTGTGATTTTAGGTTGAAACTCACCTCAACCACTCATTTTAGATAAAACCTTGAGTTTTATAGGCCTTTTTATTTAAACTTTTTAACTTTTATCCTAATTTACTTTTACCATGGTAAATTAATTTTTAACCTTTGTAATTAATTTTAATGACAAAAATTAAGATTATAAATTCCACCTCATTTTAACCTTACGATTTAAAATTTGTAAATCATTTTACCAAATAAAATTTTTATGATTTTGGAATTTTAATTTTTAAATAAACACACTTAATGAGTAAAAATAGCTTATAGAAAAAGTGTGTTTTTAAGTTTAAATAATTATATAAAATACTAAATTTTCATATATACTAATATTTATAAAATAAATTATTTTTTTATAAACCCATTAAAGGTATGTGGCTTTTATATTAATTCAAACTTAATTTCACCATCAAAACACTTGATTATTATAAAAGGTTGGAAACTTTTTTTTATTAAAGTAACATTTAATTAAGTTCTAAAAATGTTGGAAAAAGGATTTATAATCTCAAATATTATATTAAAATGCATTATATTATTTATTAAATACATATTTTATTACTTAAAAGGTTTTTTTAACTTATAGGCTATGCTTATATAATTATAAAATCATAAAAAATATTATCTTCACAAAAACCATATTTTTCAAATAAAAAATAGTCTTTTATGAAAAAATAAAAAAAAACCATACTAAGTAAATTTTGATGTGAGGATTTCAAAAATGATTTTATTTTATCAAATTTATATTATAAAATTCTTAAATTTATTTTTTAAAATAAAATATATAATATAAAGAAAACAAATTTTATTAAAAATAACTTTTTCGATATAAACTCACATTAATTATTTATCTTATAAAGGTAATAAAATTTAATGGTGTACCATATTATTTTTTATTATAGATTTATAAATAGTTTTATTATAATATTTTGTGGTTTTTTTATGTTGGGTGTAGTGTGTAATTCAAGTTATTAAACATAACATCAGTTTTATAAGGTCTAGAATTTCAGGTTTCTACAGTTGCAGTCAATATAAGAATTCGGTTTAACAGTTCATCCACAAAGTGGACCTTTAAGTACATATTACTAATTTTATTTCCATGTTTACGAGTGTCTATATAATTCCCATTCATTATTTTCATTCTAGTGTGAGGATAAACATTTTTGTATGGTAGCAGGATCAATATAAACGAGATTGATTTATTTGGTAGTGATAGGATTAGACTATATCTACCAATATTTATTACACATATAGCAAGGAAAGTATTTGTATATTATATTTATATGGTTTCAAGTATTTAAGGGGTATATCATTACATACTTCAAGAAATTTGAGTTTTAGAATCCACTAAAGATCCCCTTACACTGATTCAGACCATACATTTAGAGTGTTTATATAATTCAGTCACTCTCATAGGATATATAAGAAATTATCAAGGCATTGGTAATAATCTCCCTATTTAAATTCCTACCATATTTTTAATTCATGATTGGAACCATAGTTGATAATGTCTCTATATATTATAAATCATTTTACACCCCATGATTTTATTATGTATTTTTCCTTTAAATAACTGTTATGTTGAGTAGCTTATTTCACACACAATATGAAACTAAAAGAAACATCATAAATTTTATTGAGATAAAATAAAATAATTTAATATAAATATTAATACACCATGATAATACAATTTGAAACATCATTAATAAAATTACAAGTGAAATAAATCCACTAGAAAATAAAAATACCATAAACATAAAATCTTTATCATCATAATTTTACATGAATATCATAACACCATTTGAAACTATAGAAATAAGGAATAAAATTATAAATACAATAGAAATGTTGAGATAGAAGTTAATGAATAGGATGAATGATTCTAAGAATGCATGTAAGACTATATATAAGAATGTAATATGACCATTATATATAAGGTCATTTAATATATGATCATTGGACATATATATTTTCTATAGGTATATTGAAATTGTGTATTTTTTAGTAACAAATTGAAAATAATATAATTCATAATTCTATAATTGAATAAAAATATAACATTTAATTAAAATATTTTTATTATAAAAATATATTTTTATGCATTACATATTGTTATTATTATTATTATTAAATAATGATTTTATGTATTTAAAAAAATCAAAGAAATATTTTAATGACAATGGATTGATAAAATTAAATGGTTATAATATAAATAATTAATTTTAATAGGTTGTGGTTAACATTATTTAATGTTAAAAATGATATTTTTTTAAGAACTGTTTTTTAAAGTATTGTGTATTTTTATCTTAATAAATTAAATTGATCACTTTTAAATGAAGAATCTAATGAATTTTTTTATCAATATATAAAAAATACATTAACACTTGTTTAAATTAATAATTAATATAAAATAAGTATAAGAACACACAGTACATAAAAATTAATTTTTCTCTAAAAATAGTTTTTCTTATTCATATTATATTTTCAATTAAAAAATAAATTTATCGTATTTAAAAATTAAATTAGATTAAATAGAGTTCGAATTTCTAATTATAATTTAAAATTTAGGTAAATTGGTCAATTCCATTTTTAGGCATAAAAAGAAGTTACCAAGGTAAAAATTAAGTTACCATGGTAAATATAAAATGATGTAAAAATGTTAAACTATATAGAAAAGACATAAAATATCATGAAACCTAAAGTTCTTTTCAATTCAAGTTTTATTTTTTATCAATAATATTCTTTCTTAAGTGATTTTTAATGTAATTATACAAAGGTAAAAGTCATGGGTGATGGAGTGAGTATCCACCCAATGAGGAATTAAAGGCTACCATTCATACATGAAAAAGAAATTGAAGAAAGTGATGTTGTTGCTACTACAAAACACGTTTTTAACAACACTGGTATTTATCAGTGCTAAAAAAAGCACTGATAAATAGAATTTTTGTCATCACTAAAGAAAGTGCAGATAAATTTAACCATTTATCAGTGCTTTCTTTTAGTGCTGATAAAGGAAACATTTATCAGCATTGATAAAGGGTATCCTTTATCAACGCATTATTTTTAGCGCTATTAAAGGCTACCCTTTGTCAGAGCTTTATTTTTAACACTGATAAAGGTATAAATAAATAAAATTATATAATTAAATAAATAAATAAATAAAAATGAGTTTATTAAAAAAATATTCCAAATTTTATTAATTAAATAATTATTGATAAAAATGAATAAATTGATTTTTATGTTATTAAATATTAAAAAAATTATTAATTATATAATTATGATAATTAATGTTATTAAATTGTATATATTAAATATATAAATATATATTAATGTATATAAATATGATTTATATATTACAAAATATTTATGCACTTTACATTAGATATTCATTAATAATGTTAAAAATATATTTATAAAAAATTATTTATAAATAAATATATTTATAAATACACATTTAATATATTTATACAATTATATATTTATAATTATAAATAAAAAAATATTTTTTTAAAAGAATTTATATAATTATAAATAAATAATTATAGATATTTAAATAATAATTAAATTTATAATAAATTTTCTTAAATAATGAATATATTTACTATATTTATATTTATTTATTAAATATATATATGTATAATTATAAAAATATATATAATGATATAAATATATATAATGATATAAATATTATTTTGTAAAAAAGTTTCTATAATTATAAATAAATAATTATAAATTTATAATAAATTTATTTAAAAATTAATATATTTACTATATTTATATTTATATATATTTATTAAGTATATATAATTATTGAAATTTTTTATTTATAATTATAATTATAAATTCATTATCAGCACTTAAAGTAATAAGTGCTGAAAAAATGAATATTTATCAGTGATTATTTGTAAGTGCTGATAAAAGTGTCATGATCTGTTAAAAAAACCATAACCATTTTTATACCCATCATGATATTAGAAGCTTTCAATGGAATCCAACTGATGCTAGCACTCCTCCTCAGTGAATTGAAGCTCGAATCACACCACTGGACTGCCTTTAGTTGGTGAAACATCTCATACAACATCTGGTGTTCGATTGTAGTTAGGTTTTCCGAGGATGGTCTCATATTTTCTTCAACCTAGCAAGGTAGGCCTTCTAGTTTTGTTTGTGTATTTTTGGTTTCATATCTGACTTCTTCTTTTATGATTTCATTATTTGTGGTGTAGTGAATGTATACTATTTTGATTTTAGATTATGAACAGAACAATTTTTTTATGATTTGTTGTTTGATTAACTACTGATGTATAGACCTTCTCAGTGTATGGAGTTATTGGTTATATCAGATATTGAACCTTGGATTTATTCATTATTGTTTTACTTTTATGTTTTATATGTTCTTACTAAATAATGTTTTCATATATTTATATAAATGTGTAGAAATTTTCATGTATATTCTTGTTTATTGACTACTAATTTGAGGCACATTGGTGGTTCCCTAATGATTATATATATGCCAACAACTTTCATGGACACCTCAGTGGACATGCAACTTCAGATGCTATTTTTTAGGAACAAAGTTAGTGGAGTGATGTGTGTTCCTCTATTGGTTATATGTATCATAGGATCTAGTTCATCTTATAATTCACTATGGTCCTTAGTTTTCTTATGGAGTAGATTTAAAGGTCCATACCCAGTTAATACATGAGGTTTTATCACACCAAGCCTTCACTTTTTAAATCATTATGGTGCCTTTAGTTCACGTTATGTTTGAATATCTGGTTTTTATCTATTTGATATTTCTTATAGACAATAAGTGAGTTTTTATATGTGAAATGTATGTGTTTCTATATAGCTATTGCATCAATTATTTCCACAGTTGTTTTTCTAATAGGCATACCTATATCGGGTAATGATGATTTTGGTTCTGCATGTCAATTGAACTCAAGGGTAATGCTGGAATTTTGTTCGGCCTCTAGTACTAATTATTTCTATTTGGGGAGGACCACCTCCCATTTATTATTTTTTTACACACAAAGTTTAAACCATCCTTTAATGACTTTGAGGTGTGTTAGAATGTAAAAACCTGAAAATTCCATATATTTTTTTAATTAAATGGAATTATTATAAATCTATGAAAATTGATGGAACATGATTCTGAGGCTCGGAGTGCCCGGAATGATTCATCGAAAAAGTTTTAAACTTTAAATAGCACGCCTGAGCAGTTTTCCTAAAAAGGAAGAATAACTCTTAAACGGGTGCATAGATCAGAAATATGATGGCACTGTTGCGTTTAGGATGGAAGGTTTACCCTAAGCATGACTTACGTTTAGTCGGTGCAGGCCTCCAGTAAGAAAACCCAAAAATAGCATAACCGTAAATAAAATAATTAAATAAAATTATTTTATTTTTAAAATGATTATAACTCACGAACGGTGACTCATATTAAAAATCAAATACCACTACTAATCTTGTGAGGGTATGATTTCTTTAGGTAGATTCTAACCTTGGCTGGCCCGGGCCAACAGTGGAAGTTAGTTTTTGGCTGTAAATAAAATAATTAAGTAACAATTATTTTATTGTTAAATAATTTAACTCATAAATGGTAACTCAGATCAGAAATATGAGAGTACCGTTAAGCTCGTGAGGGCATGTTTACCTTAGGCGGAGCCTAACCTCGACCAACATGGGCTGAGGGTGACTGTTAATAAATTTTGAACTTTTATCAAGGTACGTTCAGTAAGCGTGCGGGCAGCGAATTCTATCTTTTGAACCGGTGCTCAGATTAAAAATATGAGGGAACCATTGAATCCACAGTGTTGAGATTAGCTTAAGTGAAGCTTAACTTTGACTAGAAAGGGTCGGATGAAAAAGTTAATTTTTTGATTTTATAAAAAATAATAAAATAACTCAATGAGTTATTTTATTTCTTTCTTTGTAATAGTTGAGCAACAATGGAAAGAACGATGGGTTTTCAGTCCATTTAATGGCTGATTACACTTGGTTGTGTAACCGCACCATTGGTACAATTAATAGGTTCATTAATTAAATTTATTAATGAACCTCATTAATTGTATGGTGGGTTGATCACCTCTTTTATTCTATTTAAATAATGATCAGGTAGGGATTTTATGCACTGAAGAGAAGAACATATGACGAAGTGCTGGAAATGTCTTCCACGAACGTAGAATGGATCTTCGATGACCTTTGGAGGATTCGAAGGCGAGCACC
This sequence comes from Viscum album, assembly GCA_963277665.1. Taxonomy (NCBI): domain Eukaryota; kingdom Viridiplantae; phylum Streptophyta; class Magnoliopsida; order Santalales; family Viscaceae; genus Viscum; species Viscum album. The sequence goes on along the minus strand of OY728146.1, from coordinate 179,959,542 downwards.
AAAACACGTGAATCTTCTTCTTTGTCAACAACACCCTCGAACGTGGACACTCCTTCCTCATCCATAGTGAATTTCAGTGAACTCGAGGTAGGGGGTTATGTTCTTAATTCCTCCCTTTTTCCATGTTCTTGAATATTATGAAAAAACAAAGATCAACGGTCCAACGGGTTGATCCATGTTTCATTCTTTAACATGGGAGGATAATATAGGGGTTTTTATGGGAGTTTTTATGATTAAATAATCCTTCCCATGTTATAACGCTAATGCGGAGGGCACGAGCTGAGCCAAAAAAGGCCCAGAACCTCCACCGATCTTGGGTTGGTGGCGTTATTTGTGGGCGACCGAGAAATATGGCGGCAAGGAGAAACTTTGGGTCACGCGGTGTAGGTGTCGTCCCGGGAGGCTTGTAGGCACAAACGATAAAGGAATCAGACCACCAGAGCTTTGTTGGTGGCCTGCGAAATAATTGTCGGTGTAGCGACACCATAAACTAGAGGAGGTGGTGGCCGACCTTTGTCGACCGTGTTAGAGAAGGGCAGTGCGCCGCAGAGGAAGGTTGCATCTTCGAGCCGCGACAGAGGGCGGACCCGCGGTTTGCAGTTTCCGCATGTGACCGGTCCAGTGGGACCAGCCAGGTGGTGCTTCACCATCTGGCGTCGTTGATTTGAAGACCCAAATAGCTCGATCATTCATTAGGGGAGTGGACCTCCGCACCCATCCAGTAGGTTGGGCGGTTCCGCGGCCCAGTGGGCCACACCGAGCTTGGTGGGCCGGCTCGAACCCCCGGCCCAGCGGGCCGGACCAAGCCCAACCGAACCAGGACAAGGCCAGCCCCTTTGGGCTGGGCCTAGCTAGCTGGTTCGGGTCGGTCGGACCGGTTCAGGTCAGTCTGACCAGGTTGGATCAGACCTGAACCCACTTACGGCCCAGTTTCGATTAAAGAGCTATATCTCCTAAACTAGACGTCAATTTGATGAAACGTCTATGAGAACAGAACCCTTAGGACGAGGCGGTCCTTTTGATATAATCCAATTGAGTTTTAAAGAAATTTTGGAGTATGTAAGGGTTGGATCGGACTTGAATCTAGATAGGCCCTCAACACTAAAATGCCCATAACTTACAGACCGCTCGTCCGGTTGACGCACCGTCTATTGCATTGGAACCCTTATGTAATGTAAATTCACTGGGTTACTTTTTTGTGGGACTTTATTTCGATTGAAATACAACCGATGGATTGAGGAGTGGATCCTCCTGAAATCTAGCGCGGTTTGTGCGGGAATCCAGTGGCTGGATGTGACATGAAGAATGAATAGCAATCCTATGTGGGTTAGTACCAAGCGATCATGTGTGGGTTAGCACCAAACGATCCTGTGTGGGTCAGCACCGAGTGATCCTGTGCGGGTCAGCACCGAGCGATCCTGTGTGGGTCAGCAGTAGAGCCTCTTGACAGAATAAGATGATCTATCTTAATGACTAATCATATGTACTTATATACTTAAGTTATACCTAGTTTGATATGAGTCTTTTGCTTTGTGCTTTGTGATTGATATCATGATTTGTGGTTATTATTTTGTAGAATTCTGAGAGACCTTCAGGGGTCTCAGGATCCCTACTAAGTATTGTTATACTCACCCCTAGACGGGCTTCACCCACACCTTTTTATATATTGTGAAGACGACATAAATCTTTGACTGAGACTCGGGGATCTAGGACTTGACGGTGTACAGAGGTGACCGATCAACGTCGAGAGCCATAGTGATGAGCTGTACCTACCCTTCAGGTAGGATCCTTGGAGGGTGACCTCAGGAGCTATTTTTCCTTTAACCTGTACTTCTATTCCAATTGGGATTATATTCTTTATTTTTTCATCCAGTACTTACTTTTACACTCAGTTGAGGTTTTATTTGTGGTTGTACTATTCTTCTTCCATTGTGTTATACTTGTGTGAAGTGTGACCTATCTGTGTGTGTACAGGTTTTGAAGCAATTCCTTCTCTTTTTAGGAATATTCCTTTTCGGTGCTAGTTGCCAACCCATGGCCTATGGAATGCGGGCTTGGGGTAGTCACGGCCCGGGCCCTGGGGGACAAGTCGTGACAAAGTGGTATCAAAGGGAGGTCGGTTCTACCATAAGAACTAAGAGTCTATGTTTTCAATGGAGAAATAGTGTTAAGTGTCTTGAGTTTGGGTTTAAATTTAGGGAGTCTAGTATTAGTGCGAGGACCAATATATATATACACCAAGACCCTAAATTCTTATTTCTAACTTGGTACATGAAAACACTAGTTGCGTGTGTTTTGAAAATGTTGTTTTTATTTTTGATCTATTTGAGTCAGCTCATCAGGTATAACTTATTGTATGTGGTTCATCTTGATTCTCTTTCAAGATGCCTCCACACAGACAACCATCTAGGATTCCAATGCATGACCATGAGGATAGTCCATAGTGTGATGAGGCTTTAGTACAAGGACTATTGCCTGAGATGGTACCTTCGGGCGGTGTCCCAGCGATACCATTTCCCAGTGGTCAGCAATTACTACCTGTGCTATTGGTAGAGGACACATATAGGCTTAGTTCCTTACATGAGTTTTAGTGGTAGATACCCCTTAAGTTCTGAGGTGAGCCTAACTCACAGGCGACTAAGGACTAGCTTGAGATTGTGACCGAGTTTCCATCTAGACAGGGCACCATTAGATCGGATGGTGGTCCTGGTAGTGAGAATTCTATATGGATCAATAGGGAAATGGCAGGGTTTAGATTACCCCTATCTTACGATGATGTGACTTTTTCCATGGACAGATCTTGAGAACCTTCATCAGAGAAGGGGATATCTTTTCATGAAAATCTAAGGGGTTTGTATTCCCAAGAGATTCTACAATTTTGACAGGAATACATGTTGTCAATTGAGTATTTGTCGAGGTGTACCGACCATTCTAGGTACTTGATGAATACAATACAAACAGTACTTCAAGGCTCAGACCTCCAAGAGAGATGTGTTTAGGGACATCTAATCTAGCATTATTCCTTGGTGCATTCCTACTTATGTTAGGGTGATAGAGAGAACCTTTATGGTTGGAATTTTTTTGGATAAGTAGATGCAGCCAGTGAATGTTAGTAGTGGGAAAGCAGGAAACCAACATTAGTATCAGAGACTTATACGTGTAAAATGTTTTGGGAAGAGGAAGTGATAGTGACAAATGAATCTTCAGGGAAAAAGACGTAAAAGGGGAGCTAGGAGAGCAGTAGGAAGTGGTTTACATTTCGACATGTTATAACCACCATCCCAATGTCGTCCCCACCAGGCTTAGGGAAATGGAGGATAGGGGAAAGGAGTAGCTACATGTGGTCAAGGAGGTGACCCAAGGGCTCCATGAATGATTCTAGGTATGGTCTATATCTACTACTAGCTTATTTAATTAATAGATATAGGTACTAATCATTCCTTCTTATCACGAATCATGTTCAAGACCTAGAGTTTCTGGTTAAACCATTGACTTGACCCTTACATCTAGAGATACCTATGATAGGAGACTCAATAATCACATTTATTCCGACAGTGTGATCTGACCCTTGAGGCAAGAGTTTCGGTTGGAACCTCTTGGTGGTGGCATCGAGGCCTTATGATGTTAGTTTGGGTATGAATTGGTCATCCACAGTTCATGCTCATATTGACTGTTTTAGGAAAAAAAGTTATGGTATATCTACAACATTGGAATAGGGTTTTCTGGGGTCAGCAAAAAAGGAAACCTAGGCAGCAAGGGATAAACTCTTGCATAAGAGGGTGCAGCCGATCACTCTTGAGTTAGCCAGCCCTACCCTCGTGGAAGCAGGTGTATTGGGTTTTCAGTTCCCAACAGTAGTGGAATAGTTCGGGAAAATCCTTTCAAAATATGTTTCCATGATAACCTCCCCATAGGGAGAGGGACCTATGCATTGTCTGGTACCCAAGGACGACACTAATATATACATTTGCATATCGGATGGCTCCCACAAAGCTCTGGGAGCTGAGAGTATAGTTGGGAGAATAGTTTACTATTTTCCCCAATCACAAGTGTCTCAGGTATATATTCTTACATAAGAAAATGAACCCGAGACAATAGTGATGGTTGGAGTTCCTCCAGGACTATGTCTTTGAGATGGTCTACACTCCTGGGAAGAGAAAATGTAGTAGCAGACACACTCAGCCAGAGGTCAGGTCTACACCTACTGAGTGAGGTGACAGAGAAATTAGCCACATTTCAATTATCCTTCATGGATAGTGATGAAGCAGCTTACCTCTAGTATATTACAGTCACTCCCCCACTTCTTCAGTGAGTCAGGGAGGCACAACTTGGGGACGTTGACTGTGAGACCTGACGTGCTCAGATATTCTGAGGACAGGCTATTGAAATATTTTCTAAAGGTGGGGAGTATGTCATCCTCTTTAAAGTATGTACCATGGTTCCAGTGACACTAAAATTGGAGGTGTTGAGGTAGTTACACACATCCCCTTTGGTGGTACATCCTAGTGTGGAAAAGATGTATCAAGACCTATGATGTCAGTACTGGTGGCTAGGGATGAAGAAAGTAGTGGTAGATTTTGTTTCACGGTGCCTCACTTGTCAGCAAGTGAAGGATGGGCACTAGGTTCCAGCAGGTTTGACTCAGCCACTTGAGGGCCAGAGTAGAAGTGGGATGGAATTTCCATGGACTTCATGACAGTAATACCATGTACGTCTAGGTGCCATGATTTCATCTGGGTGATCATTGACCGACTCACCAAATCATCCCACTTCCTACCCATCCAAGAGCAAGGATCAATAGAGGGCTTGGGACGCCTCTACATGCAGAGGATTGTACAAATTCATGGGGTGACATTGATAATCATTTCTGATCATGACGCTCATTTTACATATCAGTTGAGGATCAGATTATAGGATGTTTTTATGACTCAGCTACGCTTGAGCACCACCTTTCATCCTCAGACAGATGGTCAGATGAAGTATACCATACAGACACTTGAGGAAATGATTTGTGCTTGTGTCATTAATTTTGGATGCAATTGGGAGGACCAACTACCCCTGGTGGAGTTCCTATAAAACAATAGTTATCACTCCACCATCGGCATGGAACCATTTGAGTCCTTGTACGGACGACCGTGCATATCACCTCTATGCTAGACAGACCCAGGGGAGTCAACACTTATGGGTCTAGAGTTAGTACGGGCTACCACTAAGAAGGTGCAGATCATCCAAAATTGAATGAAGACTGCACAAATATGGTATAATTCTTATGTCGACAGGAGACAGAGGCCCTTGGAGTTCGAGGAGGGAGACCATGTCTTCCTACGGGTCTCACCCCGATGAGGATTGCGAATATTTGGCCAGGGTGGCAAGATATCTCTGAGTTTCATTAGACCTTTCCAAATCCTCAGAAAAGTAGGTGAAGTGGCGTACTGCCTAGCTCTTACCCCCAAAATGCACCGGGTGCATAATGTATTTCATACGTTATAGCTAAGGAGGTATGTGCATGATCCATCACACATTATCGACTGGGGTGAGTTGTAAATTGATGATGGGGCAACGTTCACAGAGTTATCAATGGAGATCGAGGATCAACAGGAGTAGGTCCTTCATGGACAATCGATCCCTCTAGTGCGAGTTTAGTGGAAGCACGAGAACCTCTAGGAGAGCACATGGGAGAAGGAGGCTCATATACGTGCTCATCACCCCCATTTGTTTTCCAAGATTTTGTTATAGCTTTCGAAGACGAAAAAACCTAAGGCAGGAAGAATTTAAAAACCCAAAAATTCCATGTAATTTTTTTATTTAAATGAAATTATTATGAGTATGCGAAAATTGATGGCATATGATTCTAAGACCTGGAGTGCGTGGAATGATCCTTTGAAAAAGTGTAAAGCTTTAAATAGTGTGCATGAGCAGTTTTCCTGAAAAAGTAGAATAACTCTTAAATGGGTTACCAGATCAAAAATCTAAGGGAAACATTACATTTAGGATGGCGGTTTTACCCTAGGCACGACTTAATTTTAGTCAGTGTAGGGCTCCAATAATAAAACCCAAAAATAGCATAACCGTAAATAAAATAATAAAATAATTTTATTTTATTTTTCAAATGCTAATAACTCACAAATGGTGACTTAGATTAAAAATCCAAGACCTTTGCAGAGCTCGTGTGGGTATGATTTTTTAGGTAGATTCTAACCTTGGTCGGCGCGGTCCAACATTGGAAGTTAGTTTTTGGCTTTAAATAAAATAACTAAGTAAAAATTAATTTATTGTTAAATTCTTTCACTCATAAATGGTAACTCGGATTGAAATTTGAGAGTACCATTGATCTAGTGAGGGCATGATTCCCTTAGGCGGATCCAAACCTCGACTGACGTGGGTCGAGGGTGACTATTAATAAATTTTGAACTTTTTTAAGGTACATTCAGTAAACGTGCAGGCAGAAAATTATATCTTTTTAACCAATGCTCAGATTAAAAATATGAGGGCACCGTTTAATACACAATGCCAATTTTTTCTTAATTGAACCTTAACTTTGACCGGTAAGGGTCGGACAAAAAAGTTAATTTTTGGAATTTAGAAAAAAATAATAAAATAACTCAAATAGTTATTTTATTTCTTTCTTTGTAACTGTTGATCAGTGGTGGTGGGACCACTGGGTTGTCAGACCATTTAATTTCCAGTTACACTTGGTTTTGTAACCACACCGTTAAGAGAATTAATAGGTTAATTAATTAAATTTATTAATAAACCTCATTAATGGTGTGGTGGGTTGATCTCCTCTTTTATTCTATTTAAAAAAATATCAGACAAGGGTTTTTGGCACTAAAGAGAGGGACCTTAGATTAAGTGATGGAGATATATTCCACCAATGTAGAACAAAGCTTTGACAATCGTTGGAGGATTCTATGATGAGTTCCAAAGGACATGAACCGTCTCCTTTTTCTGCAACACCCTCGAACATGGATACTCCTTCCTCATCCGTAATGACTTCTAGTGAACTTGAGGTAGTGGTTATGAGATTAATTCCTCCATTTATCCCCATTCGTAAATATTATGAAAAACATGGGTCAACAGTCTAATGGGTTGATCCGTGTTTCTTTCTTTAATGCGGGGGATAATATGAGGTTTTTATGGGAGTTTTTATGATTAAATAATCCTTCCCATGTTATAATTCTAATGCGGAGGGCGTGGGACGATCCAAACAAGGCCTAGACCCTCTGCCAATCTTGGTTTAGTGGCGTTCTTCATGGTCGACTGAGAAATATGGTGGAAAGGCGAAACTTCAGGTCGTGCAGTGTAGGCGTCGTTCCGAGAGGCCCCTAGGCATAGAAAAGAAAGGAATCAGACCACCAGAGATTCACCAGTGGCCCACAGAAGCATCACTGGCATGGTGGCGTAGGAAAATAGAGGAGGTGGAGGCCAGTTACCGTTATCCTTGAGAAGGTGGTGGCACCCAAAGGAACCATGATGGACAAAGGGGCGGAGGACCTTTGCTGGTCGCGTCAGAGCAGGGTGGCACGCCACAGAGGAAGGTCGCGGCTTCGAGACACGAAGGTGGGCGGACCCATGGTTCACAGGTTTTGCATGTGACTGGTCCAATGATACCTTCTAGGTGGTGCGGCGCCATCCGACACTGCTTCTTTGAAGACCCGAACAACTTGGTCGTTTGGGAGGGGAGAAGACCCCCACGCCCGGCCAGCAGGCTGAGCGGTTCCGCGGACCGGCGGGCTGTGCCCAGCTTGGTGGGCCGGCCAGAACCCTCATCCCAGTAGGCCATACTAGTCCTAACCAAACTGGGTCAATACCATCCCCTTCGGGCCAGGTCGGGTCGGTCTAACCAGGTCGGACCGGACTTGAACCCACTTACGGCTCAGTTTTGATTAAATGGCTATATCTTCTAAACCAGACATCTGTTTGATGAACCATCTATGGATCCACAACCCTTAGGACGAGGAGATACTTTCGAGATAATACACTTGAGTTTTAGAGAAAAGTTGGAGGACAAACAGGTTGGATTGATCCCGAATCCAATCGGGACCTCGACACTAAATTGCCTATAACTTACAGACCGAGCGTCCGATTGACGCATCATCTGTTGTGTTGGAACCCTTATGACATGGCTGTTCATTGGGTTACTTATTCATGGGACTTCATGCCAATTGAAATATGACTGATGGATTGAGGAGAAGATCCTTCTGAAATCAAGCATGCTTTGTGCGGGAATCCAGTGGCTGACTATGACGTGAAGAATGAATAGTGATCATGTGTGGATCAACACTTAACGATCTTGTGTGGGTCAGCAGCAGAGCCTCTTGACAGAATAAGATGATCTAGCTTAACAACTATTCATATGTACTTATGTACTTAAGTTATACTTGGTTTGAGGTGAGTCTTTTGCTTTGTGCATTGTGATTGAGATCATGCTTTGTGGTTATTACTTTGTGGAATTCTGAGAGACCTTTAGGGATATCATGGTCCCTACTGAGTATTGTTATACTCAACACTGCATGGGCTTTGCCCGCACCTTGTTGTGTCTTGTACATAATACATACAACTTTGATTGAGACTCAGGGAGCCAGGACTTGATGGTGTACAAAGGTGACCGGTTGACATGGAGAGCCGTAGTGATAAGTTGTACCTACCCTTCAGGTAGGATCCTTAGAGGGAAACCTCAAGAGCTATTTTTCCTTTTACCTGTACTTCCATTTCAATTAGGCTTGTATTCTTTCCCCTTTTTCTTTCAGTACTTACTTTTACACTTAGTTGAGGTTTTAGTTGTAGTTGTACCTTTCTTCTTCCATTGTGTTATACTTGTGCGCAATGTTCCCTATTTGTGTGTGTTTAGGTTTTGAGGCAATGCCTTACCTTTTAGGGATATGCCTTTCTGGTGATAATCTCCAACCTCTGGCCTATAGAAGGCGGGCTTGGGGTAGTCACGGCATGGGCCTCGGGGGACGGGTCGTGACATAGAGGTCATATAATGATCTGACCTGGTGCTGTTTAGGTAATTCAGGATAGGGTCATTACACTATCCATCTTTCAGTTTACACCTATAAATTTTAGTGATAATATCATTTATTATCTGCCTTTATCTCCCTCTCATTATCATATTCCTTAAGATGATTCAACATAGTGTATCCATCCATGTCCTTATCCTGTATCCTCAGATCAAAGACATAAATAATAACATGATTCATCATAAATATGATGAATCACCTATGTTCCTTCTATATGAATCCTTCTCAGCCTCACTCTCTCTATGTGTTTTATAATTAGGTATAAGGGATTCCAATAAATTTAACTTATATTCTTAGCATAATATAATGCATTAGTGTCTGTACTACTTCTAGAAGTTTTCACGGGATATTAGATTCTCTTTCTTCAATTTAGATAATAAGAAAAGTGATATAGTCAAGTAACTTTCCATTATCTAAAAAAATAAAATAATATTTATTACATTTTAATGATTACTGATTGTGATGTTATTACTGATTATATTAAATCTCCCACTATTTTTTCAAATCCAAATAGCCCTTATTGTTGGATTTGGAATATCTAAGTTCTCATATATTCTAGTATAAATGATCCATATTCCCCTTTATCGAAGTATTAATCCCCTCAAACCAACATTTATTCCTTTCTCACTAAATGAACCAAAATGATACAAAAATAATTATAGTTATCTCTCTTTTATCATTAGCGTTATTCCTCAATCCATGAAACCACTGATCTAGTTTAATGAATGAGATTTTATTATTCTTATTTATCATATTTGAGTTTCTTATTACTCCTTAATTTAATATATTATATTTTAATTTGTTTATGTGATTTAAGAAATATTTGATGTGGATTAATTCTTTTCTTAAATTTAATTACCCATTTTCTTCAACATACTAAAATTCTTTGAAATAATCAAATGTTGAGGTTCCCTGATTATAATTTTTTATAACTTTAACTTTTGATAATGAATATATTATGTGTATTTGTTTATATATTGTATAAAACTAATCTTTTAAGAACCCAATAGGATGGATATGAACCAAAAATGGTTTCACACTAATCGTTTGACAAACAAATGTAAAGACAGAGTTAAAGAGTTCATCAAGTTTTCAAGAGAGAATGTAGAAGACCCTTCTAAAATCCTTTTTCTGTGTTTATGTTATTTTTATTCAAGACAAATAAATATATAAGAGTCATAATAACATTTTATTTGTTACTAAATAGATCAAATCTATAAATTTTTAACTAAAAATGGGGGAAAATAAATGTGGACATCTATTGGGATGATACTACGGTTTATAAATCATTTGATATGAATACCTTTGTAAAAGATGATAGAGATTTTATAGAAGAAATGAAAATGGAAATTAAATATGACCTTTGTGATTGTCCAAAGTTGTTTGAGGTGTTAAATAGCTATTACAAGAAACCATTGTATACCAATTGTACTAAATACACAACATTTTCAGTTGTATTGAAGTTATATAATTTGAGATCTGGCAGTGGATGGAGTGACACTGGCTTTACAGAACTACTTGGTCTTATGAAAGTTATGATACCATAATAAAATGAACTAACATGATGAATATATGACATTAAATAAACTTTATGTTCAATGGGAATGATCTATAAAAAATACATGCTTGTACAAATGATTGAATGTTGTTTCTCAATGACTATGAATCTCTCATAAAATGACCTAAATTTGGAACAGATCAATACAAGAAAAATGAATCAAGTACTTCAAAATATATATGGTACTTTCCTATCATTACATGATTTAGAAGACTATATGGATGTTAGGAAACCGTGATACAATTAACATTTCATGCATATACAAGAATTAAAGATGGGAACATATGTCATCCAGCAGATTCTCCTCAGTGGAAGAAAATTGATTACAAGTTTCATGAATTTGGAGACGAGGTAAGAAACATTCATCTTAAATTATCTACAGATGGAATAAATCATTTTGGTGTATAGATTAGTACTCATAGTATATATCTTATCATGATGGTAAATTAAAACTTTCCACCATATCTATGCATGAAGATAAAATAAATTATGTTGTCTCTACTTATATCCGGACTAAAGAAACCTGATAATAATATTGATGTCTATTTGGATCCATTGATCAAAGATCTAAAATTGATGTGGGATACAAGTGTCACAATTTATGATTCTTATAAGTAGACTGATTATTCAATCTATAGAAAAAGGTAACATTAAAACTATCTCTGCCTCTAGAAACTTGAATTCCCCCTCATACATTCTTTATACCAATGACATTATTCTTTTTATTCAGGGGGACAAAATAAATGTGAATAATCTTAAGGCTATCCTTCTTCACTACCAAGAAGTGTCTGGTCAACACATCAACTAGCACAAATCCTACATTTATCTTGGTGTTAAGGAGGGTACATTACCCTTCACTTATCTTGGTGTTACCATATTTTGGGGTAGACCCAAAGTGGCTTACTTCTCCCCTATCATCGATCAAACGCCTCAACACCTTTCTTATTAGAAGGGTAAGAACCACTCGATGGATGGGAGAATTTTCCTTGTTAAATACACTATTGTCTCCAAGTTTGTGTACTCTATGATGATTTACAAATGGCCTAAGAGTCTCCTAAATCACATTAATGTGTCTATTAAGAACTTTGTTTGGACTGGGAGTACTCTAGAGAGAAAACTGGTTACTGTCCCCTATACCACTTGCTGCAAACCAATTGATAAAGGGGGTATTGGTATTAAAAACCTTTCTTATTTTAATGAAGCTCTTCAAGAAAAGCTCACGTGGAACCTCATTCATAATAACTCTCCTTCCACATATTTTATTAGGGATTGGTTCCTTCAAAAACATAGAAATAATCAGTCTCACTTTATCATGTCTTCTATTTGGCCTACCATTAAAAACACCTTCACTTCCATTATGAAAAATTACAGATGGATGGCTAGTAAAGATTCAAATTTAAATTTTTGGTTAGATAACTGGACTGGAACTCCCCTGATATCTTTAATTCCCAATAAACAACCCCCTCTCCACACCAATGAAACCATAAATAAAGTCATGCATTTGAAAAACCTGTGTTTACCTGAGGATATCAAACACATTGTTGACAGTTATCCCTTCAGTAATATGGACAATTTTCTTATTTGGGAAATTTCTCACAATGGGGTGCTTGAATCTAAAAGTTACTAAAATCACTTGTTCATCATTGAGGACAAAAATTAACCTAGTTAAAAAACTTAAATAAAACCTGGTTAAAACCCTCGAGATTCACTCTAGTTTGGCGTATCGCCCATGGTAGAATCCCCACAGATACCTGCTTATAAGATTTTATGATTAACATTTTCTCTAAATGTCGTATGTGTAACCAACATAAAGAATATATTAATCACATATTTCTTTCTTGTGATACGACAATGGCTCTCTGGCATTTTATTTTTTACATTTCTGAGTATATATGGTTGTTTTGTAGTTCTATAACCTCGCAGCTATAGTGGTGTATGGACCAACCTGACTCCCAATAGATTAAGAATCTTTTTGTTTCAGCTGTAGCAGATATCCTTCATGTGATTTGGTATGGTAGAAATGATCTTATTTTCCATAACAACTCATTCAATATTAATTCAGGTAAAATGAAAATTCTCATCGCGATTCGGGAGGTGGATTTGATTCAAAAAGATCTTTGTAGAAACTCAGTTCACGACCTTGGGATTCTTAGGCGTATTGGGGTTAAGGGGAATTACCCTCAACCTAGATCTAATTTTGAAGTTTTTTTTCAACCCCCTTCCCTTAGATGGATTAAAATAAATGTGGATGGTGCCTCTAAAGGCAACCCTATCCCAAAAGGTTGTGGAGCTATCTTCAGAAATCACCTCGACCAGAAGCTCGATTGTTTCTATGGATCTTACGGTTTTGATTACTCTTTGGAAGATGATATGATGAGCATTATCCATGCTATATCATTCATCAAGATTCACAACTAGAACAATATCTAGATTGAAAGTGACTCCACTACTATTGTTCAGGCCATCTGGAATGGTACCATTCATCTTGCTTGGACGCTCACCGCTCGCTGGATGGACTGCCTAAACTCTCTTTCAAATATCAACTTCATTTTCACTCATACATATCGTGAAGCAAAAAATATCGATGATGGTCTTGATAATATTGGGGTTGCTCATAATATGATTTGAAGGGATGATCTTCCTCTTGAGTTACTCCCTCTTTATGTTAGGGATGTGAACAAAATTCCTTATTTCAGACTTGTGTAACCGTTTATTTCTATCAATAAATTTTGTGTTTTGGTTGTTGACCAGAACACTACCTTTTTTTTAAAAAAACATTGAGGGTAATGTTGTACGGAATGATAAATGACTTCCTTACTTATGAAAATTTACCAGGCTATAGCATTAAAGGAATGTTGGGGTGTCCCATTTGTGAAAAATTTACATACTTAATTCAGTTGAAACATTCCTTGAAGACTATGTTTTAGTACATCATAAATTTTTACCTCAATGACATAAATATCGATCCTGGATGACAACATTCGATGGGAATTTTGAACAAGCTACAACACTATCTTCAGTAATGGGTGATCAACTATACAAAAAATTAAAAAATATTAACACTATTTTTAGTAAACCATTTTTGAAAAACCTTACAAAATTAGGTTTGAAGAAGAGATAAATTTTATTTAAATTATTGTATTGGAATTTTTTGTATGTCATAAATTTTCTTGATGTCATTAATATAGAAAAAATGTATTTTATAGTGTTATTGTAACATTACTAAATGTTCATGGACAGAAAAAAGATGGCATCAAGGATAGGTTGGACTTGATTGAAATGGGGGTAAGGGAAGAGTTGGCATTGGTGAAGGGTAAAAGGTAGACTTTTCTTCCTCCAGTAGCTTACACTCTATCATGATAGGAAAATTAAAAATTTTCCTTTTTTTTACTAGTGTAAAAGTTCCACAAGGGTATTCAAAAGATATCAAGAATGTTGTGTCAATGACTGATTTGAAGTTACAAGGACTAAAATCACACAAATTTAATGTCTTGATGCAATATTTAATGTCTCTTGATTTTTATTGAATTCTATCTCAAAATGTACAGCATATATTAACCAGACTTTGCTCTTTTTTTAAATCCATATGCAGTAAAGTTATAGACCCGGTGAAGTTTCCCATCATGAATAAGGATATTATAGTAATATTATGTGAATTTGTGATGTTCTTCCCACCACCATTCTTTGTATAATGGTCTACTTGATTGTTTACTTGGTCAGAGAGGTTCAACTATGTGGTCCTATCCATTACAGATGGATGTACCCAATTGAACGGAATATGAAGACTTTGAAAGGGTATTTCAATAATCAAAGTTGGCCAAATTTTGTATTTCAGAATGATATATTATTGAATAAGATATTTATTTTTTTACCAATTACCTATCAGATGTTAAAATCATCAATCTCCCAAAGTCTCTTCGTAGCGAATGCCATATGGGGGGGGGGGGGTTCTGGAAGATATGTTGTTATAATTACCTTGATAGAGATGGAGCAAGCACATATTTACATATTATATAATATTGAAGATGATGATCTATATATTGAATCCCAAAAATAAATTCTTAGATATTTGAATCCATTAATGGATGAAGGATGGATATAAAATACACATAATCAACCGTTTGTAGGATAGTTCAAAGATCAAATTTATAAAGAGTTATCTGAAAATATGAATTCAATTGATGAATGACTTAAATGGATAGCCAGAGGACCAAATGAAAATGTTATATGTTACACTGGTTTTGTAATAAATGGTTATATGTTCTATACAAAATAACACGATGACTTCAGTACAATGAAAAAAAGTGGTGTTACACTTATTGCTAAAGCGATGCACATATATGGTTCTAAGTATAGAAATCTAATTTATGAAAATATGTCATATTTTGGCATTATCTAATAGATATACTAGTTTTATTATAAAACATTTCAAGTGCTGATTTACCGTTACAAATGGGTTGACAATATCAATGGAGTGAAAGTTGATGAAATGGGCTTTGTGAAGGTGAATTTCAGTTTGGAAGGTGGAAAATATGAGCCGTTAATAATGGAATCACAAGCAATGAAATCATTTTATGTATCTGATCCAAAAAATAAGAATTAGTCAATTGTCTTACTGGAGACTAAAAGCAATGTTGAGTTAGATGAAAATTCAATTGAGGATGACCCTTTCATCGGGACACCACAATCAGTTCATGTCGGTCCCAATATAGACAATGTCTTTTATATTAGAGGGGACCACAAATAGGGGATTTGGATTCTTGATAGAGTAACCAAATCCTTGAAACATTTTAAAAAAATAACGAGGGTCCAATGAGAAGGTAAACGTGTTTTTTAATATATTATGTTTTTTCTCATAATATTATATGTTCTCTACTACATTAACATAATCTAAATTAAATTTTTGACTACTCATTAATACAATTTCTTCTGTAAATAATGATATTACCAATCCCTTGGAATAATAAACTATAATGATGGAATACCTTTGGAAATATGTAAAGGTAATGTTATGATATACTTTCTCTATTTTACCAAAATTTTATATAATGGAAAGTTGATTTAATTTTCATTATTCCTTGTAGAGTTCATTTATTTTAGAAGATTTTTATCCATGTATTATGCCTTTTTAAGAAGAACGATGACACTATTTCCACTCAATCATCAAGGTAATATTTATGTGTTCATAGTAAAATAATTTTTCATAGAATTAATATATTATTTCATATTTATGTTTAATTTATTTCTTTTTAGTATTACTCACATAATAATCATTTTCTTATACAGGTGGATTATTTTGTTTGATTTGGGGTTCTATATCCATATTTCATGCTTTTTTTCACCAAAACCTCCATATACTTTTTCTTCCTCAATACCTTTTCACCCCTACAGTGGTGCATTTATCACTTTATTTCAAGTTACCTCTACTACCTTTGCAGGAAGAGCAACAACGCTGCCTCTTCTCAATTATATAGTTAATCTTAATGTTTTCACAGTAAAATCATTGTCCATAGAATTAATGTATTTTTTCAGATTTTTGTTTAATTTATTTATTTTTAGTATTACTCACATAATAATAGTTTTCTTATATAGGTGAATTATTTTATTTGAGTTAGGGTGATCTATCCATCTTTCATGCCTTTCTACACCAAAAATTTCACATACTTCTTCTCCCTTAAAACCTTTTCACCCCTATAGTGGTGTATTTATCAATTTATTTCATGTTACCTTCATGGAATTTGCAGGAAGAGTAATGATACTACCTCTACTCAATTACATAGGTAATCTTGGTGTTTTCACAGTAAAATTATTGTACATATAATTAATATACTATTTCATATTTATGTTTAATTTATTTCTTTTTAGTATTAATCACATAATAATTTTTTTCATATATAGGTGGATTTTATTTGTTCGATTTGGGGTTCTCTATCCATCTTTCATGCCTTTATACAACAAAACTTCCACTTTTTTCTTCTCCCTAAAAAATTTTCATCCCTATAGTGTTGACATTTATCATTTTCCTTCAAGTTCTCTCCATAACTCAACCAGAGAGGTAATCTTTAAATTTTCATAGTAAAATCATTTTCCATATAATTAGTGTATTATTTCATATTTATTTTTAATTTATTTATTTTTAGTATTACTCATAATAATTATTTTCTTATATAGGTGGATTCTTTTTTTCAAGTTGATGTGGTTTATTAAAATCTATCCATGTAGTGTTGGTAGTTTGACAAATAAATTTGACAGAAATTATGGTAATATTAAAAATTGGGATTTTTTTGAGAATTTGGGATGTGTAGGAATCAGTCGTACCTCAATCCGACACATGATGTGACTGGTATGACTCCAAGAAATTATTTATATTTAAAATTGACATTAATTTTAGTAAAAAAGAAAATTGATATACTCAAAACTGAGCTAAAATATTCAGATTTTTTTGATACTTTAAGATAATTATCCATAAGTCATTTTTGATTTGTGAGAATCATCCGCATCTCAATCAGATACACGATGTGTCTGATATGACTCAATGTGTCCGTTATCAGTTTAAAATTGACATTTGACTTTAAAAGGTGTCACTCACTGAAAACTAATCAAACATGCTCGGATTTTTTTTTGATAATTTAGTAAATAGATTCATAAATCATTTTTGATGTGTAATAATCGATCTCACATAAAAAATATACACGACGTGATCCGTGTGAGTCAAAGTACGTGTTTCAAGTTAAAAATGACATTTTATTAAAAAAGACAAGTGATATACTCAAAACCAAGAAAACACATTTATATTGTGTTTATACTTTATAAAAACTAACCATAGGTGATTCGAGACATTCATTAATCAGTTGCACCTCAATACAATGCACGGTGTGACCGATATGACTCTAAGTGCATGTTTTTATTTAAAATTGACATCAATTTTAGTAAAAACGCCAACTAACATACTCAAAACCTAGAAAATGCATTCACATTGTTTAAATACTTTAGTAAAATGATCAATAAGTCATTTTTTATGTGTAGGAATCATCCTCACCTCAATCTGATACACAATGTGATTAGTATGAGTCAAAGTACATGTTTCAATTTTAAAATGACATTTTAGTAAAAAAGACAAGTGACGTACTCAAAACCAATAAAACAAATTAAAATAATTTTAAAACTTTAATAAAATTATACATAAGTAATTTTTAATGTTTAGGAATCTGTCTCACCTCAATCTGATGCACGGTGTGACTGGTATGACTTCAAGTGCATGTTTTTATTTAAAATTAAAATCAATTTTAGTAAAAAGTCCAACTGACCAACTCAAAACCAAGAAAACACATTAAAATTATTTAAATAATTTAGTAAAATGATCCATTATTCATTTTTTATGTGTAGTATTCATACTAACCTCAATATGTTACACAATGTGATTGATATGAGTGAAATTATATGTTTCAATTTTAAAATGACATTTTAGTAAAAAATACAACTGATGTAATCGAAAACAATAAAACACCTTCAGATTATTTTTAAGCTTTATTTCAATGATAAATAAGTAATTTTGGATGTTTAAGAATCATTAAAACCTCAATATGATGCATGGTGTGACCATTATGACTCAAAGTGCATCCTTTTATTTAAAATTGTCATCAATTTTAGTAAAAAGGCCAACTGACCTACTCAAACCGGAGTAAATGAATTCAAATTGTTTAAAAACTTTATTAAAATGATCTATCAGTCATTTTTGATGTGTAGGAATCAACTTAACTTCAATCTGATATGAAATGTGATTGATATGAGTCAAAGTGTGTGTTTCAATTTTAAAATGAAATTTTAGTAAAAAAGATAAGTGACATACTAAGAAACAATAAAACACATTAATATTGTTTTGAAACTTTAGGAAAAAAATAAATAAGTCATTTGAGATGTGTAAGAACCATCTAAACCTCAATCTGACGTACAATGTGACCGGTATGACTCAAAGTGTGTCTTTTTATTGAAAATTTTCATCAATTTTAGTAAAATTGATAGTTGTCCTACTCAAAACTGAGAAAACACATTCAGATTGTTTTGATACTTTATAAAATTGATCCATAAGTCAGTTTTGATGTGTAAGTATCAAACACACCTTAATCTGATACATGATGTTCCAGGTATGACTCAATGTGTCTGTTATCAGTTTAAAATTGACCTTTTAGTTCAAAAAGTGTCACTCACTAAAAAATGATGAAACATGCTCATATATTTTTGATAATTTAGGAAAATGACTAATAATTTATTTTTTATGTGTAGGAATCCATTTCACATCAAACCAATACATGATGTGATCAGAATGAGTCAAAAGTGCGTGTTTCTAGTTTAAAATGACATTTTAGTAAAAAATACAATTGACATACTCAAAACTAAGAAAAAAAATTCATATTATTTTTATACTTCAATTAAATGATCCAAAATTCATTTGAGATGTGTTGGAATTAGCTGCACCTCAATCTGATGCATGATGTAACCAGTATGACTCCAAATGTGTCTTTTTTATTTAAAATTAACATCAATTTTAGTAAAATTAACACTTTCTATTAATTTATTTCTTTATATTAATACTAACATAAGAATTATTTTATTATAAAAGTGCATTATTTTTTTTAAGTAGGGGTGGTTTGTTCAGAAATTGCATGAGTTGGGTCAGAATTAAAAGATAAAGGAACATTGATGTTTTTGAATATATGTAATAATTTATATATATGTAATTATATAAACCAATATTTGAAATGTCTATAATATAGTGTTTTTTCTTGTGTTTGTGTTGTAAATTTCATTTCATTTAAATCTTGTTTTGGTACTTATTTCTATTGATATCTAGTGTGTTTCTGGTGTTGCGATGTGTTGTTACAACACATTGCAGTAGTGCTGTAGTGTGTTGTTATAGCACATTGTAGTGGTGTTGCAGTGTGCTGTTACAGCACACTCTAATATGACCCTTTATCAGCACTAATAAAAGGTCTTTTATCAGTTCTTTTCTAAGAATGGATAAAGGTATACTTTATCAGTGATTTTATAAGTACTAATAAATGGTTCCTTTAGCAGCACTAAATTAATGCGCTGATAAATAACCCCTTTATCAGTGCTTTTTTAGCATTGATAAAAGACCAATGATTTTAACCTTGATCATGTAGTTATAAATTTTATAGCACTGATAAAGGTCATTTCTAGCGTTGTTAAAGGCTAGTTTTGTAGTTGTGTTCCCTTAAAGAACTTTCCTAGATAGCTTCAAAGAGAATCCTGAAAATCAGATGATTGATTGTGATGATCTTCATATAAATTAAATGAGAAGTGTTGAAGGAAGTGTGCCAGTGCTCTCCATTACTAATTGGTGAGTGTTTAAAAAATCAATATATATAAGGAGATTAAAGTGTTATTATCCAATAAATAATGCTAGATGAAGTAGTATATGAGTTCCATGGTACGAGATAAAATCGGGTTGGAATCATTTTTAGATTCCCTATAATTATTTGCAACTGGTCCAATATAGTTTAAATATGTTAAAGAATGATTGAGATGATTTTGGAGTGATTTTGATTTAAAGTGATATGTAATTTTAGTACACAAATCAAAAAAAAATTGAAAAGTCCCAAGCCACATATGCGTGTTCGGTCATCTATGTATGAGTGATTGAAGACCCATGTATGTGTCATTCGTCTAGAGTATGTTTCATCTTAAAGTTGTGTACATGCCATCAAAAATAGTGTATGAGTGAAATCAATCTTCATATGTCTTATCTCAGAGTAAACTAGGTATGTGTATGTGTAATAAAATGTTCTATGAATGTGTCATTTCAAGGTGCATATGTGTTTTAAAAAACATACATATTTTTCATTCTAGACTTAAAAAAATTGTGAATTTCTATTGGATAAAAATACTATCTTTACATTATTAATATATTAAGAATTAATTTATTTGGGATGATAAAATAGATGTTTTAAAGGGATATAAATATAATAAAAACACTATGGGTTTGTGATTCAATCCAATGAAGTAATAGAAACTGATCTTTATTATTAGAATAGAGTATTATAGAAAAATTCTAATAGTCTATTTAATGTCTAAAAAAAGATGTTTCTAGAGTTACTTTAATTCTGATTAAAATAAATCTATTGATAATGTACCTGATATCAAGTTTTTTAAATACGATAAATCCTTTTTCAAGACATGATAGAATCTTAGGACTCAATAAGATCATGTGAATGATCTTCTTAATGAATAAATTGACTTTTCAAGAATAATAAAGATAGAGATAAATCGAAGCTTGATCCTTAAACCAATGATTATATATCAAAATCATAATTTTGATTCAAGTTTGAGTAGTTGAGAAAGAGGGATTAGATTATTTATAAAATTTAGAGACTCAAAGCTGATTCTATGTAGTCATTATGAGATTCACTCAATGAGAATGAAGAATATCCACCTTCTGTACTGTTATTTTTGTGTATTTTATATAGTCTATGAAGAGTAAATTTTTTGTATCTTCTATAGATTTTATTTGAGATGAAAATTCAAGGATACTGTAGATAGTTTTTGGAAAAAAATATCCATAAGAATATTAGAATAAATATCTTTTCATCCATGTGACATGAATTAAATGAGGGTATTTCTGGATATCCCTTGAGTTGAAAAAGAAGATCATAGGAACCCAAAAGTGGGTATTCTATGATGGTGATTTTGGTTAGCAGTGACAAATTCCTCTCAATTTCCTGTTTTTAGATATTAAAAATGAAATAATACATTTAATATAACTACTTATAAATGTGATAAGATAATATTATCAAGGATAAAGAAATTAAAAAAGAAGAATTCATTACTAGTTACAAGTAACGATGTGAGAATCTGAGATAACTCTTTCTCTTGAAGAAAAAGGAAGTATTGGAAAGAGGTGAATTTGAGAGAACTATACTCTCAAGAAAAACTAAAAGAAGATATTATGAACATGCAAAAGCTATAAAATTATCCAGGTTTCAAATAAATTGATGACAATGAATATAAGTTTTTCATCACAACTTATACTACTAGTTAGATATAGTTGAGGATGAAGAAAGGAGTAGTAGAAGTGCGTATAGGCAAGTTGGTAGTCATCTATATATTAGTGGTCACTCAAACTTTCAATGTTTACTTTTATTGAAGAATATTTTAGTTTAGTGTATCCTATAAAAATATTCTACAAGAACTATAAGTAGTTATGTGTTCCAAAGACTGAGTTACATGATTAATTTTTGAAGCCTTAGAGGCAGTCGAAGAATCTATGATTGAGGAAGGAGATCAGTTTTTTAATACAGTGACATCTTGGATAGAATTTTGGACGACTTTAAGAGGGTGAGGAAAGAAAATAATAGGTAGTGGGATGCTAGATTGAAGAGATATAATGTGGGATTCCACATTTTTTTACTTATGTAACATAATAAACCACACCTATATAATATGGTGTGAATGGGTTAGGATAAAAACAATCTATAACTCCACTTATGCTGATTAAAATATTTTAGTAGTGAATCTATGAATTAAACATCCCAATCATAGAAAGGATAAGGATTCTTGAGAGGGTATGAACCTTATAAAAACAACTATTCCATATATCTCTTTATCTATATTTCATATAGGTGTATATTTGGTTAAACAACACAATATCCAATAGTATTATTTAGAATCAAAGGTTTAAGTTCAAAGGGGTTTCTAAGATTAAAAAACTAATTATAATTTGGTAAAATTGGAAAAAACCTAATTCACACCCTTTTAAGTGTATCTACATAGTATATTAGGACTCAAAAATGGTATCAAATTATATATTCCCTCTAATTTGGTTCTATAGTTTACTAACATTAAAATTAGATCACCAAGATATCTTTGGTTGATTAAAATTTCATTCTCCCAATTTTTTTCACAAGAATACATGAAGTACAGGTTGAAAGTGTTTGATGAAGTGCCTCATATAGAAGAGTATACCCCTATCCTTATTTATAATGATTTATAAGTCTCAAAAAACCTTGAGAAACATGAATAATAAAGATTCAAGAAATCATTTAAAAGTATCAAAATTTAAAGAGGAATCACCACTAGCTAAGGTTGTTCAGTGTGGTAATTGCAGTGGAAAATCTATTGAAAATCGTTCCTCTAGTAATAAAATCTCAATATGTGAAGAAGATGATTTTGATGATCCAATTAAGTTAATTTTATTTTTAAATTAAATTATACTTGAATAAAGTTCCTATTTAGTTAGTCACGTATATATTTTATTGCATCAGTAAAATTTATTATGAGAAGTTACAATATGAAAGAGAAATTAATTCCCTGGAAGAATCATTAGTTTAAAAGGTAGGAAGATATAACACCCTAAAAAAATTATAAAATCCAAGGAAGAGCCTACCAAAATTTTCAATTATTTTTTTCTTTATTTTATGAATAATTTCAAATAATTATTTGTAGGAATAAAGTGTTTGAATTTTTTTTTAAATAAGTGATCAATGCATTGGAGAAGCTATATCAATTGTATATGAATTTCAATGATGTAAAACTGGAATCAAATGTAAAGAGAGTGAATAATATTGATATTTCACTATAATAAATGAGTAATATTCATGAGGACCAAGTTGGTAAGTTGAAAAGTGAATTATAAGGAAGGTTGATATTAGCTAAAGATGAGAATAATGTTCTCAACATGGAAGTTATTGATCTGAATATAAAATTAAATAATCTATAAGAGGCTAAACATAAAATTTTCTAAAAATATGAGAAAAATTATGCTACCACACAAACTTTAAATGATATTATAGATTCAAAGAGTCAAAATGGTGGTAAATAGAGCTTGAGATCATCTGGAGAATCCCCTACCTCAGTCTCATTGAAAAGGTATCCCATTATTCAAATCTATTTATTTCACTAAATATTTATTTGTGAAAAGTTCAAGAAAAACATAAATTCTATAAAAATTTAAAAGGATAAAATTTAAAATAAATTAACCACATAATAAAGAGTGAATCTAGCCATTCTAAGGAAAATAATCTCCCCAAAACAAGACCAAAATAGTGATGTACCTGGGAAAAACATCAAGGCATAAAATTTGGAAACTTGGGATATATTGCACCTAAAGTGAAAAAGAATGATATTAATTAGGATATTTTAGTACTAATATTGTTTTTTTATTAGTATACTAGTTTTTTGAATAATATCTCAGTATATACAAATCATATAATCCTAAAACCAAGGCGGAATAGATAAAATATGAATGAAACCTGTTGGAGTAAGCAGGAAACACATAAAATAATAAATATATCTATGAAGAATAGATTTGAATGATTTAATAATTTCTTTGAGTTTTTAAATATATGTGGTCACTAATATAATGAATACTGGTATAACCCTATCATGTATCATTCATATATTGAAGTGAAAAAAATAACTACCGCATACTAAGAAGTAGGAAAATCAAGAAAGTGATTATGACTTGGGTTAAAAATTACTAAAGTAGAGTACACCCAACAAGGAAGTGAATAATGGTAATAAAGATTTTAAACCTATAGGTAAGAAGTTATTTTATTATGGGAATAAAGGCTTCCTCATGAACCATTGCAATATGGCCATGAATCTCAATAAAAAAGGGATAAATATGGAATTCAAAAAGAAAGAGTCGATCCAAGAAAGAGATAGTATGATTTGTATATTAGTGGACATACCTGATGAAGAGTATGAAAGAATTCCTAAAAAGGGCAGATTATAATCTGAATAAGGTGCTTGTTTAAGGTTCAAAGTGGTTGGACACCATGTTAAAAAATGCATGATTGTTATATTTTATAAAAAGAATTCATTGAAAAATAAGGGAAAAGAACCACTATCTCCTAGTATTAAAAAAGTAGCTACAATGAATGAGTATACATAAAATAAGTATACTGAACATGTGTAGAAATAATGATTAATCATAAGGAATGACTATAAGTGGCTAAGAAAATTTAGCAAACTGAGAAGGATAGATGTGCCTTACTAGATCAATTAAAAAAGCCTATTCCAGCTAAGAAGAAAAGTAAATTTAGGAAGAAATCCATTTTTAATAAAGGTGAATAGAACTGAAAAGTTAAATATATAGAAATAATGAAGAGTTATAGAAACTTTAGACCTTTAAATAAGTGATTCACTGGGTTTAGAAATATGTCTCAGACTTGTTGATCAATTTGAGGAGGTTTTGGAGGATACATCTTATTACCAAGTCTATTTTATTATGTTCCAATGTTGGGAATTGAAGGTGATGAATCTTGGAGAGTATCCCTATATGGGGATCTATAAAAGAAGACTAATATTCTAGAAATTAATTATTGGAACCAAGGTTTTTTGTTGATAATAATGGAGTTTGGTTTGTGTTTTTTGTCAATTGACACACGGATGTCTAGGGAGTTTGCAAGGACACAGGTCATACTATTGGGGATGAAAGCAGTATTAAAGGTGGCGCAGTTTCCCAGTGTTTTCCAAATTTATGGGCCTCAAAATTAAGAGTTTGAGGTTGGTAAAGGAAGAATTTCCTCATGGTGAATGGTATGAAGAACATTGAAGACAATTGGTAAAGGGGGAGAACCGTGTACCATGTTTTGGGAATAGTACACAGAGTGAAAGAAGTAGTACGCGACAACAGTTTGTGAAGCTGAAAAACAGTTTGTGGTTCAGGCGTGCGGTACGTGGTTTAGGCACGTGGTACGCGGTAGATGTAGCGGGAACGATACATAGAACGGTGCGTGGAACCGAAAATAGTTCGAAGCAATGGTATGTGGTGAAGGAATTCGGTACGTAGAAAGATGAAGGTTGAAATGAAAAATGGTTCATAGTGATGGTACGTGGCGAAGCCATACGGTACACAGAATGATGAAGGTTGGATAGATTGATATGGTTCATGAAACAGCAGCGGTACACGGTTGAGGCTGATCATACACAGATGGAGTGAAGATTGTCCCGCATTGAAAATTTGGGTAAAATAGATTAGATTTTATTACAGAGTTATGTGCCTATTTAAGGAATAGTAATCCCCTTTATTAGATGATGAGATTGGAGATTAAAATTTTGGGAAGAAATTTGGAGAAGTCGGAAGTGGTTCACAAAGGAGAAGACAGTACCCAGAGAGGCTCATCCGTGTAAGGAAAGCAATCAGCGAAAGGGTGTGTGGTTTATGTAGGAAGCTCTCTCAGTATGTAGTGGAGAAAGGCAGTACACAGAGCACGACGATATGCCAAGGTTTGGTATGAACGACACACTATCAGCGTATGCTCCTTCGATGTAGCCCTTAGTGGTGAACCAAGTAAAATTGTTGTGTCATTGCTTTGCATGTGATTTTTTATTTTCTACACTTTCTCTTCAGATAGGTTTAACATGTTCCTACCAATGCGGGAACAAGATCCATCATTTTAAAAGAAAAATTTGACATCATGATCCACCCCTCCCCTATCAGGGTGTTTTGGGGTCCTTCATTAATTATTTCACATGAATCTATAATTATGGATAGATTTAATGAAAATTATAGTTTGAGGCATGATTTTCATTCTCTTATATATGTTCTAATGAATATACAATGTTTTTATTGGGAGTGATTATCTAATAACATGGGGAATATATAGATTTCACTTTAAATTTTATAATGTGTGTGTTTAAGTGAAGTGAAAGTTTATAGAAATTATAAAAAATCAGTTTAGAAAACCCCTTGAGAAATAAATTCAGATGTGGTATCACATTGATGTGGGTATATTGAAAGTTGTATTATCTAAACTTGTCCCTATTATTTTATAAAAATGGTTATCCCCTGTATAATTAATGTTTATAGGTTTATTTAACATTTATAAGGAAAATTTAGTGACACCCTTCTCTCATGGAACTAATAGAGAACTTTTAAAGTGGATAAAATCAAATAGGGAGAAGATACATTTCCTAAAATTATAAGAGTTAGTTTAAGAAATACCAATCTTCTAATTTTTATGTCCATGGGTGATAAAAAATTTCATCAATTTAAATTTATTATTAATTAAGGTGAGATTAATTACATGGAAACTTAAAGTAAATTTGGAATTGATAATAAATTCAAATGGGGGTATTCAAGTTCCCTTGGGTTGAAGTTGTATTTGTTATCAATAATATTTTATGTTAAGTGATTTTCAATGTAATTATGAAAATTTAAAATTCATGGATTATGGATTGAGTATCCAAACAATAAATAATTAGAGGTTTCCCATTCATATATTGGTAAATTAAATTGATGAAAGTTCTATTATCCTTGAATAACTTGGTTAGAAACCTTTAAAGGGCATCCAAAACATTAGATGATTGATTGTGCTAATCTCCGTTGAAATTTAATGATAAGTTGTGAAGGAAGTGTTATAGTTATATCTAAATATATTGGTAAGTATTTGAAAAATCCATTTTTATTGAGAGATTTTAGTTTTATTATACAATAAAGAATGTTATCTGAAGTAGTGTAGAAGTTCCTTAGAATAAGCTAAATTGGGTTTAAAATTATTTTAATAATTCTTATAATTATTTAAAGATATACTAAGATGGTTTAAATATATTGAATAACGAATGAGATTATTTTGGAGTGATTTTAATTTAATTTCAAGCAATATTGAATTTTAGTATAGAAATCACAAAAATATAAAAGCCCCGGATTGTGTATGAGTGTTTGAGTATCTACATATGAGTGATTAAGGTCCTTAATATGTATCATCCCACAAATATCTACATTTCAATGATCATATCATATGATAAAAATAAATCTATGTATGTGTCATTATTGATGAAACCAAGACTATGTACGTGTCATACTATGTTGTGCATGATTCATTGCAAGGTGTGTATGTTTCATTAGGAACTTGTGTATGTGTTATGTTAGAATTAGAAAAATTCTATGTTTCTTCTAGATGAAAATATGATTTTTCCATATTTACTATCTAAATATGAAATTTATTTGGGATGATGAAATATTTTTTATATAGGTATCTGAATATCACAAGAAAAAAAAATGGATTTGTGATTTAATTCAAAGAAATGAGTGAATCCAATATTCATGATTGTAAGAGAATATTAAAGATTTTTTTTAAGAAATTTTCTCAAGTATGAAAAAATTAAGTTTCCAAAATTGATCTAATTATAATTAAATTAAATTTGATGATGCTGGAACTAATATCAAGTTTTCTAAATATCATGAATCCTTTTTCAATCCATGATACAAGCTCAATACTCAAGAAAATAAATTGAATGATCTTCTTATTGAGAAAATTAAATTTTCTAAATTAATATAGATAAAGATTCATCAATGATCAATCCTTACACTAGTTATTAAATATCACAAGAATAAAAATGATATAAGATTTGGTATTTGAGAAAGATGACTAAGATGTTTATTGAGATTCCAAGACTCAGATATGAGTCTGTATAATCATCATGAGATACACTCAATCTGAATGAGGAAACTCCACTTGCTATGATAATACTACTCTTTATTTCATTAAAATTGTGAAGAATTAATATTTTATACCTTATGTAGATTTTATTTGAGAAAAATGGTCATATCTGTTGTAGAAAATCATTGAAAAAATATCTGATCATAATAAGATGATATGAAATATATTTTGGGCCATGTGAGGTCTATTAAATTAGTCCATTTCTAGAATTTCTCTTGTGTTAAAAAAGAAAACCATGGGAACCAAAAAGTGGTTATTATATGATGATTATTTTGTCTAGCGATGGGAATTTACTATGAGTATACCATTTGAAGATATTGAAAATTAAATAACACATTTAATACAGCTGCTCATACATGTGAGAAGATGATAATATCAAGGAGAAAGAAATATAAAAATAAGAAGGATATACTACTAGTTGTGAGTATTTATGTGAGAATATAACAGAAATAGTTCTCTCAAAGGAGAAAGATCCATATAAAGGAGGTGAATCTAAAAAAAACCAAAATCTTATAGAAGAAGAGAATAAGAGATTTCAAACCTATATAAACCACAAAATCATATGGGGTTCAAAAAAAGTGAAGAATAAAAAGAGAATATGATCACGATGACATTTAGTTTTAGTCAAATACAGCCAAGTTGTAACACCCGAGACTTTTATGTTATATAAATCATCAAAGGAATATTTTTCTACACAACACTTGCTTGGCTTGCTTTACACGCAATCACGACCTTCCTCGATAGCTTGCGTCGTACGCAATACCGAGTTTCACTAAACAACAATATGCTATTAAAACTAGCCGTTATGAATAGTAATAACCACTTTTTGAAATTTTATAAATTTTATTTTTTCAAAATGGACTTCATTTTTGGACTCAGAATATCGAAATTAGCCTAGGGTGAAATTTTGGTATTTTTCTAAAAACTTTCAATTTTTGATGAATAGTGAAACCACTAAGTGGTAGGTTAAAAACTGAATTTTGCATAAAACTTAATTTTACCGCTTCTGTGAATGGAATTTCAAAAATCCGACAGACACGGTTGATATCAGTAAGTAAAATGTGGTTCAATGAGATAAAAATAATTTTTTGGTGAATAGTAACTTTTTACTTTTTTTACCGCGGTTAATAGTAAATAGGGTAACTAAGGGTAAATATGATATTAATATTACCCTAACACATGTACTAATTCTATTGGACAAGTGTAATTCGACCAAAAACAAACTTAGGAATAAAATATGACCATTTAGGCCCACTTGGATTAGATTAGGACATTTATTATTAATTTATTTAAAGAAGGGTTAAAATAGTTAAAATCAAAGTTTAATAAGTAAATCATTTTTAATATGGGGTTATACATAAGATAAATTCGACTATAAATATTCATTAGAAAGATAAAAAGATTTCCTACATGATGGTATTTTATTTGTAATTTTTAGACATCAAATAATTTAATTTATTTATGACACAAAGATGATGCAGTAATTATCTTATTAATGAAATATTGACATAATTGATGTTATAAACACAAAAATAAATGTAATTTGAGACTTTTTATGAATTCCACTAATTTTCTAGGTTACTTTGATATATTAATGTTTATTTAATCAACTTGGTTTGAACATATAATTCTGTTATGACTTTCACAAAAATCATATATCAAATAGTGTCAAAATTGACACAAAATACTTTTTAAATCAAATATTATATTATTAATTGTTATTGTATTCCTAAAAATCTAAGGTTCGGCCAAATGACTTAGATAAGGATATATATATTAATAATAAACAATTTGGGGTTCGTTTGGCATGTTATAGTAAGTGTATTAACCATATAGTGAAAGAAAACAAAAAGACATGGTAAAAGTTAAATTATTTAACTTAGTATTAAATCTAATTGATAAGGTTAAAATAATATCCTAAACTTGTCTAAATTCTATTGGTTGATAGTATTTCTACCCATACCCACTTTATCTTCGAAATAAGACCCTTTGGAACCATTATAAACCGATTTTGACTTTAATATAAAATAATATTTTGAGATATTCCTAAGGTGCCCCTCTCCTCCCTTATAAAAGGGCACCTCCTCCCCCTCCTCCTCACACCAAATTGAGCACTCAAGCTCGGCCAACCCCTGCCCTTTTCTCCCCTCCACTTCCCTAGAATAGTCCTAGAGGTCCTGGTCTTCTCCAAAGACCACTCTTAGTTCCTTAAGTGGAGGATTCAAAGAGGCGTTCCAAAGAAGAGGTAATATCCATTACCGATCTTTTCAATTTCTTTCTTCTTCAACTTCTTCTTCTTTAGTTGTTTCATGATAAAGTATTAACATCAGTATTACTTACATACTGATATGTTATTATAAATATGAAACAACCCTAATTCACCTTCTATCCATCCTACGGAAAAATGAAATCACCGCGCGTGCGTACGTACGGAATACCGTCTCCACGCCGTGGTGTAATCTATTTTCCACCATCACCTTACAAGGATGGGTATAATGGTGTAATGAGTAACTATATATGATTATTATTAAGTAATATTGATACTTAAATAATATATATATATACTCCAATACAATTCCACGATCATAGGAACGATATCATCACTCGTGCGTACGTACGGAATACCGTCTCCACGATGTGATGCGACTCGTTCTACATGATCTTCATTTCATAATGATTATATAAATGAATTGAATGAATTAATATGGTATATAATACACTAATACCATTCTAGAAATGAATTATCTATAACCTAAAGATAAGAATAAGAATTTATTCGACAAAACACGCATAAGAACAAAAAGTTATAAAGACCCGAGTAACAAGTAACAATGAAATATTACTAACAAGAAGCTAATAATATGACCATATATGATATCATATCAATATGTATGATTCTGGAATAAGTCAATAACATTATTTAAACCATTATACAGGAGCTTCGGACACATACAAGGCAAATTGGACCTAAGGTAAGGGAAATATCACAATCTCATTTTTATCCGAGATTGTTTATTCGTAAGTATTTACTGGGGTGTATTTTATCATCCACATCCATGTTCCCTCAATATGAAATATTGTTTCCATCCACTTGCAATAGTTTAAATCCAATTTTACCCTTAGGTGAGTTTTTAGTAAAGAATATGAAAGGAATCTTTTGTCGTTTTTCCGTACGAGGTACTTTTTGACTTTTCCGACAAAAGTACGAAGAATGTTTTTTTTAACTTATACGGCATGAATGGATTTTTAAAACATTGTTTCCAAGAAGCTTCCTTTACAAGTTTTCAAGTTTATTTTTAATCAACTTCTTTTATTTTAAAGTTGTATGACATGTTATGAAAGGAAAAATGTTTTTGAAGAAGAAAGGATATTTTCCTCAAGAATGGAGTTCAAGTGATTATCAAAATTATTTTCCATCTAAGATAATAAAGGGTTCTGTTTTTATCCCTATTATTAAATTGATTTGTTCATGTTGTGATGGAATTAGTTTTTATGAATTCCTTTATCTTATATGAATTGATTTATGATGTCATGATGTTTCAAGAATCCCATTTTTGTTACATGTGTTATGCGATGATATATGATTATGTGGCACACATAAGAAAGGATTCATTATAAGATGGGTGGGACCTATATCTCCCTCCAATGCATTGGGTAAAGATTTTATATCTCATGAGATAGACATGGCTGGAACGGAAGGTTATTTCGGTTCAGTGATACAGGACTGAAACGAGGAGTGAACTCGGTTCAGAAAGGGACTTTGTCCACTAAGATAGTCTTGGCGATGAGTCATGACTAACAAGAAATGATTTTCCATGATTATGTGTGCATGCCACAAAGTTTCAAGTTTTATGTTATGATTATGGGGATCTCATTTTCACTTCTATGATTTATTCCATGTTAAGATATTATGATCTCTTTTGCAGGTTTTGATTTTCAAAAAGATATGATATGATTTTTATTTCCTTTATTTGCCCTTGCTGAGAATTTGAGCTCACCCTTTTATGTTTTCTTTTCCCCAGGTCAGGAAGATGGATATTAAGTAGAATATGCTAAAAAGGGACCCTAGATATGATGAAATAAATGGGAGACACTGTAGAAGATTTATGAACCAGTTGTTTATGTTTCCCCAGTTTCTAAAGACACTATACCTATACGATCCTTTGTGGTTTTGTCATATGTTGTAATAAGTGTGCTTCAATTTTGAAGTATTAACAATGTATGTAAAGTATGGGTCGTTATAGTTGGTATCAGAGGAAAGGTATAGTCAACCTTTGGAAACTAGGATGTGAAAGCCTTAGTAAGAACGCTAAGGATAAGTCTAAGCATAGAACACAATCTTAGAAATGGCCATGAATAACCTAGGATAAGACCATAAGCATGAAAATTTTATTCTTGAATTATGTGGTTTCCTATTATAATTAGTGTTGCTCACACTATTCTTCTTGGTTTTAGTCAATGGCTGGAACCCGAAGGAACCGTGTTAATGCGGAATGCGATGGGCAATGCAATGATTGTCCCCCTGAGCAACCAAACGATATGGGAGCTGGAATGCAAAATCTTGTAGCCATGCTCACACAACTTTCTCAAGCTATGAATCATGCAGGATTTCCAAACGAGCAAAGGAGGGAGCAACATTCTGTTGAATCCTTCATGAGGCAGCGTCCACCTTCTTTCAGCAGGTCTACTGATCCATTAGTTGCTGAACAATGGATTAGTACTACTGAAAAGATATTTTCAGTTCTTCAATGTTCTGAACATGATAAAGTCATCCTAGCAGTGTATCGTTTGGAAGGAGATGCTGATCAATGGTGGAATCTTGTTAAGAATACGAGGCAAAGGGATGAAATTGAGTCTATGGAATGGGACGAGTTCAAGAACTTATTTTTCAATAAGTACTTCTCTCGTATTCTCCGAACAAAGATGGAGAAAGAGTTCCTTGAACTGAAGCAAAGGGATGATGAATCTGTTAGTACCTATGAAGCAAATTTTACAAGACTTTCAAGGTACGCTTCTGGTATTATTATCCAACCTGAGAGTAAGATCGATCGATTCTTTAGTGGCTTAAAACCAAGTCTTCGAAGGGCGTTAGCCATAAGGGACTTCAATAGCTACGAGGAAATCGTTCGATGTGCTCTCAAAGTCGAGATGGAGATTGGAGTAACCCATCAGTCACATGGGTTTGATAAGAAGAGGAAGATGGAATTCAAAGAAAAATCTAAAGATCACACGGAAAAGAAGATGAGCTTTTCCTTATGCTCAAAGTGTGGAAAGAAACATGGAGGGAGTTGTCTTAAAGGGACAAGTAAATGTTTTAAATGTGGAAAGGAAGGTCATCGGGCATTTGAATGCCGTGATAATGGGAAGAAGATGTCTAATGACGCAAACAAAGGAAGGGATACACAGAATGAACCTACTACACTTCAATGTTTCAAGTGCAAGGAGATGGGGCATTATGCCAATCAATGCCCAAATCCAAGGGTTGATGATGATGGTCGACGTCAACAAACTCTTAAGGCTAAAGACAAAGGAAAGTCACATGCAATTTCTATCAGCGATGTGGAGTACGATAACGATGTGGTGAAAGGTACACTTACCATCCACTCTAAAGTAGCAAATGTTTTATTTGATTCTGGATCCACCCACTCTTTTATTTCTGAAGAATTTTCTAAGGGTATCACCGTATTACCTCAACAATTAGATGTTGAGTTAGCTGTGACAACACCTAATGGCACATCAATCGCATCAGAAGTTTATAATTCTTCTCCGATCGAAGTTTGTGGGAAAGTGCTTCCTGCAAATCTTGTGATCCTTCCTTTAGTGGAATTTGATGTGATTCTTGGCATGGATTGGCTTTCTCTACATGGAGCTCATATCAATTGCCAAAGAAGGGAAGTCACATTTCATATTCCAGATCAATCTACGATCGTCTATCGATGCAAGGATGAATATAACCTTCCAGTGGAAATTTCTTCCATCTTATGGGTCTTGATACCACTAAATGAAGGTTATTTATCTCAAATGGTTGGTGAGAAACTCACGATTAAGAATATGCCCATTGTACGGGAGTTTGATGATGTCTTTCTGGAGGAATTGCCGGGTCTTCCACCAAATCGTGAAGTTGAGTTTTCAATAGAACTCGTACCGGGTGCTTTGCCTATTTCAAAGACACCTTATAGAATGGCCCCAATTGAGTTGCAGGAATTGAAAAAGAAACTCCAAGAGAATCTTGATAAGGGATTCATACGCCCTAGTGCGTCACCTTGGGGAGCACCTGTTCTATTTGTTAAGAAGAAAGATGGATCAATGAGACTCTGCATTGATTATCGAGAACTTAACAAGATCACTATCAAGAACAAATATCCTCTCCCACGCATTGATGACTTATTTGACCAACTACGCGGAGCTCAATACTTTTCCAAGATTGATCTTCGTTCAGGGTATCATCAATTAAGGGTCAAAAGGGAGGATATACCAAAGACGGCTTTCCGTACAAGGTATGGACACTATGAATTTATAGTGATGCCATTTGGTCTTACTAATGCCCCTGCTATCTTCATGGATCTAATGAATAGAGTCTTTAGAGACTATCTTGATCAATTTGTGGTAGTCTTTATAGACGATATTCTTGTCTATTCAAAGAGCAAGGAAGAGCATGAAGATCACTTGAGAATTATATTGAAGACCCTGAGAAAAGAGAAGCTTTATGCCAAATTTACCAAGTGTGAATTTTGGCTTCAAAAAGTTGCATTTTTGGGTCATATAATCTCAAAAGAGGGGATATCTGTGGATCCAGCAAAAACAGAGGTTATCGAAAGATGGTCAAGACCAACAACAGTAACTGAGATCCGAAGTTTTCTTGGTTTGGCTGGATATTATCGACGTTTTGTAAAAGATTTTTCACGATTATCTAATCCACTCACCAAGTTGACTCGGAAAGGAGTTAAGTTTGTCTGGACAGAGGAATGTGAAGAGAATTTCAAGGAGTTGAAAAGAAGGTTATCCAGTGCACCTGTGCTCACACTGCCTTGTAGTGGAGAAAGGTTTGTGATCTATAGTGATGCATCCAAGAAGGGATTGGGGTGTGTTCTTATGCAAAATGATATGGTGATAGCTTATGCCTCACGACAGTTTAAAATCCATGAGCAAAATTACCCAACACATGATTTGGAGTTGGCTGCGGTAATCTTTGCATTAAAGATTTGGAGGCATTACCTTTATGGTGAAAGGTGTGATATTTATACTGATCATAAAAGTTTAAAGTATATTTTCACACAAAAGGAGTTGAATATGCGTCAAAGAAGATGGTTGGAGATGATTAAGGATTGTGACTGCTCAATCCATTACGACCCTGGGAAAGCAAACAAGGTGGCAGATGCATTAAGTCGACAAGACCATGCTAGTTTATCCATGATGAGGATCACAAAAGATCCAATATTTATGGATTTACAAAGGATGGATCTTGGAATTATAATGGAAGGGGAAAAATCTTATCTTTCTCAAATGAATGTTCAACCATCTATACATGTGAAGATTAAAGAGGCACAGAAAGAAGATGTCGAGTTACAAAAGAAGGTGAGAAATGTTCCTGAATTCAACCTTGATTGTGATGGGATAATAAAGTTCAGGAATCGGGTTTGTGTTCCTCCCATCCTCGAATTAAAGAAGGAGCTGCTGGATGAGGCTCATAGTTCTTCATTCTCTATTCATCCTGGAAGCACGAAGATGTATAGGGACCTGAAAGAGTACTTCTGGTGGGATGGCATGAAAAGAGATGTTGCTGAATATGTCTCTCGATGCTTGGTTTGTCAACAAGTTAAAGCTGAGAGACAGAAGTCTAAGGGGATGTTACAACCATTACCCATACCCGAATGGAAATGGGAAAACATCACTATGGACTTTGTCACAGGACTTCCTAAAACATCCAAAGGCAATAATGCTATCTGGGTCATAGTTGATCGTCTTACAAAGTCTGCACACTTCATTCCTATTAGAGAGGATTTCTCTCTAGATCAGCTTGCCAGGATATATGTAAAGGAAGTGGTAAGATTACATGGAGTACCACTTTCTATTATATCTGATCGAGATCCGAGATTTACCTCGAAGTTCTGGCGAAGTCTTCAGCATACTCTGGATACAGAGTTGAGTTTCAGCACTGCTTATCATCCCCAGACAGACGGTCAGTCTGAGAGAACAATTCAAACCCTAGAAGATATGTTGAGAGCTTGCTCTATGGATTTCAAAGGAGGTTGGGATCAACACCTACCTTTGGTGGAATTTTCTTATAATAATAGCTTTCACTCCAGTATTCAGATGGCTCCTTATGAAGCTCTCTATGGAATGAAATGCAGGACTCCAACTTGCTGGGATGAAGTTGGGGAAAGAAAGCTATTAGGACCTGATCTCGTTGATGAAATGGCAGAAAAGGTCAGATCTATTCAACAACACATAAGAGCAGCTCAGAGTCGACAGAAAAGTTATGCCGACAACTGAAGAAAAGACCTAGAGTTTGAAGTGGGTGATAAATTGTTCTTACGAATATCTCCCTGGAAGAGGGTTATGAGATTTGGAAAGAAGGGGAAGTTGAGCCCTAGATATATCGGTCCTTTTGAAATACTGGATCGTGTTGGGAAGGTAGCTTACCGATTGGCGCTTCCACCGAATCTCTCTCAAGTTCACGATGTGTTCCATGTATCTCTCCTGAGAAAGTACATACCAGATCCTTCACATGTACTCAGCTCAGAAGTTGTACCGCTGGAGCAAGATCTTTCTTATGAAGAACAGCCGATAGAGATTCTGGATCGTAGCGAAAAAGTCCTACGAAACAAGACCACTCGCTTGGTGAAAGTTTTATGGAGGAACCACCAACTTGAAGAAGCTACATGGGAGCTTGAGGATTTGATGAGGGAGAAGTATCCTCATCTGTTTGTTACAAAGTGACGAATTTCGAGGGCGAAATTCTTTTTAAGGGGGGTAGAATGTAACACCCGAGACTTTTATGTTATATAAATCATCAAAGGAATATTTTTCTACACAACACTTGCTTGGCTTGCTTTACACGCAATCGCGACCTTCCTCGATAGCTTGCGTCGTACGCAATACCGAGTTTCACTAAACAACAATATGCTATTAAAACTAGCCGTTATGAATAGTAATAACCACTTTTTGAAATTTTATAAATTTTATTTTTCAAAATGGACTTCATTTTTTGACTCAGAATATCGAAATTAGCCTAGGGTGAAATTTTGGTATTTTTCTGAAAACTTTCAATTTTTGATGAATAGTGAAACCACTAAGTGGTAGGTTAAAAACTGAATTTTGCATAAAACTTAATTTTACCACTTTTGTGAATGGAATTTCAAAAATCCGACAGACACGGTTGATATCAGTAAGTAAAATGTGGTTCAATGAGATAAAAATAATTTTTTGGTGAATAGTAACTTTTTACTTTTTTTACCGCGGTTAATAGTAAATAGGGTAACTAAGGGTAAATATGATATTAATATTACCCTAACACATGTCCTAATTCTATTGGACAAGTGTAATTCGACCAAAAACAAACTTAGGAATAAAATATGACCATTTAGGCCCACTTGGATTAGATTAGGACATTTATTATTAATTTATTTAAAGAAGGGTTAAAATAGTTAAAATCAAAGTTTAATAAGTAAATCATTTTTAATATGGGGTTATACATAAGCTAAATTCTACTATAAATATACATTAGAAAGATAAAAAGATTTCCTACATGATGGTATTTTATTTGTAATTTTTAGACATCAAATAATTTAATTTATTTATGACACAAAGTTGATGCAGTAATTATCTTATTAATGAAATATTGACATAATTGATGTTATAAACACAAAAATAAATGTAATTTGAGACTTTTTATGAATTCCACTAATTTTCTAGGTTACTTTGATATATTAATGTTGATTTAATCAACTTGGTTCGAACATATAATTCTGTTATGACTTTCACAAAAATCATATATCAAATAGTGTCAAAATTGACACAAAATACTTTTTAAATCAAATATTATATTATTAATTGTTATTGTATTCCTAAAAATATAAGGTTCGGCCAAATGACTTAGATAAGTATATATATATTAATAATAAACAATTTGGGGTTCGTTTGGCATGTTATAGTAAGTGTATTAACCATATAGTGAAAGAAAACAATAAGACATGGTAAAAGTTAAGTTATTTAACTTAGTATTAAATCTAATTGATAAGGTTAAAATAATATCCTAAACTTGTCTAAATTCTATTGGTTGATAGGATTTCGACCCATCCCCACTTTATCTTCGAAATAAGACCCTTTGGAACCATTATAAACCGATTTTGACTTTAATATAAAATAATATTTTGAGATATTCCTAAGGTGCCCCGCTCCTCCCTTATAAAAGGGCACCTCCTCCCCCTCCTCCTCACACCAAATTGAGCACTCAAGCTCGGCCAACCCCTGCCCTTTTCTCCCCTCCACTTCCCTAGAATAGTCCTAGAGGTCCTGGTCTTCTCCAAAGACCACTCTTAGTTCCTTAAGTGGAGGATTCAAAGAGGCGTTCCAAAGAAGAGGTAATATCCATTACCGATCTTTTCAATTTCTTTCTTCTTCAACTTCTTCTTCTTTAGTTGTTTCATGATAAATTAATAACATCAGTATTACTTACATACTGATATGTTATTATAAATATGAAACAACCCTAATTAACCTTCTATCCATCCTACGGAAAAATGAAATCACCGCGCGTGCGTACGTACGGAATACCGTCTCCACGCCGTGGTGTAATCTATTTTCCACCATCACCTTACAAGGATGGGTATAATGGTGTAATGAGTAACTATATATGATTATTATTAAGTAATATTGATACTGAAATAATATATATATATACTCCAATACAATTCCACGATCATAGGAACGATATCATCACTCGTGCGTACGTACGGAATACCGTCTCCACGATGTGATGCGACTCGTTCTACATGATCTTCATTTCATAATGATTATATAAATGAATTGAATGAATGAATATGGTATATAATACACTAATACCATTCTGGAAATGAATTATCTATAACCTAAAGATAAGAATAAGAATTTATTCGACAAAACACGCATAAGAACAAAAAGTTATAAAGACCCGAGTAACAAGTGACAATGAAATATTACTAACAAGAAGCTAATAATATGACCATATATGATATCATATAAATATGTATGATTCTGGAATAAGTCAATAACATTATTTAAACCATTATACAGGAGCTTCGGACACATACAAGGCAAATTGGACCTAAGGTAAGGGAAATATCACAATCTCATTTTTATCCGAGATTGTTTATTCGTAAGTATTTACTGGGGTGTATTTTATCATCCACATCCATGTTCCCTCAATATGAAATATTGTTTCCATCCACTTGCAATAGTTTAAATCCAATTTTACCCTTAGGTGAGTTTTTAGTAAAGAATATGAAAGGAATCTTTTGTCGTTTTTCCATACGAGGTACTTTTTGACTTTTCCGACAAAAGTACGAAGAATGTTTTTTTTAACTTATACGGCATGAATGGATTTTTAAAACATTGTTTCCAAGAATCTTCCTTTACAAGTTTTCAAGTTTATTTTTAATCAACTTCTTTTATTTTAAAGTTGTATGACATGTTATGAAAGGAAAAATGTTTTTGAAGAAGAAAGGATATTTTCCTCAAGAATGGAGTTCAAGTGATTATCAAAATTATTTTCCATCTAAGATAATAAAGGGTTCTGTTTTTATCCCTATTATTAAATTGATTTGTTCATGTTGTGATGGAATTAGTTTTTATGAATTCCTTTATCTTATATGAATTGATTTATGATGTCATGATGTTTCAAGAATCCCATTTTTGTTACATGTGTTATGCGATGATATATGATTATGTGGCACACATAAGAAAGGATTCATTATAAGATGGGTGGGACCTATATCTCCCTCCAATGCATTGGGTAAAGATTTTATATCTCATGAGATAGACATGGCTGGAACGGAAGGTTATTTCGGTTCAGTGATACAGGACTGAAACGAGGAGTGAACTCGGTTCAGAAAGGGACTTTGTCCACTAAGATAGTCTTGGCGATGAGTCATGACTAACAAGAAATGATTTTCCATGATTATGTGTGCATGCCACAAAGTTTCAAGTTTTATGTTATGATTATGGGGATCTCATTTTCACTTCTATGATTTATTCCATGTTAATATATTATGATCTCTTTTGCAGGTTTTGATTTTCAAAAAGATATGATATGATTTTTATTTCCTTTATTTGCCCTTGCTGAGCATTTGAGCTCACCCTTTTATGTTTTCTTTTCCCCAGGTCAGGAAGATGGATATTAAGTAGAATATGCTAAAAAGGGACCCTAGATATGATGAAATAAATGGGAGACACTGTAGAAGATTTATGAACCAGTTGTTTATGTTTCCCCAGTTTCTAAAGACACTATACCTATACGATCCTTTGTGGTTTTGTCATATGTTGTAATAAGTGTGCTTCAATTTTGAAGTATTAACAATGTATGTAAAGTATGGGTCGTTATACAAGTAATAAGAAAATATGAGTATAAGTGTCTTTAGGAAATGTGTTTGTCGTATATAGATCAATTTTTTCCAATATTACAGTATTGATTTTGAGTGAATAAGAATTGAGTTAAGTGTAGTTTGTGAACAAATGTTTCAAGAACTAGAAGTAGTGTTATGTTCTAGTATATGAGTTTCATGAGTAGTTGTTGAATACTCGAAGGAATTAAAATAATTTGTGATTAAAGAAATAAATCTTATGGTATCATAAAATCTAATAGGGAATTATGATCAAATTCAAGAGGAGGAGGAAAGAAAAGAACATCCAGTGGGATACTAGCTTAAAGAGATATGTTGTGGGATACAATATATACATAATTGATTAATATGGTAAACCCACAAATTTTTAATATTATGTGTGTGTTTTATGATAAAAATTACCCACAACTACAGTTGTATTGATAAAAATATTTTATTATAGAATTCATAAATTGGAAATACCAAGCATGACAGTGAGTATGATTCCTAAGTGGGGTCAAACCTTGCAAAAACACCTGTCATTTTCACTTTATCTGCATTAAATTTTGATATATACTATGTTAAACAACAAAATTTTCAATAGTATTAACTAATATTATAGGTTCAAGTTCAAAGGGGGTTTTAATATTTAAATAACTAATTAGAATTTAGAAAATTTAGAAAATTTAGAAAACATCTAATTCTCCCCTATCTATGTTGTGTCTTCATGGTCCACTGGGAATCACAAAAACATATTTATAAATTGTATAGATAAAGTTATTCATGATCTATATCCATTATTTTCCACTTTTTATCCACTTACCATTTAAAATGACAACATTATACATTAATTAATGATTATTTGTGGAAATTACACTCAAAACTCACCTATAAATGGACCCATTTTATACCCCTAATAAACCAATCAAACTTTCCTATCCCAAATATTTCTTATACTTTTGGTGGATTATGGTTCCAAAAAGGAAGACTAAATCCTTCATTCTGAAGGAACCAGTATTGAGAAAAATAGAATTCATCAAATCAAGTACCTCACTCTTCACTATATTTTTCAATTTCCTTCTCATATCCACTCTTTATAAATATCATTATCGACTATAATGAAGTTATATTATCATAATTATTATTTTTGGAAAATAATATTACAATTATATAACTCTACACTCTTACTCATTCATTAGTATAACATGTTATTGTTTGGTTTGGTACAACCACCTACATGAATGGTGTTATACTATATTTACTATTTCCAATATAAATGAGTATGAAGACATTAATATTAGTAATATATAATATTAAATAGTAACTTATGTTATGAATATGTTTCTATAAGGGTGAAAAAATGAATGATCAATATTAAGAAAATCATTGTTATCAGTAAATTACCTGAAAAATGTTGATCATAGATTCCATATACATGAACCATACCCATACTTTCCATAAAATGAACAGGGTAATATACAAATAATTGGAACAAAATGATACCACTACCTTGACTAATTTTGGAATGATGAACTTATTATAAAATAAAGAGGATCACATCACCATTAAAAAACTTGTATGAAATAATCAATATTACTACATCTGATGGTGAAAATAAACTATAACTAACTAAAGGTAATCATAAAGTAATACATTCCTACCATGTATAATGACACTAACATAGCTTTCAAAGCAATCTAGGTAAACACTTTTAGATAGCAAAAAAGTTGACAGGTTCATCCAAAAAGAAAAAAACACAATAAAACTAACATAAATAATATAATACAATTGGATTTTGACTGAAAAATATTAACATATTCAATATGAAACATTTAAAGATTCATCTGAATGAGAATACACCACAACATAATTGAAAAACAAATTAAAAATAACTTCTATAGGAGTAAAAAATGACATTTGTGGTCTGAAGTAAACAATATGGTCAGAATCCCAAATCAAAAAGAAAAACACCAGTGGCTACAGTTGAATGGAAACATTGATGGGGAATAAAATAAAATAAAATGACAACCATCATGGTTAAACTAAATCAAACATGGAAATCACATGCCTACATTAGTAGGTTGAAGAAAGCCCGAAAATGAAACCCTAACCGAGTTCGATACCCATTGACGTTGTTCAGAACTCTTCTTGGTGTGACCTCAATGAACCCTGAAACATTCCCCTGACTCTGACTCCTCTGATGCAAAGGCATTTCTTCACAACTCATCTCCCTCACAGTGGATTCAGCTCAACCTGCTTCAATGATCGCATCTCCTGTGAAGACCTACTGCGCGACCCCGAAGCCTAGGTTGCGGCACTCTCCAACCCTAAACACAATCCCATTTTTTGTTTATTCATTATTATTATTATTATTATTATTATTATATAACTAATTTATTTAATATAATTTATATAAAGGTAAACAAAATATATGTATAAGTTTAACTTCAACACTTAAAAATTATAATTTATTATTAAACAAAATAAATTTATAAGCTAATTATATTTTACAAAAATAATATTCATTTTATTAATACACTCATTTAAAACATCACATTACAATATTCAATATTTATTTATTTCAATAAATTATACCACTTGAATAATAGAATATAAAAATTAATAATGCAATTTTTACCAAATAATGTTACTTAAAATATTTAACAATTTTTTAATATTTCAACATATAAAAATAATAATTTTAAATGGCATGTATAACTTCAATATTTAATTAAAATTTTTATAATATAAAATTATAATTTCTCTTAACAAATTTGATAATAATAATACCACCTTTAATTATTTTTATTTATTAAAACAATATATTATAAAATATCATTCCATGATACAACATTTCATAAAAGATTAATTAATTTTTTTTAATGATGTCATGTATTTAAAAATGTCTTTTTGAAAATAATATAAATCAAAGCAACAGAATTTCATTTTAGTTAAATAAAATCACATAGTTTTATTAAAATATTTCATAATATTATTTATTTAAATGATAATTAATTTATTAATTAAATTAATTATTTTAACAAAACTCGAGGTGTTACTTTATCCCCCTCCCTTAAAAATAATTATGCCCTCACAATTTTTTCATCAAACTCTAGAAGAATTGTTAATTTCTGTCTTCGTAATTAAAAAAACTAGGATTTCTATAATTATACACTCTACCATTTAGATGATAATATCTAATATCCAAAGTTAAATATCTAGCCTTAAACATTACATAACAGGGGACCCTTTACCGGTATAGGTTCTAGAGAGTTAGATACAAGCTTACAATTTATTAGAGTTGTAATAAAATTAAACAAAAAAAGCCAAATTTTCTTCCGCTCATGTAAAAATGATGACATCCAACTTTGGACTTCAAAGTGACCTCTGAAAATATTTTTGAAACATAGGGTGAGAAATTTTGTGTGCTCAACAAAGGGATT
Organism: Viscum album; assembly: GCA_963277665.1. NCBI lineage: Eukaryota > Viridiplantae > Streptophyta > Magnoliopsida > Santalales > Viscaceae > Viscum > Viscum album. The sequence continues at coordinate 179,915,475 of OY728146.1, read as the reverse complement.
AGAAACCATTAAAAACATTTACTTAAATAAAAATACATACTTTAAATTGTTTTATCAAAAATAAAATACCTTTCTCATGACATTTCATCACCATTTCCCAAGAGTTTATAAAAACATTTTTAGGAGAATATTATGCTAAAAAATTACTATACTTATTTAAAAACTACTATTATAATGTATTATAAAAATATGAATACACTTGAAAAAAGGTACCTAAAATTCCACTTAATGCTGGATAATGGCCACATAACAATTATCCATAACATTACAGGGTGTTGATACTAATTTGAACATGAAATAATACTTGTTTAAAATTTATACATAAAACAACATTTCTTAACCATGGGTATTCTACTAGTTAAATAACCACATGATCTACTAGTTACTAGTTTCATATTGAGGGAATGCATAATGTTGGACATCATAATCACTCTGGCAAAGCCTCGTGCCAAGACACTAGTTTGTCTCATGAGACCTACCGACGCATCAAGGGGATATAGCGGGATTTTCCTGTAACTTATTGAGTCCAAATCATTCCTCAAGGAGATGCACAATGACATAATTCATAATCATTCTTTCAAGGCCTCATTCTAAGACCATAATTAACCATTTTGTCAAGTCCTCATGCCAAGGCCGTAGTTTGTCTCATGAGACCTACCAATGCATATAGAGGCTATATTAGGCCTCAAACATCACTTAATATGTCCAATTCATTCCTCATATGAGTGGGGTTAAACATAAAGAACATATACATATGCTAGGAAAATAACATTTCCCAATTTTTATGCATGAATACTAACCATTCTGAGTATTGAAATGAATGGTTTCTACAAATCCCGTCAAACTAGTCATAAATAATTCAATGTAAAATTTAAATATCATAACTAAAATAGATGTCTTTATTTACAATGCACAAAGAATAAATTCACACATGCTCTCTAAATACATCTTGCACAGAAAATTATAAATAATCATCTTAAATAAAATATTTTAATTTTTAAAGAAATCCATGTGCTTGATAATCTCAAAAGTAAACCTTAAAATTAATTTGAAACCAAAATCTTATCATGAATTAAAGGTGTGTTGGTGTTATGCTTAACACATGACCATGATTGTATATAGACGTGACATCCTTAATTAGATTATAACATGACAACATGTTACGCACATTTTTTCTAAAAACATGACGATAAGAAATATAACATGTCGACAAACATTTCATCCTTTATATATATACATATATACTCACAAAAATACATATACATTTACCATGAATTTATATTCTAAATAAATAATAATAATATTTCCCATAAATATATATATATATATATATCCTTATAGATTTGAAAATAATTTTATACCTTATTTTTTCATTCAAAACATGTAACAATTTGATATGTTGATGTATATATATAATTAATTGACTTTTAATTTACAATGTTCATCATCGTGGAATAAACACATGTCTGAATAAGACGTCGATAAATTAGAAAATTCATTGGAAGATATAATATCAAATTAAAAACTTTTTTATTAATACATGTTATGGTAGATTTATTCAAACATAATTTTTTATTAACATAATATATTCATTTAATAAAGAATATCAAATCATAGAAAATAATAAGATCACTACACAACATGAATTAATAATTTAAATGAGTCATTCACGATTATAATCTAAATCCTATGAATATATATAATATATCTTTCATTTATAGGTTTAGAAAATATTTTTACAAAGATGGGTAGACACACATATATATTTTTTGATCTTCAAATAATCTTAAAGAATAAATGTGACTCACATGAAATTACTAGAGAAACATTCTAAGTAAAACATGTAATAATTGTTTTGTATGTCGATATATATATATATATATAGATATAATTTTACTTCCTTAGAAAAATTTCAAGCAATGATAAAATAAACTTATCTTATAACTTTACATGTCACACACAAAAATTAAAGAAAATAATTTATAATATTGCAATTTCTAATTTCTTAATATTAATTTGGATAATTTGGGTGATATAATGGTTTAAAGATTATAACCATATATTAAATGTCAGTCATATTTTCACACGTAATTGCCTACTCAAAATGATAGTTTAAAAGTATAATTATATATTTAAATCATAACATAAATAATAATTAATTACTTGCTATAATATATTTTGAAATAATACTAGTCCTTCAATTATTTCATTTATGAAAATAATTTTTTTCACTTCACATACTAAAATTAAAATGATCAATTCCTTATGTTTAAACACAAAAATCTCATAAAATTATAATAGAATCATAAAAAATAACAATTATTCCTTACTAAATTATAAGTTTAAAGATATATAAGTTTAAACTCTGAAAATAAAGCATTTTAATTGATAATGACATAATTTGACATAAACAGTCAAATTAACATTTGAAAAAAGGGTAAAATAATTTCACCATAAAATAAATAATGGTTGAAAATTAGTAAACAAAAATCATGAAACATATAGTCTCTTACTTATTTTAAAATTGGGAATCATAAAATTAGAAATAGATAATTGATGTAACAATATGTAAATAGAAATATTAAGATAAAAGTCCCTTACAAATTTATTTTGTGCACACATGTTCTTCTTTTTCAGACTCTAGGAGTGAAATAGGATTTCCCCATTGTAATTTCATAATGAAAACTTTTAAATCAATACTTTTGTACTATGTACAATGATACTAACAGAGCTTGCAAAGAAATATGGGTAAACAATTTCATAAAGTAAAAATGTTGAGAGGTTTGTCCAAAAAGAAAACAACACAATAAAACTGACATAAATGATATAATACAATTGGATCATGACCGAAAAATATTAACATATTCAATATGAAACATTGAATGATTCATCTGAATGATAATACAACACAACATAATTGAAAAAAAAATAACTTCTACAAGAGAAAAAGTTGACATCTGTGGTCTGAAGTAAACAATATGGTCATAGTCCCAAATCAAAAAGAAAAACACAAGTGTCTACATTTTAATGGAGACATTGATGGGGAAGAAAACAAAATAAATTGAAAACCATCATGGTTAAACCAAATCAAACATGGAAATCGCATGCCTGCCTTAGTCGGTTGAAGAAAGCCTGAAAACAAAACCCTAACCGAGTTTGATACCCATCGACGTTGTTCAGACCTCCTCCTGGAGTGACTGCGACGACCCCTGAAACATGCCTCTGACTCCTCTGATGTGAATTCCTCACTTCAAGACTCATCTCCCTCACAGTGGATCCGGATCGACCTGATTTAATGATTGCAGCTCTCATAAAGACCTACTGCATGACCCCAAAGCTCAGGCCACATTACTCTCCAACCCTATACGCGATCCCCCTTTGTTTTTATTCATTTATTATTATTATTATATAACTAATTTATATAATATACTTTATATAAAGGTAAACATAATATATGTATAAGTTTAACTTTAACACTTAAAAAAATATAATTTATTATTAAACAAAATAATTTTCTAATCTAATTATATTTCACAAAAATAATATTCATTTTATTAATACACTCATTTAAAACATCACATTAAAATATTCAATATTTATTTATTTAAATAAATCATTCCACTTAAATAATAGAATATAAATATTAATAATTCATTTTTTTTAAAAACAATGTTAATTAAAATATTTGACAATTTTTAATATTTCAACATATAAAAATAATAATTTTAAATGACATATATAAATTCAATATTTAATTAAAATATTTATAATATAAAATTATAATTTATCTTGACAAATTTCATAATAATAATATTACCTTTAATTTTTTTTATTTATTAAAACAATATATTATAAAATATCATTCCATGATACTACATTTCATAAAAGTTTAATTAAATTATTTTAGTGTCATCATGTATTTAAATTTTTTTTGAAAATAATATAAATCAAAGCAATAGAATTTCATTCCGGTTAAATGAAATCACATGGTTTTATTAAAATATTTCATTATATTATTTATTTAAATTATAATTCATTTATTAATTAAATTAATTATTTTATTAAAACTCAAGGTGTTACAATATATGTGGAATATTATTATGCGTATATTATTTTTTCATAGATCATGATTATTGAATCATGTTTCTACTTTCATAAATCTCATTTTTAAAGTTATATAAAAATCAATATACCATGACTCATGATTTATTATCTATATTTTATTGGTATAATTATCTTATGTTATGAATATGTAAATTAATTATGTTCTCATAACCACAGGATTATTTTATACCCACTTATGATATTTGATTGATATCTCTTATATTTACCCTTATTGAGTATCTGATCTCACTCTTTCTTATATTTATATTCCCCTGGTTATGAAGAGTAGTATTGTGTATGATTTATCTAAAAGGGTATCATGATATAAAAATATTTTTGGGATATATTTTTAAAATGTTGTAAAATAATTTGGTTAGGTATATAATCTTTAAAGACACTAAACCTTTAGGTTTTGGGTTGTGATTTACTATAATATATAATTAATATTCATGTAAAATGTTGTAATATATTTGTTCTTGGGTTTCCTTAAGCATGGTCATATAAATTATTATTTAGAGACTTAATTTTAGAGATAATAATTGATTATGTCATTATATATAAGGTATATAAACCATATTAATTTTATTGTTAATTTTTATGTTTGTAGAGAAAAATTCAAGTATCATATATAGAAATAAAAACTAGATAGTATCTAATGGTGTCCTTGAAGTTATGGTCCATGATAATGAGAGAGGAAACACATTACAATATTTTATTACCATCAGTAGATTTAGGTATTTGGATGTGAATTGATTACATTAAAGCTTGTTTTTCTTCTTATTCAGATGGAAAATTAAAAGTGTGGGTGGATCAGGTTAGAAGTTCCTTAATGTAGATAAGGGTATATGGGAAACTCTAAATACCTGAAAAGAGATAACATTGGTATAAGTGTTAACCCGTTAGATATAGTGATGTACACAACCCTTCTTGCAGATCGGTATTGAAGATCCATCACAAATAGAACCTGATCTAAGATGATTTAGTTATAGGTGGTAAAGTATAGTGACCCAAACATTTTTCACATATTATTACATGATTATTCAACATAAATATATATTAATTAAAACCCAAAGATTATTATTAGTAGTGTAATTTAAATACTAGGTTCATAATACATCAAAGGGAATAAAAACATGGCATCGTTGTTTTTTTCTTATCCGTAATGAGCTACTAAATCTTTTCAATATCCTAAAACTGCATGGAATAACCTGGGTAATACATAAAACAAAATGGTAAGATAAAAATTAAATTAAGGAAATAAACATGATAAAGAATCATAACATGTGATTCAAAGGTATAACATGATATCATAAAAGAGAAGGCACATGAGTAATCACATGGAATCATAACATAAAGATCATGGTATCATAAGATCATAGTAACATGAGAAATGTGGAAGTAATTTATAACATGACATAATCATAATTCAAGTCTAACTTCTAATACAACATCACATGGTGGATAGAGGCCCATAATAGATTAGGTTCACTCCCTAATCCCATACATGACATCTCATGAGGCTAAAACATTACCCAATGCATTAGAGGGTTATATAATTTCAGGCCCAACCATAACATTAATTTCATATATATTCATATGTATTCTATATAAATATATCAATAATAAGGCATAACATAATAATTACCTGTGTAAAAAAATGGGTTGCATAATCTTGCTTCATATCATAATCAAAGAAAGTTTTATAATGAAGGAATTTGATAAATGATATTATGTAATGTATTAACCCATAAAATTAAGTGATAGTGAGAAAATTATATATATAAGATACATATATACAATATTTATAAGCATTCCAAAACATTACAGGTTTTTGTTTTTTAGGAATATAAATAATTTTAAAAAAATATTAAAAAACATTTGTGGGTAAAATAAGTTTTCCAATTTGAAAATAACTTTTTGAAAAAATAAAATTCACAAAATATTAGGGAAATACTTTTCTTTTAAAATAAACTTGGAAACTTATAATAGAATATTTAAAATATTTTTTGTTCATTATGGAGGAAAATACCATTCATATCGTATATTTTAAAACAAATATTCATTTTATATTTTAGGTAGAAGTTAAAAAGTACCTTGTTTGAAAACTGATAAGAAGATTAAATTTAAACCTTTTTAAAAAAATTAAAACATGGTTAAAAATAAATTTTATCAATTAAAAGATAATATTAAAAACATTTTTGATAACATTTCTAGAAAACATGGATATATAAGAAAAATAATTTTTGATCGAAGAGAGAAATAAAGTCAAATTTCTTAAAAAATCTCAATAATTTTAAGTAAAAAAGAGAAGAAAATGGTACTATTACTTGAAAATTTCATTAATAACTATAGGATAATAAAATTAAAGCATTTTATTAGATAATTATTAGATAGTTTCCTACAATGTAAATTAAGGCATAAACAATCCGAAATAAAAAGTGATTAAAACATAAACCCTTACTACTTTGGTAACTTTTGAATCATAAATACAATAGAAGAAGTAAATGAATTGTAACTTAAAATATCATGAAGAATTAAGGATTCATTATATAATATATAATGGGGTAGTATTTACATCATTAAAAATAAATTAGTTGTATAAAGAACATGTGTCTCAAAGAATGAAGTTATGTGACGAAACCCTTACCTTGTGACTGAATTGTCAAGTATGTTCCTTACCTTTTTGAATAATAAACTTATGTTAATTTTTTAATTTCTTACAAATATTTTCAAGTTTATTATTCCTTTTATTTTATTTTTCAACATATCATATTCAATTACTTAACTAGTTTATTTCATGTCGTGCATTTTAATGATAAACAACTCATGTGTCAAAAATCACTTTGGTAAGTTGACTATGGTCGAAGAGATTATTATTTAATAATAAAAATAATGTTAATAATGAAATAATTATAATTTTTATACATAAATTATACTTTTAAAACCAAAAATGAAATATTTTTATAAAAAATGAACCATGTTACAATCATGGAGACGGTAGGACGTACGTACGCTTGGGTAACGTTTTAATTTTTTGATGATCATGATGGAAAGAAGGTAAATTTTATTTTATATTTAAATGATTATAATTATATCATAAATATCATATTATTTCTTTAAATACTTTTACATATACCATCTATTTTATGTGGTAATAAAAAAATGAATCACTTCGCTTGGTGAGGTGGTTGTCCGTCGTACACACGAACGACATTATCATTTATTCAATGGATAGTAAGGTAAGAAATTATATGGTATATTTTATTTAAATGATGATTAATATTTTACTAATATCATATATAAATGTCAAATTAATCTTTATCACCTTCCATGTAAATCATAAGTGAATAATGAATCACATCACTTTGTGAGGCGGTAATCCAAGCGACCTTATCGTATTCCCTATAGAATCGAAAGTAAGAAGGTATATATGATATTATGATTTAAAAATTACAATTATATAATAAATATCATATATAATCATTAAATAAATGATTATATCTATTCATTATAAACAGTTATGGAAAATGAATTATATCGGTTTGTGAGGTGGTAGTCTGCCATACACATTATCAACGATTTTATTTCACATTTGAGGGAGGATAAGATGGTTATAGATCATTATCTTAACATAAAAATATCTTAGTATATGTAAGATACTTATTTTATTATATCATCATTTTTTAATAATATTTTAATGAGGTGGAAGAAGAAATAAAATAAAGCACTCAGTTAAGGATGTTGCCTCTTCTTCAGACAACTTCTCAAGCTTTGCACCAAAAGCCTTCCAAGGTTTTATTTATAATAAAAAAGGTTTATAGGATGATTATAGTGAATTAATTAAGTGATTTGGGAAGGTATTTTCTGAACCAATGGGTTTTGGAAGTATTAATTTGAGAGGAGGGTGGCCTTTTATAAGTGGGGGAGAGGACACACTTGGAATTTTTGAAAAGAGAGAATTAAACCCACATTTTTCTCATTTTCAAAGGCTCAAAAATGAAACATTTTATAACCTTGTAATATATAAGGTCTAAATATTACTATAAAATTGTAATTATGCAAGTTTTGGATCATTTTTAACCCTTATCTTTTTATTTTAACCCCCAGCAGACCCATTTTTACATCAATCGCGGTAAATAATTTTTACTATTTTCACTATTCAATATGGTAAAAAATTAAGTCAGACTTATTAGATAATATAAATTATTATTATTCCAAATATGAAATTAATTTTTCCAAATTAAAATCACAGAAGTGGCAGAATTTAATTTGAAATTAAACCCATAGATGTGTTAAAAAATGGTTTTCCAAACAAAAAACTTTCTAAATTTTAAAAAGTTTTTATATCAAAATTAAATATGAAATTAATTTAAATGAACTAATTTGGATTAATAAAAATATAATTTAAGTAATTATACTTTTAAAACTACATTAAATTGAAATTGGGCTTTCAATTTCCTTAAATGAAAAGATAGTTTTTAATGAAAATTAGTATTTTTCATTATTTATAAAAAAATGAAACTTTTCAGAAAAAATACCAAAAATTCAACCTAACATAATTTTGATATGATAGTTTCAAAAATTAATTTCATTTTTTAAAATAAATTTTTTTAAATTTTTAAAATTTAATTTTAAATTATGTGCACAAAGCGTGACTAAATCGTCTTTTAAAAAAATACAGTTTTTAAGAAAACAACAAAATGTCATAATTTTGTTAGTCTTATTCATACAATAAAACTTTAAAGATGAGTTATAATTTTCATGTTTACATAATAATATTTTAAATAGAGTTTCATTTTTTTAAACCCTATGTTGTATAGATCACAAGCTATTGAAGAGATTGAATTTATTTAAAAGTAAATATTTCATAAATTCTTAGGGGTGTTACATTCTCTTCTAAGCTTGGTGTTGCATCTAATATATGCTATCAAACATGATGTTACTCTTTTAAAATCTCAAGGTTTTACACTCTACCCCCTTAAATAAATTACATCCTTATAATTTAATCTTGATCTAGGTAATCAAGGGTTTCACATTTAAAAATTTATTTGTGGAAAAAACCACATTATAAAAAGGTTTAATAAAAATTTCTCTTAAAAAGAGGAAAATAAAAATATTAAATTCATCACATAACTAGGTTTCCACATAGAAAAACATTAGTGAAAATTTTTGATATGAAAATATAAGAAAAACATAAATAATTATAGATAGTCGTAGAGACCATTAATCACAAGAAAGTGAATTATCATGAGAATGTCAACAAACACAAAACCATAAATCTGTGATGAATTAGAAGACCATTGATTAATCAGATATGAAGTTAATCAGATATAATTTTTTGTTTCTAGATCATTTTACCAGATTTCAAGGATTCCTTTACTATTAATATAGAGAACATGAGAAAATATACTTACCTAATAAATTTTTATTTCATAAATAAAATTTCATCATTTGGTTGTGCTTCGATCACTTTCCACTTCACCTTTTACTCTAAGGAATGAATATAGAATATTATTTTTTTATGCCTAAAGCACTAAAATTAAATTTTAAAGGATCATAAGATCCAAAAAATAGTAAAAATATATTCCTATTATATTTATTAAAACCAGGAAAATGGTTAACACATTGTAAGATAATTCTCAATATGAATATATTAATCTCTAAAATTCAATAATAAAACCAAAGGTTTAATATAGATTATTCCTTAAATAAATAACCATATATCCCAAATAACCTCAAAAATATAAACATGAAAAAAAGTTTTAAACTCTAAGGTTATCCCATTCCCTTAAATTTACATCTATAAAAATATAATATCATGCTTCCCAAATAATCCTTTAAATTAAACCAAAAAGTTATATACATCTCAAACCAATAAAATGTCACTCAAAATATGATGAACATCCTCAAAATAACATTAATCATAAAATAATTTTTTAAACACTAATTTCTTTTATACATATTTTTTTATAGAAAATAAAATAATATTAATTGACTATAATTAATAGAAAATAAATTACATATAAAATATTATCTTTTCCAAAATCATGTGTTTTTCTATAAAATATCGCCTTACCATTAAATCATCATTCTAGTTCATTAGAACCATTAAACATATTCTTGAATATATTTAATGAAAAACTTATATAGAAATATCCTTATATATATATTTATATATCATGATTCATATAATCCTTGAAATATAGTTTAGGGACCCAATTTTTTTTATGTAAAACTTATAAAATATTTCTATATATATTTCCAGAGTTAGGTGTTGAGACCGTGTGCGATTCCAAGGCCCAATGTATTTAGAATTAACTTTATAAAAATATAAAATATATTTTATATTGACTGTTCATAGTTTCTTAAATAAAATGGAATGTATCTTAAATGGAAGCTCAGATCAGAAAAATGAGACCATAGTTGAGTTTGTAACACGATTTTTACCCTAGGCATGACATAAAATAGGACGACATGGGGTGTTCAGACATCTTCCCCATTGTAGGTACATTTAGTGGATGATTTAATTATTTTATTATTAAAATTCATTATTTTTGACTTAAACAAAATTTCTATAACTATACTTCTAGGTATAATTCTCTAGGTTTCGTTGCATAAACCCAGGGATAATTTCAAATATTTCTTTACTCATTTCGCTGGCGAATCACCTTGAATGATGATGAAATTTCATATCAAAGCATATCAAAAAAAATTAATACAATGAAGTCCTTAAATTGTTGGAGTGCACATTATTATATGGTGAATAATCCAATCTCCAAGTAGGACACATCAATTTTTGGTTTACCCCATTTTTTGAATAAATAGATTGAGAAGAGCAATCCCTCCTATTGATTTGTGCCAATTGTGGATCATTTTCATGCTTCCATGTACTGGATTTAATTGATTTTTAATTTTTTTTCCTAACCTTGTTTTCCTAATTCTTTATTTATTGACCAAGAATGATTGGAAACAATCCTTAAACCTTTGTTCTTGTGCTTTTCTCCCTTGGTTGCTTCGCGTTATTCACCGGTTGGATCCCACAGCCTCGGTTCAACGTTGTCAGGCATTACTAAGCCCGATCGAACACCCAAAACCATGTAGAAATAAAAAAGGCTTGGATCAATTAAATAAGTTTATATATGGGATCATTGTGAGGAACAAATAATCATTTAGATTATTAGAGATCATGAAATCAAATGTAGAAGGAGGCCAGGCGAGTGTGGTGCGAGGCGGTGCGTGTAGGGCTTCAGGAATCCAGGTTTCTAACCACAAGAGGATCGGAATACACTATCCAACACTATATCCACTATTCTAAAGTATAGATAGGGTTATATTTGATGTAGTGAGTCTGGATTCAATGCACACATCGTAAATCTGGAATTCCATGAAAAACCTAAATACATGTCATGTACAAGGATGAAAACACTGCATGTATCCCCTTAGTTATGGCAGCTAAGGTTTTAAAAAATTATAATGATGGAATATCATGTATCCCTCCTATATTCCATGTGCCTCTTACCAGGGTGGGAGATTTGTGTGATAGATCAAATGGGAAGTACTATGTGTGGGAGTACACTTCTAAGCGCTCGACCATGTACTGAAGTACATAGACACAACCATAAGGACATGGCCCAAGCCCAAATAGCATGGAAACATCATGTAGTCCACCTATATAGAATATAACACTATATGACCTAGAAGTCATGTTTTGGATATGTACATGTCCAGGTGGTGGAGTGGGACCACACACTGTGTGGGTCCCCTCACACGTCATGTACCCCTTGGTTCCTTTTGATAAAACTCAAAGGTTTCATATCTCCTTTATTTGGGCTCATATTTTGGCCCACAGGTAGCCTAACCTAAGTTTTTTTTACATAGAACATGATGGTTTCCTCAGTTTTATATTTTGGGATATGATTTAGAATGTTCTAGATACAGATTCTATTTAGGTGACACTCGATGATGGCAGTGATCAGGAAGAATCACCATATGCTTCTTATAGAGTGTAACCTCCAATCACCATGGGTGAAGGTCCTCTAAAACTACCTTTTGAGTGAAACACCCATATTAGATAGGTCATGATTCTTCAAGGGCCATATTTGAACCCCCTATTTTACTAGGGTGTGGGTCCTCGCCTTTAGAGTGGAACCCCCTATCAGATAGGGCATGGGTCCCCAATGACCAGAGTGGAACCTTGCTTTTGTACCAGGGAATGAATCCTTGACTTAAAAGTGTAACCACCCTATCAGATAGATCATAGCCTCAATGATCCAAGTGGACCCCCCCCCCCCCGTCACACCAGGGTGTGGGTCCTCGACTTCTAAGTGGAACCCCCTTTCACACCAGGGCACAGGTTTTCAACTTCTGAGTGTAACCCCCTATTGGATAGGGCCTGGATCCTCTATGACTATAGTATAACCCCCCTAAAGAACTAGGGTGTGGGTTCTCGACCACTATAGTGGAACCCCCCATTAGCATGGGCACACTTCCTCTACTTACTTTGTAGAACCCCCTATCGGATAGGTCATGGGTCCTCATGACACCATAGCGGAACCCCCATGACACATTAGGGATAGGGTCCTCTACAAATACTATTATATTGGACCCCCCTAATGAACTTGGGAGTGAGTCCTATACTTAGAGATTTTGGCCCCTCGACTGTGTGACATAGTGATAATGCATGGCTTAACTTGTATGATTACTTCTAGGAAGAAGCATGAGATACTGGGAATCATTGATGGAATTTTGAAACTATTGGGGACTCTTGTTCTTGGGTTGAGCTATGATATGGAGATCCCATTACTCCCTTGTTTGGGACTATTTTGACTGAGCATATATATATACCTTTTTTATCCATGCCTTTGGATTTGGTTACTCTCCTTCCATGAGATTTGAAGACGCATGGGGTATGCCATGTACTTTTCATGTTTATCTTCTCATGGTTGGATGATTTTACTCTCCTACTATAGGTAGAAAAGACTTGATGTTTAGTTCATCTACTCACTATTTTTGAGACCCTTGTGTTTGGATAAGGTTACTCTCTCTTGGTTTGGACTAAATTGTTCTCTTTCACTATATCTTGCATCCTATGTATTATCTACTATATTTCTATTCTTGTTGTATTTATTAATCCACCCCCTTCAGATTTTAGATTATCCTACTAGGTATGAATATACTCACCCTTGCATGGGATTCTCCCACACATGTCATATCTTATGAAAATGATGGACAAGTCAGTGGTGACTTTAGAGGAGCTTAGGGATACCTGGTAAATTGGATCGTCTATGGTGGTTGCATCTTGGAGATCAAGATCTGGGTGCTCTCAGCATTTACTTTTCTAGTTTTTTCAGGTTGGGATATATTTTTGGTTGGGTGTGTGTTTTCCCCCCTTATACTTTTTAGTTTTCACTTTCATACTCTTTTACATCTTATCAGTTTTTCATGCTTGGTTTACTTTATAGTTGCTGAATATTTTTATTATTATTCATTTACACTTATTCATTGAGATAGTTAGGTGTGTTTGTATAGGTACTTAGGAAAAGTCCTCCCATTTATGATATGCATTTTGGAGCTTGTTTCCACCCCTGGCCTATGGAGGCAGTCTTAGGGTAGTTGTAGCTCGATCCCCATCTTAGGACAATTCATGACAGATTGGTATCAGAGCAATTCATTCCTTGAGATATTGTTTGGACTGGTCCCCTTACAATATTTTTATTGGGATTAGGCAAACAGTATCAGAGTGTCTTTATTGTGGTTCTCATGACAGGGAGTGATGGTGTGGGAAGCTGATGTATCCATTCACCAGGATCTTGACTACCTATTTGTCGACTTGGAATACCGAGACATTGGTTGCAGGGATCAATGATACATGCATAATATAGGATTGATCCATTTACTATCCTTCTTGAGTCATCTCCCTATTGTTTTATATATATATATATATATCTGTGTGTGTGTGTGTGTTCATATGACAGCCAGCTAGGATATCAGTTTTGGATCGTGATGACGATATGATGAGTGATGAATCCTCAGTTCAGGGTATATCCCACAACCCTTTCTTCAAGGTGGGTAGGTAGCATCACCTACACATGTAGAGCAGCAGATCATCCCAAAATAGAAATTTAGGGATGGGCTCATTCTAAGCACGCTCTATGAGTTCCAATGCTAGAGGCTACTGAGGTTCCACAATGAGGCAGATCCTCAAGCAGCATAGGATTGGCTAGAGTCAATGGTTTGTATCTTCAATATTATTCAAGACATGATGTATTAGGTGGTTGTAATGGAATATATCCTTTTTTATAGAGTATTTTGGTACTATTGGAGCCATTTTAGATATATGCATGATGAGTCGACACTCTCATGGACTGACTTCCAGCAGCTATTATGTGAGGAGCACTACCCCTCCTATTTGGGCTCAATACGGATCATGTAGCTTATGGAACTATAGAAGGGACTAATAATGGTGGATGAGTACATGATTAGGTTCATAAACCTTATGTTTTACTCCTTTGATATGATCCAGGATGACTACTTCCAAGAACAAAAGTTTGATCAGGGACTCTATAGAGAGATTTATGCCAGCATGGTGCCCTTATGAATTCCCACCTATGCCAGGGTGCTAGAGAAGGCACTAGTGATAGATATATTTCTATTAGAGGGATGATAGGTAGTTATATATAGTAGTGGGAACCACAGATCTGAGTCATATACAATAGCTAGCATATTCCAAGTTCTAGGATCTCGACGTAGGTGACCTCCCCCTGATTAGGCTCAGGTTCATGGTTAGAGGTAGCATAGAGAACTAGGTCATCTTGGAGAGTGGTGGTCCTTTTCTTATTATGGTTGAGGTCACATAATGAGAGAATTCCTGGATATGTATTTTGTGTAACACATGCAGATAACTGATGAACCACCATGACAGAGGTAGTTCCATGATCAAAGATCTCCCACATGAGGGCAGAGTGGTCCCCAGGGAGGCGGAGCTAGCAGTGGAGTAGGAGGAGCTATGACTGGTGTATGATGCTATGAGATCCTTCCACCACCACCACCACCATGTGTCCCATGTTAGTCCCATAAAGTTGGTGTCTGGGGATATAGATAGCTATAGGCTTTAGAGTCTTATGACCCCACAATGCACAATATAATCCAAGGTGAGATCTATATTTATTCTACTCTTGCTTCATTATTATTATATACAGGTTCCAGTTATTCATTTATCTCTATAATCCCTATGTGGGAGCTCGATCTCCCAGTTGAGGCGCTATCCTAGTAGCTTCATCTTGAGGTTTCTACAGGGAACGCTTCTTCTATATCATTTATCTGTCGACAGTGCGAGCTATCGCTTGGTGGAGAGAGGTTCGCATGGTACCTTTTGGTCTTCATGATGGATTCCTATTATGTCATCATAGGTATGGGTTGGTTATCTATGGTTCAATCCTAGACTATATTTCACCTAATACAAGTCATATTCCTTCGCACTGATGGAACAACATTCTCCTTTTCTAGCGAGAGAGATATCGTGATAGAATGAGTTGGTTCTGCAAGTAGGAAGCTACATCCCATCACCCATCAGTTGGAGAGTATATTCCTTGGTGTATAAGCCTCTTCAGGAATCAAGATTTATTAAATTTTGAGGATTATATAGACTTCTTCCCTGATGATGTCCAAGGACTACCTTTGAGGTGAGAGATATAATTTTTCATTTAATTACACCCTTGAAATGCTTCAATATCTTTTGTGGCATATCGGATAGCCCCTATCAATATTTGGGAGCTAAGTTTGTAGTTGGAAGACCTCTAGGGGAAATGTTTCATTAGACCTAGTGTATCCCCCTAGGAAGCTCCAGTGTTGTCTGTAAAAAAAGTAGACATGATCTTGTGAATTTTCATGGATTATCATCACCTGAACCAGCCCATGATAAAGAACAAGTACCAATTGTCAAGGATTTATAACATCTTTGACCAATTGTGAGGTGCTATATGGTTTTAGAAGTTTTATCTTAGGTTTTATTATCATTAGTTGAGGGTTCGTGAGGTTGATATTCCAAATCTCGCATTCTAATGTCTCTATATACATGGTGGGTTCTTAGTGACACCCTTTGGTGTGAAAAATGTCCCCACTATGTTTATAGCTTTGATGAATGGAATCATCCAGCTATAATTGTACCAATTTTTGTTCCTCTTCATTGATGACATACTCATCTAATCTACATCATAGGAGGAGAATTTATAGCACTTGAGGATGGTTCTATATTTTCTTCAAGAGAACTAGCTTTATAGAAAAATCTTTAAGTGTCAGTTCTGGATTCATGAGGTTCACTTTTTGGGGAATTTAATTTCTTAGCATGGTTTATATATTGATAGATATAATATTGATTTAGTGATTTATTGGGATCCACCCAAGAGCATGTCAGAGGTGCAGAGGATTATTGGCTCAGTGGGGTACTACAAGAGGTTTGTGTCAGACTTCTCCAAAATTAGAGCCCCTTTGACCACACTAATGTGGAAAGGGTAGTTGTTTACCTAGACTAAATAATATCATAGGGCCTTCAAGGACTTTATTATGAGGTTTATGAGTGATACTATGTTGATACTACTAGATAATGGTGTGTAGTGCATGGTGTATTATGATGCCTCGAAAGCTATGATTGGTTACATGTTGAAGCAACAACGAGTAGTTATTGCATATGGGTTGAGGCTGTTGAGACCCCATGAGCAGAAATACCTAACTCAAAACCTAAATATGGAAGTAGTAGTCCTCTCATTAAGGATGTGGAGGCACTTACTTCTAGTAGAGTGATTTTTGGTTTACTCATACCATCAAAGTATCAAGTTCATCTTCATACAGAGGTACTTGAACCTAATATAGAAGTGATGGTTAAACTTCCTATAGGAATATAAAGTCAAAATAGTCAATAATCCTAGTAAGGGAAATGTATTAGTATATTTCCTAAGTAGTAATTACCATTATTTATTAGTGCAGGATCCTTTGGAGTAGTTGGTATCCTTACAGATGACCTTGGTGGAGCAAGAGGGTACAACTTTTCTACAGTCAATAGTGTTGACTCCTTCATATCTTGAGCATGTGAGAGAGTCCCAGCTGGGATACATTGATTGTGAGATATTTCATGACTATATATCCATGGGTATTAACCAAATGGATATTATAAAGTATAGAATCAAATAATATTTTTCCAAGGATGTATGGTGGTTCCAGTCATGATGCTAGAGTAATTGATGAAAGACTTTCACACTTCTCCCATAATTATACATCCCGGTGTGGTGAAGATGTACAAAGAGATTCAATGGAAGTTTTAGTGGTCCAAAATGAGATGAATCGTAGCTGAGTTCATCTCTCGATGCCTAACCTTTAAATAGGTGAAGGTCAAGCACCAATTTCTAGAAGTTTTGTTGTATCCCCTTGAGATCTTGGAATGGAAATGGGATGGCATATACATAGACTTTTTTACAAGGATTCCATGCATAGTGAAGGGTCATGACACTATCTGGGTGATATTTTAATGAATCATGAAGTTGACACATTTCCTTACTCTCAGGGAGTAGAGTTCGATGTAGATTTCATTGTAGATGTACTTACAAGAGATAGTTCAGCTTCATGGGGAATCCTCAAAGATTGTCTCTAGTCGTGATGTGTGGTTTATGTCATGATTGTGGAGAGGAATATAGGAGTCATTCAGGACCCAAATGAGGATGAGTATATCCATTCACCCCCAAACCAATGTGAATATTGAGTTCACTATCCAAATTTTTTATGATATGATAAGGTCTTGCGTGTTATACTTTGGTCGGAGCTAGGAGGATCAATTTCCCTTGATAGATTTTGTGTACAACAATAGATACCACTCTACCATCATCATGGAACCTATTGAGGCCCTTAATGGAAAACCCCTAAGGTCAACCTTGCATTAAATAGATATTAGAGAGACATCTCTTGTGGTACTAGAGATGGTGTAGTTGACAGTGGAGAAGATCTAGGTCATCCATGAGAAGATGAGGTTTTCCTAGAGTAGGCATAAATCCTATGAAGATCTTCATCATAGGCCCTCAGAGTTTGAGAAAGGAGACCACATTTTTTGAGAGTCTCCCCACAATTAGGATTGGAAAGGTTCAGCTGGGGAGGAAAGATATCCATGAGGTTCTTCGGTATATTCAAGATCATACAGAGGGTTAGAGAGATTTCTTACTACCTTTCTCTACCCCCACAACTAGAGCGAGTGCATGACGTATTCCATGTGTCACTGTTGAGGAGATACGTGCATGAACCCACACACATCATCAACTAGGGTGAATTGGACATCAAGGATGGAGCCACCACTATGGAGCACCTGATGTCGATCAAGGATCAATGGGAGAGGACCCTGTGTAGATGGACCATCCTCATGGTTCGTGTCTAATGGCAATATGAGAACATGCAGAAGAGTTCCTAGGAGCGGGAGAGCCAAATGAGAGCTAAGTATCCTGAGTTTTTATTTTATTTTTTATTTTTGGGGATGAAAATATTTAAGTATAAAATGATATAGATAATTTTTTCATTATAAGACATTGAAATATTTCTATATATATTTCTAGAGCTAGGTGATGAGACGAAATTCGATTCTGAGGCCTATTGTACCCATAATTAATTTTACAAAAATATTAAATATATTTTATATTTCATGCACATAGTTTCTTAAAGAAAATGGGATAACTCTTAAACAAAATCTTGTATTGGAAATTTAATACCACGGTTGAGTCCAGAACATGATTTTTACCCTCAATGCGGCCTAAAATAGGTTGACGTGGGGCATTGGGACATCTTTTCCATTGGTGATATGTTTAGTGGATTAATTAATTATTTAGTTAATTAATTAATTCATTTTGATATAAACTGAAATGTATATAACTATAATTCCATGGATAATTCTCTAGGGTTAGCCGCATAAACCCAGGGAGAATTAAAGACCTTTCATTCCTTCTTCTGTTGGCAGATCACCTCGTATGATAAAAAAAAGTTAGATCAAAGAGCAGTGAACAAAATGACCTACTTCAATAATTAACAAGCATGTTATTCAATGATGAACAATTCAAACTCTAGTTAGGACTTATAAATTTGTGGTTTATGCCCTTTTTTATTAAATATATCGAGTAGATCAATCCCTTCTATTGATCTTTGCCAATTGTGGATCCTTGGAATGCTCCCACGTACCAAATTTAATTGATTTTTAATTGTTTTCTAACCCGATTTCCCTAATCATGATATATTGGCCAATAATGATTGTCAAAAATCCTTATTCCTTTGTTCTTGTGCTTTTCTCCCTTGGTTGTTTCGTGTTCTTCACCAGTCGGACCCTGCGGTCCCGGTTCAACATTTTCTGGTGATACTGAGCCCGATTGGGCCCCTAGAACCATGGAGAAACAATGATAGAGTCTTGTATCAATGAAATAAGGTTATATTTAGGATTTTTATAAGTAATTTATGATCATTTGAATGATTAGATATTGATAAATTAAAGGTGAAAGGATCCCGATCATACACGGTGTGAGGCAGCATATGTAGGGCTTCGGGAATTTGAGTTTCTGACCACTAGATGGTCGTAATCTACCAAATGATGCTAGATACACTATTCTTAGAAAGATATAGGTTCATATTTGAATATTAAAGTCTATATTAAACATGTGGATCATGGATCTATAATTCTATGAAAAACTCAAATATACATTGTGTATAAGAATGAACACACAACATGTAGCCCCTTAGCTCTGGTGGTTTCGGTTTTAGATTATCACAAGGATGGAATGATGTGTAGCCATGCTACACACCGTGTACCTAATCCCTGAGTGGGTGAGTCATGTGATGGATCACATGGGTAGGAATATGTGTGGGAGTACACAACCATGTACCAAAGTACATGAACATTCCCAAAATTACACGGTTCGGCCCTGAAGATCATGGACATTCCATGTAGTCCACCTACACAGTGTGTACCCCTACATGGATTGGGATTTGTGTGATGACCTAGGACATAGCCAGGAAGTGGAGTGAGTCCACATGTTATGTGGGTCCCATCACACTCCATGTACCCCTTGGTTCCTTTTGAGGAAACTTCAAGGTTTTGTTTCTCCTTCATTTGAACTCAGATTTGGATCACAAGTAGTGTAACCTAAGTGTTTCTCTGCATAGAACATGATGGTGCACTTGGTTGTAGATTTTAGGAAAATATATGGAATTTTTATAGGCACGACACTTGTTTAGGAGATTCTCGACAATATTAGTGATCAGGAAGAATCACCATAGCCTTCTTATAGTGTGGACCCCCCCCCCCCCCACATAAGTATGGTTGATGGCCTTCTACAACTACCTTCTAAGTGTAAACCCCTATCGTATAGGTCATGGGTCCTTGATGACTAGAGTGTAACCCCCCCCCCATTATACCAGGGTATGGGTCCTTGAATTCTGAGTGGAACCCCCAATTGGATAGGGTGTGGGTCCTTGATGACCAGAATGGAACCCCCTATTGTACCAAGGTGTGAGTCCATGACTTCTGAGTAGAACCCCCTATCGGATAGGGTGTGGTTTCTTGATGACCAAAGTGGAACCCCCTATCACACCAGGGCATGGGTCCTCGACTTCTGAGTGGAACCCCTATCACACTGGGGAGTAGGCCCTCGAATTTTGAGTGGAACCCCCTATTGGATAGATTGTGGGTCCTTTATAACAAGAGTGAAACCCCCTGATGCATTAGGTCATGGGTCCTCAGGCACTAGATTGGAACCCCTATCATCATGGGTGTGGGTCCTCTACCTACCGAGTGGAACCCCCTATCGGATAGAGCACGGGTACTCGTGACACCAAATTGGAACCTTCATAACGCACTAGGGCATGGGTACTCTACGGATACTATTAGAGTAACCCTCCCCCCAATGCACTAGGGTTTGGGTCCTCTACTTATAGATTGTGTTCCCTCAACTGTGCGGAACAATGACAAGGCATGGATTGACTTTCACGGTCACTTCTGGGCAAACATGTGAGATGATGGGCATCATTGATGGGCTTTTGGAACTATTGGCCACTCTTCTTCATAGGATAAGATGTGATATGGAGATCTCATTCCTCTATAGTTTAGGATTATTTTTACCAAGCATATATATATATATACCTTATGTATCCATACCTTTGGACTTTATTAACTCTTTACATGAGATGTGAAGATGTGTGGGTATGCCACATGATTTCTTTGTTTAGCTTCTCATGGTTGGATGAATCTACTCTCCTACTATAGGTGAAAAAGACTTGAAATTTAGTTCATCTACACACCGTTTTTATCCCTTTGTGTTTGAACGTGGTTACTCTCTCTTGGTTTGGTTTGAGATATACTATTTCAATGTATTTTTCATCCTATGTACTATCTATTGTATTTCTATTCCTATTTTATCTCTTACTACTCCACCATTAGCTTTATGGGTGTCCTACTAGGTATGTATATACTCACACCTACATGGGATTTTTATGCACATTTCATGTCTTGTGCAGATAATGAAAAGGTCAGGAGTGACTTCAGGGGATCTTAGGGATACCTGGCACTTTGGACCATGTATAGTGGTTACATCTTAGAGATTAGGAGATGGGCTCTCTTAGAATTTTCTTTTCTAGTTATTTTGGGTTGGGACTTATTTTTAGTTGGGTGTATATTTTTCCACTTTACATTTCAGTTTGCATTGTCGTTCTCTTGTACACCCTAGAGATTTTTTATTCTTGGTTTACTTTCTAGTTTTCACGTCTTATTATTATTATTACTATGCACTTTTTCATTGATATGGTTGGGTGTGTGCATATATAAATTTACCCAAATTCCTCCCATTTATGATATGCCTTTCAATAGTTTTCACCACCCCTAGGCTATGGAGGTGGGCTTGGGGTAGTTGTGGCTCGATCCTCAACTTGGTTCAGGTCATGACATATAGTACATAAACATTTCAATCATTCCACTTCATTTTTAAACCATTAACTAGGCTTTATAATCATATTCTCTAATACCTCCTTACTTTCATACGTCATTTGTAGTTTCTTCATCATCAACAGAAATATATTTATTCATACAACCTTTTTGATCTTCTTCTTGAGCTTTCCCCTTATGAAATCAATCTTCATATTGTCCATACTTTCCACATTTAAAACATTCAACTTTTGATGATGCCTTAGGGAAATCATTATTCTCAATCATTATTTTAACCTAACTTTTCATTTTTCCTTGATAATTACCTACTTTATGCTCTACATTCTCACACATAAAGCATCTTCCAGTTCCTTTAAGGAATTTTCCATGCTACCTCTTCCCACATTTTTTAAATATAGAAAATTGAATAGTCTTTTGTTTTTCATATTTTCACTTGAACTTCCATCAGTCACCATCCTTCTATTCTTTAATGTGTTTGTAAATTCAACTATATTCTAGAAATTGATCATACTTCAAGATATCTCATTTATCATGATCACAAGATGTCTAGCTACCATTCCCATTAAGTTAAGAATCTCATTGGGGAAATCATTACATTTCCCTTTGCATTGGTTTTTTGTATTCTTTCTTCTATTTCCTTATATTAACTAAAAATATTAAAATAAACAAGATGAGAATGCATTGACTTGTTAAAGGTAAACTTATAAACCTAGAGGTAATAACTTATAAATGATAAGTATGTTATGACTTATGGGACTCTAGGTTTTGATCTAAATTATCCATGATAATAAAGTATATTAGGTTTTCTAACCTAAATTTTTTTTCAAGTCCTTCATAATGATTCATAAAGATATTTTGAATTTCCAAATCATGTCACCCAGGAGTTTCAAACCAGGTGCGCAGTAAGACCCATTTTCATGTACACGGTAATGTTTGAGTCAATCATGACATGATTTTTTGAAGTTATTACCACTAGGCACATATATTCTAGAACCATGTCTACTTTTAGTATCCAGAAATGGATTTAATTGCTCAAAAACTACTTGATCTATAATTAAATAAGATTCTAGGATATTTTCATATACTTAGTCTTATCCTTATTCTTACCCCTAGGGTTCTCATGAAAGTTTAATCATCCTAGTTTCCAAAGGTTAACTAAAACTTTTCCTTGATACCAACTATAGAAACTCAAACATTTTACACATGTTATTACATGATTCTTCAACATAAATATCTATTAATTACAACCCAAATATCATGAGTCCTATTTATTTGGAAGACTAGGTACATAATAAATAAAAGGTAACTAAAACATGGAATCATTTTTTCTTCTATATATTGAGCTCCTAAATCCTTTATACCTCCTAAAACTATATGGGAAACCTGGGGAATACATAAAATAAATGGGTGATATAAAAAATATAGTAAGAAAATAAACATGATAAGGAAGCATAATATGTGAGTTAAAGGTATAACATGATATCATAAAAGACAAGGCATGTGAGTAATCACATGTAAGAATAACATAAAGATCATGGAAGCATGAGAAATGTATAAGAAACATATAACATGACATAAACATCAGTCAATAATAACTACCAAGACAACATCACATGGTGGACAGAGTTCCATAATGGATTAAGTTCACTCCCTAATCTCATATATGACGTCTCACGAGACTAAAAAATTACCAAATGCATTAGAGGAATATATAATTTTAGGACCAACCATAAATTCATTTCATGTACATTCATATATTTGAAACATAAGTATATCGATCATAAGGCATAACATAATATTTACCCATGGAAATAAAATGGGTTTCATAATCTTACTTCATATCATAATCAAAAGAAGTTTCATAATGAAGGCATTTGATAAATGGTCATATGGAATGTATTACCCCATAAAAGTAATTGATATTGGGAAATGTATATATATATATATTAGATACATATATACAATATTTATAATCATTCCAAAACATTAAAGATTTTTTTCATTGATTAATAGAAATACTTTTAAAAATATTAAAAAACATTCATAAGGAAACCAACCTTTTCATTTTGAAAGTAAATTTTTAAAAAAAAAATTAAAAAAATTATATAAATAATTTTATTTGAAAAAAACCTTGGAAACTTATAATTTAATCTTTAAAACATTGAGTGGTCATGGAAATATAAAATATTGTTCATTCCATACATGTTTAAACAGAGATCCATTTCACATTTTTTATAAAAGTTAAAAAGTTCCTTATTCAGAAAATGATAAGAATATTCATTTTAAACCATTTTAAAAAATTAAAACACGGTTAAAAATGAATTTTAACAATCATAAGTTATTATTAAAAAACATTTTTTTAAATAGAAAACATGGATATGGAAGAAAAGGGATTTTCGACCAAAGAGAGAAATGAAGTCAAATTTTCTTAAAAATATTTTCTCAATAATTTTAAGTACCAATGAGAGGAAAATGGTATTATTACATGAAAATTTAATTAATATCCATATGAGAACAAAATTAAATAGTTTTATTATACAATGACCAGATAATATTTTATAATGGAAAGTTAGGCATAAACAATCATGAATAAATTTAAATTGAAACATAAACCCTTACTGCTTTGGTAACTTTTGAATCATAAATCCAATGGATAAAGTAGATGAATTGTAACTTAAATATCATAAATAATGAATGATTCATGATATAATATGTAAATGGGTAGTATATACACTATTAAAAATAAATTAGTTTCATAAAGAACATGTGTCTCAAATATGGAAGTTTTGAGACGAAACCCTTACCTCAAGCCTGAATCATCACGTGTGTTCCTTATATTAATGAAAAATAAACTTATGTTAATTATTTTATTTCTTAAGAAAATTTTCATGTTTATTATTCCTTTTATTTTATTTATTACCATGTCATATTCAAATACTTTACCAATTAATTTCACATCATATGTTTTAGTGATAAACAGCTCATATGTCTAAAAAACACATTGGTAAGATGATTATGGTCAAAGTGATTATTATTTAATCATATATAGAAGGGTAATAATGAAATAATTATCATTTATTACATAAATTATACTTTTAAATTCAATCATGAAACATTGTTATGAAAAATGAACTATGTTATAGTCATGGACATGGTATGTCGTAAGTACGCATGAGTGGCGTTTCCAATTTTCAACAGTCGTGATGGAAAGAAGGTAAGTGTTATTATATATTTATAGTATTATAATTATATAATATATATAATATTATTTATTTAAACACCTTTATATATATATTCCATGTGATGCGGTAATAAAAAAATGAATCACATCGCTTTGCGAGGTGATTGTCCATCATACACACAAATGTCATTATCATTTATTCAATGGATAGTAAGTAAGAAATTATATGATATATTTATTTTCCATAATTATTAATATTTAATGAATATAATATATAAATATAAAATTAATCCTTATCACCTTCCATGTAAATTGTAAGTGAAAAATGAATCACATCACTTCGCAAGGCGGTAGTCCGTCGTACACACGAGTGACGTTATCGTATTCCCTACGGAATATAAAGAATGAACTTATATGATATATTATAATTTAAAAATTATAATTATATCATAAATATAATATATAATCATTATATTCATCATTATATCCATCCATGATAAGAAGTGATTGAAAATGATTTACATCGGTTTGTGAGGCGGTAGTCCGTCGTACACATGATCAATGGTTTTGTTTCCCATTTGAGGAAGGAGGGGCTGGTTGTAATTAATTTCATTAACATAAAAACATATGAATATATTTAATACGGTTATTTTATTATATCACCATTTTTATTAATATTTTAAGGAGGTGGAAGAATAAATAAAATAAAACGCTTGGTTAAGGACGTTGCCTCCTCTTCAGACAACTATTTTATATTTTCACCAAAATCCACTACTACAAATAAGGCTTTTAAAAGCGCTAGAAACTGATTTTAACAACGCTAGAAAAGCACTATTAATCACGGAGAAAATAAGGGGGTTCCCTTTTAACAGTACTAAAAAAGTGCATATAAAGGGGGGCCTTTATCTGTGCCAAAAAAAATCATTGATAAAGGTCTCCCTTTATTAGTGATTTTTTGGCATAGATAAATGTCCACCTTTATTAGCACTCAAAATAGTGATGATAAAGACCGATTTTCCTATGATTTTTTGTTTATTTAATAGTACACCCAGCACCTGCACACTTGTACACAAACAACACCAGTACACAAACAAAACCCACACAAAATAACACAAAACAACACATGTACACAAAACAACACTTTCACACCTCCACACCTACACAAAACAACACCTACACACCTCCACACCTGCATAAAACAGCACTTGAACACAAAAAAAGCATAGAATAATGAAACAGAACATACAAGAGTTTCATAAACAATTCTATATACATTTAATTGATATCATGAATACAAAAAAACACACACTTCTATATACATTTCAAACAATGTTTTATATGGTTACAATTAAAATTATCCAACAAATAGTTAAAACATTAATGTTTCATCCTTTTCACATCTATGATCCCCTATCAAAAATTTTCATCCATGGTATTAGTTGTCGAACGAAGCATCTGAACTCAATAAAAAAAATTCCACCTATATAAAAAAATATTATGTTATTAATACAATAATGAAATAAATTAAACATTAATATGAAATAATTAATTAATAAAATGTCAATTTTTAATAAAAAAGACACATTTGGAGTTATACTGGTCACATTGTGTGTCGTATTGAGGTTGGGTTGATTCCTACACATAAAAAATGAGTCATAGATTGTTGTTTTAAAATATTAAAACAATCTGAATGGGTTTTCTTGGTTTTGAGTATGTCACTTATTCTTTGGAGTATGTCAGGACTGGGTACGGATCTTATGTTTGGGTGCTTTCATCCCCATGGATAGGGGACAGACTAAGTTTCTAATAGCATTAAATTTATGTTTTAATTTTCTCTTTTATAGTTGATTTTATTTCCACCTTAGGTGGCACACTTCGGTGTGATATTTAGCTATTATGTGGATTTTGACTCTTGGCCCAGTATGGCAAGGGATGTTTGATTGTGTATCATGATATGAACTTAGGCTCCTGTGATGTATAATTTCTTATGATTTTCATTGGGAACTTGGATTGAGCTAAGAGGGGTTGGACCATTTAAAGTTTCAGCAAAGAAGCTAAATAGTGTTTTCTTACCTAGCCTCTTTTGGTGGAATTCTAATCAGCCAACCCAAACATGTGGTTCCAATGAGATCTATATGTGACTTTATATGCATCTGATATCTAATCCTAACCCTGATAATGGTAGACATAGATAATGATTGGGGGTGAGTTGTTTAAAGTGTCAAAAAAGTATCTAAATAGTTTTTTTCTGTATAGTATCTTCAGTGGAATTATACTCAGAAAACCTGAATTGATACATGAGATTTGATGTCTAGCCTTATCATGGGTAGGAAAGGGTCCATGAGGCCAAATTATATGTGATGTTTGACTCTAATGTGGGTAGTTAGGGGGCATAAGACTAGAAGATACTTGATACCTGACCTTAATATGGGTAGGTAAGTGGCCTTGATATCAGATGTTGTGTGACATAGTGTGGTAAGGGAGTGTAAGGGTGGTGAGATGTGTTACATGTTACAACCTTTTCTATTGGCGATATTTGTATATATACAATGATATAGTTTTTTGACCATCATGATTGGTATTTAGTGGGATTCCACCTGGATGGGATTTAGTGGAGTGTCAGGAGGGTGATGATACGGTGATGCTTAAGTGTTCATGGGATGAGGCCCTTAAGAGTTGGGATGAGGCCCTAAAGGGTTGGGATGATCATGATCTCCAGGTACAAGATTCAGTACAGGAGAGAAAGATGCAGATGGAAAACTTTGGGACATGTATTTATGAGAATCTCATGGTGATCCTGGTTCATTTCATATAGGGCATCGATAGAGGATCCTAGGAAGATGAGCCATATATGGACTACTTGACTCGAGAGTTCCATTCTCAGCACCCATCACTATTTCAGAGTGAGGGTAGACCGCAAACAACAGAAAACTTGATAGATTTGGTACAAACTATCTTTGACATGCTTGAGACACCCCATGTCGAAGGGTGAGGCAGGTGACATACATGCTCATAGGAAAGTCATAATGCTTGTGGGATGTATAGGTATAGGTGAAAAGACACAAGAGACTTCCTCATATGGATTTTGAGTCCATATTCTTTGAGCACTTCATCCAAAGACACTGACAATAGACAAAGCATGTGAGTTCATTAACCTCTAGCAAGGGAATACTTCTGTCATGGACTATGCATAGAATTTCACAAACCTATCATGATTTTCACCTTATATGGTGGGAGATTACATCACTAGGGTGTAGCATTTTTAGGATGGCTTGTGACACAAAATCAGGGTATAGGTCAACATCTTCAAACTAAAATCCTTCTCAGAGGAAGTCAATTAGACACTGATATTGGAGGGAAACTTGACAGATTGGTCTTATTCGATTCGGGTGAAAGTGTCAGGTGAGTCAAGAAATGATGCTTCAGGCAGCATGGAGAGAGGCCATGAGGAGTCTCAGTAGGGAAGTCAGGCTAGATACTCAGGTAGACTTTCGAGGAGTGGGTTTACAGTACTGTTCTTTTAGTGCAGGAATCTAGGGCATGTTCATACCCAATGTGATAAAGTTATGAAGGAGTGTCATGCATGCAACCAAATGAGCCATTTGGAGAGGTTTTGTAGGAATCCTTATCGAACAAGTGGGAGCCAGGGAATAGGGTAAACTTAGGGATCTGTGTTCCGACTGAGAGTAGTAATAGGAGTGGTTAGTTGGGATTTAGCTACACGTGGAGGTATTGTAATAGATAAAAGGACCCAACAGTGGGATTAGTGGCTAGTGGATGGTGGATACTTGTAGGGAGGCCAGAACTCAGGTAGTTGAGAATCAGGCTAGAAGCACACTATCAAGTTGTTAGGGTCAGAGTAGGACAATGATCTAATGATAGTTAGTGGTACGTTGTGGGTGTGACCGCACTTTTCTTTCATTTTGGATTTAGTCTTTTTTGGTGCATGAGGTGAACAAGTATTGTTTTTAGAATAACTAGGCATTGGTTACTAGGTTTCCATCAATTATGATGTGATATGTCTATATATATATGAGGTGATTTGGCATCGAGATTTATGCGGGAATCAAAGAGAGGCATATTTTTATGTGAGGTGTGTATGAATTTGGGAATTGATGTGATGTAGGTTCTATATGAGGTGCGTAGGAACCTATATTTTGATGGGAATGCATATGTATATATGATGTGGGTTTATTTGATCAATTTTTGAGATGCAAGATCTATGGGCATCTGATGAGATGCGGGATTTTATGAGTGTTTTGTATGGAACAAGTATATATGGGCATTTGATGAGATACAAGACTTGATGGGTGTTAAATATGAAATTGGTATTATTTGAGAACCCAATGAGGTGCAAGAATGATGATGCATCGTGTGAAGACTTTTGAGTCCAAGGATAATTGGTGGACCATCGAGACATTTTATTTTTTGGTCAAGAAGTGACAGAGTATGTAACTCCTAAGGTGGGGAGTGCCTTGAGGTGAGTTGACCTATAAATTAATGACTGGGGTAGACTGGGTTGATTTTTATGAGATGAGTATATGTGGTACCATATCTAGGTAAATCTTGATAGCTTTGGGACAAGATATGTTAAGGTGGGGAGACTGAAATGTCTTGGGTTTTTGAGCTGGCTGAGAAATCCTCAACCTGTTTGAATTTTTCATGTTTGGTGAGCAGGCCATCTTTTATTTTTGATATTTGGAACCAAATTCCGAGATCTTGATTAACCCAAGTCCTTGCTTTTTATATGGGTTATAAGGCTCAATAAGTGACTTGGGGTTTTGGGTGCAGTGGGGCATGAGACCTCCATTTCGGGAAAACACTGACAAAGGCACACAGTTTGTAAAAACCATCTAATCTCCCATAAAAAACCATGCGGGGAATCATAGACACTTGAAATAGTTTGGAAAACTGTGTAGGTGGAGGTGAAAAGCTGTGTGAAACCTCTTCAGTTTTTAATAGATGTTATTCACATAGTTTTCTCATATTTTGGAAAATTGTGCACTTAACCATGCGTAGTGTGGTGCTTAGATAGTGGGCACCGTACGGTTGGCACGCGGTTATCCAAACTGTGCATCCAAACCATGTGGCCCATTAAAAAGTGGGAAATTAATTTTTTTCCCATCATTCACTATTTCTTTCTTTCTCCTACCTTTCCTCCCATTTATAATGCACAACAGAGGGAGATCCTCCATCTTCCTTCTCCCTAGTCTTTGAGGGAACTCCATCATCCAGACCTTGATCCTTGATCTGTTAGTGGATACAGATTCATCTCAGTAATACATTCAATTTTCTAGCTTCTCTTTTCTATTTATCTCTCCATATGGAGCGGTAAATTTATGTGATCCCTTTTTCCCTATTTTCATGCCATTCATATAAAACACCATTTTCTTCCAATCCGGATCGATTTTGAGGATGATATCAAATAAGTGAGCACATACTAGTATAAGGTAGGTGGTTCCTAGATTTCTCCTTGATTTTGTGAGTGTTTTGGGGGTGCGTTCATATACACTGTGTGGGTTGTTCGAGAAAGAACCAAATTAATTAAATACATGCATATTAAATTGTTCTAATGATTATATGAGATGCTTATGGGCATTCTCTTTCTCCATTGTGATTGGTTAAGCTAGGTAAGAGGTTTGGACTAACTTGGAAAGTTTAGGTTGAGTGTAAATTTGAATTAAGTCGAATTCTTAAATTGGTAACTTGATTCCATGAGAATGTAATGGGCTTGGGCTTAGGATTGAGGTGGGTGCTGATCGTCTAGATTGAGGCGATGTGGTTCGTAGGGTGGGGATTGGCTCAGATACATGGAGTGACGATGATCACTAGGTTGAGTCGACTTGGTCATTGGGATTTGAGGTGATGGAGTCATCAAGACAAGGTCATGGATCTTGAGACTTGAGATGGTGTTGACCATCATGATTTTAGGGGCATGGTCATAGAGTAATGAGGTGTTAGATGACATGGATTAGGTTTTTTGGTGATTTACACACATCATTTTTTGTTCTATGCATTGTTAGATTCTTGTTCACATAGACAGGACTTAGTCGAGGTGGTTGTGACCACTCATTGTGGGTGGAGTCCCCCATAGACTATGCAGTTAGGTGATAATGTTAACCATTAGTATGTCACTTGTTTTTTTTCTAAAATTAATGTCAATTTTAAATAAAAAGAGACACTTTGATTTATACCAGTCGCATTGTGTGTTTAATTGAAGTGTGGTCAGTTCCTACAGGTCACAAATGACTTATGGATCGTTTCCCTAAAGTATAAAAACAATCAGAATGCATTTGATTAGTTTTTAGTATATCACTTGTTCTTTTTACTAAAAATAATGTCAATTTTAAATAAAAAGAGACACTTTGAGTCATACAGGTTTTATAGTGTGTCTTATTGAGGTGGGGTTGATTCCTACACATTTAAAATGACTTATGGATCATCTCCCTAAAGTATCAAAACAACTGAATGTGTTTTCTCGATTTTGAATAGGTCAATTAATCTGATACCAACTATAATGACCTAAACATTTTATAGATTGATATCACATATGAGTAGATTAATATTCCTTACATAAAAGAAATAAATTAAACATAAATATGAAACAATGAGAACTTGTATGGTATACCTATCCAAAATAGGTCCAATGAGATTTAGGAATGGGGCATGTTTGGTTAAACAGTTTTATTGTTCAATAGTAGGATTTTATTTTCCATATATGATATCTACTTTATATTTATTTATTTATTTCATATCTACTATTTTCCTAGATGTTCAACTTATGAATGGGACATTTCTAGTTTTCAGGAGAAATATCATTTTTAATTTACTCTAATTTAGGGGTAAAATATTCCACACTAATTGTATCTTTTTTTTCAGGGGATCATTGTTATCCTGTAGGGATCATGAATGCCTCTTAAGTTAGTGGAAACTCATGTCAGTTGTTGGTTATGATACCAGCCTAGGCTATATCATTACATTCCCAATTGTAACTAACCCATGTCCATTTAAATATAGGTTTTTTTTGGGGGGGGGGGGGGGTCAGCCACTAATATATTCCCAACTCCACTAGATTTCCTATGGGGGTGGGTCCTGATAATATCATACCTGATAAATATTTTATATATTGGACATTAGAGTAGTCACTGCTAAGGATTTCTTCATTTGTATGGTAGTAATGTTTGTTGAACCTAGTGTGTGAATTAGACATCAGAAACTAATAAGTGATTAAAACTTATGTGATGACTTCATAACCTATGGAAAAATATATTGGAAATATCTTACAAACCTTATTTAATCTTAATAGGTTTGGTTTCATTCATTATATATTTACAAGTGATGTGGTATGTGTAAATTATAAGCTTTGAGGATGAATGATGTGGATATTTTGATGGAAATGATGATGTGGCAGTGTGTTTAAATATTCATTGTATATTTTTCATTAGAATGAGGTTGGTTTAAGTAATTATATTTAGGTCGGTTGTGTTATTCCATCATAAGGTTCAACAAGAAGAGGTGCATCAAGCATCCAAGAATCAAATGGAATTAATCGTAAAGGACCTAAATATAAGGGAGAACAAGACATACATCACAACACAACACATAGGAAATCTGGGAAAACATGCATCACAACACAACACATAGGGTCATGCCACAATGGGTCCCAAATGAGAAAGAACTACGACGCAAAGGAGATGACCACATCGTAATGGTTCTTGGTAAAAACACATATAGAATCCACATGCATGGTCCAAAATGAGATCATATAATATAGATTAAAGGGACTATGATGCATTGTTCACCACTACACCATAACCTCTAAGCCCTCACACACCAAATATCATCCTCCAATTCAGCCTAAAATGGGTGAAAATGAGAATTTAGAAAAACGTAAAAAATAGGGAATATTAGCTTAACCAAGTGGAACATCGTATGACAATGAAATAAAACTAAAATATAAGGAATAAGAGAGGTAAAGTTATCCTAGGCTCTCTAATACAAGTGATGAAATATGAAACATACACCGGGTGAGGGAAAACCACCCAAGAGGAGAGGAGGGGGAGGGTGGCTTAGTGTGGAGGGGTTCTGGACGAGAAAAGGGGGGAAATACCATAAAAGATAAAAGCTTTAGAGGGGATTTTTTTGTAAAACATAACTTTTTAAAGGGGTTCATGGTTTTTCTATATGGTTTTCAAAACCATGTGAAAACTATACACTATTCACTGTCCAGGACACACCATTTCACATGGTTAGTGCACATGGTTTAACAAATAGTGTGTAAACCATGAGAAATGCCTTTAAAATTTATTAATTAATTTTTATGGTTTTCTAAGTCCCTAACATGATTTAAACAAACTGTGTGCCTATTCAAACCAATCTTCGCTATTGTGGTGCATGGTTATCACTAATCATGTGCAAACTATGCTCCCTAGGTTGATACCCCCAAAACTAGAATTTCAACTCCTAAATCTTCTGTGACTTATTTAAGAACCTAGGACACATATCAAGCCTCAAACTATATAAAAAATCCATTAATATGTCCCATATTCTAGGTTCTATATCCAACCCTCATTTTTAAAAATGGTTTGTCCACTAATTGAAAAAAATTCCATCTCCTCCTGAAAATTCAAATGCCAATATGGATGAGGAATTAAAAACTCTCCACCATTATTCTTATCATACTCGATATGTCCTAGTGGTAATACTTTTGAATCACCGCTATCGGTTATCTATTTGGAGTCAAAAAATGCATTCTATTCCTAAACTCACAACATGTTTTTAAATCATAGCACCCAACAAAAGATACAATGCCACATGATCCTAAGCCAAATCTCATAACCATCACTGAGATGATGATATGGTAATTACTTAATATTTCCCATCTTAAGAAAAGATTATGTCAATGTTTATTCAATCACTGAGTCTAAGACACTTCCCACAATAATACTTAACTCATAAAAGCCAATTTCGATCCATGGGGCCTCCCACCTACAAAATTTCTTACCAAAATCCATTTTCATGTTTTTAATGACACTCATAGTGCCACTTATAATGAAACTTACCCAACCACACAAGTGAATTACAGTACAATGTCAATATTCTCCTTCATTCCCAAATTTCTGAACTCCACATATACACCTCCACCATCCAAGTGCAACCTAAACACAAATATTTTCCTTGTAAATCCCCAGATAGCTCTAAAAACTTTCCATCACAAACAATATTAAATAACCAATGAATGTGTCAAATCATTACATATAACATCACATGATAGCATAAGTCGAACATCCTCCAACTGAACTACCTCAAAAGGGTTGGCAGCCACTAACATTTTATCTCACTTTCTAATCTAAATTACTAACTCTGAAGGAATCCAAAAACCTACCAATAATACACATCATACTCTGAACCAAACATCTTATTTCATTTTAAAAATAAAACCCTAGATAACCAAACTAAATAATTCTTGACTTCCACCACAAATATTCCATTAAGAACTAGAGCATGATTCCTTTCTCGTCAGGGGAATCCTATGCTCATCTTAATATATCATGGCCTAATCTGACCCCCGATGTGATTCCACAGTCAAACACTAACCCAATTGAACTATCCATTATGATATCACCTAAGAACCAGCGTGCAACCAATAGAATCGTTCCTAGACCACGTCATCTATCTCCAACTCAAAATATCCTCTCAGACTCTAATCATCACCAAACAAAAACAACCTCTAGGAATCCAAAAGGCATCCAGATTTCATAAAAAACACATACGCACTAGTATCCAGTGATTTCATGGTGACCCAAAGACTAGATATACACACCAACAAACTTTCTAATACAAAAGAGTAAAAATTCATTACATAAGAGACTCATCGGGAGGAATCTGTGCGCTATAGACGAGGTTGTCGGGACAGTCATCAGATGAGGAGGGCGCACTAGAGCAGGTCACGTGGACAAGGGCGCCATGTAAGGAAGAGGAGGAGAAGTAGGTGGAGGAGGAGGAGGAGGAGGTGGAGGCAGAGGCAGAGGAGGATGAGTCGGCGGTCAGAGGAGGAGAAGGAGGAGGAGGAGGCAGCAACAGTGAAGGAGAAAGAGGATAAGGGTTGTAGAAGAGGAGGGGTTGCGGTAGAGGAGGAGTAGGATAAGGTAGTGGCAGTAGAGGGGGAGGAGGATGGTCGTTAAAGAGGAGGAGAAGTCAGTGATGGCGGTGGTGGTGGGGGAGGAGGAGGAGGGGTCAAGGCAGAGGAGGGGTCGATGGCGCAGGGTTCATATTCTGTGAAGGCTTAAACAAGTGTGAGGGAGGAGGATCTTATTAGGGTTCTTTTATAAAAACTACTAGAACCTTTATCAGCACTAGCTAAAAGCGTTGATAAAGGTATGTTTTATCAGTACTAAAATAAAAAGTGACGATAAAACATACCTTTATCAGTGTTTTATTAGCGCAAATAAGGATATGCCTTTTCCAGTACTAAAAAAGCACTGATAAAATACCTATTTATCAGCACTATAATTTTAGCGTTGATAAATATGTATTTTATGCGCACTTTTTTAGCGCTGATAAAGGTATAATTTTAATAATTTATTTATATTCATATATATTTATTTAAAATGATATATCGGATAAATATATATATTTATTTATTAATAATTATAACTATAAATAGTATATATTTATCAATATTTGTATATAATTGTTAATATATATATTTAAAAAATTATAATTATAAATGTATTTGAAAAGTATTTATATATATCATCAAAAATATAATAAAATATATTTATTATTTAAATATATTTAATGTAATTTTATAAGTACATTATTTAAAACATATATAGTTCATATGGGTAACATTATGAATTAATCAATATACCACATCAATGGACAATGAGATGTAATGTATAAATGAACATTCATGCATAAGATACATAACATATACACATGATCAATATATTTGTTGACTAAATTCATTGGAAAACACATATATATTCGATAATTTTAATTATAAATATATATTAAAAAGTATTATATATTTATAAATGAAATAAATATATTAAATATATTAAATATAACAAATATAATAAATACAATGAATTAATCCAATTAATCTAATAAATATAATAAATCTATAAAAAATATAATAAATCTAATAAATATATTTATTGTTTAATTTAATTTATTATAATATTATAATTATTTAATTATATATATATATATATTTATAATCATAGAAATACTTTTTTCAATTAAAACATTATATATATATTTTTTGAATTATTAAAAAATATATATTAATTATAAACATTTGTTTTTTATTTAATGTATAGAAATAAACATTATTTTTGAATATAAACATAATAAGTTTATATAAATTAATAATAAAAACTTTTATCAGCGCTAATAATAGTTCTGATAAATGTACCCTTTATGAGTGCTAAGAAAAACATTGATAAAGAGTACACCTTTATCATCACTTGTTTTTGTACTGATAAAGGAAATATTTATCAGTGCTTTTAGTTAGCACTGATAAAGTCCCACCCCTTTATTAGTGCTTTCTGCTTAATGCTGATAAAAGGTAGGGCTTCCCTTGACCTGTTTTGTGGTAGTGAACCTTCCTAGGTTGGATTTATAATAAAAAGGATTCTAGAATGAGGTGAGGGAAGTAAGAAATTTATTTGGGTTGGTTGTTTCTGAACCAATTGTTTTTATAAGTGTGAATAGGAGAGGATATGGGGTGGCCTTTTATAAGTGGGGGAGAGGACATACTTGTAATTTTTGAAAAGAAAGAATTACACCCACATTTTTCTCATGCCAAATGGCTAAAAAATGGACCATTTACAATAATTATAATATATCAGGTCTAAATATGATCATAAAATAGTAATTATACAATTTTTGGGTCATTTTTAACCATCATATTTTTATTTTAACCCCTAGTAAACTCATTTTTACCTTAACAATGGTAAATAAGTTTTATTGTTTTCACAATTAATTATGAAAAAAAATTAAATTTACCAAATTATATAATATAAATGATGATTATTTAAAATATTTAATCCATTTTTTCAAATTCAAATCACATAATTAGTATAATTTAATTTAAAATGAAACCCTCAGACGTGTCGAAAAAAATAGTTTTCTGAAAGAAAAACTTTCAAAATTTAAAAAGTTTTTATATAAAAAATCAATATAAAATTGAATAAAGTGAAATAATTTGGATTAATAAATATATAATTGAAAAAATTATAATTTTAAAACCATATTAAAGTAAATTGGTCTTTTAAATTAATTAAACTAAAAGGTAGTTTTTAATAAAAATTAGTATTTTCCACTATTCATAAAAAAGTGAGACTTTTTTGAAAAAATCCCAAAAATTAACCCTAATATAATTTTGATATGATGGTTTAAAAATGAATTTAATTTTTTAAAATAAATTTACTAAAAGTATTAAAATTTATTTTTAAATTATTTTTGAAAATCGTGACTAAACCACCTTTTAAAAAATATCGTTTTTCAGAAAACATTTCTTTTTTATTTCAAATAGTTATAATTTTATTTATAATTAGTATATAACCATTGAATTTATTTTATATATATGTAAAACATATAATTTTCATAATTTATTTACTCCTACTCATACCCTCCAACTTAAAATCTTAGTTATAAGGGTCATGTTCAAATAATAATATTTTAAATAGATTACCACATTTTGTTTAAACTAAGTGTTGTGTGTATCAAAAACTATAAATGATATTTAATTTATTAAAAAATAAATATATCATAAATTTCTGGGATGTTACATTCTCTTCTAATCTTGGTGTTTCATGTCATAAATTTTATCGAACATGATGTTCCTCTTTTAAAATATTGAGGTGTTACATAAAGAGTGGCATCAACTGAAAGACAAGGGCTAAGAAAAAAATTTAAGTAGAAAGAACCATTTAATCCTCCTTTGATAGAATATTTATAATCATATGTACCCCAAAAATCCATATACTAAGGCTCTCCACTTCTAGGATAAATGGGTGGTGGGGAACATCCTTAAGAATTTTTAAACTTCCCTTTAGACTTCCATTTATATCCCATATATTGGGAATCAAAAATA
The DNA here is from genome assembly GCA_963277665.1 of Viscum album. NCBI lineage: Eukaryota > Viridiplantae > Streptophyta > Magnoliopsida > Santalales > Viscaceae > Viscum > Viscum album. The sequence goes on along the minus strand of OY728146.1, from coordinate 179,877,132 downwards.
TTATACTAATATCAATATATAAAATAATTCTACTAAATTCCTTTTTTACATCAATTAGTATATATTTTGATACATGAAGTTGAAAACAAATCTACCTTAACTAATTGGGTATGATAAATGATTGATCTTGGTGATAAAGAAGTGGCAGTTAACTAGGTATCTAGAGATGAACAAGATGAATACATTGACATTAAAAATTTATGGAAATAAATTTAGAGGTGTTCGTTTCTGTAAATTTAACTATAATTAAAATATATGTATTTTATTCCTTTTGTAAAGGATGGACATTTTGGGGACACTATTATTCTCCACTTAGTACACAATGTTACAAAATCTAATTAGGGTAGAGGTAGGGTTTAATACACTAGTAGTAGAGGGGAATACATTACCAGAGGTTATGGAATAAATGGGAGATGCTATATTGGATCCAATGAGTTATTTTACTATTTCAACTTAAATTAACTTTAAGATATAACTAAATATATTACTATGGTGGCTAATATTTTTAGAGTGAGATGATAAATTGTCCATGCATACTCACATGGATGGGTAAGGATCGTGCTTGAGCTTAATCCCTTATAATCCATGTAGTAGTATATAATTATATCTTATCTATTTATGATTGTAGTGTCCAAATTCTTTAAAAGGGTTCCCTTTCTCCCAATGTAGAGAGTGATGTAGAGTTTGAAAACATTGAAATTGCCTTAAATACTGGAATGGGGACCCCAACTATTGAAGAGTAAATTCCATTATAGAAAGTGGAATCCAATACTATTTATAATAAAGCATTGGTACCTTGGTTTAATATCATTTTTATCAAGGAATAATAATAAATGGTCAAGGAGGAATCTCCTAAGGGTCAGGTGGAATCTATGATAGAGAGGTAGGAAACATCACAAGGTACTACACCTGATGTGACCATCAACTAAAAAGATAAATTTCTTGGTAAATCATTTAATGTAGTGATGAATTTCTTGGAAACTATTCATTTTTAATCCATGATAGGTTACACAGAGCATGAAAAGATAGCATAAATAGTAGAACATATCATAGTGATAAGAACAGAAGATTAGAATTTACCTATAATAGAGGACTTATAAGGTTTTTACACTAAATTTGAAGTAAATGAGTCTTCTCTAAGTGAATTTTCCCAGTTTATATTTTCACATTATATGTTTTTATCTAGATACTAAACATATCTAGAATTTTCTATAAAAAATATTGGCATGATCATCAATGACTGAGAGGTTGTGACTTCTTCACCTTTTCAACTGAAACTTCCTACTGCACCATGCATAAATCTCAAATAAATATTTCTAAATTCATCAAGGTTGGTATCCAAGGATCGAGATAGGGTGTTACCTTTGTAATATATTCCCAATAATCTATCAAATAAAATAATAATAGGAGATGAGTTCAATGCTTTAGTTGGAGATGATGAGTATATGTGAAACTTTTAAATATTTTTTATACTTTTTTACTTGATATATATCTTTATCATTGGTTGAAAAAACATTACCATGGATATATAACCAATATCAGGCTACTAAAATTAAAACTTATTCAGATTATATGGTCAAAAATAAACCCTCTCCATGTGATCTAGTTCAAGATTATATCAATGTACCTAAATTATATTCTGATTCTAATTTTGAGGTTACCAAACTCTAATAGAGAATTCACTAATGAGTATGGTAGAGCATTTTTAATTTGATTATTTAAAATATTTTGAGTGAATGGGGTGGGTAGTTACATTATCTTAATTAGTTATTGACAACTTTTTTATTTAGTGGTTTCATTACCGGTTGATCCATGTCTACGTGAAATATTTGATCACTGAATGAGAAAGAGTTTAAAAATATCATTGTAACTTATGAGAGTGGAATCTAATCCTTATTTGGTGGATATTTTTTACTTAGTTGTTAAATATAACTCTCAACATACATGAAATATTACTAAATATAAAATTATATCCTATAAATATATGGACCTTACAAGTTGAATCCACCAACAATTACTCAAAGTTGAGGAATAAGTGAAGGGATATCTGAGAATTTTTAAAAAATACCTAAAAGAAGAGGATATTGACTTGGAAATGAAAAAATAACTACATATCAATGTGTAAAATAAAATTAAAAGGTTTACTATAATTCAAAATTCATTGAAAACATAGATCAATCAATAAATTAAGCCCAAGCATTTATTGAACATTGTTTTTTTTAATTTTCATGTCAACCTTAGTTTTTATTTCTTTATTTTTAATTATTAAGTAAAGGATCTAAATTTTGAATGTTCATCCCTCTTTAATTAATTAGTAAAATGGTATTTTCATGGTAATAGTTTATTTGTCTATTTATATAGCTTTTTCTTATGATATTTTAATTGGAATGATGCATTGACCACTTGATTTCATTGTATCAAAAAAAGTTCTTTCCATCTCTCTATACATAAATCAACTCTTGATAACTTACAAAAAATAAAAAATATTAATATAAAATTAATTAAATTCACTCATATGTGAAAGGGAAATAGATTTTATAAATCATGAAAAAATATTGATTCAAGGATGAAGAGGTTAGATTGATCGATTATATTTATAGACATGTGCTATTTGATGGGTGTGGGATAGATGTATATATAGACCATGTTTTGTCACTATGAATCTAGGTAAACCTATTAAATAAAAAATGAAATAGAATTTATTTTCTCTTAAATGTGTTCTCTTAGATGGGTATAGGTGGGATATATATGTAACACATGTTCGTCACATTGATCCAAAGTTAGTATATTTAGGTATAAAAATATTAGATACTCAATACAAGTATTACCATTAAGTAGTTTGATGTGAATTAAATAATTTTCAATAATGGTTCAAGTACCCTTAAATTACACCAATATGTTTCATGTACAAGATACCTAAACTAATTTATTTAGTTCATAAAAAGGTGCTATTATTTTTACATAGATATTCTAAACCTATAAATAATATCTTTGAATTTTTTATAGTGACAAGTTTTGATCCCTGTAATATTTTTATCAATTTTCCATTAGAACTATAATTTTACTAATTCATGGAATGGTTGGTGTTTGCATACAGAGACCCATATTTTTATTAGGTATCAATATGTAGTTTTTCAACTTAAAAAGCTTTATTCTTATATTTATTGTAGTGTAAGGTATTTTAGGTTGGAACAAAATAAAATTTATAAAGTTTAAGGTCATATTGATTTCATAAATAGTAAATTAAGTTTATGGTCATACAACTTTGAACAAAGGTGTATAAAGTTTAAGGTCATGAAAATTTGACCAAAATGGTGTCTCCTAGTTTAAGGTCATAGAGCTTGGACCAAAATGGGGTTTCTTTCCTAGTATAATCATAACTAACTTGACATGAATTAGTGATCAAATTATAGTGAAAGAAACCAATATGTAATATGATGGGAGAATAACCCAGTGAGAAACATTTGTTTTTAAATTACTCTAAATTTTTCTTAGATTTTTAGACCTAGTGAGTATGGATCAAGCTTTCCTAGGGACATATATTTGTCTTGTGAATTTTGTGTCATTTTATTTTGTTCTATAGTAGTTACCTAAGTCATGAAAGGATAAGGATTAGTGAGTAGAGACTTTAATTTATCTTAGTTAAACCATTATAGGTTTTTAACCTGATAATATTTAGGCCTTTTTCTCTTATAGGTTAAAGTATTTCAAGTTTTATTAAGATCAGATGTCTGAATTTTAAGGTAACACAAATTTCAAAAAACGTGGCTGAAGTTTATGGTCATATAAATTTGACTAGAAGCCAGGTATCCTTATTAACTAAAAGGTAAAAAATTATCCCAATGTGAATGATGATCCCAATGTTCATATAGTAAGGATATAGGGGAAAACATTCATGTAGTTTAGAGTTACACTACTTGAACTATATTGGGTTTTTGAATATTTAGGTTGTATAAATTTGAAAAACATATGGATTCTAGTTTAAGGCTATAGATCTTAGACAAAAATGTGGGGTTTTTCACATAAAATGATCATGATATACCTGTATTGAATATAGAATCAATCTTCAATATAAGTAACCATGGTTTTGTTTCCAAGATAATAATGCTTAAATTTTACGGTCACAAAACTTTGACCAAAGGGTGGTCACCTATCTGGCTAAGGTGAAATTGACCTGATGTAAATTCAATATTGATGAAAGATACCTTAGTTTTGATTGAGGGGAAACCTATTTATATTTTAAATTAATACAACCTAGAAAAATGTGTCACATAGTTTATTCTCATGTCACATTGAGAAAAAATGTGGAAGGGATTGTTTACCTAATGCACACAATTACCTTAATATAAGTTAGTAAGGGTATATATGATCAAAGAGAATCAATCCTAAGTATGTGTAGTATATTGAATTATTTTGGAAATTCACAAACCTAATGGAAGAATACGAATTAGTAATATCATAAATTCATTAAATATAGTAATATAGGATGATTTAAACCATAAATTAATATGTTATAATTGGATATGGTAGAATGATAATGGGTATTCTGGGATAACTGCTAACCATAGAAAAATGATTTACATGTTACCATACCATTAAAAAGATATACCAATGATGATTTTAGCCATTTTTGAATAATGGGTTCAACTATAGTTCTGTTAAAGGAGTATGGTATTAGTGAATATTTTCCTTAGGATAAATATATGCCCTTGGATGTGTATAGGAAGGTTATATATGTGGTTCATGTGCCTTCACTATTCCAAATAGAGTCTATTTAAATCATATGTACTCATTTCCAATAGCTATGAAAGGTTTATAGTAATTAAAATATCCAAGATATGAATAATGTAATATTATAAGAAAAATTTCAAAGGTATTTATATTGTTTTAAATTTAAAAAGAACATATAATATTAACACAAAGTGTTAACAAATAGGTTGGATTGGATAAATTTGCGATCATCCCTTGAGTAAGTGATTTAGGAATTTTTTTTCATATCCTATGGGAATATAAATCAATCCAAATGTAGTTTTGTAACTAGTAAAGACACATACTAGTGTATAACAGGTGTAAGAGGCCTATTGTGAACTAGTGTGGTCAAGTATTAATGTGTCTTGAATGATGGGAGGAAGTGGAATGTGGTAGAACCATGTTAATGGGCCCAGGATATGATATCTATGAGTCACTACATGACATACTAGTATTGGTCCAATACTAAATACCTAACATGAATTAGAAGGATCATAAACTAGGGTGTTTTGAATGAGGGATGATATAAAAGCTAAATTTATGGTTATGTCCAAGATAGAAGATCCATGAATCACTATGTATCCTACAGTAAAAAATAACCAATCCATAATTAGTTTTAAAATGTACTATAACATGATAATATTTATGTTAATTCATAAGAAATGAAGAATTTAGAGTGTGATTTGGGGTGATCCTTGTTGTAAAGATTGATGTGAGCCTCTAAATCTCCACCCCTTGACCTAAGAGGTGTATATTATTAATCCCTTGATCTTGGTGGTTACTAAGAAACCCATACCTCAAAATTTTGGTTTTTTTATCACCCTCTTGAGCATAACCAGTAGCCAAGGAACCTATCCCACACTTTTGAAAAGTGTGAACCATTGGTGAATGGAGGCTATGAAAATAGAGGTTTTATTTAGGAAAACTCATTAAAATATTCTCACAAATCTCTTTGGATGGATGAAGTGAAATAAAGAATGATATATTTGAGAATATAGTTAAGATCCTTGAGAGATTTATAACTTTTAAAGGCTCTTTGAGAGGTTAGATAATTCCAGCACTTTGAAATTGATTTGTATCAAGAGTGTTGTTGGAAAGCCGACTTAATATTCTAAGAGGATCGAGGGGTCATTTTATAAGATCCAAAAGGCACAGGAAGGTTATGGAATTTACTAGGTTTCATGAATTCATGAAATTATTCAATTATGGTATTTTTACCATAATAAATATATCCTCACTGGAGTTGTCTCAATGCCACTAGATAACTAGTGGCCATCACCAGTTAACCGGTGCCCTACCTAGAGCAGGGGAATCTAAAAAATAACCACCTGCTAGTCGGTACTATCCAAGGGATATATGGTAGCCTTAAAATATAATCAAGCTTCACTAGATGATCCATTGGATGTCTAGTGGGACTTATAGATATTTTCTACTACTAACACCATGGAATCGGTTGGTTGGTGTGTTGTATCGACTAGTTAGTGTCGTGTGCACTAGCACAACTTCAAGAGTAGACACCTTCAATTCACTTAAAAGCCTTCTTTAGATATTCTAAGTTGTTTTCAAGGAATTGATAGATGAATATAGATATTTTCAAGCCTTTATAAAGGCTTCAAAGAATATTTAAGATTACATTGAATTCTATTAATTTATATTCAATTTAAACGTTGAAATTTACTTAAATTGAGAATGTTAGAAACATAGGTGATTTTTTATGATCATTACGACACTATGATAAATAGTGGTACAAAAATATATACTTTTTATGATTATAAACACTTAATATAAAAAATATAAATTAATCGTAAAGAAAGAGAAAACAAGGTAGCTAAGTAATTAAATATTTTAACATGATATTCATTAAGCTCAATAAGTTAATAAAGAAAGATATTAATAATAATAAAGAATAATTTTAAAATCTTACCATTTTTAAAACAATTACAAACTATATAAGCTAAAAAAATATTTTAATAAATTAAAAACTATTCCCCCTTTTGAGAATACATTTTTAGAAAATTTCCCCCCTTTAATAAAAATTAAACTTCCCATACTTTTTAAGAAATTTCTCCCCCTTTGTGATTATAAATGAGATAAAAACATTAAAAAGAGAAAAATAAGAAGAGGAAAGAGAAACATATAAAATATTTTGAAAAAAAATAATAAATGTAAATTTTGAAAAATAAAAAATGGATATAAAAAATAGTTTAACAAAAAAGTATTTTGAAAAGAGAGCTCTTAACTTCCAAACTCCCCAAATAATAAGATAATTAGAGAGAGAGGGATAAAATTAAAAAGAATAATAGAAAATGGAGTATTAATATAAGAAAATAAGGTTTCAAGAAAATAATAATAAACAAAGAAAAATATAAGAAAAATGAAAAATAAGAAAAATGATAGAAGGAAAATAAAATAGATACATACCTTTTCCATGATATCACTTTTCTTAAGGGAAATATTTTACCTTCAATGATTGATTTATTCGTTGAAAAGTTATTGATGAGGTAATGTATTATTAATTTGAAGACATGCTTTAATAACATCCCAAGTTTTCTAATTTTTCAAAGATAGATTAAGAGAAGAGTTAGAGAGAAAAGTATATAAAATGTTTTTACTCATTATTAATATTCATTAAGAGAGATAAATACAAATATTTTTGTTTAAAAATAAGTATAAACATAAATAATTTTTTGATTTTTGAAAATGAATTCTGAAAATAAAAAAAAAGTATTAAAGATAATTTTTTATTTAAAAAATTAGTAAAATAAAAAAGTACTTATTTTGGAAAATATGATTTTGAAATATGAAAATAAGATATTTTTTAAAAATAATTAATTTGAAAACAAAATATCTCTCTTAAGAAAATTATTAGAATAAAAAATGATAACATAGGTGAGATAAAGGGATCATATCCATGATACAATAAAAAGAATAAAACAAGAAATTCAAGAAAAAAAAGATACTCAAGAGAGTTATAGATTAAATGAATAAAGTCACAAGAAAACCATTCATAATTTACCTTTAATGGATTTGAAATTATCATGGGATGAATTTTTAGTGAAAATATCAGTGAGTTGACATTCCATTGAGATAAAATCCAATAATATATCACCTTTCTTGATTTGATATCTTAAGAAATGGTGTCAAATATCAATGTGTTTTGTGAGAGAGTGTTGAATAGGAATTTTAGAGATATTGATAGAACTGTATTATCACACTTAATATGGATATAGTTAAATTTAATCCTAAATTCCCAGTGGCTATGTATTCTACTTCATCTATAGAAATAACAACTGATTTATTATTCTTACTACTATATGAGATGAGTAATTTCCCTAATAGATAAAAATTTACAATAGTACCTTTTTTACCTAGTTTGAATCCTATAAATTTAGTATTAAAAAAGAATTTAATTCAAAATAGGTTACTTTAAAATAAAACAAAACAATATTTTTCTATCTATTTAGATAATGAAAAATAATTTTGATGGATTTTAAATGAGATTATTTTAAATTTTATTGAAAATAATCATAGATACAAACATTGAACATGATGTCAGGTTGGATCATAGTAAGGTAAAGTATACTGCTGATCATACCTCTATAAATATTATTTTCAAAAGGTTTATTGGCTTCATCCAATGTAAGCATACAAATTATACCCATGGGATTATTATTTCATTAGAAATATCTGTTTCAAATCATTTTAAGAGTTCATTGGTTTATTTTCCTTGGTTTAAAAATATATCATCATTTCTATTAGAAATTTGAAAGTTGAGAAAGAATTTTAGTTTTCCCATAACTCATATTAAATTCATTTTTCATTAAATAATAAAATTTAAAACAAATATTTTCATTGGTAGAGACAAAAATCGCATCATCAACATATATTTTAATGAGTAAAATATCATTTGAGATGTGTTTTAAAAATAGGGTTAAAATGGATTTTTCCATTTTAAAATAATTTGAAAGAATATAATTTGAATGATGGGCATACCAAACCTAAGGGTCTTGTTTTAAACTATAAATATATTTGGTAATTTTAAAAATAGAATTTGGAAAATGATGATTTTTATAACCAATTGTCCTTTCCACAAAAAAAAATTATAAATAAAACCATTTAGAAAAGTGCATTTGATATCCATTTGAAAGAGCTTCAAATTTAGATTATAGGTGAATTCGAACAAGATTATAATAGATTATAAACTAATTGAGGGTGTAAAGGTTTCACCATAGTGGATTCCTTCCTATTGGTTGTAACATTTGGAAACTAAATGAGATTTTTTTATAGTGATATTTCCATATTCATCTAGTTTATTTCTAAAAACTCATTTAGAGACAATAACTGAATGATCACTAGGTGTTTCCATGATTTTCCACACATCATTTCAAATAAATTTATTTAGTTACTCTTACATGGAAAGAACCCAAATTTCATTATTAATGAGATCATTAAGTTTTTGGTGTTTAAGGTGAGAGAAAAATTCTAGGTGTTCAACCTCATTTAAGACTGATCTATAAGTATGAGTTCTTGTGTCATGACCTAACCCACCAGGACCCATCCTAGGCTAGTAGTTGGTCAAGTGTGACACCCCAATCCCACCTACAATAGGTCGAGGGTTGATTAAAAGTTTTGACTAAGAAAAATACTAAAATTGGATTACTTAGCCTAATGTACTTGTACACATACATACATCCATATCCTTGCAACAGTGCAGAGATATAGTAAAATACTAAACCATCTAGTGTAAACAATACATGTAGAAAACTCTTGGAAATACATAAAATTACATCACTAATATGAAAGATATAAATAGGAAAATACACTACCAATCAGAAAATGTGTTAACAACCTGAATACTACTGAAAACAGGAATGTTAAAGAGATCCATGCTCAAAATATCCAAGGCTAATCACTGAACATGGTCAGTACCTCCAAATACCACTATGTTCCATTAAAACTAGGTCCACTAATTTCACCATAAATCTATATGTCATCTGCATAAGACACAACATGTGAATACATATCCCATATAGGGGTGAGTATATATATACCTAATAGGACACCCTGAAAACCAAGAGGGAATTAATAGAAATAAAAATAGTCACTCACATAAGTCAAGAGGGTAAAGAAAACCTGACATCATATATGCTCAGAAGAAACCCAAGTGAAGAGATAAAGGGAACCTCCATCTCCAAAGTTAGCTAAGAATGATGATTCAAATTGTAGGTCTCAAAGGTCTGAACAACCTCACCAGAATTAGTTTGGAGGTCCTGCACCTCACCTTTGTGCTCTAAGGTTGAGGGAGAAACTATATCTAGTGGAGTACTCACTCCCCTCTGGAGATCGAATATGGGGTAGTACCACTCCATTGATTTAGGAATAATGCTCTCTATAGTATGGGGTAGTATCGACTCTACCTATATAAAGAGTATGGGAGATCCTTTCCCTAGTGATAGAGTAGAGTACCGACCTCGACACTTCTCTAATGAAAAACTCGATCACTACCATTAATCAATCATCACTGAGACAATTTTACCACTCATAAAACACCATACCATATTTATGGTTCCCAAAAAATGGCTACCAATAAATCCTATATGGAAAACCACTCGATAAAAGCTACTCATGGGCCCAAATTTGAGTCTCAAAGAAGGTGAAGCATAAGGTAAATGTTTCTGTGAAAAGTACACAACATGTACATATGTTCACATGATGTTTCTTGGATAGACAAGTATGTATATACCATCTGGTCTATTCCTATATACTCTATCCCATGCCCATGTACTCCAAGGGTATATTCTAGATCACTAGCATCAATTCATAGGGTTTTTTGATAGAATAAATAGTTTGTGATATTTAATTCTATGTGAAACCTTCGATTCCATAGCAAGAGGACCACATAGTGTTTGTTCCTCCAAACTACATGTTGTATACTTTAAAAATTTCCATAACCAGAGTATTTATTCATGAAAACACTAGATCTAACTTTTTTGCCTCCATCCTCACTATTTTACCACATTAAATACGTTCAAACCTAATGTAAAATCTTTTTATCATCAATTCCTAGCCTCTATTGGATGGAAATCAAAATTCCAGTTACCCATGGGGTGGTCGTCGCACATCCTGTAATCGTATGGGTCCTAATCCATGAATCCTTCATCCATAACCCACAATCCACCTCAATCTATTTTCAAAACACAAATATATATTTCATTATCACACTATTCATGAATCTGTGGGTTTTTTCACACTCTAATCCAACCTTGAAATGTTGAATTGAAACTCCATGGGCCAATGATGACGAATGTGCATAACAGTGGAGAGAAAATCACAAGAACGGGGTGAAACCATCATTAGTAAGTCGGTTAAAAATTACCCCAAAATAGTCATAGACTCCCAATCTATATGGAATCCTCATCACAAAAAATCTATTGATATACCATCCCAATTCCATTATGGGGTGTCAATATATTGAGTCAAACCTGCTAGAACCTGATGTTTAGCCTTACCGACTAACATATGAGACACCATGAGACAAACTTGCAATGATATTCCTTATTATAGCCCACAAAACCATTTATGGAGGTATTTGTAAATATTTTTCAGACCTGAATTTATAACCAAGGGAGAAGTATGAAACTCCCTCAATACCTCCTCACACAACATGGCCATAAATACTGCTAATTCTTGGAAAAGGATGACGTGCTCCCCTCCTTCAAAAAATTCATCTCGTGATCTACTAAAGATATCTGGTCACATAAAACCTCATATTAAATATATCTAAACTGAGATTCTCTCACATGTTGAAGAAGTGGTGGAGTTTATACCATCGAATAAAGATAAGTTTCACATTTATCCTCTATTAGTGTCAACTGCATCGGCAAACTGCTCTGATTACTCCTCCACCAAGTGAGAATGGGATTTACTATTAAGGGAATATTCCACCATGTTTTCATTCCTTAGAGTGTATACTATCTCAAAGTTGTATTCCCCTGGTAACTCCAACCAATACCTATGTCTCAAGTTAAAATCTCTCTAGGTGAAGATGTACTTGAGACTTTAGTATTCTAATTAAACAACGAATTTTTTTCCAGAATATAATGCCTCTGCATATTCAAATAAAATACTACCACTAACAACTATAAGTCATGGGTCACATAATTCTTCTCATGGGGTATCAAATTCCTTGACTCATAAGAGATCACTAACTACCTCTACATTAATAAGAATCTAATCTCATCTTCATAGAAATTACAAAACACCACATACTCAACGCCCTCCTCTAGTAGTCTCCACACATGAGCACTGTTAAACCTCTACATCAGCACCACAAAGACTCTCTAACACTACTCAATATAGGTAAACGACTACTCTTTCTCCATCAAGGTAGTTAAAGAGAATGAAATCCTAGAAAATTCTACCACAAACCTTTGATAATACCTTTCCAAACCTATAAAAATCATCATATCTAACATGATCTTGGGTGGTTCCCAATAAATAACTGTATAAATATTTATAGGATCCATATCTAAACCATACTCAAAGATGAAATTCCCCAAAAATTGAACCTATTAGATCCAAAAATAACACTTCAAGATCTTACTATATAACTGGTTCTCCGAGAGTAAGTCTAGGACCATACTCAAATACTCCACATACTCCTCCTCATATAAAGAGTAAATGATAATTTAGTCGATAAATACAACTATGAATCGTCCCAAGTATGTATGGAAGATCTTGTTCATAAGTTCCATGAACACAGTGGGGGTATTAGTCACATTGAAAGGCATCACCAAAAACTCATAATGTCTATAGTGACATAATAATGTTTTCTTCATAATATCATCATTATGAATACTCAACTGATGGCAATAAAACATGAGATCGATCATTGAAAACTAACTCACACCTTTAAACTTGTTGAAAAGGTCATCAGTCCTAGAAAAGGGTCACTTGTTCATGATCATCACCTAGTTTAGGTGATGATAGTCAATAAAAAACCTCAAACTCTCTTCCATATTTTTCATGAAAAAAAATTAGAGGTTCCCAGGGGACACACTAGGTCTGATAAAACCTTTCTCTCAAAGGCCTTTCAACTGCACCCTCATCCCATGGATCTTTGTGGGGGGCATAAGATATATTACAGAAGATATCAGTATAGTTTTGGGGTAAAATTTTATGTAGAAATCAATATCCCAATATAGAGGTAGCCTTAGAGCATCTTCAAAAAATAATTTTATATCATCCTACATGACCACTAGAAGCTAGATGCCTAAATAGACCTCTACACCAAGGGCTAAAATTTCCCCAATAAATGAGTGATAGGTTTTAGATTCTTCCTTAAGATCCACACTCACTTATCTATAAGATCCATATCACCAAAAAAGGATAATCTAATCTCATTAGTACATAGGAATCTAACTCTCGTATGGGAAAATTCTACCTAGGAATGCACTGTAGACAATGAGTTCATACCTAGAATGAGGTCATAAGGTTTAATCGCAATGACAAAGAGGTCCCATGAGAACCTTTCTTCAAAAAATTATAACTCATAATTTTATAAGATGTTTGATTTAGAATAATAACTCACTAAAGGTACATCTATTCATATATGGTGGGACAAAGACTCCACTGGAAGCTCTAACTCTTGCACAACAGATATAAATATGAAGTAATAACTTGAGCATGTGTTTATAAGTATTGGATCTAAAGTAAAGAATACACAAATTATACCTCAAATAATCTCATGAGTAGCTCAATCATATCCCTCCATAGTGTGAAAATACATGCAACCTCGGCCACCATTCCTCTAAGCCTGGAGTGGCCCACCATGTGGTGGTGGTGGAATTAGCTTATAGCATCATCTTACACTAGAAAATCATCCCTCTATAGCTTCACCTACTCCTCTAATAGCACTACCTCCCTGGGGTCCTCCCTAATCATGCCTAAGAGATCCCTGATCAGAACACTACCTCTATTATGGAGGTCCATCCACTGACTGCCCACCATCCATATCATGATAGGTTAGAAAATCACAATCCATGTGACCCCACCCATTATAATCATAGCATTTTCCCACTCCCGGATGATAGGATCCTCTACACAAAACCTACAATGCAGATCCATGTGTATAAGACTGTTCATGAGTATGCCTCATGTACCAAGACTTGAATTACTTATGTCTGTTAGCCACTATAGACGGCTTATCCCCATGATGTCTATTATCATTTCATGTTTCCCTAAATCCCTTTGCTAGGAAGCTCTCTTTAACTAAAGATCGCTCCAGCACTCCAATATAAGTGGTAAATCATAAGGATATTGTGCTAGAATGAATTTCTCTATGAATTCCCTTATCAAACTTATATGCTCTGAATTATCCATCTTGCACCATATTTATAGAGTAACATATGAGGTCAGTAATCCTCATGATGTACTCAACCACTGATATATCACCCTATTGTAGTTAGAAAAGCTCTTGGATCTACACAGAGTGAAAGATCGAAGGGTAATACTCACCGTGGAACAAATTCTAAAATTATAAACATGAGATCGTATCCTCATCCTAAGATTTAGTGATCAAACTCCATTATCACCCTACTTATCTATAAATAATACCAGTCACAAGTGCAACCATCTTATCAGCCAGAGTCCAATCAAGATAGAAAACTTGGACCACCACCCCAATCCAATCCTATACTACCTAAGGGTATAGATCTCCATGAAACCTGAGTTGTCACTATTACAAGAACTCATCCATCATACTAAGCCTATGTACATCATCATCTTGACCTACTAGATATTTCATCTCGCCAACACATATTTTATCCTTTTCCTAGACCATAGGACAAAACATCTAATGAGTAGGTCCCTAAACTGAGGCTTAATCACTCAAATAATTGTATTCTTGATTCTGTATCAGTATCATAGATTGTTTTAATCATGGATACATCTTTAAAGTTAACAAGAAATATTGTGGTTATATGGGAATATATAGAGATATGACTTAATAAGTATATGAAATTCATAAGACCCAATATTATATGATTCATGTACCATTGGTTTCCCTAAAAAATATGTCTTGGTATGCCAAGTCAAAAGGTAGGTAGTCAGAGTATTGGTGTATAGATACATCATTCGTTGCACCAAACCTAGGTTCTCTGGAATGAGAGCCAAACTCGAGACACTATGACATTATTTCCCTAAATTCCCAAACCAATCCTCACAAAAATTTCAAACTCTAAACATCAACCTGAGGAAAAAAACCCTTTAATACCACTCTGACATGACCCAACCCATAGGGGCCCTGCCTAGGCTAGTAGTAATCTGAGTGTGACACCCCAAGCCCATTTTTAATAGGCCAAAGTCTATAGACAATAACATAATAGGAAAAATACTAAAATTGGAATCCTTGGCCTAATTTACCTATATACATCACACAACCAAATCTATGAAATAGTATAAAGATATAGTAAAATAATGAACCATATAGAGTGTAAGAAATGCATGGAAAACATTTAGGAAATACATCAAATTACAGTACAAATATGAAGGATATAAAGGGGGAAAATACACACCCAACCATAAAATTAGGTCTCAACATGACTACTATTGAAAAATGGAAATATGAGGAGATCCCAATACACAATCTTCAAGACCAACCACCGAACATGGTTAGCACCTCCAAATACCACTATACTCCTCCAGAATTAGGTCCACCAATGTCACTGATGATCTTCTTATCTTCTATGTATGTTACAACATGTACGATAATATCCCATGAAGTTTTGAAAATATACATACCCATTAGGATTCCCTAAAAACCAAGAGGGAAGCAATAAAAATAGCAACATCCATCTTAACCCATAAGGTAAGAGAGTAAATAAAACCCAAAATTAGATATGATCAGAAGAAAACCAAGTGAAGAGAGAAATGGTATCTCCATCTCTACATCCATCTAATAATGATAAGTCAATATAAATCTCCAAAAGGCTCATATATGATTCCAAACACCATGAGCAACTTTATCAGAATTAGTGTGGAGGGATCGTACCACACCACTTCACTCCATAGTCGATGGAGAAACTATCTTCAGTAGAGTAACCACTCCTAACCAAAGATCAAATATGGATAAGTACCAATTCATAGATAAAGGAACCATTCCCTCTATAGTATGGGTGATCGCGTTGTTGAGAATGTCAAATAAGTTGTTTAATTTTGACTAGAATTTCTGCAGTATAGCAGCAACCCTAGGTCATCTATCGATGGAGCCTTAGATTTTTCATTTAAAAGAGGTTCTGATTATTAAAGTAAAAAAGGGAATGTTTTTTTGGAAAACTTTTAGTTTTATTATTTAATACACCAAAAAAATAGGAAAGTGATAAAAACAAGGTGTAAGTTAACAAAAGTAATTAAACATGACCAACCCAGAGAAATCTTGTGATGTTCATCCTTCATCGCTTCAAGATATAGGGTTATGATATTTTAATCCTTGGTTTGAAACACCTATAACCATAATTTTACTGATTTTATACTATTATACCTCCTAGGGTTCAGTTGGAAACACATAATGATTCATCGGATACTGTCGATGATTGGGTGATTTGTGTTCGACTTCGTAACTGAAACTCACTGAGGCAACAGACAAAGAACTTGATGTGTTTTACAGGTTTGTATGTTATTTCAATGTGATAAAATGACTTGAAATTACATGTCCATGATATTATTTAGTTGAGTTCAATTAAACAATATTAACCACACAAACAATACAATTAAAAGTGGGTAAAGAAGTGGTGAACGGTGTGTGAAACATCACATGAATGGGTACCCTCAAACATGATCATATGAGTTAATCAAGACATAACAGTAAATAAATAAATAAAATAAGAATATATGATGATGAAAAACAACACAAAAACCTAGAATTTAAAATATCATCCAAATATTACATGAACAAAGCTTGGGATTACATCACGTTTCTTCCTGGGTGATCGCAAGGGGTTTATAAATTCATGGGAGGGGAGGAAGAGGAAGATGTTGAAGTTGAACTTCCCATAGCCTCTATAAATTATATGGATTATGGGGAGACACCTTTGGGAATCCAAAATGGTAACACCTTTCCTCATGTTCAAACTCCAAAATGAGGTTCCCAAGGTGTTCTTTTATAGGCAAATTGGATGGTGGTTTTGAGCACACAGATTGTGTAAAACCACTTTTCTTGTAGTTTTCGGCCACTAGATAGTCAAATATCCCTTTGTAAAAAACTATAAATTTTTATCCCATTTATTAATATCTCCACTAAATGTTTGACATCAATTTAACAAGTGGATCCGGATATAAAGATAGATTATAGAACGCTACTTTTGACTTCTCACAAATTTGGTGTTCTGGACAGATCAGGTCAGTTAGGTCCATTTATGGTATAATTGGGATTGTGTTTCTACATAAGAGTTGTATACCATTATATTTTGGACTATCATAAAAAATATGAGCCCATTTGGATGCACGTAAGTTTCTAAAAAGGAAAAACAGTGGACAGGTCTTCATGGATCCATGCAATTTTGGCCCATTTTTCTTCCACTTCATCATGGGCCCTCCAAATCATCTCCTCCTACATTGAAATAATCAAAAAAAATAACATTTACCATTTTAATAGTGATAAAAACAAAATAATGTAATAAAATATTAAGTTAAATTTGTTATTATTTTTATAATTTTCAATACAAAACATTTTTAACACAATGGTGTAAGGGTGAAAATGAAACAGTGAATCGTGGTACGATCACACCCCCACACCTAGACATTTGCACTCCTGGGAAAATTATAATATCCTAATCATGTATTATTCCTAAATCAAAGGTGTGAAAACATTCAATATTATTTTTAAATTAAATTCATCATGTCTCATTTATAGAATCAATTTTCCTATCATTTTTCTTTTCTCACATTCAAATTTGTTCAACTTCATTTGTTCACCCATGAAACATGTCAAAACCTACCTCACCTAAAAATTTTCCCTCTTCACTCAAGGAACATATGAAAGTGTATTTATTCTATTTTCATAGATTTCATGTGATCTTACCATATGCTTTCCAAGATTCTCATTTCTCTACTGGCAGAAACTAGTGTACTACTCAAGAGGACTTCCAACAGGTTGTTCTGAGGTTCAAGGGTTGGTAGGATTTAATATTTAATAATATGAGGCATAAGAGAAGTGTTTGATCACTTATGTACAAAACATGTCAAAATTCATAAATTTCTCACAATGAATGTACACACTCAATCCCTTACAAAGTGTATCACCTCCAACTCACTCTCCTCGTTTTCTGTTTTTGTGGGTTACAACCAAGCAGTGAATAATAATGAGTAAATATCATGTTTTCTCCACTTTTTTCTTTTTTTCTATTTTTTTAAATGTAAAGAAATACCTTTTTAATGTATTTTTTTAGATAAATAGGGAAACATGTATAAAAAATGATGTAATATGTATTTTGAACCCATTGCCCAAGGAAAATGTAGGCACCCTTCATATCAACCCATAACAATGATTCTCTCCCCATAATTCCCATGGAAACACCCTCAATCCCACACTTGTTGAAAATAAAACAAGAATATGCACAAGATATGGGTAGGTAGGGATATATTATCTTGTAATGTGGCTACCTAACAGGAATTTCATGGTTTCTAAGGCTTAAGAAGGATAAAATGTGAAGGTGGCCAAAATAGAGGATAATTGTACAAAGGGATTTTTAATGAAGGATTGCCTCTATCATGAATATAGCATACTTTAATCTTATGGTTTCAAACATAATCAAGGCAAGTTCTAGTTTCTCTACATGACCTGAGACTCTCAAGAAAGTGATTAAAATGAAGAATATGCAATAAAGGGCTTAGAATGTATCTCAGGTAAGGGATTAAAATATTGGTCTGTGCTAATGAGGCATGGGATTCAAAAATCCATTAAACACCTAATAATGATTTGAAAATAAAAATTATAGAAAAAGATTCCATATCAATGTTCATTTGAAAAATATTTTTCCAAAAACAATGGAATTTTCCACAAAATCAACTCAAGAATGAAAAATGATTTTAGATATTCTTTTAAGATCAATTATTATCTAAAAACACAAAATAAAGAAATCAAAAATGAAAACAAATTTTTTTTAATTAATTTTTTTGTTTAATCCTAACTATGACATGTCACCCTCCCCCACACCTAAAAGTTACATTGTCCTAAATGAAATTATTTTAAATAAATAGACAATAAATAAATGTAGGGAGAAGGGACAGCCTACTAAGTGGTGTCATATGTGGCATATATCAGTTGGATTTCCTCCACGAGATGCTTTGGAAAATACTTATAGAAGTGTTTGATCCTCTTCCCATTGACAGTAATATGTTTTCCACTCTTCTCATGTAAAACTTGTATAGCACCAAAAGGGTAAAAATTAGTAATCGTATAAGGACTCATCCATCAGGAACAAAGCTTACCTGGGTGAAGATTTAGCCTGGAATTGTACATGAGGACCTTCTCACCATTATGGAACTTCTGCCAATTAATCATGTTATCATGGATAGCCTTTGTCTTCTCTTTATAGATCTGATAGTTCTCATTTGTATCACGTCAAATATCTTCCAACTCTTGAATCTGCAGCTTACTATGCTCACCTACATCTGAAAGATTCATATTACATTTTTTAACAGCCCAATATGCACGTTGTTCTACCTCCACTAGGAGGTTACAAGCCTTTCCAAACACAATTCTGTATGGTGACATTCTGATTGGGGTTTTAAAAGCTATACGGTATGCCCAAAGTGCATCATCCAGGCGCAAACTCTAATCTTTCCTTTTGGGTTGTACCGTTTTTTCCAAGATTATATTAACTTCCCGATTTGAGATTTCTGTTTGTCCTTTAGTTTGGGCGTGATATGATGTAGAGACTTTATGATCAACCCCATACTTACAAAGAAAATTTTTCATGTTGAGATTGAAAAAATGTGAACCCTCGTCACTAATGATGAATCTAGGTAAACCAAACCTACTAAAAATCTAAGACCTCGCAAAATAAACAACCACTCGAGAGTTATCGGTCCTGGTGGCCTTTTCTTCCACCCATTTAGATACATAGTCAATAGCCAATAATATATACAAAAATACAAATTAATTTGAAAAGGTCCCCATGAATTCAATGCCCCATGCATCAAAAAATTCACAGAATAACATGGGTTGTTGGGGAATTTCATTCCTCTTGAAGATATTCCCTATGAATTAACAACGACTACATGACTTGATAAATATATGGGAATACCTAAAAAATGTTGGCCAATAAATTTCTGAGTCAAGGACCTGTCGAACTGTACGTTGTGAGCCAAAGTGGCCTCCACAGGACAAGGTGTGGCAGAAGGTCAAAACAGAGGTGAACTCATGGTTAGGGACACACCGACGAACTACTTGGTCACCATAAATTCTCCACAAATATGGGTCATCTCAAATGTACCACCGAGAATCATGATTAAGTCTTTGGGATTGTGAACTGATGAAATCAATGGGAACCCTAGATGTTGCTAGAAAACTCACAATGTCCGTATACTAGGGGGTAAGGTCCACAACATCACAAAGGTTCTCATGAGGGAATAATTTTTCAATGGGGAGGGGTGAGTCAACATGATGTTCCAATGGTGGGGAAATCCTATTAATTTGGTCATCTACCACATTTTTCACTCCTCTCGTATCTCTAATATCAAGTTCAAACTCCTGGAGGAGGAGTATCCATCGAATGAGGTGGGTCTTAGCTTTAGGTTTCTTTAGGAGGAATTGAAGGGCAGCATGATCAGAAAAGATAATGATTTTTGACCCGACAATATATGAACGGAATTTTTC
Organism: Viscum album; assembly: GCA_963277665.1. Lineage (NCBI taxonomy): Eukaryota > Viridiplantae > Streptophyta > Magnoliopsida > Santalales > Viscaceae > Viscum > Viscum album. The sequence goes on along the minus strand of OY728146.1, from coordinate 179,856,506 downwards.
CAAGGCAAACACAATAGAAAGAAGTTATTTTTCAGTGGTTGTGTAGTTTTTCAGGGTAGGTTCAAGGATACGAGAGGCATACGCAATGAAATGAGGAGCTTTCTCAACCCTTTGTGATAAAACTTCCCCAACTGCAAAGTTAGAGGCATCACACATAAGCTCAAATGGGATATCCCACCTTGGTTTTTGGATGATTGGAGGTGATGTGAGACTCCTTTTTATAAAATTGAAATCATACTCACAATTTTTATCAAACACAAACTCAGAATCCTTTTGTAATAATCGGTATAAGGGAAGTGCGATCCTACTGAAGTCTTTAATGAATCTGCGATAAAAACTAGCATGACCCAAGAAAGATCGCACATCACAAACACATTTTGGATATGGAAGGGTTTAAATTAATTAAATTTTTTATTTATCCACTTGAATTACCTATTTTTAAATAACATGCCCAAGAACTATCCTTCGTCCAACCATGAAATAACATTTCTCATAATTTAATACAAGATCTTTTTCTATGAAACGGTGGAGGATAGAACCTAGGTGATCCAAACAGTCATGAAAAAAAGTTCCATAAACCTTGAAATCATCTATAAAAACTTCCATGAAATTATCTAGGTACTCAGAAAAAATACTAAACATACATCACTGAAAAGTACCAGGAGCATTACATAGACCAAAAGGCATCCTTCTATATGCAAATGTGCCAAATGGAAAGGTAAATGTTGTCTCTTCTTGATCCTCAAGAGCTATATGGATTTGAAAATAACCCGAATATACATCAAAGAAACAATAATGGGAATTAACAACCAATCTTTCTAGCATTTAGTCAATGAAATATAGAAGAAAGTGGTCCTTCTGCATGGCTTGATTCAGTTGATGGTAGTCAATACAGACTCACCAACTTTTTTGCACATGTGTTAGAACCAATTCATTCCTTTCATTTAACACAACTGTTATTCCTGTTTTTAGGCACAATTTTCACTGGGCTAACCCATTTACTATCATATATAGGATAAATGATCCCCACAGCAAGTAATTTACTGACTTCCAATTTCACCACATAAAGGAGAGTGGGATTCAACCGGTGTTGAGATTGTCTCATAGGCTTAGCCTTATCATCCAAAAGTGTATGGTGCATACAAATAGATGGGATAATCCTGGGAATATCATCCAATGTCCATCCTATTGCGTTTTTACACTCTCTCAAAAGGTTGATCAGTTTTGATTCCTATTGTTGAGAGAGGTTATTGGCAATAATGATGGGAAATTGGTCAATACCCTCAAGATAGGCATATTTTAAATTAGATAGAAGTGGTTTTAATTCCAATGTCAGGGGTTTTTGGATTGAGGAAGGGGATTTAAGGGTAATGAGGTCTATGAAACTGTCTATCTGCTCATTTTTATTCTCTAAGGATAGAGAATCTATTGAAATGAGATTTACAGAATCACCGATGGTCATGGGTACCATAGAATAAACACACTCATCAATTAAAGCACAAAATTTACAATTTTTAGAACCCACACAACACTCAAAACAAGAATCGAAACTCAAATCATCCAAGGGTAAAAAAGAGGAAAATGAATCAAAGTATGGGTTATGGAGAGAAGTGTGTGTGTGTGCATCGTTTGAGAGCACTTACATCAAATAAATAGGAAGAGTGGAGTGTTCTTCAATGGGGTGTTTTATAGCCTCAAGGATATTAAAACTTACCTTTTCTCCTCCAAACTCCATGGACAGTGTACCATTGTGAACGTTGATTATCTTCTTTGCTGTTTTGAGGAATGGCCTCCCAATTATGATAGGGGCATGTCCTTGGGTTCGGGTATCTTCCATCTCAATAATGTAGAAATCAGCAGGGAAGATGAGATTATTCACTCTTACAAAGACATCCTTAATCACTCATCTTGGATACATCATACTCTAGTTGGAAAGTTTCATGATAATGCCAATTGGTTGAAGTTCTCCAACCTGCAGAGAAGTATACATGGAGTGAGGCATTACATTAATAGAAGCACCTAAATCCAGAATAGCATCAGAAAAGAAGGTATCCCCTATGGTACACGGTATCATGAATGTGCCTGGATCCTTGAATTTGGTTGGAATTGCTGGTTGAATTAAGGTCGAGAAATTCCTTCCCAAGTTAACTCTCTAATTCTGCTTCATCCTTCATCTACGGGTACGAAGTTCTTTAAGAAATTTAGCATAACGGGTAATTTTCTTTACTTCATCCAATAAAGTAATATTAACTTGAACTTTGTTAAATGTATCCATTATTTCATTATCAATATCATTATCAGAATTTTTATTACATTTAGAGAGTCTTTGGGGGAAAGGAAGAGGAATGGATTGTTCATTTTAATCATCAATGATAATTTTATTTCCCTTTTTATTTTATTTTTTTCATTGGAATCTTTTATGGGTGGATAAATAGTGTTTTCAAGAGGGGGACATACTTGTTGTGTAGAATTAGTAGAAGTAGTAACTTCTTTACCACTACGAAGTGTAATTTCACATACATTACCTTTTTCCTTCATATTGGCAATGGTTTGGGATGGTAGTTGTCCAGAACCTTGCATTTTAAGCTCACTGATGGTGTTTTCCAATTGTCCCACTTAAGTTTGTAGGTTTTAAATTGCCGATTGTGTGGTCTGTTGGAACTAGAGGTTTTGGGTTGCCATTTTGTTCACCATATCCTTGATTCTTGGTTCATATTTTGGAGGAGGAGGATGATTGTTTTTAGAAGTTAAAAGATAAGAAGGTTACATACCTTGGCCTTGTGGATACCAATTCTTGTTGGGGTAGCTTGAGTTTCCTCCTTGTCGATACTGGGGTTGTGCTTTGCACCCATGGTTTGGATTTGGACTGAATTGTTCCTAATTGAATGTAGGTGCTTATTGGAATGGATGCCCTGGTAACATAGCTGCACAAGACTCAGGTGAATCTTGAAGTTGTGGGCACTGGTTAGAAAAATGAGTATTGTCAGAACAAATACCACAATGCAATGGAACAGGAAGAGATTGTGAGTTACCTTGTACTTGAGATAATTTCCTTATAAGGGTATGAATCTCATAAATATTGTTATCTTACTTTTTTTCTAGGGATTAATGACTTACCTCATAAACTCTTCGGGTTGGTGAAATAGCTCGTGTACCAAATTTTTGTGCATTTTGAGCCATATTCTCTATTAAGTCATGAGCATCGAAAGAAGTTTTGTCAACCAAGGAACCACCAGCTGCCGCATCAATTATTCCATGATCTATGGGGATAAGTCCTGTATAGAAGTATTAGATTAATATTTGTTCACTAATTTTTTGGTGTGGGTAGCTTGATCAAAGTTGTTTGAATCTCTCCCAGTATTCATGAAGGGTCTCTCCTCGTGATTGCCTAATTCCACAAATTTCTTTCCTAATTGATGCAGTTCAGGAGGCAGGGAAGAACTTCTCTAAAAATGTTATTTTCAGGTCATTCCATCCCCCAATCGTGGTATTAAAATAGTATATCCAATCTTTGGATACACCATCAAGGGAGAAAGGGAAGGCCCTAAACTTAATTAAGTCCTTAGACACATTTTTTGGTTTCATGGTGTAGAAAACTATGTGAAACTCTTTAAGGTGTTTATGAGGGCCCTCACCTGGAAGACCATGGAATTTAGGAATAAGGCGGATGAGGCCTAATCTCAATTCAAATTTGGCTGATTCCTCGGGATATTGGATGTATGCAGGTTGGTACTCCACATCTGGGGTGGTCAATTCTTTTAAGGTTTGATTATTTGTAGCCATGTTTTCTTGGGTTTGATTGGGTTCAATTTTTTGATTGGTTTATGGCCACATGAGGTTCAAAATGGATTCCTCAGTGTTACTTGATTGACCTTCTCTAGATTCCTTGATTTTTTAATGGAGTGATTTTTCAATTTTAGGATCAAATTCAAGTAGTGTTTCTTTACCAGATCTTGTCATGCAATAATGATGTCCAGTTTGATTGATTGATTTTTTGTTTTTGTTGTTTTTTTTTAATTTTTTATGGAATATAAATGAAATAAAAATACTTAAAAAATGAAAGGAGGAAAGAAAATAGAATGTTATACTACAAAATTATAGAGAGTGATGGATAAGAATAAGAAAAAGAGAGATTGAGGAAGAACAAACAAAAACAACCAAAAATAGAAACAAAAAACCAAAATAAAAACAATCTAATGGGGGTGGGGTATTGAAAAGGGTACTAATTAATAAGTAAAATAAATAATTAAAAGTAAATAAAAGAAAAAAAATGATCTTGGATCCTCATAAATGCCACCAAAATTTGATCATGTTGTCGAGCGCGTCAAATTAGTTGTTTAATTCTGACCAGAATTTATGTAGTATAGCAGCAACCCTAGGTCATCTATAAACAGAGCCTTAGATCATTCATTTAAAAGAGGTTCTGATTATTAAAGTAAAAAATGGGGAATGGGTTTTTGGAAAACTTGTAGTTTTATGATTTAATACACCAAAAAGAAAGAGGAAAGTGATAAAAACAAGGTGGAAGTTAACAAAAGTAATTAAACATGATCAACCCGAGAAAACATTGTGATTTTCATCCTTCATCGCTTCAAGATATAGGGTTATGATCTTTTAATACTTGGTTTGAAACACCTATAACCATAATTTTAATGATTTTATACTAGGATACCTCCTAGGGTTCAGTCAGAAACACACAATGATTCATCGGATACCATCGATGATTGGGTGATTTGTGTTCGAATTCGTAATGGAAACTCACTGAGGCAACACAAAAAGAACGTGATGTGTTGTCCAGGTTTGTATGTTATTTAAATGTGTTATAATTAATTGAAAGTAAATATCCATGATATTGTTTATGTGAGTTAAATTAAACAATATGAACCACACAAACACTACAATTAAAAGGGAGAAAGAAGTGGTGAACTGTGTGTGAAACATCACATGAATGGGTACCTCCAAACATGATCATATGAGTTGAGCATGACATACCAGTACATAAATAAATAAAATAAGAATAGAGGATGATTAAAAACAACACAAAAACCTAGAATTTAAAATACCATCCAAATATTACATGAAAAAATCTTGGGATTACATCACGTTCATCCCCAGGTGATCACAAGGGGTTTATAAATTCATGGGAGGGGAGGAAGAAGAATATGTTGAAGTTGAAATTTCCATAGCCTCCAGAACTTCTATAGATTATGGGGAGACACCTTTGGGACTCTCAAATTTTAAAACCTTTCATCATGGTCGAAATCCCAAATGAGGTTCCCAAGGTGTTCTTTTATAGTCAAATTGGAAGGTAGTTTTGAGCACACAGATTGTGTAAAACCACTTGGATCGTAGTTTTTGTCCACTAGAAATTTGAATCTCCCTTTGGAAAAAAAATAATAAGTTGTATCCCCACTTTCTGAATATATCCACTAAAATTTTGGCATCAATTGGACAAGTGGATCCAGAGATAAAGATAGATTACAGAACGCCACTTTTGCCTTCTCACAAATTTGGTGTTCTGGATAGATCAGGTCATTTGAGCCCCTTTATAGAATAATTGGGATTGGGTTTCTTCATAAGAGTTGTAAACCATTATATTTTGGACCATAATAAAAAATATTTTCCCATTTGTATGCACTTAATTTTCTAAATAGGAAAAATAGTGGATAGGTCTTCATGGATCCATGCAATTTTGGCCCATTTTTCTTCCACTTCATCATGGGCCCTCTAAATCATATCCTACTACATTGAAATCATCAAAAAAAGTAACATTTACCATTTTAATAGTGATAAAAACAAAATAATGGAATCAAATATGAAGGTCAATTTGTTATTATTTTTATAATTTTCAATACAAAACAATTTTAGCACAATGATGTAAGGGTGAAAATGAAACAGTGAATCGTGGTACGATCAATGGTGGATTATCAACTCTACCTGTGTAAATAGTATAGGGGGCATGCACCCTAGTGAGATAGGTGAGTACTTACCCCAACACCTTTCTGATGAACAACCCGATCACTTCAATTGGACAGGAATTTTTAAAATAATATTCCCGCTTATAAAACCTCATTTTGAATCTCTATTTCCCAAAAAAAGGCCACCATAATCTATTACATAAAAGCCCCTCAAGATAGGAATTTTGTAGGCCCAAATACAATTCCCAAAGAAGATGATACAAAAGGTAGAAGTTTTTGGGAAAATTATAGGGCATGTACATATGGTCACATGGTGTTTCTTGGGTAGATAGGTATTCACATGTCCTCCTTATTCCCATGTACTCTAGTCCATGCCAATGTACTCTAGTAATGCATGTATACTTTGGTCGTATCCAAGTAATATGGTTATGTTTGGGTACTCTAGTTGTGACTATACCTCTGTACCTACCTGTACCCATGCCCATGTACTGTAGGGGTACATGCCAGATCACCAACATCAAGCCACATAGCATGTGGATAGAACACATGGTGTGTGACATTTAATTCTATGTGAAACCCTAGTCATAGTATCAAGGGGGTTACATGGAATTTGTTCTTCCAAAATATAGGTCATGTACTTTATAAATTTACAAAACTAAAGTCTTTCTTTATACGGACACTAGATCTACCTTTTCCACCACCATACTCAGTATTTTACAACCCGAAATCCACTAAAATAAAAGGTGAAATCCTTCGATCATCAATTCCCAACCTCTAGTGATCGTAAATTTGCATTTTAGTTACCCATGGGTTGGTCGGCATACCTCTCATCGCCATATGGGTCATGATCCATGAATCATGTGGTCGTAACCCAAATTCCACCTCAATCTAACTACAAAACAGAAATTTCTAAGTCATTTACACATATTCCATGGATTTGGGAGTTATTCCATGCTTGAATCCGACCATACAATGTCGAATCACAACCCCATGGATCAAAAATTAAGAACACTGAGAATATAGTAGAGAAAAGCACAATAAAAAAGTGAAACCATCATTAGACAGTGTGATTACATCCAATGATTATGCAATTTTAGGAACCAAGGGTTAAATCAAGGAATAGAAATTAAATAATTAGGTTCAATAACACTAATTTAAAACTAAACTCATGTGAATAATGAAAAATGATGGAAAGTAAGCTGATATGAAAATACATTCTTGACAAAATAAATAAATTGGCGAAAAATAAAAAAAAAATGATCTCTACCTCAAGAAAGGATCGATCATTAGTGAAGAACTAATCCTCTAGTGAAGAAGATGATTATACCAATATGTTCTTCATTCATATCATGATCCTCATCGATTTTTCATCATCGATCCATGTTCCCAAGGCACCAACACCAATGAAGCTCTCTTCTTACTCTCTCTAATCTCCCTAAGTTATATGGATAACCCTAGAAATTAATCATAATGATATATCAATAGAAATGTATTATGTTTTATTTTATTAAATAAATAATATAAATTAATCATTTAATTTATTTAACTCACCCATAAATGGTTTCCCTCAACTTAATTCCCGAAGCTGACAAGTTTTATGTCACACCTAGGGTAAAACCTACACTATAGAAACAACCAGGGTTTCAGATTTCCCATCCTAGATCTCAGTCACCAGGGAAACCATATATTCTAAAAATTTGTGTACATGTACTTTAATATATATTATACTTTAAATATATTAATTTTTGGGTCATATGACTCCCACACAGAATCATAACTCTAAGAAAAAATCCAAATATATTTATAGAAATATTCAAACAATCAAACTAAAAAAACTAGAGTCATTATATCCCACTTGTAAATATCTGATGAAATTTTCAAGGGGTGGTATTTAGAATTTTTAAAAACATTAGGAAGATAATTTGAAGGATATTCTTATTATTCTTTAACTTCTTCGGTTTAAAATTGTTCATTGAAAATATTGTTTTCAAAAACATTTTAAGAATGATAATTTGGAAAATTTTCATCAAAAAAACATGGATTTATTTTTACACTATTTTAGTACTTTTTTAAATACATGGTCATAATTTCTTTATTTGGATTACCCAAGAAATATACCTTCCTCAAATTTAAAATAAAATTTTACAAGATTGTCTTTAGTGCTTAAAATGAAACATTTTCAACCAAAAACTTTGAAAAATATAACTTTGAGTTTTTTATTAATCCAAAGTTCATAATAATTTTTCTTAAGAAAATGTCTTATAAGAACATGAATTGTGATTTAATATATAGTATTTGGGCCCCAACCTAAAAATATGTTGTTATTGAAAATTTATTTAAAAGAGTTCAAGTGACTTCATAGATTTTTCAATTTCACCTCTCTACTACCAAATTTTTTTTATAGGTTCAAGGAGCATAAAAATAATGATTATAGCCTTTATAAGAACATATATCATTAAATTTATTATTATATAATTCTCCTCCATTAACACTTAAAATTTATATAATTTTAAAACCTTATTTATTTTCAACATTTTTTGAAAACATGATAAAGGATTTTCAAGCTATAATTTTATGAGTTAATAAATAAGACCATGCTAATCTTGTAAAGTTTTAAATAATTATGAAAGTATAGGATTTTCCTCCCATACTTTAAATCTGAGGACAAAAAAGTTCAATATGAATTAGTTTAAGATCTTTTAAAGACAAAATTACTTTTTTAGATTTAAAAGAGGATTGTTTTTCTTATCATATTATAATGCTTAACAAACCATGTCATCATTGAAATGAAAATTGGAAAGATATTTTACTAGTTGATATTGATTGATTTTGAAAATAGATTTTTTCTATAATGAATAGGGTGTCTATTCCAAATTCATGACTCATTAAATTGTTCCCTCAAACATTTGAAATTTTTTCTAGTAGTAAATTTTAAATTAATTTTATAAACATTTTTGAAAATGAGATAAGGTAAATTATATTTTTTATTTTGAATAAAAAACTTTGAAAAAAAATTAAAAAGGTATTTTAAAACATTTATCACACAATTGACTAATACTTATTAAGTTTTATTTTGGTTCTTTTATGAATAAAACATTTTTTATAAGGGTTAATTTAGAAAAATTTATGGTACCTTCACTGATTATATTACCCCTAGAGTTATCACTGAAAGTGAAGTGACCTCATCCAACTTTATTGATTTGATTGAATTCAGAGAGGTTTCCACACACGTGTCTTGAGAAAGACTATCTAGGAACCATATTACTTATTTTTATTTTTCTCTCAAGAAACTTTTACTAAAAAATTAAATGATTGAAGGCTTTTTTACCCATTAAAACATGGGTCCACTTATGTTAGCCAATAGAGATTTTAGAATCCATATTTTCATAGCATCTTTTCTTTTGGAAAATTTTGAAGAAATATTAATTGACTCCACTATCCCATATAAATCATTTTTTCAATCACATTCATAGATTAAATTAATGATTATTTTTCAATAATAAAAAAATTTGATAAACACCTCTAAAAATGTATTTTTTGATTGATTCTTGGATGTTCTTTCTTTTTTGGGGAAACCAAATCCAAGACAATATTTTCTAGGTTTTTTAGAGCCCAAAATTTTATTTATATTTTCTTCACCATAGGTGAACTTAGAAAGATATATTTTTAGTTATTTAATGGTGAAATTAATTTTATCAATATTTTTTTGATTATTGATTTTAATGTATAGATCTTATTTTCCTTTTATAAGAAGATTATTTTCTTTTTGTAAATTTTAATTTTATTGAACCACTTTATTATATTTATTTTGAGATTTTTTTATAAATAATCTAGTGGATGATAATGATTTTCAAGCTAACTTCGATCATATTTTAGGTCTTCATGATTTAGGTAACTATAGGAGTAAGAATAAGAATATATAGGAGAAAAAATAGGAGAATATGTGGAGAAGGAGTCATAAATAATAAGAGTGATACTAACCTCGATTTCTTCATTAACATGTGACATAAGGAACCTGGGGTTTTATTCGATCAAATAGGATGAGGAAGTTTAATCCATGAATTTTTCACTTTCAGTTCACATTGTGACTTTGAAATCCTTTTTATATTGTATATAATATTTGATATTATTTTTGTACATGGGTTACTTTGGATTGATGTGACCTTTATTTTTATATTCATAGAACGTCACCTATGGTTCCACCTTTTGATTTTTATTTTTGTATTTCTTGTGAAAGTTATTATTTTGGAAGAATTTGAGTATGATTTTGGTAAGAAGAGTATGGCCTAAAACCACACCTCTATATTTATATTCATTGGTAGCTTTTAAGGTTGGTTTTATTTAATTCCTTGGATTTTTTTCCTCTTTTTATAATTCTTATTTCATAATTATTTTATATGTTATCAAGGATATGATGAGTTCCTATACCTCCATATTTTTCATATCTTTTTCTTCTTGAATGGTTGAAACTTTAGAAGCCTAGTAGATAGGTAAACCACAAAGTATTTTCTTTACAATCATTACGATATATAACTCATCACTAAGGTACGTTATACCATTACCTATGTTAGTAAATCTCATAAACATGCTAGTAATTGAATCGTTAAGATGCATGGATAAACTTTACAAATATTGATGAAATATATATAATCTTGTATATTTAACCTTATTGCTTCCTTCATGGGTTACTTTAATAACTTAAAATTTTCATGAGTAGTTTTCCATATGTAAACATCATTAAACTCATTATTATCAAGACCATAATGTAATGAATTCATAGATTTTTTATTCAATTCAAAATTCTTAACATCTTCAGAAGTCTATTTATTTTTAGACTCTTTAGTGGGAACATACTCAATAATTTACATTTTCCAATAAAGATAATAAATACTAGCAAGAAAATTCGGCATTATATTCTTCCAATAATAATTTTCAATGTCATAAAAAGTAAGAGCATACATATTGGTATTAGATTCCATAATAAAATCGATCTTTGAAATCAATTAAATATTTGAAATAAAAAAAATTAAAAAATTGAAATTAAGATATGTTTTATAAGAGAAAAAATCACTCCTTTGATACCAATTATTAGTATTGAAGAAAAATAGGATTTTCAAAAAGATAATTTTCAAACAAGGATTTTTTTATAAAAAATAACAACAATATTTGATACTAATTGTTGGTTGAAGATTATGGAAAGAGGGTGTGAATTGTATTTTTAAAAATTTAAAGTAGAAACAAATAAAGAAAGAAAGAAAGAAATTAAGAAATAGTTGATAAATTTAATTTGATTTTGTAAAGATAATATCAAAGTAATTAAAGTGTGGAAATGTTTAAACTGGATTTCTGCAAGTATGTGAATCGGTGTTAAATGATGCAATGTGAAAATCGTAAATAGAGGATAATCATAATTTATAAGGAGTTTGGATAATGTTAAATGTGATACCCTAAATCTCTATCCCTTGACTCAATAGGTATATATTATTAATCCCTTGATCTTGGTATTGATCATGAAACCCATCCCTCAAAATTGTGCTTTGTGAGAACCCTCTTGATCTTCATCGATAGACAAGGAATTCATTCTACACTTTTAAAGATTTTAAAAAATTGGATAATAAAGGTTGATAAAAGAGAGATTTAATTTAGGAAAACCCATTAAAATACACTAAAAAATATCTTTTTATAGATGAATTATAATAGATTATGATATATTTTAGAGGATGGTTGAGAGCCTTGGGAGATTTATAACTTTAGAAGTCTCTTTGAGAGGTTTGATAATTCTAGAACTTAGGTTTTGATTTGGATCAATAGTATTATTGGAAAGTAATTTTAATATTATAAGTGTAAAATGGAGTCCTTTTATAGGCTCTAAAAGTCATGGTAAGGTTATGTGATTCACTAGGTACCATAAAGGTGTGGAAGATTGTAATTATGGTCTTTTTACTATAACAAATACATCCTCATTAGAGTTTTTATGATGCTGCTAGATACCTGGTATCCACCATTGGGTATCTGATAGCCTAATTAGAGAAGATGGATTCTAGAAACCCACCACTAGCAAGCCTCTTCTATCCATTTGCCTTCAAACAAAATTCAACTTCACTAGATGATCGACCAATTATACTGTGAACTGCACTAGTGAGCTGGTGATGTCTATACTTGCACAACCTCAATATTTTCCACCTTAACTTCACACAAAATCCTTATTCAGATATTATATGTTTTTTCCAAGGACTTAAAGGATTAATAGAGATATTTCCAATCCTTTATAAATTACTCAAATAAATTTAAGATTCCATTGAATTACACTGATTTATATTCAATGTAAACATTAAAATTAACTTGAATTGAGAATGTTAGAAACACATGTAAGTGTTTTTTATCATAAAAAACATGTAATAGATAGGTACAACACCCAAAACACTAAAGTGTAATAGAGTATCAAATTATAATGATGTTTCTGATTGGTCCCTAAAAAGAAGATCTAGACATCACTAGGTATCATGTGGGAACATAAATTTATCTATACATACTTATTAGAAGAGGAAGGTTCTAGAACAAATGAAGTACCACATAATTGATGTGAATTCATGGAAAACCAATTATATATTTTTATTTAAATTAATTAATCTATATTGAAGTGCCAATGTGTGATGTGGGAGGACCTAGGATATTACATTCGGTCCCATTCACTAGGGTGATTTGAATTAGAAATGGAAAAAAATGGGAATTTATAGTTGGGATTTGGATAAGAGATCAAATAATTAATATGTATCCTATAGTTATAATATTTATGCTGAATTTAGTTATAAAAAAATTTTCATTTCTATCATAGATAAAATTAACTTTAACATTATAAAAAGAAATCATCATTATATCTATCAGATCATTAAAGAAATGCAGATATTAAATAGATATGGTTATTAAATTAAAAAAGTTAAGTAGTTTAGGTTCATGTGTAAATGAAACGCAACACTAAGTTTTGACTTTATTACACAAGATATCGAGGTTAGCTTTTGTTGCACACAACAATGAGTTTAAACAAAATATATTATTATTATTATTTAATATGATAGTTATCACCTCGCCATTAGAATGGAGGGTATGAACATGATTAACTAAATTGTAAAAATATGGTTTAAAATGTATATATAATGAATTATTAGGTGAACAATTAATTATAAATGAAAATAAAACCCTTTTAAAAGTAAAAGGAAATATTTTTCTCAAAAACTATTTTAATGCACACAAGTGTGTTTTAACTAATAAATTAAAAAAATTATATTATTAGATTATATTAATTAAATTTAAATATTATATATTATATATAATATTTATCATTCATCCTATTTTTTTACTATACAATATATTAAAATAAATCCAATTTTACGCTTAAAACTGTATTTTTCAAAAAAACAATTTTTTTGCCTTTCTATGACGAACTTATTTTAAAAATAATTTTTGACAATTTTATAAATTTATTTGAAAAAATAAACTTTATTTTTGATATAATAATACCAAAATTATATTAGGGTGATTCTTTGGTATTTTTCTGAAAAGTTTCATTTTTTATAAATAGTGAAAAATACTAAATTCTAATTTAAAACTACCTTTTCATTTAAATAATTTATAATTTTAAATTATATTTTAAATTAGTTTTAATGTAATATTACTTCAATTTTATATCAATTTATCCAATTTATATGTCTTGAATCATTATCATATTGAATTTTTATATAAAAACATTGTAAACTTTTGAACTTTTTCTCTTTAAAAACTCATTTTCTCATCACGACTACATGATTTATTTTAAATTAAATTTTTCCAATTATTTGAATTGAATTTTAAAAAATGGACTCTATATTTTTAATATTAATAATTTATAATTTATAATAAGTTCAAATTAATTTTTGACCAAAATGAATAGTGAAAATAGTAAAATTTATTTACTGTGATTAAGGTAAAAATGGGTTTACTGAGGGTTAAACTAATAATATAAGGGTTAAAACGACCTACCAATTTTTCTAAAACCTATTGTATGGACATATTTATACCCTTATGACCTTAGTATCTATTCTTTTTAAGTATTTGATACACTTCTCCATGAAATGGACCTATATAATAAGTTTAAAAAAATGTACCTTTATTACTTTTAAAATCTATAAATCTTTGGGGATAAGGATAAAAAACTGCATTGGTTCGGTTATAAATATTACTTTTAAATATAAATGAGTTTTTTTATTATGAAAATATATTTTTAATTTTTATAGATGAAATAATTACATTAAATGCTTAAGAAATGTCAATGTAATAATTATTTAGTTAATAATTAAATAAAATAAATGATACTAAAAATATTAAAAGTGAAGTAAATTGAATAAATTATAATATTACTTATTTTTTTAGATAATTATATCATGTTACATAGATTTGAAAATAATATATTCTAATTGCATCATTGTCTTGACTGTTTTAAAATTTGATTTAAATGAATATTGTCAGAATTGGCATTAATGTGTTTTTATGATAAATTATATTTTAATAAATTATTTAAATTACTAAAAATACTATATTATTAAAAGTGTTTTTTAAATTTTAGTAAATATAAAATATTTTCCATTAATATACCAATTTTTATCTTATAGTTATTATATTGACCCCTAAATAGTAAAAACTTTGTTAGCATTGTTAAGGTTAAAAAGATGTTTTTGTGTGTTACATGCGCTTGTGTTAAAATTAATTTTCAATACACAAGGGATTTTTATTTGATAAATTGGATTTAATATTTATATATATTGATTCTAAATTATCCAATAAGTCTTTATTTAATTTATTCTTAAAGGATAAATTACCTAGGTTATAAAACTAGTTACCATAATGAAAATCCAAAATGGTAAAAATAAGGAAACTTAGAAGTTAAGGAACAACATGTTTAAAAAATGTGTTTTATTGTTTGATTTAGGTTTTTATAAACCATATAATCCCTCCAATACATTAATTATAAATATTTTATCCACTTGAGGTAATATTGACCTCTCAATAGTGAATACTTTTGGTATTTAAAAAAATGTCAATCCTCCTCAACTATAAAAGGGAACTCACTCCCCTCACTTCTCCACACATATCAATCCATTTGGATCAGAAAATCCCTAACCATATCACTTAAAAATTAACCTCATATTAGAATCATTAGTTTTTTTATTAAAGAAACCTATGAAGGATTTATTGCAAACCTATGGAGGATACCCAAAGAAAAGGTAATGTTCTTCAATAAGTATCTTTATTTTATTTCTTTCTCTGTATCCTTCAATTATTATTAAACCATGATGATATAATAACCTCAATATGTTCCATATAATGTGATTTTTTATAATGATTTCATGATCTACAACCATATCCACTTCCATAAAATGGGTTACAAAATTATCATTCATGTGTACGGTAGACTACAGCCTCACGAACCGATGTCATTTTTTTCCATTACCACCTATCAAGGTTGGGTATGATGATGGATATAAAGTATATAAATGATATTTATAAATATTTATATATATGGAATCATTATATAATATATACCATTTTATATTCCATTGTATATGGGATACTATAATGACGCTTGTGTGTACAGCGGACTACCACCTCGTGAAGCGATGTGATTGTTTTTTACTAACATGTTACATGGAAGGTAAAAGGGTAATGATAATGAATATATATGATATAAATGAAATAATTATGATATTAATTACATATTTATAAAAATTTAAATATAATATATTACTTTATTTCTTACATTTTCACTCACTAAAAAAGTGATAACGTCGTTCATGGACGTGTGGACTACCGCCTCCTCGAAGAGATGTGATTCCTTTTTTCATCACCACATCACAAGAATAATATATATAAATATATATAATTAAATATTATGGTATTTATGATATAATTTTAATTATTTAAATATAAAATATTACTTACCTTATTTCCATAATGATTATTGAAAAATGGAAATGTTACTCATACGCACGTACGACCTACTGTCTCCGTGATTGTAAGGTTAGTTCATTTTTCATAACCATAATTAATGATTGGTTTTAAAAGTAAAATTTATGTAAAAATATGATGATTATTTAATTATTATTATTTTGGAGATGATGAAACTATATAATATTAATAATAAATGGATCTTTCATGATGATACACATATAAGAAAACAAGGAAATTAACACCTAAAACAATTAAAATAATGAATTATTATTAACCAATGGGTGATAAGATGATATAAAAGAAACATATAAGATATTATAAATATTAATATTTTTTTCATAAGTTAATAACATGTTTAAAACCACTATATATTAGTTTAAATGATGTTCTCCCAAAAATAAGCGCAAGGTAATGGTTTTCTCATCTCACTTTTATTTTTATGAGATATATGCCATATTCACCACTTATTTTTATTTTGTGGTGTATATAATGACCATTAATGTATTGTATGATTATTATAATTAAATTTATATGGATTTAAATATCCATTTTAGGATCTATATTTCATGGGGTTTACGTTTCAAATTTACCAAAGCGGTAAGTGATTTTTGTCTCATTTTGACTTCATTGAGACGTTTGTTATATTATACACCTATATTATTTTATGAGATGTATATAATGATCCTTTGATATGTTATATAATGAATATAATTATTTTAATGATATTCTATGTTTCATGTAATGTTATTCTTTTATGGGTTTTTTATTTAAAGTTACAAAAGTGGTAAGAGTCCATTGTTACATTCTCATCGTTTATTAGGATTGTGAATGATTAAGTATACAATGTTGAAATATTATAATTGTCATGAGTTATCTTATACTTTGTTTATTTGTGATATTTTAACATAATTTTACAATTTCTCCACTCTTTGGTGCTTAAAATGTTTGAGAAAGTGTTTTTAAGAAAATCTGACTTCATTTTTCTCTTCGATCGGAAATATTTTCTCTTTAAAAGTCATGTTGTATAAAAAAAATTTAAAAAAATGTTTTTAACCTTTTAAAAATGATTTATTAAATAAATTTTTACCCTTTTTTATTTTTTAAAATCAAATTAATCTTCTTGTCTCTTTCCAAACAAGTAACTTTTTTAACTATTTTACTATGAAAAAGGAATGTTCTTCATGGCATG
Source organism: Viscum album (assembly GCA_963277665.1). NCBI lineage: Eukaryota > Viridiplantae > Streptophyta > Magnoliopsida > Santalales > Viscaceae > Viscum > Viscum album. The sequence continues at coordinate 179,839,418 of OY728146.1, read as the reverse complement.
TACAGAATTACCTGCCAACATGATCATTATTTCTTTGAAAATTACTTTGAAAGTTTAAGATATTGTTTTTAAATAAATTTTTTTCTTAATATTCTGTAAATTCATAGGTTTTAAAAGTCGTTTACAAAGAAACGTATTTTCAAAATGTTTTATGTTTAAAAAAGTGATTTTCAAAATGAAAAGGATATTTTCCTCAAGAATTTTTTTAATGATATATTAATGGTATTTACATTCATCAACATCAATAACCCTTTTTTTTACTTATCCTCTAACGGGTATATTTTTTAATGATACCATCCTCATTATTTCTCTAGATGGATTAAGATTGTTTCGATGGGATTTTTATGAAACCCATTTCCTTGACACGGTTTAACCATGTTTTAAAGAGATTGTTATGGAACTTGTTTATTTTACATGTATTAATCATGTTTCAAAGATATTGACATTAATCCCATTTATTTTCCATGGGTTAATCGTGTTTTTAAAGAATAATTATTTTTTATGAGTTTTATGATGAAATTCAATCTCTTTGTACTTTATTCATGTTGTGGTTCTTGAAAACTACTTATACGATAGGGTGGATCAGATAGCATTAGGTGATACCATTATATATTATATGATGGGGTATCCCAGATAGCACCAAGTGATACCATTATAGATTATATTATGTGTAATAAACCAACCCAGGTTACCCACAAACCTAGCACCTGACCCGATCTGTTACATACCCAAAGGGCATTCCTGATCCCTATGGGCAGGTGATAAGTACCCAGGCATTGAACAATAAACCAAGGGAATGATTTTTCCCAACTTTAATGAATAACATGTAATGATATACATATTCAAAGCAGTAATAAACATTTTAAGACTGATATATATATAAATATACAATAACTGTAGGAATACAGTAGAAACAAAATAATAGTTAAAGTAGCTAAAAACTCAAAGAGAAAAGTCCATCTACAAAGGACAATGAAAATAATAAACTACTCCATGTGATAGTGTGGTAAACCTCCCACCATCTCACCACTATCTACCCAACTCAGCTAACACAAAAAACATAGAAATATATATATATATATATATATATATATATACTCAAAGTAAAAAGAAACTTCAGAATACTGATATATATATATATATAGGTTTAGTAGAAAAAAACAATAGCTAAAGTAGCTAAAAACTACAAGAGACAAGTCCAACAAAAAAGGAAAATGAAAACAATAAACTAATCCATATGATAGTATGGGAAACTTCCCACCATCTCATCACCAGTTACCCAACTCAACTCACATGAAAACTCACCACCTCACTGTGGTACCTTTCATTTCCCTGCATCAAAAGACAGACAAAGTTATACGCACTGCCAAAGGGGTGCACAGGGTGTGGACTAACAGGATCAATTGGATTACACCTAGGTTCTCCATAACAAGTCTCTATATAAAAATTATCATATCCTCATTTCAAATAAAACATGGCATGATAAGCAGTAAAGTAATTTTATAGAAAACATGGTAAACATTTCCCTCTTCCACAGTTCTAAAAAAAGTAAGTCTATCAATTTCAAATATCATTTTTCATATCATATTTAAAAATCATCAACATGAATATCAAGGGTAAAATAGTACAAATACAATCAGTACAAAATAAAAGTAGCAGCATAATTATCACAACACTAAGGAATACAACAGGTTAGGCAAAAGACTACTCATACCCAAAAAACTATGAACAGTGCACTGCGGTACCTAAAGCCAATTATCTACACTCTAGGACCAAGAAGACACCCCAAATTGTGATACCCCAACATCATATACATACCTAAAGAAAATAATATACACTCTAGGACAAGAGGAACACCCAGAAATTAAACCCCCACAATAGACAATGGCCTCAAACTAAACCTTTCACCTAGTACCCAAGGTAACCCATGTGCTCGTTTTCACAATCATCTCAATTTTTTTAAACCATTTCAAAACCAATTATGTAATTCAACATTTAATAGGGTAACCATACCCACTTATTTTTCACAAATCATTTAATGCTATGAAAATACCCCTTTTCATTCCATTTATTAAAAACCAAGGAAACCCAATTTTATTCAAAATCCCTTTTCAACACACACAAAAAATCATGCCAATTTCATACTAATTTATTTATAAATAAATTTATAAAAATGGAACAATACAGTTTATCAAACATAGGCTAGAGAAGGAACTGTCTACCTCAAAACTCGGGTCACACATGCTTGCAACATGATCCACAAACAACTAAACCCAAAAATATCAACAGAAACCCTATAATCCAATCCACATCTCAATATAGATTCAATTTAGAAAAAGGGGTTGGTAGAAAAGGAGGGAATCCACATACCTTAATAATGTACACCTCCCACACCAAAACCAATAAATAATGGTCATAATAGAGATCCCATAACCACACCTAGATTCAATATTCGATAACATGGAGTTTAGATCCATCAATCCCTGGATTATCTATCAAACTCTAAAGGAGAAGAGAGTAAGAAACAGTGATAATGCTTAACCGGTATGTCACACAATGATCATAATGAGGATAAATCGCCGAACAAAAAGACCTAGAGGGGTTATAGGGATCCCAAAATCGCTTGGGGAAGGATCTAGGTCAAGAGAAAGTGATCCTGGAGGAAGAACAAAAAAATCAGCTAAAATTACTTCTTAAAAACAGTCTGTGGGACTTTACATGATGTGTAACCCAATTATACGTAGTGTAATTGATAATTCTAAAAATCACTGAAAAACACATCGCCTTTTGATTAAAAATGGATTTAATTTCATTTATGAGTTACACATTGTGTAAACCTATTACACTTCATGTAATTCTATAGCATTCTATAGGATCAATAGGTTTCATGTTATAAATTCCAAAAAAACTATGACTTCACCATTACATGTATCCTACTATTTCTTTCTTGGCCCTACCCATACAATGAAAAAGGAAAACAATGACATGTTTAAAAACATACCTGTCAGAAGAGTAACGAGATGTTACAAACTCCCCACCATAAAAACTTTTTGTCCCCAGAAAGCCTATGAAGAATCCTCCATGCTAAAAAGATGAGTCCACTTCACTCTCATCGGTGCCTTGTGCTCCCACATCTCAGGAGAATCAGAATAGTGCTTCCATATCACTCGAACCAAAGGTATCATCCTCCCATAAAGTAACTTGGTTTCAAAATCAACTATCCTGACTGGCCACTTAGTTATAGATAATTCAAAATCAACTTCAAGATCACACTAACTCAAAACATGAGATGGATCAGATAGATACTTTTGAAGCTGAGATACATGAAACACATTATGTATCGACGTCAGTTGTGGTGGAAATTACAAATGGTAATCAACCTTCCCCACTTACTCCATAACCTCAAAAGGTACCAAAAAATGGGGAGAAAGTTTCCCTTTCATTCCAAGCCATAGATGGCCTAAATAGGGTGAAACTTTCAATAACACTTGGTCACCAATTGAAAAATCTAACATCATGTGATGATGATTAGCATTATATTTATACCTACTTTGTGCCATCAACATCCTATGATGAATCAATTTAATCTTTTTTGTCATATCTTGAACTGAGCTCATTCCAATCAAGTAACTTTCACCAATATCCAACCAACATAATAGATATTTACAAGGTCGTCCATACAAGGCCACAAAAGGATCCACTCTAATTATGGACTAGTAACTATTGTTATAAGAAAAATCAAACATCCCCAATTGATCATCCCAAGACCCACCAAAGTCGATAACACAAGCACAAATAATATCCTCAAGAATATATATAGATCTTTCTATATGTACATCTGAATGAAGATGGTATGCCATACTTAAATGAACCTAAGATCCCAATGTATCCTGAAGTACTTTCCAAAATAAATAATTGAACTGGGGATCTCTATTATAAACTATAGCATATGGAAATCTGTGTAACTGAATAATATCTTTCACATAGATATTTCCCAACTCCTCAACTTTGGTTGTATCCTGAATGGGTATAAAGTGAGCCGATTTATTCAATATATCGATTGCAACCCATATCACATTATTCTTTTTTTGGTTACACATCATCCCAACCACATATTCCATATAGACCTTGTCCCACTTACAAGTAGGCACTAGAATTATCTAAAGAAAACCCTAAGTTTTTGATGATTGTATTTCACCTGTTGGCATGTATATAAATGAGAGACAAACTCAGCAATGTCTCATCCCATACCAAGCCATGAGAATTATCATTCCATGTCATAGAACATCTTCATGTTTCCTAGGTGCACTTCCCACTAGGAACTATGGAAATCCCCCATAAAAACTCTTCTTACCAACTGTTGTACCACAAAATGATTCTAAAATCAAAGAACATACTCTTTAGAGAAAGACCACTCAAAACAGTCTCCCCACCTTTAAGATATTATTTAATGCCACATAACTCATCATAAATATGTTGTTCTTGAAGAATCAACATGAGAAGAGTGGAGGTAAAGTGAATATTGGTCAAAGAAATCTCTTCCCCTAATTCATGGACTCTGATGTGAAACTTTGAAAAAGATCCATCAAGTTCCACTTATCCAATGATTCTTTCACTACCTGGTTCATAAGTTTCCTACTCAAAGCATTTCCAATGACATTCCCCTTCCCTAGGGTGTAGGAAATATTGAATTCAAACATCTAAAAGTAGTATACACATCATCTCTGTATGAGATTTAAGTCTTTATGATAAAAGATATATCTTAGACTCTTGTGATCAGAAAATACTATGAACCTATCACCAAAAATATAGTGTCTCCAACACTTAATCGCATACATAACTGTAGAAATATCTAATTAATTATTGGGGTAATTATTACCATGTGATCAGAGCTGACAAGATCCATAATCCACCACATGATCATCCTATATTAGTACGCAACCCAAACCAGCACTAGAATCATCACAAAACACCATGTATCCCTTACCGAGATTAGGTAAGATCAGGATAGTAGCTGATGTCATAAGTCATTTCAGTTAATCAAAATAAGACTAGAACTTTACATCCTAGGAAAATTTCAATGCTTTCCAGGTAAGGGAAGTTGAAGGTGATGCATGTTTATAGAAATCTTTAAAAAAATTGATAATATCCAGCAAGACCAAGGAAACTCTGAATCTCAAATACATTTTGTGGTTCTTTCCATGACAATACATCCTTCACATTTTCAGGATCAACAAATAAGCCATGTTCAGAAATCATGTTCTCTAAGAACTTCACTTCTTGAATCCATAAACTATATTTGAAAATATTTCCATACAAATGGTGACGTCTCAGAATTCCTAGAACCAAACTTAGATGGTGCTCGTTCTCATGTTCAAATTTCAAATAAACCAAAATATCATCCATGAACACTAATACAAAAGTTTCAAGATATTGATGGAATATCTGATTCATAAAAGACATAAAAAATGAAGGATAATTAGTCGGACCAAAAGGCATTACAAGATATTCATAATGGATATACCTAGTCCTGAAAGCTATCTTTGGTATATCAGAATCCTGAACTTTGATCAGATGATAACCCAACCAAAGATCAATCCTTGAAAACCACTTCTCCCCTTTAACTGATCAAATAATCATCCACATGATTCAAATGATACTTTTTATTAAATTTTATGGTTTAACTTCCTATAGTATACACACAATCGAAGTGAACCATCTTCCTTCTTGGAAAAGAGCACAGGGGCTTCCCAAGGTAAAACACTAGGGCAAACAAAACCTTTTTTCAATAGGCCATCCAACAAAATCTTAATATATTTTAGCCTATTATTGACATACCATAAGAAGTTATTAATATCGATTGTGTCCCTATCACCAAGTCATCCATAAACTCTACCTCCTTCTCTAGAGGAAGACTGAAGAAGTCATTTGGGAAAACATTAGAAAATTCCTGAACAAAAATGGGAAGATAAACAATAGAAGAAAAATTATCAATCTCAATCGCAATAGTAGACAACAAAATCCTGAGATTTAGGTGGGAAGGCACTACATGACCAGACCTCAGGTCCCACTCTCCTTAAAACACATGAGATCTCCCATTAGTAGCAAGAAAAAAAATACACCGATGATAAAAATAAACCTCATCTTGGTGAGTGATGATTCAATCCATATAGATAATGAAGTCAAACGGATCCAAATCAAGAACAATAAAATCCCAAACCTTATCCATATCAGTTATTTTTAACAAACAAGGACACCAAAACCCCTAATATTTCCTCTTACCAAGGAGTGTTGCTAACTCTATAACAAAGGAAATAAAATCTGTTGGAATTTTAATCATATCAAAAAAATGTGTAGATATAAATGAGTGGGAGGCACCATTATCAAATAAAGTAATCACTATAGAAGATGAAATAAATATAGTATCTCTCACTGTCACCGGACCTACATCAAATTCCACTGGACACTCATCTACTACATGAAAGTGATTCACTCATGAGGCATGTGGCTAGAGCCATGTAGTCTTTGAAGCATCTGACTGCCCTACTATAGCCTTTGGATATAACAAACCCTGACCATAATGAGGCATAGACATAGCTTGACAAAAGCATTGTAAATGACCAACACGTCCACAGCTATTTCACGTCTTTGTGGTCATAAGAAAAAAATGTATGGTGTGTTCAAAGTTTCCACACTAATAGAAAGTCATAGGTACACCATTGGCTATAGAATATAGTGTAAAGGAGGCTCGCCACTGAGACCCACCACCACCACTCCTATGATGATCCTTCCACTTCCTCTTCCTCCCATGTGTGCCACTAAATACACCACTAGATAGAAGAGAATAGGTGTAAAATCTAACCTTTCCTAACATATTCATCTATTACATCATAGCTCTATCTATCATCTCCACATAGGTAGAAATCTTTAACATAAATACATGTGATATGATATCTGGTCGCAAACCCTATAGGTACTTCTGATCCTTTAAATGGTCATTATTTACCACATCCATAGAAAAATGAACAAGCTCAGAAAATTGGTTGGTTTACGCTGACATCGAACACTCTCCCTACTAAAAAAGAGTAACTCCAAAGATGATGCTAGAATTAGCGACTCTGGAGAAAAACTATTGCAATAATTGGGCTTTGAAACCCTTTTAATCCAAGTCCACTTGTCTATCTTCCTAGGCTATAGAATCCCATCATCTCTTACTAAAACCCTTAAGCCTAAACACTGCACACTTCACCTTGATATTCTCAGGTTTCACTAGAAATTAGAAGATTTGATCAACTGTAATGCCCTGACCCCAGAATCCCAGAGTCAGTGCATTATTTTAAAACATTGGAATGATTACAAGGAATCAAGTCCTGAAAGACCTGTCAGTTTATTAGTATTGGAAAATATATTACATACATGAAGTTTACATTATAATTTCTAACATAAAATACAACATAGATAATCCTTTGAGAATTACATTATTCTTCTAGTTTAAACCTGCATATAAATCATAGTACACTTCTTGGCATCTTGAGAAAATAAAACATAGAAAGGGGTGAGCTCAGATGCTCAGTAAGGATAAAAATATACCGTAAACTTTCATAAATAATAATAAACATTTAAGGCAGTGTATAAGACTAAATCATAAGCCTTTTAAACTTAAACTTCTGCATAATATGTAAAATATAAATCAAATAATTCCATTTACTTATTCACATGGATATTCTACTATTCTAATAATCACATGTAATAATTAATTTAATAATGATAGAATACCTAATGTTGGACATCATTACCACATAGTCAAGGCCTCGTGCCAAGTCTACAAAATAAAATTTTTGTCAAGGCCTTGTGCTAAGACACTAGTTTGTCTCATGAGACCTATCGATGCATTGAGGAGCTACAATGGGCTCCACCTATCACTTACTAAGTCCACTGCATTCCTCGTATGAAAATTTTGAAACATAACATAAACATTCATATTAAAACTATCATACGAAATGTCAATACATTAACCATAAACCATGAATGGTATAAAAAATATCACATTCACAATAATACATATCATAACTCATTCAATAAAATATTTAAGATTTTATTTATAATAAATCAACCTCAATCGATAATAATATCCAAAAATGATGTTGACATAGTTGAAAATGATTAGTAAAACTCTTTGAGAGAAATATCCCTTTTTCATGAAAACATTTAAAAGTCACAGAATTTAGAAAGGAAGAGATTTAAAAAAAATTGAATTAAAGTGTCCAATAATACTTTGAAACTTTTGAAAGGAATTAACATTTTAAAACAATCATGTCCATATAAATAAATCCTTAAATCTATTTTGAAAACATGGACTTTAATGAGAATGATTTAGAAGAATAAATATTTAAAACATTTAAAATGATGTTTTAGTCAAAGAGTGCCTTAAAAGAATAATTTTGAAATGTATTTTATGAAACATGTACATGGTTAATAAATATGTCCCAGAAAATACTTACACATAAACAATCTCGAATAATAATGAAATTGAGGAATTCACCCTTACCTTGCACTTTCCTTTGGTTGAGGGTGCATTTAACATCCTATATAATGACCATAGTATGTTATTAAATTATACCAGAACCATATTAATATTTATTATATCATACATGATTCATTTATGACTTTATACTACCCATTTAATAATTATTTCCATGTTAAATTAACATTTCGGGTAATAATCGCTTTCTTTATCGTATGTGTTTGAACTTGTTATTCTTGATCATGTCATTTAGATCATGATTTAAATACTTCCAGAATATAAAACATGATTTATATATAATATATATTTAGAGTATAAATATGTATAATAGATAGATATATGAAATTGAAAACACCATTTATGGAGATGGTAGGTCTTACGTACGCATAAACGCTGTTTTCATTTTCATATCCTATTGAACGGAAGTAAGTGAATAAGATAGTATGTACATATATATATATATATGGTATAATTATTATGTCATATATTACATACTTATTAATAATATATATTTTTATAATCATCATTTAATGGTGAACCTAGAAATGAATCTCATCACGTCGTGGAGACGGTAAGTCGTACATACACACAAGCGACGATATCATTTACTTGATGATTAAAAGGTGTGGAATTTGATGGTATATTAACTGTACAGATAAATTATCATGTTATTTTCATTATTTATATACATATTACTCATCTTTATATCCATCCAAATAACATAGTGTTGAATAACAAATTACACCACGGCGTGGAGACGGTAATCCGTACGTACGCACGCATGGTGACATTATCATTCAAAGTATGGATAGAATAATGAGTATGGTTGTACCATATTTATAATAAAATCATAGTATGTATAAGGTATTGGAGTTATTATTTTTGTATGTAAATAAAAAATAAATAGAAAGTGTAAGAAGAAAAGAACTTTGAAAGAGGTGATAAAATAATTACATCTTCTTTGGGTGTTTCCTTTTGATTTGAACAAAAGGGATCCTTAGGATGGATTTAGGCTCAAATGAAGGACTCTAGGTTGAATTAATGGAATTTTGGAGGATATTTGGGAAGGTTATGTCCAATCCAAATGGATTTGGAGGTGTAATTTTGAGAGAAGGGGAAGTACCTTTTTATAAGATAGGTGGGGGTCACTTTAGGAAAAGCTTGAAATATCTTTTAATTATAAAATAATTTTTAGTTTATAATGGCTCAAAATGAATTTATTTCGAGCCTTAGGTAGTTATGGTTATAAATACTCTCAACAACTAGGTTTTATAAAATTTTAGGTTACCATTTCAACCTTATCTTTTAGATTTAACTCTTAGTTAAATAGTTTAACTTTTACAATGTCTTCTTGTATTTTTATATTACATGGTTAATAAACATAATATAAAATTCCAAGAGAACTAAAAGTGGTTCATTAATGACATATATATCATTATAAGAGTCCTTTGGATGAACCTTATATTTTTATGACTATTATATAATTTAATAATATAGTATTTGTTTTAAAAACACATTTATGTCAATTTTGACACTATTTGGTATTTTGTTTTTGTGAAAGTCATAAAAACTTGATTAATTTGAAAAAAAATCATTTAATCAACTCTAACATGTCATATTAACCTAGAAAATCAGTTTAATGCATCAAATTTATCAATTTACATTTATTTGGATATTTATAATATCAAATATTTTAATCTTTCATTAATAAGGTAATTATTGCATCATCATTATTTCATAAATAAATTTAATTATTTAATATCTAAAAATTATAAATAAAATACCATGATGTATGAAATATTTTATCTTTCTAATGAATATTTATAGTCAAATTTATATTATGTATAACCCTATATTAAAAATGTTTTATTTATTAAACTTTGAATTTTAAACTTTTAACTCTTCTTTAAATAAAATAATAATAAATGTCCTAATCTAATCCAAGTTGATAAAAAAGGATCATATTTTATTCCTAAGGTTTATTTTGGTCGAAATTCACTTATTCAATAGAATTAGGACATGTGTTAGGGTAATTATAATATCATTTTTACCTTTAATTACCATATTTACTTTTAACCATGGTAAATAAAATTCAAAAGTTATTATTCACTAAAAACTATTTTCATCCCATTGAACCACATTTTACTTACTGATGTCAACCGTGTCTCTCAGATTTTTTAAATTCAATTCATAGAAGTGGTAAAATTATGTTTTGTGCAAATTTTCAAATGTGCCTAGAAGGTGGGTAAAAGACGTTAAAAAGTTCAATAAAATCTTATTATAAAATGACTCAAATGAATTAAATTGGACTAATATAAGTATTATGAATCTATTTTTAATTTAAAATAAATTTAAATAATAATTATTATTATTTAAATAAAAGTCAGTTTTAAATAATAACGTAGTGTTTTCATTATTCATCAAAAATCGAAAGTTTTTAGAAAAATACCAAAAATTCACCCTAAGATAATTTTGATATTACAAATTAAAAAATGAAGTATATTTTATAAAATTAAAAAGATATAATTTTCATTAATTAATTTAAAATCAATTCCCATTGTCAAATCCAAAAAGTGGGTTTTTTTTAAAAGTAAAAACTATTAAAAGATTGGCATGTGTTTATGTCCAATTTAAATGTGAAATTACTTATAATGACCTAAATTGTATTAAATGATAAAAATTTAATCTAATTATACTTCAAAACCATTAAAATTTATAATTTAACACTATAAATTATTTTGAATAAAATGTTTGTTTTCAATTAAAATTTAGCATCTTTCACTATGCATCAAAATATGAAAGTTATCATAAAAACACCAAAAATTTATCCAAATGAAATTTTTATGTCCTTATTCTAAATAAGAAGTTTATTTTGTCAAATTTAATATAAAAGTGTAAAATGTTGCATTTAAAAAGGGTTTACCATTAATAGGTGGTAAAATTATATTTTTTGAAAAATACTTCATATATCTGAAAAATTGAATTTGTTATTATATTATGTCTAAGAAACACATAATATGGATGTTAAAATTATATGGAGTATATAATATTCAAAATGAATTTAGTACTATTCATAATCACTTTTTGAACAGCTAGTTTGGTAAGTTGTGGTGTGCTCAAACTCGGTGTTTCATGTAGCGCAAACTATTGAATTACTTAAATGAGATAACATATTATGAAATCATGGGGTGTTACATAAATCATATCATGCCATTCCTCAACCTCTTGAGGTTCATTCGTTCCATTAAAGGAAATTGTCTTCTCGCACAAGAATTCATGTGATTGGTATCTCTCTCCTCCAACTCCTAATTGTACCTCAACAACTGCATTCTGAACTCATGGTATGTTCTAATCAATAACACAGCTTCCCGTACTATAGACTTGATGAGATTTTGATCTATTGGTGGATTCCCTTGAGGAGCATCAGATGCACCCTCCTAAGAAACTTGTGGAAGACATCTCATAGGCATACTGTTGCACACCAAAATAGAAGGAATGATAAGACAATAGAGTAAATCTCAGTTCAAACGAAAAACCCCATAATCTGAAACTGATATTTAAAACAAAACCCACTACTGGAGACACATATTCCAAAGTCCCATGTTAACTTGAGTCTCTTCATGATAAGATCTGTCTAGGCACTCATCACAACATACCTCACAAGTCCCAAAAATTCTATATACAGTCTAACAGATATCCCAAGACAAAGAATCTTGGGGACAGACCTCCTTTGATACCACTTTGTAACAAACCAACCTAGGTTACGCTCAAACCTCTCACCCAAACTGATCTTTTACATACCTGAAGGGTGTTCCCGATCCCCACGGACTGACAAAAAGCACCCAGGCCTCGAAAAACACTCCAAGGGAATGATTTTATCCAACCTGGATGAATAGCATGGAAATATATACATACTCAAAGTAGAAAGAAATAGTGTAACACTTATATATATAAATATACCGTAACTGTAAGAAGACATCGGAAACAAAACAACAGCTAAAGTAGCTAACAACTCCAAGAGATAAGTACAAACACAAAGGATATTGAAAACAAGAAACTACTTCATTTGATATTTTTGGAAATCTCCCACCATCTCACCACCAGCTACCCAACTTAGTTGGCATGAAAACTCGCTACCTCACTACGATTCCATGCCTTTACCTGCATGAAAATATATATAAAGGTATACGCACCACCAAAAGGGTGAGTAGGGTGTGATCTAATAGGCTCAATAGGATACCAACTAGGTGATCTATAACAAGTCTCTGTATAATAATTCTCATATAATCATTTCAAATAAAACAAGGCATGATAAGCAGTAAAGCAATTTTATAAAAAACATGGTAAACATTTCCCTTTTCTACAGTTCTAAAACAAAAGCAGGTATATGAATTTCAAAGAACATTTTGCATATAATACTCCACAAGAATCAATATGCATATCAAGGATAAAATAGTACAAACCCAAGAATTACAAAACAATAGTAGCGGCATAGGTATCACAACACTAAGGAATACAACAGGTCAGGCCATAGAATACTTGTACCCAAAAATATATAAACAGTGCATTACAGTACCTGAAGACAATTATCTACACTCCGGGACTAGGGAGACACCCTAAAGTCTGAAACCACAACATTATATATGTACCTAGATCCAATAATCAATACTCTAGGAAATGATGAACGCCCAGAAAGTGAACCTCCATAATGAACGATGGTAGTAAGCTAAACCATTCACCTTGTACCCAAGGTAACCCATGTGCTCATCTTCACAATTATCTCAATGTTTTGAAAACAATTTCAAAACCATTTGTGCAATTAAAAATTTAATAGGGTAAACATACCCACTTATTTTTCACAAATCATTCAATGATTTAAAAATACCCCTTTTATTTCCATTTATCAAAAACCAAGGAAAAATCACTTTTCTTCAAAATCCCATTTCAACGTACACAAAAAAAAATAATTCCAATTTCATACTAATTTATTTATAAATCAATTTATAAAAATAGAACAATATGGTTTATAAAAAATAGGCTGGAGAAAGAACCACCTACCTCAAAACAAAGGTCACACATGCCTGCAATGGGATACACCAACAACAAAACTCAACAACATCAATGGAAACCCTAGAATCCAATCCACATCTCAATATAGATACAATTTAGAAAAAAGGGGTCGGTGGAAATGAGGGAATCCACGTACATCAAAAACGTACACCCACCACAACAAAACCAATGAAGAACAACCATAATAGAGATCCAATGATCACACCTATATTCAAAATTTGAAAACATCGAGTTTAGATCCATCAATCCCTAGATCATCTATCAAAATCCAAGGGATAATAGAGTAATAAATGCTGAAAACTCTTACCCGGTATGTCACACAATGACAGGAATGAGGATCAATCATCAAACAAAAATACCTGGAGGGGTTGGAGGGCTCCCAAAATCGCTTGGGGAAGGCTCTAGGCTAAGAGAAAGGGATATTAGAGGAAGAAAAAAATAAAAATGAGTTGGGTTGCCTACTTAAAAAATAGTCCTTAGGACTTTACATGACGTGTAACCCAATTATATATTGTGTAATTGATAAGTCTCAAAATCATTAAAAAACTCATCACCTTTATATTAAAAATGGATTTAATTTCATTTATGAGTTACACATCATGTAACACTATTACACATCATGTAATTCTCTAGAATGTTTTAGAATTAGTAGGTTTTGTGCCATAAATTTCAACAAATCTCTAACTTCACCATTACAGGTATCCTCTCATTTCCTTATCAACCCTAACTAGACAAAGAAAAATGAAACCCATGAAATGTTTAAAAATGTACCTATTAGAAGAGTAATTGGATGTTATAGGATGGGGAAGCCTGGAAAGCATCGGGTGAGCCTATTATAGAATAAATTATGGGTGCACTCAGATAGTGATCTAATTCATTGGGTAATGACTATGTTCTCCAAAGATTTATATTAGAAGTCGGTTGTATGGTTATTCCAATTGTAATGGTTATATAAGGTTTATATGAGATGATGTTCTAAGATAACAATATATTTTATGAATTCTTGATAAAGGTTTATGATACTTTATTTGATCAAGATTGATATCACATGGCTTTTAATTATTGATTCTTATGAATATTTCCTTTGTTAAAGCCTCATGGAATGTTTTCATGTTTGAAGATCTAGGTATTTATGGGTATAAATATTCTTATGTTATACTCATGCACTTTTATTATGTTATCATATCCTTATTCTCTTCTTATTCTCAATGATGAGATTCATTTATTAATTCTTATATTTTCCCTTACTGATAATTTGAGCTCACCCTTCTTATGTTTCCTTTTCCAAGGTTATAAAGAATCAGGCCGAATGAGTTATTTCTAGAAGGGATTTCATATAGATGATAATTATGTATTAATATAAAAAATAAAAGCTAGATTAAGTGGGAAAAAAGAATAATTTAAATTCATGTGAATTGTTTATGTAGGATTTTTTCCTAATTCTATAAAACTATAAACCTAAATTTCCTCAAGGATGTGAGTGATCCAATTTTTCCTTTTGATTTTGTAAGGTTTTTATGGGAAAAATTAGTTCAGAATCATAATCATCAAAGATGAAAATGTAAAGTATAAAATTTTAGCAATGAATACAGGAGTAAGGGTCCTGGCCTATTATAGTTGGTATCAAAGGTCGGTTTAGATAGCTTTGGAGATTAGGATGTTTTCATTTGAGATTATCTTAAGAGTTATGGATACCATCATAGGTCTATAATATTAAGGTTAATAATATGTTAAAATTCTTGGACACTTCATTTGAGGGTTTTAAGTAGTAAAAATTTTGAGGATAATGACATTTTGGGAGATATTTTATTAGGTTGAGGTATTTGTAACCCCTAGGATCAACATGAATTTTTATTTAGGGAAGAATTATTTTTTCATGATTAAATAAAAAAAAGGACAACCTGAAATTCAGATGGTAACCCATTGTATCCAACAAGGCCACAAGGCTTGAACCCACAACTGAAGGGTGATAGGGGTCTAGTATCTACCAATGGCCAACAAAAATTCTTGGTTAGTATGTAATTTTTACCAGTAAAATTAATTTTATTTCAGTAACATATAGGGTTTTATTTGAGGAATAACATTTTATTTATCTTGTAAGAATATATGATAAAATCTATCTAATATTTGGGTTTCAAACTTAGTCAAGAAATATTTTAAAATTTTTAAGGATAGTTATTTATGTAATTATTTAGTTTGAACTTTGGGTATTACTATTGAGTTTTTAGGATTAATGTATCATATGAAGGTTTACTCATTTTTTGAATTATCTTACAATGTTCTATCCTTTTTTGTTTTGGTTAATGACTAAAGATAGGGGCTATATTGTTATGATTTTTGGGATTATATTGTCCTTAAAAGTTTATTTTTTTGATTCAAGCATGAAAAATTCATCTCTAATACACATCACTTGGAGAAAAAGATGATATTGTGGTTTAAAATGATTAAAGGATGAAATTATACTAATCAAGTAAGTATATTTCCATATTAACATTGTCTAGAAGGTAATATAATTCATCAAATATAGTAAAAGGATCTTGAAATAAAATCATTATCTTAGTAACTTCAATTATAATGAACTGATGCTATTTTCTATCATCACAGATTTATGGTTTTCAGGCTCTTAAATTTATATTGATCATTCACTTTCTTGTGATCAATAACCTCAATCACTATCTTTAATTATTTACTCTTTGAAATCCATTACCACTTATGTTATTCTATTTAAAAACCTAATTATGTGTTATTCAATAGTAACTTTTTATCTCACTTTCTCTATTATTAATAGGATGTTTTATTAACCCTTTTTACAATGTGGGTTTATAACAAAGGTGTTTTCAAATTTCTAATATTTGATTATTAAGATAAAGTTCAAATTGTAAGGATGAAATTTATTAAAGGGGGGAGGATGTAACACCCTGAGTTTTTAAAAGAGAAAAATTTTGTTTGATAGCATAAATGACATGAAAAAATAAGTTTGTTTTCCATTACACGCAATATCAAGTTTATCTTTCATTACATGCAACAATGAGTTTAAACAAAACATATTATTAATATTATTATTATTTAATATGACAGTTATCACCTAGTTATTGGAATGATGGGTATGAATAGGATTAACTTAATTATGAAAATATGGTTTACACATGTATATATAATTAATTTTTTGGTGTCCAATTAATTATAAATGAAAATAAAACCCTTTTGAAAATAAAAGGAAATTTTTTTCTGAAACACTATTTTAATGCACACAAGTTTGTTTTATACTAATAAATTAAACAAATCACGCTTATTGGATTATATTAATGAAATTTATATAATAAATATTTAATATAATGTTTAACATTCATCCTATGTTTTTTCTAGACAACAGATCAATATAGATCCAATTTTACGCTTAAAACTGTATTTTTCAAAAAAAATAGTTATGTCGCCATTTTATAGCGCACTTATTTTAAAACTAATTTTTAAAACTTTTATAAAATTAATTTTAAAAAATAAACTTCATTTTTTAAATCATAATACCAAAATTATTTTAGGTTTATTTTTTGGTATTTTTCTGAAAAGTTCCAATTTTTATGAATAGTGAAAAATACTAAATGTTAATTAAAATTTACCTTTTTGTTTAAATAATTTATAATGTTAAATTATACATTGAATTTGTTTTAATGAAATATTAGTTTAATTTTATATCAATTAATATAATTAATGTTATTTTAATCATTCTCATGTTGAATTTAGATATAAAAACATTGAAATATTTTGAACGTTTTCTCTTTAAAAACCTGCTTTCTCATCACGACTGCAAGATTTATTTTGAATTAAAATTTTCCAATTAAGTGTATTAAATTTGTAAAAATGGATTCCATATTTGGAATAATAATAAATTATAATTTCTGATAAGTTCAACTTATTTTTTTGACTAAAGTGAATGGTGAAAATATTAGAAATTATTTATCACGGTTAAGATAAAAATGGGTTTACTAGGGGTTAAAATAATAATATAGGGGTCAAAATGACCTACCAATTTTTCTAAAACCCATTAGATGGTCGTATTTATAGCCTTATAACCTTAGGATCTAATTTTATGAGTTTTTAGGATACTTTTCTATGAAAGGGACCTATATAATATGGTGAGTAAAGAAAAGAAAAAAAGGAACATTTCTTACTTTTAAAATATATAAAGATTTAGAATATGGAAAAAAAACATTGAATCTATTATAAATATTATTTTAAAATATAAATAAGTTTTTTTATTAGGAAACTTAGAAGTTAAGGAACAACGCATTTAAAACATGTGTTTTATTGAGTGATTGAGGTGTTTATAAACCATATTATCCTTATACCCCATTAATTATCAATATTGGAGGCACTTGAGGTAATATTGACCATTGAAAAGTGAATACTTTTTGATATTTACAAAAATACCACTCCTCCTCAACTATAAAAGGGAACTCAATCCCCTCAATTCTCCACCACACCTACCAAGCCATTTGGATCATCCAATCACTTCCCAAATCACTTCCCAGATTACCTCCCCTCATCTTAAAAGCCTTATTTTGTTCAATAATCTAACCTATGAAGGACTTATTTCAAACCTAAGGAGGATACCTGAAGAAAGGGTAATGTTCTTCAATGAGCATCATTATTTTATTTCTTTCTTCTCCCCCTTAAATTCTTAATAAATCAGGTTGACATAATAACCTCAGTATCTTCCATATACTATGATGTCATTATAATAAGTGTATTATCTAAAATGATCTCCACTTCCATCAAATGGGTTATTAAATCATCATTCTTGTGTATAGAGGACTATCACCTCGTGAACCTATTTCGTTCATTTTTTCATTACCGCCTCTCACAGTTGGTATGATGATGGGTCTATAGTATATAAATTATATTTATAACATAATTATATCTCTAGATTCATTATATCATATATACCTTTTTACATTCTATTCTGTGTGGGATATGATAACATCGCTCGTTTGTATGGCACACTATCACTTTGTAAAGTGATGTGATTCATTTTTCACTAACGCATTACATGGAAGGTAATAAGGGTAACTATAATGAATATATGTGATATAAATTATATCATTATTACATTCATGAAATATTTATAATTCTGTAAATATAATATATTATTTTCTTTCTTACCTATTAACTCACTAAAAAAGCTATAACGTCATTCATGTACATGTGTACTACTACCTCCTCAAAGCGGTGTGATTCCTTTTTTCATCACTGCTATAGAGACCTAGTTTTCCATTGTAAGACTTTGAAATATTTATATATATATTTCCAGATCTAAGTGTTGAGACAACATGTGATTCTGAGGTCCAATGTTCCAGAAATTAATTTTTATAAAAATATTAAATATATTTATATTGAATTCACATAGTTTATTAAATAAAATGGGATAAATCTTTAAAAAATCTCAAATCAAAAATAAGAGACCATAGTAGATTCCAAAATTCATTTTTTACCCTAGTTATGACCTAAAATAGTTTGGTGTGAGATGTTTGAACATCTCACCCTTTGGTGGTATGTTCATTGGATTAATTATTTATTTAATTCATTCATCCATTCATTTTAACCAAAATGAAATGTTTATAAATATACTTCCATGGAGATTCGATCAAGATTATCCCTATAATCTTGGGATCTGCTGAGAGCTTACCATTCCTCCATCATTGGGAAATCACCTCAGATGACAACAAAACACTATATCAAAGCATATTGGGACATAGAAAATTCAAAAACTTCCTTCGTTCATTGGATAACACATTCTTTGATGAAGAAAAATCCAATTTCTAGGTAGGAATCCTCAATTTTTGGTGTATGCCCTTGTTAGTTAAAATGATTGATCATATCAATCCTTTCTATTGATTTGTGCCAATTGTTAATCCTTTGCATGTTCATACATACTGGATTAAATTGTTTTTCAATTTTTTTCTAACCCCAGATCCATGTTCATGATCGTTTTCCAAGAAAACTTGTAACTAATCTATTAAAATTTTGTTCTTGTGCCTTTACCCTCAATTTCTTTGCAATCTTCACCTATTGGGCCCCGTGGTCCTATTTTGAAATTGTCGAGCGGTACCGAGCCCGATAAAACCCCCAGAATCATGAAGGAATCACATATTATGGATGAATATTTGAAGATATAGAATGTTTTTAGGCTATTAAATATGGTTTTAATGAACGATGGCTTAATCATTGTCGACAAAATATGTGGTGCATATGGTTCGAGTGATGAAACCATCAAGGAACAACAAAAGTTGATTTCTGGTGAATGAAGGCTATAAATAATGAACCACAATCATATCCACTTATTTTGGGTGGGAAAATGTGGGATATATGATGAATAGGCTTCAATAAAGGCATGGAAAGCAGATATGGGAATCTATGAAAATCATGACTACACGTCGTGTATCACTATGAACACGTGGTATGTAGACCCTGGATGTAGTGGTTGGGGTTTTAGAGATCTATAAATATGGCATGGTGTGTATCCTTCCTACTCACAGTGTACCTCATTCCTGGGTGGATGAGTCGTGTGTAAGATCACACGGGCAAGACCCCATGTGGAAGTACATGGTCAGGCACATGATCATGTACCAAAGTAAATAGACATGGACAAGGTTCATGGGAAAGGACCTCGTGTACTAGGACATGCTGTGTAGACTCCCTATATGCCATATAGCCCTACATGGGAAGCAATCCATGTACCAACTAGGGACACAGCCAGGCGTAGGAACAGAACCACACGTCATGTGAGTCCTCTCACATGTCGTGTATCCCTTGGATCCTTTTAAGGAAACTTTAATGCTCCATATCTCCTTTCTTTGATCTTAGATTTTGTCCTGTGAGTAGCCTATACTAAGATTTTTTCCACATAGAATGTGATGGTTCCCTCGGTTGTGGATTTTTGGATACGATGTGGAATTTTTTTAGCAAGATTCTTGGTTAGTTGGTGATCAATGACTTCCTAGTGATACCCTCCAGTAAAGTTGTCCAGTGGGTCCTAAATGACTTCTAATTGGTACCCTCTAGTAGATTTGGGTAGTGGGTACTTGATGAATTTTGAGTGGTACCCTCCAGTATAGATGGGTAGTGGTTCGTCGATGACTTTAAAGTGGTACCCGCCAGTAGATGTGGGCAGTGGGTCCTCAACAACTTCCAAGTTGTACACTACAGTAGAGTTAGGTAGTGGGTCCTCGAAAAATTCTGAGTGGTACTCTCTATTAGATTTGGGAAGTGGTCTATTGATGACTTACGAGTGTTTACCTCCAGAAGAGTTGGGTAGTGGGTCCTTAAAGACTTTTGAGTGGTCCCCTTCAGTAGATCCAGGCAATAGGTCTTTAACAAATTCTGAGTGGAACCCTCCAGCAGGGCTAGGCATGGGTCCTCCATAGACTATTCAGATTGGAACCCTCCTATTGTACCTAGGCATGGTTCCTCTACCTAGAGATTATAGCCCCTGGACTTTGAGGCATAGTGATGATGCATGGATTGAATTGGATGGTTACTTCTCTGCAGACACGTGACATGTTGGTCATTTTTTATAGAATTTGGAACTGTTTGTGACTCTTATTCCTAGGTTGAGTTGTGATATGGAGATCCCATTTCTCTCTCATTTGAGTTTTTTTATTGGGAATATATATTTACTTTTGTATCCATACCTTTGGTTTTGGTTACTCTCTTTACATGAGATGTGAAGACACGCAGGGTATGCCACATGCTTTTTATGTTTATATTATTGTGGTTGGATGAGTATACTCTCCCACTATGGCTAGTGAAGACTCGATGTGTAGTTTGTCTACTCACCATGCCAAGCCCCCTATGCTTATATGAGGTTACTCTCTCTCTTGGTTTGGGTTAATTTGTTCTCTTTCATTGTATATTGCATCTTGTGTATTATCTACTGTCTTCCATTCATGTTGTATCTCTTAATAATCCCCCTTCATCTTTTGGGGTGTCCTTCTAAGTATGTATTTACTCACCCATACATGGTATTTTCCCATATTTGTCGTGTCTTATGAAGAGGACATATAGGTCAGTGGTGACTTCAGAGGATCTTATGGATACATGGTACTTTGGATCACGTGTAGTGGTAAAAGCTTGGAGATTAGAATCTGAGCTCTCTCTTTGTTTTAATTTCTAGTTTTTTCAGGTTAAGACATGTTTTGTTTGGGAATGTATTTTTTTCCCTTGACCTTTCAGTTTACACTATCATACTCTTTTATAGTCTAGAGGTTTTACATGCATGGTTTTTCCCTTATATTTTTTATTCTTTTACTTTTACTTCCTCTTCAATTCTGTATCAAGATGGATGTGTATGTGTACTTAGGAAAATCCTCACCATGTTATTTATTCCTTCATCACTTGTCACCACCCCCTAACCTATGGAGGTGGCCTTGGGGTAGTTGTAGATCGATCCCCAGCTTGGGTTGGGTCATGACAACCACATCAAAGGAATGATATATATATATAAGTATATATAATTAAATATTATTTTATTTATGATATAATTATAATTTTGGATAGATAAAATATTGTATACATTATTTCCACAATTATTATTGAAAAATGGAAATGATACTTATCATACAGCCTACCATCTCCATGATCGTAACGTTAGTTCATTTTTCATAACCATAATTCATGGCTCATTTTAAAAGTAAAATTGATGTAAAAATATGATAATTATGTCATGATTATTAATATTATGGATATAATTAAACTATATAATATGAATAAGAAATTTATCTTTTATGATGAAACACGCATAAGAAAATAAGGCAATTAACACCTGTAACAATGAAAATAATGAATGATTATTAACCAACGGGTGATAAGATGTTATAAAAGGATCATATATGATATTATAAATATTAATATGGTTTTGGTATAAGTTAATAACATGTTTAAAACCACTATATAGTATTTTAAACTATGTTCACCCAAAAGGAAGCGCGATGTAAGGTTTTTCTCATCTCACTTTTATTTCTGTGAGATAAATTTCACATTCACCACTTGTTTTTATTGTGTGGTGTATATACTAAAAATGAATGTATTATATTATTATTATACTTAAATTCATTAGTATTTACATATCCATTTTATGATCTCTATTTCATGAGATTTATAGTTTCAAAGTTACCAAACTGGTAAGATATTTTTGTCTCAATTTTCCTTCTATGAGGCATTTATTATGTTATACACCTATCTTATTTTATGAGTTGTATGTACTAAAACCTTGACATGATATATCATGAATATAATTATTTTCATTAAATTATAATTTTAATTTAATGTTATTATTTCATGAGGATAATGATTCAAATTTACAGAAGTGGTAAGAGTCTTTTATTACAATCTCATCATTTATCGAAACTATGTATGATTAAGTCTTTGATGTTGAAATCATATAATTCACATGAATTATCTTATCCTATTGTTATTCATGATATTTTAAAGTTATTTTACTATTTTCCCACTATTTAGTACTTAAAATGTCTGATAAAGTATTATTAATAAAATTTGACTTCATTTCTCTCTTTGGTCGGAAATCTATTTTCTTCCAAAACCATGTTTTCTAAAAAAATAAAAAAAAAATTAACCTTTTCAAAATTATTTATTAAAGAAATTTTTACCCATTTTTCATTTTTTTAAATAAAATGAATCTTATTTTCTATTTCTGAACAAGGACCATTTTTAAACTTTTTACTGTGAAAAGGGAATGTTCTTTACGACATGTACAGAATTACCCATTGACATGACTGTCATTTCTTTTAAGCTTCCTTTACAAGTTTACAAGATTGTTTTTAAATAATTTTTTTTATAATATATCTCGAAATTTGTGGTTTTTAAAATATTTTTACAAAGAAAAGTATTTTCAAAATGTTTTATGTTTTAAAAAGTGATTTTCAAAATGAAAATGATATTTTCATCAAGAAGGTTTTTAATGATATTTTAATGGTATTTACATTCATTAATGTCAACAACCCTTCTTTTTTACTTATGCTCTAATGGAGTTACTTTGTAATTATACCATCCTCATTATTTATATGGATGAATTAATATTGTTTCAATTATATTGTTATGGAACTAATTTCTTTTCTATAGGTTAACCATGTTTCAAAGAGATTGTTATGGAACTCGTTTCTTTTTCATGGGTTAATCATGTTTCAAAGAGATTGACATGAATCCCATTTATTTTCCATAGGATAATAAAGTTATGAAAGAATAATGATTTTTTATGAGTTATAGGATGAAATGAAATCTCTTTGTACTTTAGTTATATTATGGTAATTAAACATTACTTATATGATGGGGTGGACTAGATAGTGTTGGGTGGGCCCATTACAGCTTATACAATGGGGTGGCCCAAATAGCGTTGGGTGATCCTGTTATAACATATATAATGGGATGTCCCAAATAGGATAAGGTGAGCTCATTATAGCTTAAACTATGGGTACACCCAGATAGTAATCCAATTCATTGGGTAATGATTTTTTTCTCTGGAGAATTATATTGGAAGTTTTTCGTATATTTATTCCAATTGTAAGGGTTTTTTAAGGGTTCTATGAGATGATTTTCCAAGATACCAATATGTTTTATCCATGATTTATATGGGTTCATGATGTTTCATTTGATCAATATTGATATCACATGGATCATGATTATTGATTCTTATTTATATTTCCTTTGTTAAATCCTTATTCCATGTTTTTATGTTTGATGATCTAGGTATTGATGGGTATGAATGTTCTTCTATTATACAAAAGTACTTTGATTATGTCATCATACCCTTATACTCTTCTTATACTCACACATGAAATTAATTAGTTAATTATTATGTTTTCCCCTATTGATCATTTGATCTCACCCTTCTTATGTTTCCTTTTTCTCATGTTATGAATAATTAGGTTGAATGAGTTATGTCTATAAGGGATTTTATATAGATAATTATGATGTCTTAATGTGAAAAAGAAAATCTTGGTTAAGTGGTAGAAATGCTCATTTAAAGTCATGTGAATTTATTATATAATAGTTTGTCATAATTTTCTAAAAATATACACCTAAAAGTTCCTCAATGTTGTAAGTGATCCAATTTTTACTTTTGATGTTGTAAGGTTTGGATGGAAAAAATTGGGTCACAGTTATCGACATCAAATATGTAAATTTAAAGTTCACAATTTTAGAATGAAGTATAGGAGTGTGGGTAATGTGATGTTATACAACCCATTCTGAGTTTTCAAGTAAAGTAATTCTCTATAAACTTCACATTTTTAGGAGTTTTGATGCACTCACTATCCTAGGTGAATAGGGAGTAATCTTCATTGAAGTATAATTTCTGTATGAGGTAAGAACCTTCTGATTTCAACTCTAATTTTAGATGTTTTTTCTTATTATAATTTGTTTTATTAATGTCGATATAAATTCTCATTTAAAAAATGAGTAGAGGAAAAATTTCTTATTTAATGATCGGGTTATGAAATTCTAATTAATCTCAAGGTTATTTTATACTAATAACCTTTTCTCATCAAGTTCCTTCAAATTATTCAACCGTATTTTTGATTTTTCATCTTCAGTAAACTGATTATAAATAGTTTTTCAATGTTATGGTATTTGGTCTTAAATAGGTAATACCACTTTAGTGTTGTACTCTAGTGAATATGGGGTCACTTTTATAGGAGTCCATGTAGTGGTGTGGTAAGACCACAAAGAGTTTAGGAGTTTATTAGGCTTGTACTTCTTATCTTTATCCACTATCTTCTAAATAATATTTGATAAAGTATTTTTAAAGTCCTTTATCCGTCTATTTTCAACTACCTAATACCAAGATAAGTTATTTAATTGGAAATTTAATTTTGAATACAATATATTTTAGATTAGATGTACAAATGTTTATTACATTATCTATGAGGATAGTCTGAACAAATCCAAATTTAGTGAGGATATTGGATCTCATAAAATCAATCATGAATTTTTTCTCAATATCCTTTATAGGTATAACTTTAAAAAATTTAAGAAATAATCCAATGATAGTGATGATGAACTTGAACTTCCCAATGGTAATTGGTGGGTACAGACAAATTACATCTATCCTCTACAAAAAAAATCCCAAGATTATTTCATAGAATACAAAAACTCTAGGGGATGATAAATAAAATTGTTATTCACCTAACATTCATGAAATAACTTTTTGAATTCCATGAAATCATACATAATATAATTCTAGGAGTACCCTAGTTTCCTAATTTGGTGGGAGAGATTGGTTCATGTTTGGTGCACACCACATGTGCCAACATTGATTTCTATTATAACTATGAGGGTATATTCTCATTCAATGCTCCTAATAATGACCCCATTAAAGCATAATTTTTATAGAATTTTCTTTGATTTTGATCCATCACCAAGGATAAAATTTACTAATCATTGGTGTATTTTTCTTTTTATAGTATGTTTCTAGGTAGAAATCCATTTTTGATATAAAAAAAATAAAATTATCTAGTTTTTTACATTATTAATTAGTATAGAGAAGGATCCATCTTAAGTAAAAGTTGTACTAATATCACCCCTTTCCAAAGTTTACTTACTAAAAAAAATAATGAACACCCCCTATGTATTATATTTATGATCATCTCATCTTGATCAAGATTGGTGATATCCATGTCCAGATTAGCTAAAAAACATATTGAGTATTCTATAGTAATTGAATATGAGTTAGCAATAGTTATAAGTGAAATAAATTCATCAATTCTCACATGTGATCGGGAAAAGGATATAGTTCCTATTTCATGACAACATACTATCCATTTATATGTTTGTTCACCAATTTTTAGCTTCCTTTAATGTTTAGTTGAGTGATCATTATTTTCAAGGCTAATTCTAAGACTTCAATGAGGGCTTAGTATTCAAACACATTATTATTAAACCCTTCTAAAAAAGGAAAGATAATTATAAACACACTTTCACTGGAGATATAAATGATATTTTTCAACTAACTCAATTGAGTTTTAGTCCTCTATAATATTTTTAATTAGTCCCTGAGAAGAACCATCAATGTAAATTTTCTATATTTGATATAATAAATAGATATATAATACCTCATCATTGGGGATTCTACATCCATAGAAAATTTCTCTAGAGATAGATGCTTCACTATAAAGTATTCCAATGCATATCCTTTGGTTTACTTTTGGGTGATGAAATAAATATCAAAATGCTAAAGAATGAAAACCCACATTTCTAATCACCCAATCAATATTAGATGATGAAAGATGTACTTTAAATGATAAATTCAAGAGATCAAGTTAACCTTATGATATTTTAGATAATGATAAAACTTTTATTGAAAAAAAAATCATGGAAAATATTTTTTTATCAATGGTGGTATATCTACTTTACACTCCCAACATTGTCTGACCAAGGTAGTAAAGACTATTTTCTTTTCCTATATCATTTTTATATGAAATAAGACACCCAATGGTTTTTTTTAAATTATATACATAAATAATAAGAAAATTTCCTTTTATATAAGTCATTATTATAGGGGTATGTGATAAATACTTCTTGAGGCTATCAACTTTACTTTAGAAACCACCATATCACTAGTATGTTGTACCCTTATTCAAAAAAAAATTAAGGATAAACACTTATTTACAAGGTTTACAATGAAATTCCTGATATAAGTGAGCCTTATTTGGATTCCTCTCAAATATTGAATATTTATAGGAGGTGGTATTTTAAGTATTACTTTTGTTTTCTTGGTATCGACCTCGATACAAAGATGATAGACAATGACAATAATAAATCTTACTAACAATATCTCAAATGAAAATTTTAATTGATTTATATTTATATTTTGTGATTAAATATTAGAAAACAACACCTCTATATTGATGAAGTGATCTAGATATTATAATTAATTAACTAATATATTTTTGGTGTAACATTCAAAAAAAATTGAAGAAGTGATTTGAATATGTGGTGTATTTATCTTTGTTAAGTGGCTCTAGAATTGTTTCAATTAAAAGGTAAAACCTTATAATTGTATTCTCCTTGGTATTCCTTGAAGTTTTTTTCCTATTTATATTTTTATACCAATCAAATATGATTATAATTATAATACTTATAAATGAACAAGGGGGCTTGGAAATGAGATATTTTATCAATCATTGGTTCTGTGATTAGAAAAGGGACTTCATCCTTTGTATAATGATGGTTTAAGTCCTTGAAGTTTATTAAAACCCTAATTTTTCCATTATTATTCTTAATAAGAACAATATTGGATAATTATTTTGGGTGATATAATTCTCATATAAAATTGGTTTTGATTAGATTATGCACCCCAACTTCAACTTTGACACCATGATATAGATACATCCTCCACGTTAACTATTTTTACTATGATAATTAGTCAGTATACTTAGGTGATGAACAATTACTTAATTATATAATCCGTAAATTTATGTATAACTCTGCTCAATGACATACCAATGTTATTTTATAAATGAAATGAACTTCTCTTGATCCTTTGGATCCATATACACATAGATTAAGGTTAGTTGTGGGTCTTTTTCCATACCCAAATTTAATCATTTGAGCTCAATAATAATAAAAGATAATACTTTTTAAAATATAGGTGGTAATTATCTAAGTTTTTCTCTATTATAAATTTCAGGATTGGAGGATGAATCAAAATCTTGAGAATTAGATACTTATACAAGAACATCATGATGTTTTTTAGAACCAAAGCTATCAGAAGTTAGTAAAAGTTCTTCAATATTGGAAGATGCTATGTGAATGGAAATAAAGTTAAAAATTCTTTGTGTTTTGTATCAGTGATATATCTTCAACTCCATGAAGTTTCACAACTGTGTTGATTAAATGTTATTATAGCTTAGATTCTAGAATTTTTACTTGAATTTGGGATCAATGTGTAAGGGTTATACAATAATACTATCCTATATAAGAGGATAGTTTAATAAATTCATCTTCTTTCCCATTATTAGAGAAGAAGGAAATATTGGTATACTTACCTTTTCTTGGGATGACCACATAATTTTTTATTTATAAATTCTTTGGACAAAAATCCCTCTAGGTAACATTACAACATTTTTGGGTTGGTTGTGTTTATTGACAAAGAAGTTTTTCAAGATGAGTTTTCAAGTTTTGAAGATATTATTAGAAATAAATGTTGATAAAGAACCATGATAAAGGAATGGAATTTCTGGAGGTGGTACAAAAATAATAGATATAAGGTGGTGCTATTTTCCAGTGTTTTCCAGATTTTTGGGGTCCAAAATTTGGAGTTTCGTTTTCATCATAGAAAGTGGATTTCCTTGAAGATCTCATCAAAATATAGAAAAGGCATGAATTTCATGATGATGGGATTTTCGAGTTGAGTTTCATGAAGAAACAAATAATTCTGGCGTGGGTCTTCATGAAAGTGATGAGCTTCGCAATTTTGAGAAAATGGAGCTTTGTGATCGGTGACAAAGTTCTTCATGGTCATTGGTGGAAGGCTCTGTGATTTCTATGGGTGCCACGAAGGGTTTTCAACAGAATTATCTATGATTACGATGGTATTTTAAAATGGTAAATTTCAGTGGATCTTTACGAATGGTGGTTCATTGCAATGATGGTTTTTGACGGATCCAGAAAACACACTGGAGGTAGTAGAGATTCGCGAAGAGCTGAGAATATAAATATGAGGCTACCCCCTTTAGAAAGGATAGGAATAGAAGTGAGACTCAAAAAAAATTTGAAGTCTCTGAGTTCACAAAGGAGTTTGTGAATGTGGTATAAGAATTCATTTGAGAAGGCTATAATCCAACTTAATGTTCTAAGCATCGTGAAATAAAGGATTTTGTGAAGGCCCTAAAAATCCAATCGAAAATTGTGAGCTTCGTGAAGGCTAGTTTGAGATTCATGAAAGAATTATACTTTGAAAAGGCTAAGTGAGATTTTCGAAAAGGAAAGAGCTTCATGAAGGCCAGTTTGAGATTTGCGAAAGAAGGTGCTTCGCAAAGGCCAGTTTGAGATTCGAAAAAGAAGGTGCTTCGTGAAGGCATGTTTGTGCTTCACAAAATAGGGGCTTCATGAAGGCAGTGAGATTTATGAAAATAGGTTGAAAGGTATTTACCATAGTTCTGTGGAAAAGTGGTGTTCATATTTGGATGAAAATGGGACATCAATGGAGCATCTACATACATTGTAGGATGCATTCATTAGATATAATGAAGGGACCTCGAAGTCTATAAACTATGAGTGAATACTTTCTAGAGAAGTGAGAAGAGGAATATGAAGAAGGTGATCCTCTCCACTGGTAGTGAGCCAGAGAGAGAGACATAGGAAGTAACCCTTGGGAAATCAGTGAGCAGGCCCTAAACTTTGTAAAGGTAGTGGGCCTGGGCATATAAGTGATCTAGCACGAACATTATAAATTAGCAGTGAGCTTTAGAGGATTTGGTACATCATCACATATTCATTGTATGCTCCTTGGACGTATCCCAGTGAGGGTGAACCAAGTAAAAATCTTTGTGTGTGCCTTCTTTCTTCGCTATATTGAATTCAAAGCATCATCACCAAATAAAGAAGGAAATGATATGGTCTACATAAACACTTAAGTGCAAGAAAAGTGACCCTTATAACAAAGAGGTCAAGATCTAGTGGGGTAGGAAGAAAAAGTTGGAAAAGAACATACATACCCTGATTCACCCCTCCCCCCCCCCCTTAGGGTATCTAGGCCCCTTTTGGACCTAACAATTGGTATAAGAGGGTAGGTTTCTATTATCATATTTGTTTTCTCTAACTTGGTTCAGTTGATTGTTTAAGTTAAAGATTCAGTCTGTTCTTATCTTGGTGTGCTATGGAAAAGGTAAAAAATTCAAGAAGAAGTAGAAGTTATATGGTATTCCTCTTTGTGGAAGTTTTTATGTAAAAAGTGTGATTTAATTAAAATAATCACATATTTTACTAAAGGAATTCTTGGATTAATTAGATAGGGAAAAGATAGACTCGTATAATGATGTTACAGGAATGACTGAAGAAGTCGACATTCCAAGTGATGTTGAATGTATAGATGTTGAAGAAACTTCAAAAATGTAAAAAGTGTAAGTTTTACATGAAACAAAATAATTGGATCAAAATTGTATGAAGAAGATAAATATAAAGATATATAAATAAAGTCACTAGAAATTGAGTTCAATAATCTAAGAGTCTTAAATCAAAGGCTTATTAATGTGGCTACTGATATGAGGGAGAAGAATGATTATCAAGATAAAGAAATGAAAAATATAACTGCAAATATAGAAAAACCAAAAGACAATGAGAATATAAAGAATCAAAAGTCAAATGAAATTCAGAATCTGAAAGCCATAAATAATGATCTTGCTAAAAATCTATCAGAACTAGTTCAAAAGAATCAAAGTCTACAAAAAGATAATACATGTTGCTCTGATTCTATTGCTCAAGAAAAATTAAAAATAAAGAAGCTAATTGATATGGTAGAAAAGCATAAATGTGAATTGGAAGATGAGATAAGTAGGGGTAGGGATCTCAAGAGAGAACATAATTCTTAACTTGAATCAAGGGATAAGAAGATTCAACAATTGGGAGAAGAGATAGAACTGGAAAATAAATAAGTGGAGAAATCTAATTCCATAGTAAAGACTAAATTAAAGGATTCCTTGCACTTACTATTTGATTATCCTTTGGTAGGTGATGATGAAATGAAAAGTAAATATTCTATTTTTGAAGATAAACAAGAACATATTTTCTCATCTCAAAGAACATACCATTTGTGAAAATATGGTATTAGATATGATAAATCCCCTCCCATGCATGACAAGAAGAGAGCCACAAACAGTTCTAGAAATAAAAAAAGTCCTATAGTTTCTAAACACAAAACTAAAAAGTATTTTATAGGAATTAATGATATCATATTCTATTTCTGTGGGATTCATGGTCATACATCAAGATTTTTTTTCAGAGGCTCAAGAATACATTTTGTGCTGTAAAGATAGAAATTTTTATAAATATGAGAATAAGAAGAAGTGTCATGAGAAATCTGGAAGGAAATTTTATCAGAATAAATTATCCATGAAGTTCTTCTATTGTGGAAGAATGGGGAATACCATGAATATTTTTTAGGAATCTCAGGAGATAAATGTCAGAAGAAGAACTCAAGCTACATCAACATCTCAGCTGATAAATGATGAGATAAGGTATGTATTTGATGGAAGATGTTTTATTTGTCCTAGTCATGGGAATTTATAAAGAAATTGTAGCAATAATAAACTAGGGAAGGAAAATAAACCTATAAGGATATCACCAGCAAAGGAAATGTACAATAAAGAAGCCTATACTGGAAGACAACATGGTAAGCTGAAAAATAGGTTTACTGTCTCAGGGGAATCACAAGGAGCTCAATGAAAGGTGTATCAATCACCTCCTCTGTTACACTTACAAAAACTCCCCTAGAATGGATGTGGAAAATCCTATAAGAAAAAGGCAGGATATTCCCCAAGTTTAATTAAAAATAATGTAATGTCAATGGAAGACTCAACCCCAATAAGAAAAGGTGGTGTGACTCAAAAAATTGATAAAATAAATAAAACTAAATATTATTCTGTAAAATTATCATGTCATTCCATATAGTGGGAAGTGAAGGAAATAGAAAGGGAATGCCAGTGGAGGAAGAATCAAGAGCAGATGACTAGTGGATAGATTCCTTCTCAGAGAAAGAATCAAGAAAAATCCAATATTGGTGGAGCATCAAAGAAGTAAATTTATATTAATGGGATTAATTCCCAAATTGTGAAAAAAATCCAAGCATCCAGAATCTGAATATCAGAAGAAGAAACAGAATTTGGGTAAATAATTCCTAGTCATATGTACAGAATAGTTAAAGTTAGGTAGGCAGTTGGAGCAGGAAAGGAAAGAGTGCAATTCTTTTTAAGAAATAATCAAAGGGTTGACCCATCAAGATCAACCACAATCCTCTTCTTGAGGATTCCAGATTAACCCATCTCCCTATTTGTTTAAATGATACTAACTGATGTTCAAGTGTTTTAAGTTTTTTGGGAGATACGATCCAAGGGGAAGTTGAATTAGAAGATGCAATGTGGTGACATAATGTTCTTGGGAATGTCAACTAATTCAAATCAGTTGTCAGAATTGAAGATGAAAGTAGGTGATTGAGTGTAATGGATTGTGATTGTGTTATTAACTCTATCTATTGTTTCCTACACAGAGTTATAAATTAGTAGGCCTTTATGTTTTGTTGATGTATCATTTCTATGTGGTAAATCCACCCAATGAAAATATCATTGTAGGAAGCTACAAATATAAAAATATATTGTTCTAGAGAAGTTTCTGAAACCTGTAGTCACATGTGAAGAAATGATATAGAAGAAGTATAATGTTTTTGGGTATAAAAAGTGGACCTAATTAGATAAAAAATCTCAATGGATACCTAAAATATACAAGATAATATCAAGAATGTTCCAACAAGAATATGGGAAATTTAGTTGAAAGAAATTATGTCACTATAGTAGAGAATGAATTAAATTTTCAACAACACAGTGACTAGTTGTCTGATGAAGGTGATGAGGAGATTTTTCAGATGTACATAAATTCATCATTTCTATATGGGGTTCTAGAAGAATATGTTTACATTGAGAATCCATAAGTTTTTCTAATTCATGAAGATGAGAATAGATTTTGTCAACTGAAGAAGGCATTATATGGGTTGAAGAAAGCACCAAGAGCATGGTATTCAAGGCCAGATCAGTTTCTAAATTAGCTCAGTTTCTAGTGTGTTGGAGTTTATTACAATTTATATATTAAGAATGAAAAAAATCAATGGATAATGGTGTTGGTGACATAAGTAAGGAATGGAACTTCTCAATCTAAATATGCTAGGGAGGTGTTGAGAGGGTTTGGAAGGATAATTCCAAGGAGATAAAGACTCTAGTGGATACCCGGATGAATCTGTCATGGGTTGATGAAGGAAAGGTATCTAATATCACAGATTATAGGAAAATCATTGGAAGATTATAATACTTTATAACAATAAGTCTTGATATTGTCTTTTCCATATTCCAAGCAGTGCGATATCAAAAGAATCCAAAGGAAATCCACATGCTTACAATTAAAAGGATACTTCAGTATATCGGAGGCACTATGGATTTCGGTTTGATGTATAATGAAAAATCATAGCAAGAGTTATTTGGATATACATATGCAGATTGGGCCAGTTCAGCAGATGATAGGAATTCAACACCCATAGGTGCTTTCTATCTTGGTAGATTGTGTATTTATTGGCTAAGCAAGAAACAAGATTACATTCCATTAAGCACCATAGAATCTGAGTATATTACAGCCACTCAATGTGGATGAAGTAGCAACTTGATGACATGGGAGTTGAAGTGAAGTCTCTGATCAAAATCTAGTGCGATAATTTAAGTGTTATCAATCTTATCAAAAATACAATCTATCACTCAAGGACAAATCATGTTGAGATCAAATATCATTTTATCAAGGAGAAGGTGGAGCAAGGGCTTGTGAAGTTGTAGTATATTCCTACAAAACTATAAGTTATAGACATTTTGAAAAAGGCCTTACCCAAGGAAGATTTTTAGTGGAATCAACTAGCTCTGGGAGTCCATTCGACTCCCCACACTTGAAAAAGTGTGGATATGGGACCCCCCCCCCCCTCAAGGTATGGTGTGTTTTTTCCTAATGTGTTAATTTATTTTCTTTATAATATTTCATACCACAAAAGAGTGACCTTTGGGTTCATTGAAAAAGGGGTATAAAGTGTGGTTCTTTGAGGGAGAGAAAATTTCTTAGTCAAGACATGGGGAGAAGCTGACATATGGAGTAGTGATATAGGGGGATCAATGATGTGGGAGTAGGATTATTAAATATGAAGATACTAGAAGTGATCGATCAAAGATTAGATATCATGAAAATTGAGGTTCATGGTTAATTCAGAAGAGTGGTGTTGTAATGGTATCAACAATTGGTGTCAGTAATTAAGTGATTCATTGATGAACTTTTTGTTATACTCTTGTTTCTCACGCTGAGAATTGCTCATATGGGCTTAGAGTATGTGTTTAGTAAATCTTTGATCTCTATCTGAATCTCAAGAGGTGAATGGAGTTAGTGGTTGGAAGAAGCTTTAATGAGGTATCAAAGTATGGATGATTGTTATGAAAGAGTTTTCAACAAACCCAAAGGGGGATATTGTTGGGAAAAAAATCCCTCCAGGTAACATTGCAACATTTTTGGGTTGGTTGTGCTTGTTGAAAAAGAAAATTTTCAAGATGAGTTGTTGAGTTCTAGAGATATTATTGGAAATAAATGTTTACAAAGAACCATGAAAATGAATGGAAGGTTTAGAGGTTCTATAAAAAGAACAGATACAAGGTGGTACTGTTTTCCAGTGTTTTCCAAATTTTTGGGGTCCAAAATTTGGAGTTTCATTTTCATCATAGAAAGTGAATTTCTTCGAAGATCTCATAAAAATATGGAAAATTCATGAATTTTTTAAAGATGGGCTTTGTTAGTTGAGTTTCTAGAAGGAGAAAAAATTCTAGAGGAGGTCTTAATGAAAGTAATGAGCTTCGCAATTCTAAGAAAATAGAACTTTACGATCGGTGATAGAGTTATTTGTAGTCGTTGATGGAAGGCTCTGCAATTTCTATGTGCACCGTAAAGGGTGTTTGATGGAATGATCTACAATTACGATGGGCTTTGCGAACAATAAATTTTGGTGGATATTCATGAATGGAGGTGCGCCATAAAGATGGTTTTTAACAGATCCAGAAAATGCATTGGAGGCAGTGGAGCTTCACAAAGAGTTGAAGGGAGGAAGAAAAGAGGCACTCAATAAAAATTCTAAGTCTCTGAGTTCAAAAAAGAGTTTACAAAGGTGGTATGCAAAGCCATTCATGAAGACTATAAGCCAACCGAATGTTCTGAGCATCGCAAAAGTAATGATTTTGAAAAGACCCTAAAAAGCCAACCAAAACTTGTGAGCTTCACGAAGGCTATTTTGATCTTCACGAAAAAATTATACTTCGAAAATGCTAAGTGATATTTACAAAAAGGTAAGAGATTCGTGAAGGCCAATTTGATATTTGCGAAAGAAGGATTTTGGTGAAGGACAATTTGAGCTTCACAAAAGAAGGTGCTTTGCGAAGGCATATTTGTGCTTCATGAAAGAGGGGCTTCGCGAAGGTAGTCATCTTTTCAAAAAGAGGTTTAAATATATTTCCTAGATTTAAATGTCAAAGAGGTATTCATATGAGGATGAAAGTGTGAAATCAATAGATCATATAAATACTTCATAGGATGCATTTATTATAGATAATGAAGGGACCTGCAAGTCTATAAACTATGAGTGGATCCTTTTCAGACTAGTGAGCAAAGGAAGAGAAACAAGGTGATCCTATCCACTAGCAATGATCCAGAGAGAGAGACACAAGAAGTGGCCCTAGGGAAAGTAGTGAGCTGACCCTAAACTTTGTAAAGGTAGTGAGCTTGGGCATATAAGTGATCTATCCCAAACATTGTAAATTAGAAGTGTGCTTTAGTGGATTTGGTAAATCGGAACACCATCATTGTATGATCCTTGGACATAGCCCAGTGAGGGTGTACCAAGTGAAAATTTATGTGTCTTCCAGCTTGCTTCCATGCATTTAATTCAAAGCATCATCACTAGATAAAGAAGGAAATGATATGTTCTACATAAACACTTAAGTGCAAACAAAGTGACCCTTATAACAAAGAGGTCAAGATCTAGTGGGGCAGGAATAATAAGTTTGAAAAGAATATCTATACCATGATTCACCCCCCCCCCCCCTTAGGGTATCTAGGGCCCTTTTGGACCTAAATATGATAGATATGGATTAATACTATTTTATTTACATCATTCAAAGGGATAACTAGAGAGACCTCTAACCTTTTACGAGCTATGACCTATGTCACACCTTACAGTTTTTTTTTCTTCCCTTATCTTTTAAAATACCTCAGTTTGATGTATTGAGCTTCATAAGAATTTAAAAGAGAGTTGTAACCATAAACTACCCCAGTTTTTTCCATCAATAAAATATTTTAGAAATTGATGGTATGAAGAGAGAACTCCTATATTTAGATCAATCCATGGACTTTCTTTCTATTAAGGAATTAAATGCAGTGTCTTGAGGAATTAACATAAACTATTAGTTAGATATAGGATTTAAAAATTAAACATTAAATATGATATTCCTCAAGGTTTTTAGTTCACCTTTATCATAATCTAAATTTTTAAATCATAAGGATCCAAATTGGTTTCCTTGTAACCCAAATAGTGGATGGTTCAAGAAAAAAATATGGGTCATTTATGGACCATTTTCTATTAGGGATCAATGAATATTATAATTGAGATTTCCAAACACATATAAGGTCCTTATATATCCTTTTATATTAGTTTCTCAGTGTTTCATCATAAAGGAGATGATTTCATGGTACTTAATGGATCCTATCTTAGTGAGATATGTTATTACAGTGGAAACTTTTGTCTTTAACTCTTGATGGTTTGAAAAAGAATCTATTATGGACTCTATAAGTTATTTGGAGAGACATAGAGTGTCCAGATTTTAGATTCATGTTAGGATAATGGTAATAAAATTCAATACATTTTACTTTTTATCCAAGGGAATGTATTTCTTTCCATGAGTTTTCTCACTAGATTTTGTAAATAAAGGATAAATTGGATTCTGAAATGAAATCCATTTTCTTAAATTTGGGGGTGTTTTTATTTATTATGGGATAGTATGAATAAGTTTACCTATATCATGTGGATTACTAGGTGAATTTCAATTATTTAATTTATCCACTAGTCATACATGGGTAGAGTAAATGTTAGACGGTCTAGAATCATATTGATTCCCCCATTGATATCACTAAATTTATTTTCTTCTAGTTTCAGCAATATGTATTATGTACATAGAGATAACTTATTAGATCATGGTTATGACCTGGGTATTCTTTCCTATACCCTAAATAGTTCTATTATAAATTTTGGGAGATCCCAATTGAGACAGATATTTCAATTTAGCATACTTATCTATTAATCAAATGATATTAACATAGGTGAAATAATACTCTTCATTAAACAAGTATTTCATTTAGTGGTTAAATTTTTTCCTCCCAATGATGGTGGAATGAATTCAATAAGAGTTTGGGTTGTATTAGGTGACCACAAAGGCTACTACTTTTGTTATTTATTTCACTGACATTAGTTACATCTGTTCATATGGAATTTGAGAAGTATAAGATACTACAGTCAAAGTTATAGTGGTAATTATGGTCATGAATGGTTGATTCAATCATTCCTTGATGATGTAATGTATGAGATTCATTTATTTCTAGGTTATAAAAATATCAAAATTCTACATATTGTTTTTTAGAAACTCTTTCCATTATTCTATCTCTATTTAAGTAAATTATTTAACACACATGTCACATGTTCTTGGGGATATCTAATACCACTTGACCATATTTGACCATATTTTGAAGTAAGACTTCAAAGAAAAAATATTCCTTGACTGTATGGACCAATATCTTATGGTAGGGGAAATAATTAGGATTATCATTTAGACCTACTTTATGGGGATTATATACCTCTAGAAATACAATCAATTTTTTTTATAGGACAAAGATAAATAAACATGGAACCTGATAATTTTATAATGAATAAAGTATATTATTCCAAAACTCAAAATCAAGATGCCTCAACTACTTTTTAATATACTTTGTATCTATGTCAGAGCATGTTTATTTTTGTAAAATGATCTGCTACATAGAACCTAACTAGATTTGATGACATATCCTTTACTATTGTTGGATTAAGAATGATTATGACTAATACTAATTTTCTAAACCTCTTTTTTGTGATTGTGGTTTTTGGTATAATCATTTAAATGATGATCTTCATAGAAATACTATTTTAAGGGGAAGAAAGATAGAGATAAAGAAAAAATATTTACAAAATAAAAAAACTATGTAATTTAAACAAATTTAGAATTCTTGAAAATATCTATGATGTATGAAATAATGGTGGTTATAAGATTATTGCATGCACATCTCAAATTTTATAAAAATGTGATGGGTATAAAAGACCCCATAATTTGGTAAATAAGGGATAAAGAAACTTTTTATATAAGGAAAAAAAAGTTTGTAAATTAGAATACTTATAAGAAGGATTCAAAGAAGGAAGGTGAGACACCCTTGTACAATATGTTGAATGCAAGTCAGATTCAAAAAAATTCCAAGAATACAAGGATGAGTGACACTTCTAATAGGTTAGATATGAACAAAAATGCTCATAAGTTTACATGTGGAGACTCCATGAAGGCTAAGAATGTTCCTAATGATTATATAGTAATCTGGATAGTATATTTGGAGAAAGAAAAGAATATAGAAAAGGAACAAGTAATGTCTAATTCTAAAATAAAAGATAAGAATCCATATAAAGATCCTTAATTTCATGATAGTTTGTCATCAAATGAAAATCCATGTGCTAAATAAGTACTATGGGGTAATGTGAAACATGGATGGACACACTCCTAAACATTTCTCTATAATAATTCTAGCATAAGAAGAGTTTATAAAGAAGAATAATAAATCACCAAATGATATATGTGCCTTAAAGGCTCCTAATAATATAAAATTCACATACAAAGAAATTAAATAAGTAATGAGTTCCATGATTCCAAGTACAAGATCATATTTGAATAATATATGTGATATAATAAATTCTAAATCTAATAGAGAAACTTAGTTAAGAGAATACTATCAACCTTACTACTCGCATTAAAGAATAGGAATATCCACCTTATTCCCTATTATTTGTGTATTTTATTTGTGATTTTAATACATGTAATTAAATTTAAAGCATGTTCTCGAGGGGAGAACCTGAGTATGAGTGATGGCTATCAATTATGTATTGACCAGATGAATATGTCATCATCTAATATTGTTCTCCCAATTGGTATTCTATAAAATATAATGAGGATCATCTTTGATGAATTTTAAGGTGGTTATAGTCATAAATGGATATTTATATGACTAATTCTCCATATTGGGTTGATACTTCAATTGGTATTTCAAATTATATATGAAGAAAACATCATCCTTGATAAATAAGTGGAAATATTCAAATATGGATAGCCATATGAAGAAGATCCATTTTTGGTATATTCTTCATTAATAATATAAAATTATCTATTTCTTGAAGTGATTCACCTCGATTAAAATTGGTTGGAGTATTCTATTGAGAGAGAGATGAGTGGAGAATCTTTAAGAAGCTATTAGAATTATCATTTCCTAAAAAAATGATTTTTTTGTAATTTTCTTAAAGGATATTTCATTGAAAAGGAATGTCTTATAAAATCTCTCATCATTGGTAATAAGAATAAATCCTAAAATTATGGTTAATATATTAAAATAAATAGATAACATAAAATTATAAGTTGTTAAGAAGGTATAGAGATGTATTAAATAATGTTAACTATACTTGAATGATTTTAACCTGTGTGTTAAATTGGGTGAAATAAATTCTATCTTAAAATACTTTTTTAAATATGATATCCACTTTCAGGTTAATTGGTAACCATACAAGGGATCCTACAGAAATAACAATGCCCAATGTCAAAGTTCAGAATTCAAAATTCAAACATTTTTGGACAAATTCAAAATTCAAACAAATGGAATCTGGGGTGATCTGGAAAGAATTCACCTCAAGATGAGTGCTTCCATTCCATCATTTTCTAAATTAACCCCTCTTTTTTCCTACATTGATCATGGATCATTAGAATTAGAGTGGGATGGTTTATGGAACTTATCTATGTATAATTTTATACCTATTACCAAGTAATTTTTATTTATTATCAATGAGGGGGATAGAAATCAATGAAATATTGATGAGAGAGGGGGAGTAGGAATAAAGATAACATATATTAGCATGTAATTTATAAGGTATTTCCAACAAATACAAAGGGGTAGATTTTTTAACCTACTTTGTGTGAGTTATATTTATTGTTAAGATATGTCAATGTGATGTGAAAAATATAGTTTTTTAATAATAATATAACTCAAGAATTTGTTTTATGATTATTAAATATTTTTGAAGATTATGTTTGAAGAAGTTTCTTTGGAGTTCCTGGTATGGTTTTTTTAGAAATATATTTAAGACCAAATGTTGATGAAGTGTTTTTTAAGTGTGGTCTCATGTTCACTAGAGTGATCTCATTAAGGGTGATTCAAGTCACCGCATGAAGAACTGATACCTAACGCAAGGAGGGTTATTCAAGTGATATCATGAAGAACTGGTACATACTGCATAGAAGGTGATTCAAGTGACCGCATGAAGAACTAGTACTGACTACATGAATTGATAAGTCGTGGTTAATGTATCAACAACATGAAGGAGATGACTAAACATAATATTTTCATGGTCGGTGAAGCTACCATGAATAAGTTACTGCATGAAGATAAAGTGACCACATGAAGAAATGTGAACCTAACACAT
Organism: Viscum album; assembly: GCA_963277665.1. NCBI lineage: Eukaryota > Viridiplantae > Streptophyta > Magnoliopsida > Santalales > Viscaceae > Viscum > Viscum album. Next base: position 179,798,223 of record OY728146.1, on the reverse strand, counting down.
AAAGAAATGTAAACCTACTGCATGAAGAAATGTAGGCCTACCACGTAAAGGATTATTAATCTATATCATGTTAGTTAAAGTGACCATGGGATTGCATGATAGGTTGATCAACCAAAAAAACATCTTCATGGAAGATCGAGCAGTATGATAAGCTATGAAGCTTAGTATGAAGACAGTGACACACAATTGTCACTGTTTTATCTGAATATAGATGAGGAGAAGGATATAGTTTTGATTTATTGGATGTAAAGTGGTGTTTTTTTAATTATGGATATATCAAAATAATAATTATAAAGATGATTGTAAAATAGAGAAGTATAAGAATGGAAGTGGAATTAAAAGATGTAAGAATGTTGATGATCAATGTAAGGAACAACAATATAAAAAAACATCATTCTTTAAGAACTGTAGATAATTTTTTCACTGAAAATGAAGGAGATAATATTTTAATATTTATATAATGAATAATTTAGTTGATTCTAGTTATTCCAAGATTCAGTGTACCAAATATCATAATAATTCTCATCATGATTATTTCTGTAAAATAGAAGAATAAATTGAGAATTCATGAAGTTATTTTCACTTTGGATTATCTGAATCAGTTTATCCAAGGTGATGCTCATTTTTTGATATTCATCAATTAAACATCACAATAATATTGTGATTCAAGAAAGGATGTGGAATAAAAATGGATGTTGAGTGAGAAGCATCAAATCAAAGATGATTTTTTGAAGAATATTGAGTGTTTAATGTATATGAGTAAGAGCATAAGACTTTAAATCTAATCATATGACTATGATGATGATTTAAAGTCTTTATGATCATAATAATTCATGATTTTATGACTTTATTGGGTTTGAAATAATGATATAAGGCATAAGTGTAATCCTTTTTCTAAGAATATGTATTATGTGTAAGACTGTAAGAATTAGATAATTTGATATGTATGTAGGTGTGATGGTATTTATGAGGAAGAATTCCAAAATTTGAGATTACAAGAACATGGTAGTTTTATGTATTCATGCATGTATTTTTTTAGTCAATAAATATGATGTGGATTTCATGGAATTGATAATAAAGAATTTTTAAGTTGTATCTGATGTCGTGAATAAAAGAAGGAATCCATGAACGCATCATTTTTTCATACATATATTGGTTTATTCATGGTGAGATTAAATTCATTTATATTAATCATGGAGAGATAGAGAAGGAGAAACTGAAAAGCAAGGAAGAATAGATTGAAATCTTTGTGTAGCAAATGAAGAAATATCCACGACTGTATTTACAAGAGATGCACACATGATGAAGGAGGATTTTATAAGAATGATGAAGTCATGTTGGTTACTCTATATTAATATATAGTTATTATAGGATAATTTTCTAAATATTTTTTATTATCATGGGATTAGTTAATGCCATGTCTTCAAGCATTTTAAATGAGAAAAATATATGGATGGGGATTTTGGATCATGTAAAAGACAATGAAGGCATAGATCCAAGGGTTTTGAATTACTGATAATCTTGTTAATTCAAAATATTACATTCACATGGTATTTTGAATGAATATAAAACTGAAGAATTTGGTAATAAGTAACTAACACTGAAAATTTTTATGATTATTCATAATATTATAGATCAAAGAATAAAAGTAAGGGATTAGAGGTTGATAGACACTATCATTTCAATAGAAAATATTTTATTATCAAGAAGTAGACCCAACTCTATGATAATTATCCATGTATATATTCTGTGATTCAAATACAATAAAAATATATCTAGGGTTGTTCATTTTTCACTGAAGAAGAATAATAAATTGGCTGAGTTGGGTATAAAGTTTATAGAAGAAGAATGAGGTGTTATATAGTTCGATATGCACAGAAATAACATAAGGAAAGAGAAACACTCAAACTTTTTATTGTGAAGAGTGTGTATACTATTGTGCATATAAAATAAAAAGAATAATTGTTTCTTACTTACTACTATGAAAGTAGGATAGGAAGAGTCAAATAAAATTGTAGCACTATGAAATTAAATAAAAGTCACATCAGGTGGAGGACTCTCTTGATGTTTCAAAATAATTGAATTAGTTTAATACTATCTACATAGTAAATATAAATATCCAATGGGAATATGCATGTTAGACTAGTCTATTGCCATTATAGGGACTAAGGATCACTCTCTATATCCCCTCATTACTGTAGGGTACCACACTTCAGGTTCAGGATTATTTTCTAGCTGACCCATTGTAACTACTTTCTCATTATAGTATCCTATGTGATCATGGATTATTTCCTATTTACACTAAGGATTAGAATTTATTATTGAAAGTTGAACCTTTTAAATATCATGTCCACTTTGTGTGTGTGTGTTGAAGAACTAAGGTGAGATAAGAGAATCAAGATCTTAACTATTTAAATATATAAAAGGGATAAAAAGATAAAATGATTTAAAATGGTTCCAATGTTGATTCACCCCACTCTCAGTATCAATTATATCCCAAAGTTTTCCTAAAACTCTTACTGGGAAGGATTATAATAAGGATATAAAACTTTATCTAGAAATTCATACTCAATAGGTATATTTACCCTGTAAAATTAAGAATTAATACACTCTAGTTTTTTCCCTTTAATTGGGTAATTTATTTTTTAATATATACCACATTAATATCTCTAGGTGGTTGGTGGGTTATAGATACATCCACACCTTTTCCTTTATCCTTAATACAAGTTTTCAGAGTGATTGATTGTGAAAAATCAAGAGAATACACTAAATTAGAAATTTTTCCCATACACTAGGTATGTACTCCTTCTTCACATTACTCTATGTGAGTGAATTATACACTAATACTTCCTTTTTTTCCTATTAATTCTCAAAATCAAATTTCATAGAATCAGTAGGTCTAGTAGTGATCACAATTACCAATGAAAGGCATTTTGTAGAAATCAAGTCCTCATCTATATGTAATAAGTATGAGGATCCATTGAATTTATAATGACCATAGAATATCCAATCATAATCATCCATTATTATTGACTCCTTAAAGAGTGTTATGGTTTTGTGTCCCTGAATTCTATCTTCTTTAACCTTCTAATATTCTTGTCAAAATGAAATAGATGTAAGCTCCTGTTAAGTGATTCTAATAGATTTTTTTCTAAAAACTTATGATCTGAACCAAATGAAGGAATTGTCTCATGAACTACTTATGGAGTTTATCACAAATTTTAGAATATTAATTTCCTTGTAGGATTTTTATAATGACCTAGGTATCTTTTAGATTTGTTGATAATACTAGGGGTGATTGTGAGGGTAAAAATTTTCCCAGCCTTATAGTTTAGGGTTTACCCAAGGATGTTACTACTGAACCTATGGATATATTCACATATCGGGATTATATTCTTATGATTTTTAGATATAGTGTATCTTACAAAAAATTATGGATAATAGGTGTATACAATAGAGAATGGTTCCATATTTATAGACTTTAAACTTTTTTTTTAATGCTTGCTTTACTTTCTTAGTATCTTAGTGAAGGATCATTCAAACTACTTAATCTAATAAAGTATGAATTCCCTATTCTCCAAAAATGATACGGTTTCATTTATTTAGTCAAGTAGAATTTTCATACCTTGTATTTTGTAAAAATAGTTACAACAATTTCACTATAAAGAGATCTATAAGGTTGATCTTGTTAGTGAATGAGCATAGAAAAATAAAATGTTCCAAATTCTCCCCAACCTCTAATGTCTACATAAGGGGAGGCTTATTTTATGTTTTAGAGAAACACATTAAGTCTATTTAAGAAATATTTTTAGATACACTCATGTTGTTTTTTGGATTTGGGATTTTATGTCGCTAAGAGAGTTTTGAGGTTAACTATGTGGACTTATATATCTGTCACCTTGATATGATCAATGTACCCTTAATAATTCATGGTTTTTCACCTTAACTAGTTAAATATTGACCATATATTATGACATATATGTGGTATACATTCTTTATTGAGAGTTTCATGAATAACATATTGAAATATGGAAAGAGTCCAAAACATGACCAGTATCATGTTATTAGCTAATCTATCCCATGTTATATTGGAATATTCATCATCCTTAATTAATGGATCATAAAGTTTCTCTAACCATATGGGTAACTTTTCCACCACTTTCAATCAAGTCATAGTTACTTTAGACAATTTTTACTCAATCCGGGTTTGAATAGTTTAGTGAAGGAACCAATAATGATCACCATTATGAATCACCCAATGGTTTGGAGGAAGTATCATAAAATGATAATGATGTTTATGATTAATTTGGATTTGGTTTTATAAGTACCTATTTATAAGAGGGTAACTTTGTAACAATCATAACAGTGAGAGGACCTCCATATCTGATACCATGGAGAGGACCTCTATGGTTGTCGTTGTGTTAAATACCATGGGGAGGGCCTCTATGTTGGGTGCTTCTTTATATATTGGAATAATTAATATGTACATATTGAATTTATATTTCATCATGGATAATTTCTTAGTGATGGGTAGAATAAGGAGGAACTCTGTGGTTTTTTGAGGTTTGGTCATTAGCGATATGAAGAGGAAGTCCATTTTGATTGGTTGTTTCATCACAGGGAGGACATCTACGGTGAATACCATATAGAGAATCATTATGATTGGATTATTTATTATCCTAGGGAGGAACTCCATGATGGTTACCTTGTGGAGGACCCCCAGAGTTTCATCTTTCTTATTTTTGAATATGGGTAGAAACTCCATGTCATCTAGATTCTCTTTGGGAGAGAAGACCTCCACAAATAATACCATGGAGAGGACCTTCATGGTTACTTGATTATTGATTATCAGTATGGGAAGTACCTCTATTCTAGATAATATATTTTTTACAGGGATGATCTATATAGTCATTTCCATGGGGAGGACCACCATGGTTTCTTTATTCTACTTTACAACGGAATGTACCTCCATGATGATTTTATGTGTCATCGTGATGAGGACCACTATGGAAACTAGATATTTTATCATGAAGAGGACCATGATAGATGTTACCATGGGGAGGAACTCTGAAGTTTCTTGAAATGTTACCATGAGGAGTAATAAATGATTATTCTCCCTCACATGTGAAAAATCAATTGACAAGGTTACCAATGTTCATCTCAAATATATTTGAGGCTTCCTATTAATGGTAACCTTGTATTTTTCCCATGTCACTATCATGATTTGATGGTGAGTTTTAGAGACACTTATAGTGGAAATAAATTTGAATTTATACTAAATTAGAGTGATTTATTTCCCCTAGAAGGTTCTATTTCTAGGTTCTTGAGTATAAACTATCATAGATGAATCTTCCTCTATAATTTCCTAGGTGGTTGGGGTCCTTTAGAGATAGTAATTACCATGGTGATAAGGATACCTCTTAGTCCGCTATAAGTTAGTAAAATTAATGTGATATATTTCCTCTTAAACTTTTACTAGATAAAGACTATGATCATTATCTCACTTTGGGGTTAGAATCTAAAATTGTTTTGATATTGTGATGTGGTAACCCTACCTCTTACTATATTATTGACATAATTGCAACCTTTGTGGCCTCAATGCCTTTATATATTCATATGTCATTTCCAAGGATGGAAATATTACATTAAGGAGGTACTCCTTCATCACTGAATTCACCATCTACCATTACATGTGATGGTTAGGTGATAATTTATATCAATTCCTCAAAAGTGTGGTAGTTTTAGAAATATAATGACCAATATAGGTTCATGGTACCACTGTTCATAATTTTATAGCAACCCAGGATTCCATCTAGATTCCCCTAATCTAGTTAGGGAATCTAATGCCTATATATTCATTAAGAACTGTTGTCGTATGTATTTTGAGATAATATCACAAATATGAAACCCATTATTGTAGTATCACAAGTGAAAATTCATGGCCAACCAATATATTTTAAAGGTAAAGGATTTCACATAGGGTTAAATATTTTTTTTATGTTTATGATGTTTTCATCATAGGATCATTTTAATTGATACCTTGAGGTATACATGTTGGAAAAAATAGAATGGGAGGTTATCTCATCCCATAAAGGATCTTGTTTTCTAGTTCAATAATATCTTATAGATTTAATTCTTGTTTGTGGAATCCTTCCTAGTAACAATACTAGTTACCTTTTTAATGAAAATTATTGATTTATAGTGATTTATTTTTAGTAATACTACACAAAGGAATTATTTCATCCCTCATTTGGTGTCTTTTATTAATTACACTATAGTCTAAAGTTTTATAGTAAAGAACTTTATAATTTAACAGATTCTAGTAAAGTGTAAAGGGAACGAGGGAGGAATATTCCATACTATATAGATTATGAACATAAATTGAATCCTATATATCCTCAAGGGAGTAATCAAATCCCACATAGTTTGATATTATAGTTTATATTCATATGATAAGGTGTGACACCCAGGATAATGTGGATTGTAGTTTGTGGTTGAGAAATAAGGAACAAAATATGGTTTAATGATATATTAGTGGGGATAATATCATTCATTTTAAGCTTGTATGATAAGGATAAATATTTTCTTTTTAAGTTTATATAAAAAAGACTAATGATATTCCTTTTAAGGTTGTGAAATAAGAACTAATGATGTTCCTTTTAAGGTATTGAAAATAAAACTGATGTACTATGTTGTTTGAGTTCATATGACTAGGACTACTAATTTAAATATTCCTAGTAATAATTTTGAGTGTGGGACTTATTTATGAGTAACCCTTTTTAGTTTTTATTAAAAGATGAATCTGGTGAAGGCATAGAGATTACACTGAAATGGTAGCCTATTTTCAAACACCTCTTTCCCATGGGAGATAGGCGGGTGAAGGATGATTAGACCCATGGGAAGTAGGTAATAGTGGGATCAAAAAATGTGGGTATCTTTGGGGGGGCTTAGAATCTCTAAAATAATATAGGTATATCAGTATGAAAAATATGTCATTGGTTACTAAAAATGGTATATCCTTATTATCAAAGTAATAAATGATTGATGAGACTCTTAGGATCCACTTTATGAAGAAAAATACATGCGTTAGATCTAATATAGGATGAAAAAATTTCATTATCAATGGGAAATATAATCATAATTCTTACATTAACGTTGGAAAAGTTTTAATCATGAAAATAGAGTTATATTGGTATAGGTCTAGGTGAAGTTAGATTTTTAGTGTCCAGACCAAGGAAGAATGATGCCACTAGGGTGAGTGGTTAACTTGTTTTAGTGACCTAGGTTTATCCTAGGGTATCCTTTTCGGTCTATGAAATTTTATATTGGACTAAGGGGGTATAGGTTCCAAAAACCATTTTCCTTTCTTTCCTTGAAACCTTCATTATTGGTATCCTTCACCCAAATCTAAACATAAGACCTATGAAAAGTGTTAAGAAGTGTTATATATTTGAAACCTTTATATGGATCAATTATCCATGTTTTCCATCCCTTTACCTTATATTTTTATTCAAAAAATACCTATGTGAGTTCAAGGAGTATAAGTACATTTAAGCTAGTCATTATTATTTTTTATGTCTTGGCATGTATCTCTATATTTAATTAGAAAGAAAGGGAATCCATTTATAATAAAAACTAAATTAAAACCCATTAATTATGGTAAACCCATCATGGTATCCCAACCCTAAGCATGTAATAGATAGTGATTAGCTTTTGAGAGTACATGGGCGTGCTACCTTGGATTGGGGATTATAAGAACGCTACCTCGGACTAGGGTATGTGAGCACACTACCTTAGACCGAGGTGCATAGGTTTCCTTGGATTGAGATATGAATATTGTATTGGATTTGGTAAAAGTTAACTAGTTGTAAGTAATTCATGCACCCAACCTTTCCATGTGTTTTAGTTATTCTTTGACTAGAGTGCCTATCTTTCCTTTTATTCAAAACTCTTCAGATTACTTCCTTATTCATCATATGAGAATGTTCAAAAATTATTAGGTGAAAACAATTACCATTTAAAAACCATAAATAAAACTTAAATGTGTCATTAATTATATACATAGAAATTATTGATCTTTTATTAGGACCCTATGATGATTATAATAACTATATATTAGTATCGTCTATGTTAGCGATTAAACTAACCCAAACATGAACTTTATAAAAGGAAAAAATTATTATGAATAAATTGTTATTAATTTTTATATAAATATTACTAAATTTTAATTTTTAATTATAAATGGTTTCTAAGGATAAAACAACACTTATATAAAGTTGTGTAAGAAATTAGAAACCTCGTTCTTATGATCACCATGCTATGAAAAATCGAATCCATGTAAATTTAAAATAAATAATGAATAAATTTCACCATTTTTTAGTATTACTCTAGTATTCAATCAAATTGGTTTGATTAATATCATTGAGGAACAGCCATTGGGTTCCTCCCTCTAGGTTGCATGCACAGGTTGATCTTAAATGCCCAAAAAATTGGGTAGGACCCTCCTTTCTTCCATAATAAGTTAGTATCATGAGTGGAAAAGGAAAGAGGAGGAAGCGAGATGTGAGAGAATTAGTAAGTACCATATAATAACATAAAACACCATATCATTGCTTTTTACACTTTATATAGGCCATGAGACACTCTGGAGACTTCCATGGAAACTTCCATAATGTATAAGTAGATAGATTATTGTTAAAATTCTTTGTAACCTATTGACCAATGTTATTCTCCAAAACATTTCATCATATTAAACATTAGCATTGATGAAATTCAATGAGAAAGATATTTGAACATTTACCCTTAACATTCAATAAGTATTTCTTAATTTTAATTTTTTATTACAATTGTACAATATGATTATCCAAATAACACAACCTAATGATATAACCAAATCATACACTATGATTGGTTTAGGCTATAGTAATATAATATAACAATATCATATAAAATTACATGTTTTTTATTCTATATGTCATATTATATAATATATTTATATCATACATTATGATATAACCATAAATACATCACATGTATAAGGGATTTAGGGAATATCTCCTTCGATCTCTTACTTTCACTAAAGCCTCATAGGCTGAGTGTCATGTCAATATATATTATATCATATAAAATAACTTTTGAAACCATATCTAAAAATCCTTTTGGATATTTCAAAAACATTTTTTTAAATCTATCATCAATTTCACCTTGTATCAAAACAGATTAAATACCTTTTGAATATCTAGCTAAAAATCCTTTTGGATAAACACTAAAATGCTTTTAGAGTATATCTCATAGATTTTTAAAACTCAATACCCATTTTTTCAACCAGAAAGTATGACCCCACAAGCCTTTATAGTGTTGAAAATAAATATGAATTACTAAATTCATAAATTTAAGAAAATAGCAGCCTCTAGGAAATCATCAGTGTTTCTCAAGATATAAATGGATCTAGCATAATCTCCATCAAACACGTGTATCTTTATACCTATGTACACCAGTTTTATCATATACAAGAATACATTTTCATATTATTCCTTTTTCTAAGACATCAAGTAACCATAGGATACAGAGTACGTCAATCTCATATAGTTACTCATACATTCTTGATTCAGTGAGTATAGACTGACCATTTCAATGAATATGTCACATGTTATTCATTTAAGCATATGAACACATCACATGTGTTGGATTTGGTGTTCTATAACCAACTAACTTTGTACATTTAATTTCTAGTTCATTCAATTTTACATGTATTATTCTTATAATATAATAATTATTCTTCTAAATAACATTAATGTGATAATATCCTTAGATTATTTGTCACATCAAAGGGTTATAACAGTTCCTCTACTATAATGGGAACCAAGAGATGCTATGAAGATATTCTAGAACATATGGATATGGTCTAGATATATCTATCTAACATGAAAAATATAATGTTTTACTATTAAGTGATAGAGGCTCATAAGACATTAAGACTTATTCTCATGAAGTTTTCACTTGGTGGTCTCTAAGAAGGGAGTTAATAAGGACATACCCACCAACAGTAATTCCATATCTTTTACATGTCATTGGATATTCATATACATGGATGTGTGTATTTTTATTTATAATTGATATTATTACTAATTCATATCATGAATTTCATAATTTTATGTATGTACAAAAACCATTAAAACATATGCTCACAGTGAGGTAGCATACGTTTTCTGTGTCATAAGTGTCATGACATTAACTAAATAAGTTAAAAAATAAATTTACCATTTCAAGATAATAAAATAAGATATCTCTATTCATTTGACTATGATGATAGTTTCTAGTATAAATACATGTCCCTATAAGTTTACAAAAAAATCATTTATAAAGTCAAAGAAAGATAAATTGAGCATATAGGGTGATGACACAAGTATGCATCCCACTTTATGAGATATCAGTAGATAAATGGATTATATTATAAAGTATAATTCATAGGTTGTTTGATTTTTTTTCGAAATTAACTTATTTCTATTGGGTGCCTTGATGTGTTTTTAGACGATGATCTTGGATTTTAAGTAAGTTCAATTTATGCCCCTAAGAAATAGACCTATATGGTCACACACTAAGTGCATCCACAATCTCATTAAATTATAATAAATTTAATATTAGGAATAAATTCAATTCTCTATTTATTGAATAATAATTATTCAAGTTTGTAGAAATTCAATAACTATATATTTGAGTTTAGATTATATGAGTTGAAATTTTATCACTTTTTTAATTATTCACATGGTAATAAAAAATTATTTATTCATGAGTTCAATGAATAAATTATTATAAATATTTAGTTGAGTTATGTGAATATTAAAATAAATATTTATTCACAAGTTTGGTGAATATAATATTTATTTATTTTATCAAATGAATAATATTTATTCAGTCATATTCACATGTTTAGGGAATAAATATTTATTCACACATCTAGTGAATATAATATTTATTTGAATAAGTATTTATTATTCAAGGTTTGATAAATTTTAAGGGAGGATTAAATGTTTGAGTTAAATAACCCAATGAAATGATATATTTTAAATAAATATTAATTTATTTATTTAAGAATTTTCTTAAAATAAAAACATGTTATGGAAATAATAATATTATTATTATTATTATTGTTATTGTTATTGTTATTATTATTATTATTTTATATGAGGAATAAATTAGAATAAATTATTTATATGGGTCATTGTGTAATTATAATTATTTTAACCCTAAGTATATATATTCCTAGGTATGTCATTTTGAAATGTGGTGTGTCTCAAAAAACAAAGAATCTCTCAAGAATTCTCTCAATCCATAGAGATAATCCATCCTTCATCCCACTTCCACCCCCCTAAGAATGTATAGAGAATAAGATATCATGTTACAATCGATGAGTAATGATGTGATGAACTGGATTATTTGGTTCTAGTAACTAGAATATCAAGAATGATATTCATAGATTTAGAGAGCATGTATGGATAAATCTAGAGGATTTATTAATTATAATCTCCCAATGATGACAAAGACGCAAAAGGGCCAAGATTAGATCCATATCATTGATATCAGGTGATACATCCAGTTTCATATTGATTCACACAAGGTACCATTTGAATTTTATTTATCTGTTCTTGAATTAATTACATGTGGTCCAAGGGATGAACTAGGTTCCATTGCATCATATTTTTAATTTCTTGATGGATTCAATGTGAAAATTTTAAAATTCATGCTTCCTCATCAGTTTGGTTCCTTCAAGTGGAATCAGATCAAGGTTGTGTAATTTTTTAATCCAAACTTAAAATTAAATATTCTAAAATCCTAGTGGAGGGTGAAGATATGGTTCCAATTCCACTGGTGAATCATTGATTTATCATCGAATGGCCAAATTATGGCCATCCAAAGAACGAGTGGGCCTCAAGACTATGGTGCAAGGAGATCCCTGCTAATATGTGCTTATTTATTTAGAGACTATGACACCAGGTGCTTCTCATGGATGATAACATCCCATGGAAAGGTGTCTGCAAAGGCTTCGAAGTGTCTATGTTTCTCGCAACCCAGTTTTGAAAATGTGTGGCACATTTTTTTTGAAAGAAAATAAGCTCTAGGAATCTGTAATTTTATTAGTCAGGAATGGGGATTTATGGGAGTGGGAGCTTAATTTCAAAATTCATTATGCCCAGGTTTTAAGGTAAAGGTTAGTATGATGTCGATGTCAGTTTTTAGAGTGTTACCTTTTCTATTATTTTCTAGGTAATATGGGAGGGATGAAACAAGGTGAAAGAAGGTAAGTGATGTTCTGAGTTATTTTTTCAGGTTCAGATTAAATATTTGATGGCGGATTTGTGCATCCTCATCAAGGGTGGGTGGATCGGTTTTTTTGAGAAGGTTTCTCCCACGGCAGCTACTACCATGGAAGAGGGAGGTGGATGTGGACCGGGGAGGAGGGTGAAATGGAACCCTACCATATCAGGTCTCAAAATGAATGTCAATGGATCATTTGTGGTTGGGGAGATGAAATGTGGGGTCTTGTTCCAAATATAAAAGGCTCAGTGATCTTCACTTTCAGTGTATATTATGGTCCAGTTTATTCAAAAGGGAATAATCTAGAGCTTTTTCTAGTGGTATTTCTTTTTTAATACTCCATAATATTAACATTAAGAAGTTTTATACAGATTCCAAAGCATTGGTTTATCTTTTGTATGGTGGGGTTATCCCTTATTAGGATTTGGTTTACTTTATTTGGAAGGGAAGGATGTTCATAGATAAAGGCATTGAACTTGGCCACACTTGGAGGGAGGGAAATTTTTTAGTCGATGCATTGGCCAACAAAGGAAATTATAGAAAGGTTATTACTTTTTATTTTACCCCCATTTCATTATCAGTCAATTTCAAGATTATTGTAAGGGTTGATTCTCTCGGTCTACATAGCTTTCATCCTCCATGAGATGGGGTATTTTTTATTCTTTTTAATAAAAATTTAATTCCAGGATTACTTAATTGGTTTAATTAAAATTAAATAATAATAATAATAAATTTTAATCAGGTGTAATTTTTATTAGTATTTATTTTATTTGATTCCTATTAAATAATAATAATAACAATTGTTATAATGATAGTAATAATAGGCATCATTAATATTTTTATTATTATTAAAATCTATTTCAAATAGGTCCATCTTCAACCAATTATTGTTTTTAAAAAAATTATATATTTTAAAAAAAATAGGGGTGGTCTATGTGGTCCGCTGCCTCACATGGGGTGGAAGCCACCCGCCAAAATTGTATTATAATATTTATTTTAAAAAAAATTAGAAAAAAAAACAAAATAGGGGTTACATGCCTCCCCCTTTCTCCATGAACCTCAATGTAGAGCGCTCACCTTGACCCCATGTCAATGGGGATGACTTTCCTTCTAGGTGGGTCACATGTCCCACCCAATACAACTTGACCCATGGGATGCCAATATGACCTCTAGGGGGACATTTTTGGTCTAAACATACATGAAAAATCTAAATATATTTTTTACATTTTGAGAAAATGTTTGGAATTTAATAAGAAAATTAAGGACTAGGGGATGTATAATTAATTAATTAATTTTTTAAATAAATATTAATTAATTAAAATTTCCATTGAGTATAATTTTAGTGTATTTAATTTTTTTATGCAATATTATTTCTTGTATACTGATAAATAAATGAGATGGACTTGTATATGTTTAGTTTCTTATTTATTTAATTTAATTATTATAATAGCTTAATTTTTATGATGATTATTTATTAATTATTTAAATAAGCAGCCTTTGAATTAGTCCTCTATCTTAAATATGTATAAATTTCTATGCATCCACATTTTATATTATTAAATGTAATACCTACACTCGAGTTCCCCATACCCACACATGAGTATACATATGTAATTATGGAGCATGCAATGATTCAATTCAAGGAAAGAATTAACATGGAACCAAATAGGAGAAATACACTAGATGATTATGGGAAACTACAATTTAAGTCATTACATGAATCCAGGAATTCCCTTGGGGCCTCATTTGATCCATCATCTACTTGATGGATCAACTTTTAGATAAAAACTTGTGATTAATTCTCAGGTTATTTATTTTTATGTATGGTTAATTATTTTGTGATACATGTTTATTTTTAATGACATGGAATAGATTAAAAATCATGTATAGATAAAATAAATAAATTTGAAATGAATGTTTTATATTTTTTTCATGGTTAAGTTGTAAGAGTGATCACATAGTAACAAGCATGATAAATAGAACTAAATTTCAGTCATGAAGAAATACAAAATAAATTGTATAGAATTTATTTTATCATGATTCATTAATTATTTATGTAATGTTTCAAATAAAATAATTAATAATTATATCAAGGATAAAATAATAAATCTTATATTAATGTGTAAAATATTTGTTATGCATGGTTAATTTTATGTATATTTCACATAAAAATTTAACAATCTTGGGAGAGGATAAAATAAAGAATATTTATGAATTAATTAAAAAAATCAATAAATCAAAATGCTATGTTAGAAAACACATTTTTTCTTCTAAGTTAAGATGCAACCATATTTAAAGTGTCAGTCGATCCATAGTTGGGGGTACTTTCAATTATTGGGGACTCTTAGAAAAAGCAATGGTTTTACTTAACAAAATTAGTATTAAGGGTAATGATTATAGCCTACTTAAAAAAATTAGAGGCAATAATTGAGGATATATAAGTATAGGGTTTTAGGATAGATAATCCACTAACAGATCAAGGATCTATAAGTTACTATAGTTGGAAAAAAAATACTACCTAAAAATTCAAGTAATTTGTATTTCCATATTTAGGGTTATAAGAAGGGAAATATGAATCCTTGAAACTAAAATATCTGAATGATTAGATATTCCAAATCCAATTGTGATGGATATTGGTATTTTATAAAATATTAGGAGTCTTAGTTAATTTATTAATTAATTATAATATATAATCAAGATAAAATACTAAAATATGATTTTATTTATTGTATAATATGGAAAGTAGTTCAACCATAATACTATGGTCGATCTTGGAAAAATCCTCACTAGAACAAACTTCTAGGATTGGTATAGGCACTTTTTCATTATACTACATAAATAAAAGAAGCTATATGTGTTTGAATTCCCTATTCCTAATCATCCACTTTAGTAAGAAAGTGAGGGTAAAAAGTAATCCTACATGTGGCACATAATAGATTCATTAGATGTAAATTGAATCATGTTATCATCCATTTCCCATGATATAAGGACATGGTATCAAGAAAAAATGCATACACTATGTTGACTTATCTCTAAGAACTTGAAAAGGAGAAAGAGTGGTGGATGATAAATGAGACTATCACTACACTATACAGGTGTAAAATAGAAGATACTTATATTATGATATTACACTCTAGATGATGATGTGCATTGATCAATTAATAATTTTTGTGTTCTATATAGATAATAAATTATATATAAATCTAATTTTATCATCCATGCCACCAAGTTTCTCTATTTTTATTAATAATTATAAAATGAACCATATGAAGTAGTCTCTTAGGAATATTTTGAAATTCATGTAATATTTATATTTCATGTATTGGGTATTGAATAAAGTGTGTGACACACATATTTTTATCTAAATATAATATATAAGGAAGTTTAGAAAAATAAAAAGTATGGTGAACTTTCAAGCAGTTGATGGATCTTGATTCCCATGTCAGCTATAGAAGATCACAACATCACATATCCAAGTAGATGAATTATTATATGTGAAACTATAGAAATTTATTGGGTTTTACCAATACATTTATCTTAATGTTGAGTTTAGACACAATAATAAATTATTTCACATTTGAAATGAATGTTTTTATGGTATACCACATTTAGTAGTTTAATCATACTTGAATTATTAACATCCAAATTAGTAATAAATGATGAATATAAAATATAAGGCTCAAATTATACTCAATTATGGAAATATAACTATTTTCAAGTAAAAATAGAAGTATATTTCAAGGATATACCATGAATGGTGTTTAAAATATATTGAGATAGAAATATTATCTATTTGATAGACTTATTTATAAAGTTTTAATAAAAAGAAACATTTTATCATTTAAAAGTTAATACCCATAAAGTTTATATAATTATTTCAAAAAGATATGTGTGAATTATTCAATCAAAAACTAGAGTTAAATCCATTTAATTCATAATATTCCTTTAAAGAGATTTAAGAAATATATAGTGAAGTGAAGAATATTCTTAGTAAAAGATAAAGAGTTTCTCAATGTGGTTTAGTCGGAGAATATATTAAACCAATCATTCATAAATAATAATTTATATTGGATTTATTCCTAAGTCCACATTACCTTATACACATCATATTTATGATGTTAGTAAAAAGGAAGATTGATAATGGTTCTTATAAGTGTTTCAAGTTTTACATTACTCATGCTTAGAAAATAATGACATTAACATTTAACCATATTCTAAATATAATGACTAATAGATATCATATAAGTTAAATTATTAAATAAATACAATATTTCACAAACATATGTGTTTAGATGAAAAAAAATTGATGGGGCTTATCTAAGAAAGAAACTTGTATCAAGAAAATACAAAAGTGCATTTCAAGTAATTGTCCTAAGTTACTAAGGATATTAATGTCCCTAAATTAGAAAAAGGTATAGTGAAGTAAAATATTGTGGTTCTATATGAAGGAAGAACATATTTATTTGATATAGTGATAGAAATATAGACTTTAATACATTCAAGTCTCAATATGCACATGATTTGGAATAATAACAAAACTCTACATGACTTAGTGGGAGGAGTTATTCTAGAGAGACATGTTACATAAGAATAGATAAAACCAAAGTATTGAAATAATATAATATTGTTTTATAATTACTAATTTAGATGATATATATAATAATAAAATCATATAACTAATCATTAAATGGAAATAATCTAAATTAAAAAGTAGATATGAAATCAAGAAAAAATGATTCCATATTCCAAAATCAAGTCTATATTTTGGTAGAATATCTATCTAATATAAATCCCACTGGATTCAATCAGTAATTTAAAATGATATCTAGAAATGGATAGTAAAATTGTTATTTATTAAGAAATATTGGTTGTTAAAGGTTTGAAACTAGTTAAGGAATTGACATTGTGGAAAATTTTCACCAATTTAGTTGCTGAAATATATTTTTAATTCTAGTTCACATGGTAACTACCATGTTTATCATCCAAATACTAAAAGGATCCATTTATGGGTTTCATAAATCACTGAATATGAATATTATTATTTTTCAATGTGTCTACTAGAGTTTTTTGGGATCTGTATAGTTTTTCAAGTGAAATATATTGATAACATATAGAAAACAAATATTAGCCTTATAGTTAGTTAATATTAAGATTAAATTCATTTATCCAAGAATAAATTAAAATAGAAATCAAAGTTATAGGTAAATATGTATACTAATATTGATCCATGGGTTTGATTTTATCTATTCATAGTTCATATATTGATAAAATATTAAAAAAATACTAAGGTGGAACAATTCAAGAGTGAATTATTTCTAATTCACATGGTGGAAATCCCCCCAAGATGATGTGATAAAACATGAGAGGGGATTATAATCATGAATGAAATACATAAGCTTATAAAATGGTATCAATCATGTATTCCATGATATGTACTAGTATTTTATATTTATTATGCATAAATCATGGTGGAAAGATATAAAAAACTAGGAGAACTAAATGAGGTAGTACTCAGAACAATCCATTAGTACTTGAGAAAGTATAAAGGATAAGTTACAGGTGATTGGGGAATAAAGGGAAATTAGTTCTTATGGGAATACATAACTAGTTTTCCTATAAATAATTATAATTTAGTATCATAGTTAATCAAATAAATGAGCAAGAAAAACTTATTGAAGCTGGTGGTAGCCATATCTACATATACTGAGTACATTGTGGCTTGTAATCTGGTTCAATAAGTGGTATAAGAAATGATTTGTTCCAACTCTTGTAATTATACCAAGAAATTAAAATAAATTCAAAACAAATATTTTGATAATATTGGTGTATAAATAACTAATAAGTTGAGTAAATAAAAGAGGAAAAAAGGAATACACTCAGTGATATCATCTCCTTCAGAATATTAACACAAGAAGGTGGTGTCGTAGTGAGTAGAGTATCCATGAAAGAAAACATGTCAGACCTAGTAACTAAATCCATAACTCATTAGAAGTATGATTTATCATATGAGATCTAAATAGTTAATAAATTTTTGTAGTTTGATTTTTTTGGAGTTAGTTCCCTAAAACCAATTGAATTTTTACTTTTGATTACTAGGTCATATACTTGTACATGTATTATTAATATTATCACATAATTATTATTATTCTATATAACATTAATGTGATAATGTACTTAGATAATTTTTCTCATCAAAGGGTTATAGTAGTTTCATTTCTTTAATGAGAACCTATAGATGGTATAAAAATATTTTCAAACATGTACCTTATGGTATAGATACATATGTATGATGGGACACTAATGATATTTGACCAAAAAGTATTGGAGGAACATAATACATTGTGACATATTCTCATGAATTTCACACTTGGTGATCTCTGATAAGGGAGGCCATGAGGACATACTCACCCATAGTAATTCACATGCTTTATGTGGAATTTAATATTCCTATCTATGGATGTGTGTATTGTTACTTAGCCATGTTATTATTATTAATGCATATCATGAATTGCATACTTTGATATATGGATAAAAACACTGACAACATATCATCATTTTGAGGTGTAATGCATTATTTTCATCCTAAGTGATATGGAATTAATTGAATAATTCAAAAAAGAAATTTTCCATTCCAAGATAATAGAAGAATATATCTATGTACCATTGAATAAGATTATTGTTTCTTGTATAAATCCATAAACATGGTAGTTTACAGATAAGTCAATTTGGAAAGTCAAAGAAAGATAAACCATGAATAGAAGGTGACAACACAAGTATGCATCCTACTTGATGAGATATTGGTGGACAAAGGGATTATATCACATAGTAACATTTATTAATAGGTTATTATTTTTACAAAATCAACTACTATCTTTGTGGGTGTCTTGATGTGTTACTAGAAACTGATTTTGGACTTTAGGTAATTTCACCTAATGCTGCTAAGAAAGAGGCATAAAGGGTCACACACTAAGTTTATCCATAATATCATTAAATTCTATTAAATTCAATATTATGAATAAATATTATTATTGATTTTTGGAATAATAATTATTCAAAGTTGATCACAGAAATTCAATCACAGGATATTTGAGTTTAGAATATGTGAGTTAAAATTTTATCACTTGCTTAATTATTCACAGGGAAATAAATAAATATTTATTTGTTCATGAGTTCAATGAATAAAGTATAAAAAATATTTATTTAAGTTATGTTAATATTAAAATAAATATTTATTTGAAATTTTGGTGAATATAATATTTATTTATTTTATCAAATGAAAATTATTTATTCAAATATATTTTTCAAGATTATAAAATAAATATTTATTCAAATTTCTAGTGAATATAAAATTTATTTAAATAAATATATTTTATTATTCAATGTTTGATAAATTCTATGAGAGGATTTTAGGGCTGAGTTAAATAACCCAAATAAATGATACATTTTATTTAATATATTTTAAATAAATATTAATTTATTTATTTAATAAATAATATTTAAATAAACACATGTTGTATAAATAATAATATAAGGTCAATTACATCTTTCAGCACAGAATACAATGAAAAAAAAGAAAATCATAGTAAATATGAAGACCTGAGGACTTGATCTCACAACCTGCCCCTCACCCCCCCCCCAAACCAAACCCAAACCACCCCACCAACAAAAGTGGGTCACCAAAACACTTTTGGGGTAACTATTAAATTTTCATAAACTTGATCCTAATTTTCAAAACCACAAATAATTACCCCATGTGCCTTTATAGTATTGAAAAAAAATTATGAATTCTCCAAATCCTTTTTTGTTAATATTTTATAAAGGCCACTTTAAGGCTTAGTGGTAACCAGAAATTTCCAAAATCAAAAAAATCACCCAAGACCAAATTCAAAATACAACTCCTTGACTCAAAAACCAAAAAAAAATCCCCCAGAACAAAATTCAAATTCAGACATGAATTTTAAACATGTAAAAAACACATCGATTCATGAACCACAAAACATCATCGTGTCACGAGATCTTGAACCATGTGCCACCTTGAGCCATGCACCCTTACACCTTGATCCATACACACTAATACACAACATTAGTACGAAACATTCCATTTTTGGCAGCATAGAGAACTATAGACCATCAATGTTAGAGGAAGATAATCACTATATCACTGATGACCACCATCATCATCCCCACATCACCCAACAAAAACAAAGACCCGCCATTTTCTGAACATGATCAAGTACATCCATCACTGACTTGCAAAAATATCAAACCAAAAACAGAAACATCTTTAGAATCAAACAAATAAAGAACCACCATCGAAAGAACACCAGGAATGGGAAAATTCCACTATAGGACGCACCTCCTTTAACACCCCATCACTCCTACAAAAAATTCCCAAAACCTCCTTAGGATCCATAGCACCTTCCGACCTAGGAGGGAAATTATGAATTCATATTCCATAAATATAATAGAATAGAGGCCTCTAGAAAGGTATCAATACTACCTGAGCTACAAGTATATTTGGAATGATCTATATTAAACACATGTATATTCATACGAATGTCCACCAGTTGTGTCATATATAATTATTCATAATCATATAATCCCTTTATCTAAAATATTGAGTGGCCATAGTATATGAAGTATGTAATTCCCATATATCCTACTCATATGTTATTAATTCTCTGAGTATATACTAACTAGGTTGATTAATATATCACATGTCATTCATCTAAGTAGATAAGCTCATCGCATCCCCCTCATCTAAATATATAAGCACATCATATGAATTTTATCTAGGTATGTCTGTACACTTCCTTAATATATCTCAATAAAAGGCCCAAATGTCACAATCATCATATGAAAGGATAAATTACATCTTGGTTTAGCCTCAAATAATGACATAATCAATAACATACCTAATAAATCCTTATTATCTAAGCCTCAAGGATTGCATAACATAGGTATCAAAGTGTGAAGTTTCTCATGCTAAGTATATTTCCAACCTAATTCATGGGGATTAA
The DNA here is from genome assembly GCA_963277665.1 of Viscum album. Classification (NCBI taxonomy): domain Eukaryota; kingdom Viridiplantae; phylum Streptophyta; class Magnoliopsida; order Santalales; family Viscaceae; genus Viscum; species Viscum album. The sequence goes on along the minus strand of OY728146.1, from coordinate 179,776,888 downwards.
ATATGAAACATTCTCCCCTAGTATACTAAATACATAGTGTGTGACACTCCATGTGGTATACTTGGCAGGTCATCCAGTGCACAAAACTTGATTTGTGTCTCATGAGAATATTTTGTATCTATATATGAAATCTTTCTCATACTTACCTTAACATTTCATCACAATGTATAATATTTCATGATGAGCATTGGTTAGGGATAAATCAAATTCATACTTTAAGAGGTTAATTATCATTACACTTCACAAAATATATGTAGTCAACATGAAGGAATAATAAAGTGGAGGGTGTCTTTTGTATAACATGATACATTTTATATTCTTAAACTCTTTTTAAGAATAAATAAAAAACCTTGCATAAGCACCTGTCTATTTATATCACATATAATAGATCACCAAAGGGGCCCCATTTTCACTATAGTTTTCAGGTTTTTTAAACTAATTACATATCTATGTAATTACTCCCACATCTATATATGAAAATATGATAAAATCATTCCACTAAACACTTTAATGATTAACATATATGGAGAAATACAATTTTAAAAATGGTATGATTTAGGAATCATATTCCTAATGTTAAACTCTTTGAACATAGTATTCAAACTATTTTACTTCACAACATCCAATATTACAAAGTTAATATTTTTTTGTCTACTTAGAATGCTTTCTAAGTTCATCATCATCATTTTTCTTGGAAATTTTCCTTAAAAATTTTATTTGATATTATTTTTAGTAACTAAATTTATCTATTTATAGTATAAATCTTTACCAACATACCCTAAACTCTTTTAAGATATTAAGTAGAATTCACTTTGATTATTAATTGGTATAATATTTTATTTGTTATACTATAAACTTCTTTAATCCAAATATACACCCACTAGACTCTTAGAAACTATATACTTTATATAATAGCATGTTAAGATATTAAACTCTTTTGTGTTAGTAAATAACACTTATTTCCATTAGTAAGAATATTTAATAAATAAAATATTAACAAGAATATCTTATAAGATATTTTATGTGTTGGGAGAATTATTCAAAAAAATAATATTTTATTCTCTAAAATATTCCATTGTTGTGTGGTAGGAATCTTAATTCCTCATACTTTAACAAATGCCTTGTATAAACTCTTTTATCCTGGATAAAACTCCTTTTATCCTTATCTTATTTTCAAACATGATGTAAACTATTTTGAATCATAAAACATATTTTTTTAAAACCATCATATCATATTATTCATAACAACTCTTTGTTAACAAATAACTTCACTTATCATATAAGATAAATAATATGAAAATATACATCCTTTCACTACTCCAAAACAGGTCTTTAACAGTACTAGTAAAAGGGATTTATCAGCACTATATAAGCATTGATAATGTAAGAGATGTTAAAAGGTTATCTTTAATAGTGCTCGTAAAAAATACAGATAAATGCCACCTTTATTAGTGCTAAAAAAGAACTGATAAAGGGGGAATTTATCAATGCTTTTTTATCACCGTTAAAGGTTGCCTTTAATAGAGCTAAAAATGCTGATAAAGGGTATAGTTTTTTTCACACCCCCTCCCCCCCCCCCTCACCCCTTTATTAGTGCTTTAGATAATCCCATCCCCAATGCACACCCCTTCCTCCATCAAGTTTCAAATATTAGACCTCTAGTTTATACACCAGCACCTTTTCCACTCCCCTATACTGTTTTGTTTTAAATTTAATGATATATCTATATATTTTGTTATATTTTGTTATATTTTGTTATATTTTGTTATCCATATATTTATATATTTATATATGTGTGTTTATATATATATATTTATATTTTTTTAACTATATATTTATTCATATATATATTAAAATGGATATTAACTCTAAAAACCCTTAAAATACATAAAAACATTAAGATACTCTAAAAAACCCTAAAACCCCTAAAAACCCTAAAATGATAATAAATTATAATTTGGGAGTACATTTCATCTCCACAACTATTCAAATAAAATATCATTAAATGAGCTTCGATATGATATGTGGTATTGGCTGAATGGACACCCGGATCAGAAGTTATATCCATTTGAATTTTAAGAAACCAGGGTCGGTGACAAAAAACTCAATTTTAAAGGCCTTATGATCCTTTTTTGGTGTTTAAAAACAAAAAAAAACACTTTTACCTCATTACCAGACCCTTTATGGAATATATATCATCATAGGCTTCGATTTGATATGTGGTAGAGCCCAAATGGACACTCGGATTAAAAGTTATGGTCATTTGAAGTTCAAGTTCGATTTCTAGATTTCTTTAAACTATAATATATTTTATTCTTTTGATTATCACATGATTTAAATCTTATGTGGTTTTATATAATTTCATAATCTTTTATTTCACTGGTTTTGGAGCTGAAACGTACTCCCAGATCAAAATTTATGATCTTTTCAGGGTTTTTAGGTTTGTTAGGGTTTTTTGGGGTTTAAAGGGTTTTTCACATTCAATGGCCTTTCAAACAACCATAAATTTTGAACCGGGTGTTCATTTTTCCTCTACCAAATATAAAATATAATATTATGATGATTTATACACCTTGTTGTCCCACAAGAACCCTTGATCAACTCTATTGAGGTTAAAAGGATCATAAGGCCTCCAAACAGCCATAACTTCTACTACGGGTGTCTGTTAATGAGATATATTTTTTTTGAAATATATCCTTTATCATTTATACTAAAATATTTCTGATAATTGGGTTTCTTTATCATAACTTCTAAAAAAGTGATGATAAATACCAGCCTTTTATCAGCACTTTTTTAGAAGCGCTGATAAAAACCCCCTTTATCAGTGCTTTTTTAGAAGCAATGATAAATGCCCATTTATCAGTTATTTTTTACTTGTGCTGATAAATAGGGGGAATTTATCAGTTATTTTTTATAATCACTGATAAATATTTCCCTTTAACATTGATTTTTTTAGTGCTGTTAAAGACCCACTTTAACAGCGATAAAAAAAGTGTTGTTAAAGATCCCCTTTAACAATGCTTTTTCTAGCACTGAGAAAGAGGATTTTTAACAGTTATTTTAGCGAGTAATATTAAAACCCTAGTGCTGGATAAACCCATATTTGTATTAGTATTTATTTAGATTCATTTGATCATTAAAGTAGTCCTTTATATTCAATACATTGATGTAGTGATACTTTGCTTTATCATTTAAATACAAACTATAAGCTCCACCAATCCTTAACTTGATCTTGAACTCTTTTATATTTAAAATAGTTATAAAATATAAATTTGGTATCATATACCCTTAAAAATTGAAATATTTTATTTTATAACACTGATATCTAACATGGAAATTCCATGGAATTTCTCAAATCCATTCAGGTATCCCACATAATTTCATCCTATGGAAAAATTGCACTTATTTTATAATTCCTTATTTAGGTTTAAAAATTTATATGGTGACTTGAAGAAACATTGATATAATTTCTAACAAACTTTTCTTCTTATAGATTTAACTTTTACCCATTTTTACTGTCAACACAGTACCATAACCTATAAATATAATGCCCATCCCATATATTCTTAACATTTTGATAAAATATGGTAAAAATTTATTTAACTTACTCATATTATAGGAAACTTTTTAGTAATAATTATAGAATTAATTCCATGTCCTAGACAAGACTTAAAGTAAACCTCCAGTCTCTCTAAGTCATTAATGTAACCAATCATATTGAGTGCATGGTCGGAGAATAAAGTTTATTTTTTTTATTTAAAAAATGTGTTTAAAACCTTAAATGAATAATTCAATGATTCTTGTAAGAATATAGATCCACTTTTTGAACCACTTCAACATTTAATTATTTAGTAAGGAGTTACTCTAACCCCCAAAATTTTTCTTCTTAATTAAGAATGAATCTTAAGTATTTGCACCAATATATGAAATTTATTTCATTAAGATTTTTTCCCATATTGATCTTAAGTTCAAATATGATGATGATGATGCTATTTATCTACAACAGAATATTCTATTAGATAAGCATCATGTTTTACATTCATTTAACAAGGAATTTTATTAAATGTAATCCCATTAAAATTATGACCCATTTTAGTATATATCATATCTATTAGTGATCTAAGATCCATATTTTTCTAAGTAATGACCCCACTTTGGAATGAACCTCATCACATTATCTATTTAGGTATAACAAAATGCTAATTATATCATATATGACTATTTTATGGTTAAGTAAAAAACTCCTTTCTCAATCCATAATATGGATAAAATCAACATAGTTCCTCTAGTGTCCCTCTTAAGGGTTTTCCAGCTAAGTGTAACCCACAAAAAAATTCTAAAAACAAGGCATTTAATTCTTAAGGTTACCTCATTACTTGATTTTCTTACAAAAGATAATACAAGGGAACCCTGTTTTAGAAAAACCAACTTGGTTGGGCGATTGAGGTCTTAAAAAGTGTTTGCTTTATAAGGAATCTAACTCACGATATTTCTTAAGGGGATTTAATCTCATCATATTATCGCATTTTATTCTCTTTACAAGTATGCATGATTCTAATGATTTAGTTTTGAATATCTATTCCTTTCATTAAATCAAAATGTTTAAACCAAATTGATGTGTAGCTCTTTACGTAACTCATAGCTTGTGTCACTAGTCTAAATTAAAATCCAAATATATTTATATCCAAATGAATCTCATGAATAAGGTATATGAAAATTTTTCATGTGAATGTTTTTAATAATATTAAATCAAAAATTTCTATAAGATTAATCATGATGTGACAGGTATCCAACTCCCACTTTTCTAGACGTAGCAAAGGCTACCAGGCTAGTGAGAAGTTTGATCCAAAGTCCCTCTAACCATAGTTATTTACTCAAGAGAGACCTCAGTTTCATCATAATTCTAATACCTAATATGTATAAACTATAATAAATTTCTTAAATTAAACTCATAACCTAGTATAATCCATATTCAATGTAGAAGAAAACTGAATCAATTATCATACGTAGAATATAATTCCTTAAATTAATTGTATGATGATTTATAGAAGTATTTTAAACACTTTTAAACTAATGCATACAAATATTCATCATATAATAATTATATTCATTATAAATAAAGCCAGAAATAATACTAAATAAATAGAAAATTTATAAATTAAAACATGATATAAAAAGTTATGAACAATTCATAAATAAATTATAAAGACTTTATAATTTTGAAATGGATAAACATAAATAATTCACTTTTATCTAATATGAAGATTTCATATTTATCATATACATGGCATTAATATGAACTATATATTTCACAAATATGATATAAATCATGAAAAAATTTATTATAAAATAATAAAAATTTCAAACTTTATGTAAATAATTTAAATAAATTAAATATCACATATTATATTCTATTTAAACCTTTTGATCAAATCAACCAAAAATCCTTCTAGAATGGTTTGTATAATTTTTCATATAAGTCCATTCAATATAAACATTTTATTTTTTTCATTTATGAAAAATTCATAAATTAATATAAAGGATTTATATTTTTCCTCATTTTAAATTTATAAACATTATAAATTATTCACTATATTAATCCACTTCAAATCTAGATCACATCTACCAAAGCATTTTTTGTTCGATTTAAATCTCACCTTTGTTTTTTGAGAATTAAAAAAAAAAATTAATTTTCCTTAAAATTCTATTAAAATAAATTCATCTATGACATAGTGAATTTCATTTCAGTCTATTGTTCATACTATAAAAATGACCTTTTTGAGATTCTATTTTGGGTGAGGCCAACCCATTTTTCTTATCCAATGCATCTCAATCGAGCAATTTTTCTTGGCCAAGACATTTTGGGTGGAATTTAATTTTGATTCTCTATGTTGTTTTGAATGGTTTAACCATATAAAATGGCTTGTTGATACTTCATTTGTCATGATCTATCCCTATTTTGAAGGCCATCATGACATAGTGATTATCTAATCATGGCATAGAGGTATCATCTTATGATATTCTATTTTTATTATTCTCTTGTGATGCCCACAATGATCATTTCTCTTTGACTATATCACGGATAAGCTAAAATGCACACCAAAATGATCATTTTCCATAACCATTATGTCATAGTCTAAAGTATCAAGAAAAAATGGGAATTTTGGATTTTGGTGTGTCATGGTACCTAGAAAACTCATTTTCTAATATTCTCCATTCATTAAAAATCAATCTAAACATCGATAAAAATTTCATTGATTCCGCTAAAGGGTTTCGGAGGGATAACCATCATCCTAAACATAGTGGAAAACAACACCAAAACCCAAAACTACCTGAATATATCTATATATTTAGAATTAATAATAAAATGAAGAAAAAAACATATATTATAACAATTTATATGGGTTTTAAATAAGTGTTTGGTAATGATCATTGGGTATAAACTGATGGGTTCACCCCTCCTAGGTTATCCATGTATTACATGAATCTCTTAGTGCTCAGGAAGGATCTCCCTCTTATCCACAATTTTCTAGAACCTTTGGTTTAACGATATAAAGAATGATATCTAAGGAATCATATCATTTTTAGAAGTTATAACATGATTATTGACACGTTATAATTCCCACACATTACATGAGGATCAAAATAATTAATATAGGAATCCAATAACCAAATGTTCATCTATATATTAATTGACTTTTTAACCAAAAAAAATCCAATCATTTCTACTCCTTAAAATGTTCAGTCCATTCCCCATAATGATTATTTAACATTTAAAAAATAATATAAAATATTTAAACTCCTTATAATCATAATAATATAATGGTTATAATCAATAATTATAGCTAGTGTGGAAGATGGTGTTTGAACTGGGCATTATCATATAATATGATAATCTCATGCATAGCTACCGTGGCACAGTATTACATTATGTCATGGTGCACATAGGGATGGACCACAACCTAGTCAAAACCACCACACCATAGTCAAAATTTTAGTACACATAACCATAAATAATATCCCTACCACTCCCTCAATCATATATCTCCCATAGCGAGAGCTTCTATAGTTAGATCGGTCTTATCACAAAGGGTGAAGGGGCATATGCATGTGATTGTCTATACTTTCAAGGAACTTGAATCGTCCCAAGGTAATTATAGTTAAATTGAAAATGAGTTTCTTGATATTATTTTTTTTATTCATTTATTCACAACTAAAAAATTAGCATATTTCCACAGTTTAAAACTATGGAAATAGGGTCTAAATCTGTGGATGTAGCCTATGGCCATGGTTTTCTAAACCGTGGCCACTATAGCTATTATAATAGGGTCTGACCTATTGACATGGTTTAAACTGTGAAAATAGGTGGCTATATCCATGGTTTAAACTTTTGAAATAGGTTTCTATGTCCACGGTTTAGAACCATGGACTTAAGTGTCTATTGTTACAGTTTTAAACTGTGGCAATATCCTTAAAAAATAAATGCTTTCAACGAGGTTTGATCCTATGACCTCTTCTATATTCTTCCCAAGACTTTACCACTATGTTGATCACTACTATATTTGTATATATATATATATATATATATTTATATATATTTATATTAATAATTATATATAATTATAATTAATACTCATTTAAAAAATAAAAAAACTGATTGTCGCGGTTTAAACTGTGGAAATATGTGGCTATGGCCACGCTTTAAATTGTGGTAATATGAATCTATGAAAATGATTTAAACCATGGAAATAGGTATCTATGTACATGATTTAAACCATGGTAATAGGGAAATATGGTCATGGTTTAAATCATGGTAATAGGTGTATATGGTCGTGGTTTACTAAACTGTGGTAGTAGCCCTTTCCTGCCAATTTATTGTGTTTTTTGGGTTTTCCCACGAAACCTATTGCAAAAATTTTATATAATTGTGGTTATATATTGGATTATATCCATGATGTTTAGAAACTATGTCTATAGGTTTCCTATAGCCATGGTTTTTCAAACTGTGGAAATAGAAAGTGTGTCCATAGCCTAATTTTCTAGTTGTGATTCTTATTTATTAGGTTTTATAAAGTATTTTTTTTTCTATGACCATAAATAATTTAGGTATCTATTATAGATGGAAAATTTTAATCCGATAATTTCTCATTGTATGTTACTTCTTATTGATATTAGAGACGAGAAAGGTCAAAAACATTGGTTATAGATCATATAAGCAGGATCCCCCATACAACCTAGGGTGACACCATGGAGCGAGTATCTCTTTTAGATGCATTTATCGATGGTAATTTGTATAAAATATCAGGTATTCATATTTACTATTCTAATTTATTTAACTAACTTTTCACCTCTTAAATTCCAATATATATTAAAGAACATTAAGTGTAAAAACTAAGAAATAATTCTAGGTATTATGTGTGGGGTTGACTATACCTTTAGAACATTTTTAGTGATCAATTCATTAATAGATACATACATGATCATGATTTTAAGTATTTTTTGAAAATATATCATACATTATTTTTCGTGGACATTTTAGCCCCTCAATAATAACTAGAAAGGTTTTAGATTTAGTATTATAATTATACTAGTTTTTTCAATGATTCCCTTGAGTTTTTTAAATCTTATACACATTTATAACATGCTAGAAATATTTATAGGATACATAAGATGCCTCAACAACCCATATTATTCTATGATATTTTTTATGTATAAGAAATTTATTTTCTGGGTATATTTCCTTATTCATTTGGTGTTGTTTACATTCTTGTTTTTATTAATTATGTCAGTAAATGGGTAAAGGATAAGTCCACCATGATTGATGATTCTCATGTTGTAATTGATTTTATCATGGTATAAATTTTTTATAGGTTTTTCATACTAAAGGAAATCATCAATGGCCAAGGATTACACTTTTGCAACCAAAATTTAGGTTTCATCCTTTGAATGTATAGGGTGATACACAGAACATCAACACCAAACCACACCCCAAATTAATAACCAAGAAAAATTTTTAAATAATAAATTGAAAAAATATTATATAAAACCATGTGACCAGATAGAAAGGATTAGAGAAATTGTATAGATGATATACTTTAGGAATATATGATATCATAAAAACTCTCATTGGAATTTCATCATATTGGATCATCATTAGGAATGATTATTACATTTTTGTGTAGGTACAACATTGAAAATATTGGGAAATAAAAATATATAACATGGATTTAGCCTAAGTAAGATAATATAGGAAGTTACAACTTCAGGTGCTTGAGTATATTCCATTTTCATTATATTAAAACTCACAGATCTATAAATAATGATCAAAATAAACCCGTGAAAATATAATCTAGAAGATGGGTAGTGAATGGGTATAGATACTAAGAATGATTCCATGCCAACTTTCACCGACAGCTAGTTCCAAGGGACTGGTATCTTGTAATAAGAGACCAAATGAGATAGAATTTCTATGGTTGTGGGATTTTGGGTCATTTTGAATGCCCATAATTAGTAAATTCAATGTTTGGTGATGTTATCCACTTTATATACTGGTTAAAGTGATTTCCATTATCCTGGATCTTGGTACTCTTATCAAACAAATAGGGATGTCTCCATCCTCAAGAAATCTCATTCCTCATATCTCACAAGGTTCAGAAGGTGTTACTAGTCATAGATAGGGATATTGGGTTAATTGGTGCACCCATAGGGATAGGTTAAAACTCAAAACCGATTGATGATGCCAGAATGGCTTCATGAGATAAGGGGGCATCATCTAAGATGGATGGGGTCCAATGGTCTTGACCTTTAGTGCGTTATATGAACATGAAAATTCACTTTTAGCTGAATCAAGTGCTATATTTAGTGTCCTTTCCTTATATATACTTTAAAACATTAGTTTTTTTAAGATGGAAATAGATTCTTCAATGGTGTAAAACTTTTTACCAGTTCATTTGGTTTCTCCCTGGTTCGTTATTTATCATATTAGAGCTTGTAAGAATACTTTGGATCATCAAGTGGAGATACATCACACATGAAGAAAGGAAAAATAGGGTGTTGATATTATATCATCCAAAGGAAAATAAGATAATTCACTTATAATTTACCCATGTATTGGTTATTTTTTCCTTAACTGTTTAGTTATTATAAGAAAGTATTCCCTCTATAAGATCCTATGTTCATATGAGTTAAAAAATTTAGAAGAAATTTTAATTTTCAATTAATGGATTGGTAAATTTTATATCAAATATTCAAAATGTAATTATTAACATTATAACCTCTCAAAATAATATTTTTAGATATGGAACAAGGCTTAGAAGGAAACTCATAGGTTTGGGAGCATCCAGAGAGTTCAGGGCCTGGAGTTAGAGTTTTGGAAAAGTGCAGCCTAGGGTGCACGGTTGGGACACGGTTAGTGCTAACTATGAGACCTAACCATTTAGCCCAAATTACAAAGTCTCATAGGTTATGAAACCATAAAATTGTATAGGGAAAACTATAAAGGTTTATATATTTAATTAAAAACATGTCACACACTTATCACATGAACTATTAAACCATGTGCCACAATCATGTGAGGTGGATGGGTTGGAGGCAATTCCAAATGCATGGTTGGAAAATGGTTTAGAAAACCATGTGGATAAATTGTGTGTCCCACTAAAGTTTTAAATTTATCCTTTTGTCCTCATGGGTTATAAGAGATAATCCACCTCATTTAGTCCTCCCTCTCACGTGTGTAACCTAGGAATCCCCCTCCTCTTCCTCCTTTCTCCCCCTTTGATTTGGGGTATTGTTGGTCTCTTTTGAATTTATTCTATGGTGATTCATTCTAATCATCTCACTTTGTTAGACTCCACTCACCTACTTCTTCATTATTTCCTAATTTCAATTTCCTCGGTTAGGTATTTTAATTCAGATTCCATCGAATCATGGTGGAATTGGATACCAGCATTGCAGATTTTGCTCTGCCTAGGAAGAGGATTTATTAGGAGGTTATCACACTTTGTTTCATTCCATTTTGTTGAGGTATGTCTCCATAGTTAATTTAAAAATATTTAAATATTAAATTAAATTTATTAGGTGTTTTTCATAATTTTTTGCTTAGGGTTTATGCCCTGTTCAAGGTTGAGGATGTCTCACATGTTATTGGAGAGTGTTAGGTTGTGGTTTTGGTGTGACAGAATCAGTCGGTGAGGTTTTGAGATTTATGAATTTTAATTAAAGTTGTTTTTTCTTTATAACTTATTGATATTTATTAATCAATTATAATTTAATTATAATTAATTAATTTCCAATGGTTTGGTTATGAGATAGGACCCCATGTTTCTTAGATGATCTTACATAATCCTTGGAAATTTCCACCATCCCTTGGAAAATAAATGGAAAGCTTCTTGTGAGGTAGGTATTATGTTGTACTTTCTCTATGTAATTTATGAATTTTTATGATAGCATGTGAATTCTTGAGCTCTCCCCTAAAGTTGATTCCCCCAGTTTAAAATTATTCTATTAACTTGTTAATTAAACCAATTTGGTTGATCAAAATGGATGAATGTCAGGGGCCATGAAAAACCCCAATGTGATATCCTCATTCCTTAACCCTGATGGCCTAAACTGAGATCCTTGAGACACTAAGTAGTCTTCAGATCTCTTAGGAGGTTAGGTTTCACCTAGTGAGATGTGTCAGCCCTTTTATGGACCTAGGTGGATAGACCTTCAGTATGTTGAGACCGGGTAGGGTGATTAGACCATCCCAGAGTGACCTTAGGCATTGAGATAGGTCATGAACCATCTTCTAATAGTTTCTATAGTAGAAAAACCACTTGTAGCTGACAAGGTTGGACTACCCTATTCACGATGTCATGGGACATGATGTTCTGGTGCATTGGGTGTTGACCTGAGACTGTGACTTTGACTTAAAGGATTCCAATAGGGATATATTTTCTTCTATTTTCACCTCTAGGATTCCTCAAGGGATACCTCTCTAGTGTATTGGCCTAGGAGACCCCAATGGGTACCCTTATGGTTAATAGACCCTTATAGAGCACATTATGGGTTTGGGTAGAGATGGAAGCTTAGATCCTGTACTGAACATGTGATCCTAAGGGGTTGTGGTAGTAGATATGGGTTTAGTTTTTCATCCAACCTACTCTTTTATTTATGTTTTTACCTAGATATTGTTGATGAAGCTATAAAATCTAGGCATACTTCCTAGAATTTTTCCTATGGGCCTAATGTGATGTGATGGTATGGTCATAATGCACAGAGGTACTTCTTTGGATCTATCTTATGAGACTTATTCTATTTAATGAAACCATTACAAGAAGTCCTAGTGTCACTAGGATTCCTCCCTGTACATGGATTATAGAGGAGGTTGTTTAGTGCATATCAGATCCCCTTTTTGATAATGTATCACCCAGGATGACTAACTTTATTTACCCAAATAATCATATGCTTATTACATCCTTAAGTATTGATGATGATCCCCTTGATTGATTATTGGGATACTCCTCAGGATCGGGTATACACACCTTATTGCATTTCTTATAACTATCTATGAATGGGTTATTAATCTAGTGGTTAAAGGATGATGAGTTATTATATTCGATCTAAGAGATTATTCATTACATATTTTCTATGGTTCATCCCCCTTATGAATCATCATGTTCCAATGTCTTGATTTCCTATGGATAGAGACCTAGGAATTTGGAATTGGACTGGATTAGGGAACATCAAGATGTCATATAGGTTCCACCAGTTATACACAGCATGAGTGCTATGACATATGGCCTGATTTTTTATTTATTAGATGTATATATTATTCTTATAATCCTACTTATACTTAGTGGAGATGAGTACAGGTGATCCCAAAGTTAGGACTTATATCCCCCCATGGTGATGTGTCTTGCTTAGAGATATTCTAGCACTGGATGAAGAAGGTATATTTGAACCATGGTATCCATTGGTCCATAGGTACAAAATTTTTTATTTATTTACCTTTCAATAGTTTTTATTTACTTTATTATTTAGTTGATTATTTAGAATATAAATACACCACAATTATTGGATATGTATAGGACTATATTGTTGGTTCCCTACTAAGTTTTTTACTCACACCCAGCTCGGGCCTCCATTATACTGGGGTACCTGAGCAGATGTTCACTTGGTTACAGGAACAGGATGGGATGAGTCCCTAGAATAATCGAGCAGGATAGCTCAGATATGTATAAGGAGTTGGGTATAGGGTATGGATCAGTGTGGTCATTGTAGTATTATACCTTTTACTTCTATTGTTTAATTTATTATTTTATATGTGGTTATCATAGTGGGTGATCAATGTTGTATATATGGCATAGCTATTCAGGCCTTTATTTCATTTCATTTTATTATAGCTTATTTATATTTATTTCTTCCTCACTCTGATTTTTTACTATTATGGATTATTTTTTATTATTTATGATGTTTTTTTACTACTGATACGAGGGAATAGTCTCTACATGGACACACCCTAGTCCTTCATTTCTAGTCAATAGCCTCTAGAATATGGGGAGGCATGCTTGAGGCCTTGTATAGGTCCAATAACTTTTCATAGAGTTAACCAGAGTGGTATGTGATAAAGTGGTATCAAATTTTTCACTATAGTATTATATTACTATTTAGGACATGGTAAGAAGGATTTTTAGGAATGTGTCGGAACCTTTGATGGATATCGAGTTGGTACGTCGAGAACACTTATTCCAATGAGAATTCTAGGTCACTAGGGATAAGAGGTCAATGTTCTTAATCTATGATGTTATAGTTGAGTATGATTTTCACTTTGAGTGATGCACATGTGGTGTAGATTTTATGTTTTATTATTTATTTTTGTCTCTCATCCCATTGTATAGAGTCTATTTATTTATTTTGACTCTTCACTGGTAGAGGTAAGAGATTTTTTCTCATGCATCATATTTGGAACACACGGTCCATATGTTATAGTCCTTCTAGTATGTGATTTTACTAATGTTTGGTATAACCATTTAAAGCATCATAAAAACCCTGAATATTGTTTTACCATATAGTTTCTTGGTAGAATTCTTCTTAGTTAGAATGTATTTTTTACATTAATCATGATAGGCTATGTGGACTATGCAATTATGTGACTTGGGGATGGTGAAATCATTACAATATTCTGTACAGAAGGTGAAACCAACCTTGGTAGGTCAGAATGGGTACTTAGTGTCTCATTAGTAATTTTATAGGTCATTAGGGGCATATTATGCCTTATATAGGGATTGTTAGGAGAACCATGTTGACATGGCCAGTTAATTCCCTCCTAGTAGACCCTTTGTGGGTGTATCCTTTTTAGGTGTGGTTAATTAAATATTTATAACAACCTATATGGAATTTAACTATCTATATTGATATGATATTTTACTTAATCAACCTTAATTTATAGTTATCTATTCAGATTATTGATTGTGATGTTGATAGGTACCTGATCATTTATAGTGAACTGGAACCTCAAGGGGTATTATCATATATAGATTCCCAGTGAGTATCAGTTAATTATATTTCTTCTCTAACACATTATGACCCTCTAGGGATCATTCCCTTATGAGTATTCCTAGAGAGGATCAGGGCCTGGTATGTCAATTTGTTGTAGTCGATGCCTTAAATGAATAAGAAATTAGAATCCTCCTTAAGTTAAAAGCTACTGATGGGTTTCACTTAAATGGGTTTCAAATTAAGAATTAAAGGTTTTTTTCCTCTATAACTTTCAATTGAAAACTTTTATAATTGAACCTTTGATGACAAGTTTTTACCAACATGGTTCGATGATTCCTTTACTTGCCTTTAGTTTTACCCCTTTTAGAGAGAGTTTTCAGGCATGTTAGATGTTTTGTGCTAATCGAAGCGGGAATAAGGATGTTACCAGTGCATTGTAAATAAAGTAGGATATGGTTCTTGTGTGAGATACATTTTGGATAGTTATACAGACCTAGTGGCCCTATTATGATCCTTGAGTTGTATAACTAGTCGACCAGCCCTGCGAAGGTGTAGTGATGATATCATGACATATGCTGGGGAGGAGCAGTTCCAAGTTGTCTTTTCTGGGTGATTCCCTCTAAGACCTATGGGTCATGTAATTGTCTCTAAGACTTAGGGCCTTGTAAGGGTTCCACCTCACCCCTTCAAAGGTGTATTATCAAAAATAATAAAAAATTAAGGCCTTCGGGCCATTCCGATCAAGTTGTGCGGCTAGGTGGGAGACCTAGAGGCCCTTAGTTTTAACTTGGACCCTAGTGAGTCTGTGTTTGGTTTGATCGAGGGAAACCTATGAGCGGGGTTAGCTCGGGTTTACGGATGCATGTAAGTGTGGTGATCTTGGAAGTATGTGTGTGGTGAGGTTAGTGAACATTAAGTGTTATCGAGTATGTGACATAGGAATGATGGTTCCTTTGGTTTTTGAGGAAGTGCCTAGGGTGCTTGGGTATTAATATTGAGTTCAATGGGAAGGATTTTTTGGGTGCATGGACTTGTTGACCAATAGTTGTGCAGTTAGAAATGTGGAAAGTTTGTGGGTGGATGTTCATTACAATAACAACTTCGGGAAACATCTAAGTGTGAAGATGATGTTGACATGCTTCAGACTGAGGATGCATAGCTACAATGCTAAAATGATATCATGAGGTGAGCAGGAATTGATGAATCATGGCACAAGTAAGGTGCCTAATTTTGAAGAGTAGTACCAAGGTATCTCCTAGTGTGTCAAGATGAATGTTTTGTAGAGCATGATCAACTTGGAATCTGTAACATTCCGCTCATGATAGCATGAGTTAGATGGTATAGTTTTTTACACCACTGTGTAGGGAGAGTTTAGTTCACACTAGTTGTGTGTTATAAATGTTTAGAATGGAATTTAGATGAGTAGATGGGTGTGGGTAGAGGATCAATGATTTTTGGAGTGATGAGTTTGGGCATAGTGATCCTAATATTTGATTGAAATAAAGAAATTTCCTTGTGATGAGGACTATCTTGTAAACAAATCGAGTGTTTTGGGATGTTCGGCCCAAGGGTGGACCTTGACATGCACTTTTTAGATATGCGATGTTAGGTGTTAGCTAAATACAAGTGAATAATATCTTGATGTAAGCGTGGATCAGCATGAGAAGCACACATTTAATGGTAGAGTCTTTTGAGGAATGACTTGAGGGAGTTGGCCCTATTATGATTTGAAACTTAGTAAATGTCATATATTCCATTCTCATGGATTTGGGGATAGGTTCCTTGTGATGATTATATTGGTTCTCTGGAATGAGTGAATTTTTAGCCATTCCAATAATTATGTACAAAGATGGATGGGGAATGGTCTGCGGTGATCAGGAACTTGTTCTATTGGTATTATGACAATGATTCTCCTAAGGTTGGGAGTAGGTAATTGGTTTCCACTTGATGAACCTAATGTAAAAAAGGTTTATGCGAGGGTGAGACTGGTTGTTGGATGACCATTTTGGATTTTGGATATCATTGGATTAATGGAATCAGGTACTATTGGATTTCTCAAAGAATGATACGTACGGGTTCAAATATAGACTTGGGTGGAATCTGAGAGTGATCTTTGAGCTTGGAATATCTTGTGAAAATCTAAGGGTATTAGATCATAAGTGCACTGGTGTTCATACTGTGTTTTATAAACAAAAATGGATAGGGGTGGTTTGTCTAAGAGATGTCACTGAAAGTTGGTTATGAGATTTGGTGAGCATACTCGAAACGATCCCATTATTACTTAGGATAAAGGCATTAGAATTGGGTTTCGGTGACACTTAATCTACTAAAGTTGGTAATTTTCAAGAATAGTCAAAAGTGGTTCAACTTGTGTTATCTTGAATAGTTGGGATGAGATAGGTGTAGTCCAAGGGTCGGTCAGGGATTTTCAAGGAAAAGTTGGTTTGAAAAGGTTGAGCTTAGTCAAGTGGAATTTGACCATTTCATATCAGAATAAATAATTAAAAGAAACATCCTCATGTGTTATTGGGTGTAGTGAGTAGGTAAATATGTTGTGAGTTTTATTAAGACACTAGGGGTGTGTTTTGTTAGGAAATTTTGGAAATAATAGCAATGTGGTTCAAAATTGGCATTAAAAGAAAGAGATTATATTGGGGAGTTTCATAGACTGGTTAGTGAGTGATATGATGTTGTGGTTTTATCTTGGGTTATATAAGATAGGGGTAAGTATCATCTCGATGCTTTGATGGTAGTTATGAGCATTGGATCAGGTTTAAATCGATTAAGTTTTGTATGTTTAAATTGGATTTTGGAAGTGTGTTGGGTGTTCAAAAACAAAACACAACTATTTGAACATGATTTCATGGTCCAAGTAGCTTGGTTTTTTTTAATTCCCATCAAGACTTATCAGGTATGATAAAGTGTAAAGGTGGGGAGCTTATAATATCCTATGTCCATACAAGTTGAAATTTTCAAAAGGAAATTGAATTTTCTATTACTGGATGTTTCAAATTTTGATCATAGATTCAAAATGGAATTCCAAACATTGGAACCTCTCAAAATGATGTTTTTAGACATAGAAAAAAGATCAAAAGGTATCTCATAGGTTTCAGGAGTGTCCCATGGGTTCATCTCCTGGGGTCAAAGTTTTGGAAAATTTCATCATGTGGTGCATGGTTGAGGCACGATTAGTGATAATTGAGAGACCTAATTGGGAATCACAAATTACAAAAGGTTTATAGGTTGATAAAATATATGGAAGACCAAGAGAAACTGTGTGGGTTTCTACAGTTTATTGTTGTGATGTCACACGGTTGGTTCATAGTCTGTTAAATCATGTGTTTTAACCATGCAAGGTAGATGGTTTGGAGGCAGTTCCAACCACACAATTTTGAAAATCATGTAGCCAAACCATTTGTCTCATTAAAAGTGGGAATTACCTTTTTTATTTGGGTTTTAAGAGGTAATTCCCTTCATTTATTCACTCTTCTCTTGTGCTCGACCCAATAAATCCCCACCTCTCCCTCCTTTATTCCCCCTTCGATTTGGGGTGTTCTTAGTGGCTTTTGAAGTCATTCTCCGACAATTTGTGGTAAGTGTTTCACTTTGTTGGACTCTTCTTACCACCTCCTTCATTATTTCCTAATTTTGATTTCTATGGTTAGAGATTTTAAACCTGATTCCACTGGATCATGGTGGAATTGGATACTGGTGATGGGATTTTTCCCTTCCTAGGAAGAGGATTGTAACGACCCAAAGTTTTTCAATGGAAAATTCCCTTCTTATATCTATGTCATAAAAACACAAAACAATGAACTACTAAGTGATAAGTGACCTTTAAACATAATTTTGTCACCCCTATGTTTGGAATTTTAATCCAACATTCACGGTTGTGTTCAAGATAGTTTTTGGAGTCCAATGAAACAAAAATAATTTTTGGTGAATAGTAACCTACCCTTATGAATATTAACCTACCCTTATGAATATTAATATGAACCTTATGAATAGTAAATAAGAGTAAAATTACCTATGAATAATAAAATAAAATTTAGACATCATAGAAAGTGATAATTTGACCTTAGTAAACGTTTTTGGTATTTTATAAGTCATAAATAATTAATTATAATTAATTAATTAATTTAAAAGAATATTTATTTTCCTGAAATATATTCATAAATTATTGAATCAATGTCTAATAGTTTTTAGATAATTTTATAAGACCCTAAGTAATTTTTGAAAGAACTGCAAAATCAGTTTTAATTTTAAAAACTGTTTTTTTTAGTAAATTATGATTTTAATTAAATATTAAATATTTAAAAAACTATTTTTGAAAAATGGACTTCATTTTTGGATTCTACACGTCGAAAAATGGTTGGGGTAAAATTTTGGGATTTTTCTGAGATACTTGAATTTTTTATGAATAGTAGAATACATTAATTTATCATATAAATACATTTTAATTAAAACCCACTATTCCTGACATCACAAGTGATGTAAGCACCCAAATCCCGAATTCACAAGTCAAATTTACTATTCTTAGTCATCCAAGACTTACTATTCCTTGTCTTGGGTGAAATTAATAAACTAATCAATTTTATATTAAGGAAACCCCTCTCCCCTCCACTATAAAAGCCACCCTTCACTCCTTATTTTCCTCACACCTCTCAAGCTCCAAGACTTCTCTAAATTCTGCCCAAACACCTTTCCTAGCTCATCCCCCACGTCCAAAAGCTTTAGGTCTCATCAAAAGACCAAGCCTAGCTTCCTTAAAGAGGATCTCAAGAGGAGGATTCTAAAGGTAATTTCTCTCTCTCTTCTCCTTTAATTTCCTTTAAAGTTCAAGTTCCTTTCTTGATCTATCTCTATCTATCTTCATCCAAATTGTTCTGTAAATCCAGTATTATATGTATACTTTAATATTATGATTCTAATGTTATATTATATCACCCCACACCCTTTCCCCCTTCCTTTTATTTTATTAAAGAGAATGTTGTTCATGTGGTGATAATTTATCACCTTCAAAAACAACATGCTCTCTTATTTCATTTATACCTTCAATATGGTTATTAAACCATTTTTATGGTTGAACCAGAATGTTTTATATGTATTATTTTCTATTTTAAGTTCTGGAAATAACCTATGGCCATACTACTAAGTGAAAAGTTAAAATGATTTGGTTGTGATCCAAAAACCGCTCAAATTAGCCCAAATAATCTTCATTTAATTCTTATCTAATGATTCGGCCACATGGATCTAATATAACTCATTATAAAATCATTAAAGCTTCTGTAATATCATTAATTACATGTAATATCAGTTCTGGATGTTTACCCATGATCTACCCAAACATCAAATTAAGAATACAAGTGGACCGCTCAAGAAAATCATGAAAAAGAACATCCCCGAACAATGTTTTTAAACTCTATAAGTCATCCAAAGGAACATAATATGAAATAATGAAACCATAATGAACCCTATTAATGTATAAAAGGTTCTGGAATTTCTAATTAATTAATATAATGTCATTATATAGGACATTAAAGAGAAGGAGGCATTCGAGTACAAGGTAAGGGGAAATCTCGAACCCAATTTTCTTCCTTCGGGTTCTCCCTCTTTCACTCCATTTTTGATATGGTTACTCATCAAAGGCCTTTTGTTCATCATTTCCTTTACTTTTCTGGGATATACATGTTTTTCATTGGTTTTTATGTTCATCAAAATGTTTTCCAAAAGAACTCTTCTTTCAAGATCTCACCTTTTACCTCTCATTCAAGGTTGATGGTTCTTATATCAAGTATGTTGTTCCCTCTTTCTTTTGGGAACCCAAAGCTTATGAATGTGTTATTATGAGATGAAACCCATTCATTTCCATGGGTTATTTATGTACAAGTTTGATATTTGTTCTATTTGGCAAGCATGATAATGATAATGTTATGATGTGACGGGTGCTCCCGAAATTATATAGCGCAATATGAATGTTTAAATGTGACAGGTGCGCCCGGAATTATATAGCGCTCCAATGCATTTGGTAAAGTGATGAATATCATGAGTAAATGTGAAATGATTCATGAACATGATTCTAGATTTGTTCACAATTATGTGTGGTAGTTAACCACTAAGACATGATGTTTCATTTTTATGCTTTGCCACATTTCAAGTTTATTGTTTATGCTCCTCTCATGTTCAAGATCTTCTTCCTATGTCATGATTATGCTCACCCCATGCTATATTGTTCTTATATATCCTCTTACTGGGCTTTTAGCTCACCCCTTTTGATGTATATCCTCAGGTGGCTACATGTACTAAGGAGAGGACAAGTGCTACTAAGAAGCTATAGAAGAAGAGATTAAATGAATTTTTATGCTTGATGTTGTACTTATTATGTGTAGTCCTAGTTTTCCCAAGACACTAAACCTCTGGATCCTCCATGTGTAATACTATTATGTTGTTTATCTTTGAAATAATGTAATAGTAATGTAAGAAAAGGTCGGGTCTTTATAGTTGGTATCAGAGGAAAGGTTTAGTTAATTTGGGAATTAGGATTAGTGAACCCTAAAGAAAACCTCTAGCATGAGACTAAGTACAAATATGCACACAAGGATATTTACCTAGGGATCCCATATGTTATGTTTTTGGTATAATTGTTTAAAAGGGATAAGTTATTCATGACTTGTTTACTTATGTTTTGTTCTAACCTTTTCTATTTTAGAAAATGGTGGGAACCAGGAGAAATCAGGCCAACAACTCTTGCGAAGGCCAATGCAACGATTGCCTGAACGACATCCCCAATGATTTTGGAGGTGGAGTTAAAAACTTCATGGCGATGCTTACCCAATTATCCCAGTTTATGAATAATAACCATAATAATGGGGAACGTCCTCCTTCACCAAAGAGGGAGCAGATAGCTATCGAATGTTTTATGCGGCAACGACCACCGACGTTTTGTGGATCTTCTGATCCACTAATTGCGGAACAGTGGGTCAACTCCATGGAGAAGATCTTTTCTGTTCTTCACTGTTCCGAGATGGAGAAGGTGAATCTAGCTGTTTATCGTCTATATGGAGAAGCTGATCAATGGTGGGATTTGATTAAGAACACCAAGCCAAGGGAGGAAATTGAAGAGATGGAATGGGAAGACTTTAAGATAATGTTTCTTAATAAGTACTTCCCAAGAACTCTTCGCATGAAGATGGAGAGAGAATTCATAGATCTCAAGAAAAAAGAAGGAGAATTTTTCACAACCGATGAAGCAAATTTCACAAGGCTCGCAAGGTATGCTTCGGGTTTTGTTATCAACAATGATAGCAAAATTGATAGATTCTTTAGTGGATTAAAACCACATCTTCGAAAGGCTCTTGCAATTCGGGACTTTGGGAGTTATGAAGAAGTTGTTCGGTGTGCTCTAAAAGTGGAGATGGAGTTTGGAGAATGGTCCCATGGCTATGGTGATAAGAAAAGAAAGATGGAGTTTCAAGCTGGTGGATCTAGTGATAAAGATGGGAAGAAAACACAACGACCCACTTGCCAAAAATGTAGAAAGTTGCACAATGGGAACTGCCTCAAAGGGACGGGGAAATTATTCAAGTGTGGGAAAGAAGGACACCTAGCTCACAAGTGTCGAAGAGACATGAAAAGGAAGGATAATGTAGCCGATGAAAGGAGAGAACCACTCGTGGTTTAATGCTACAACTATAAGGAGCTAGGGAACTATTCAAACCAGTGCACTAAACCTCAAGCTCTCGAGGGTAACCAGCGCCAACAACCACCAAATCCAAAGGAACAAGGGAAGGCTTATGCCATCACTACTGCGGAGGTGGAACATGATAATGAATTCGTACAAGGTACACTTCCTATTCACTCAATAATGGCAAAAGTCTTATTTGATTCTGGTTCTACGCATTCCTTTATATCTTGCAAGTTTGCTAGAACTATAGAATCGAAGCCCCGAAACCTTGAAGTAGAGATATCTGTAAAAACACCAAGTGGTGCAATCATTGCAACCCAAGTGTTTGATTCTTCTCCTGTTGATGTATGTGGGAAGATTCTTCCGGCAAATCTCGTAATACTTCCCTTGGTGGAATTCGACGCTATAATGGGAATGGATTGGCTCTCGTTATATAGAGAACATATCAATTGTCGGGAAAAGGAAATATATTTTCATATTCCAAACCATCCCATGCTCCTCTACAAATGCAAGTAATATCATGAATCTCCTTTTAGAAATCCTTCAATGGTGTGGGTGATGATTCCATATGAAGAAGCATACCTCGCCCAAATGTTTGAGTCAAAGGAAAGTTCCAACCTTGAGGAAATGCCCATCGTAAGGGAATACGGTGATGTATTTCCCGAAGAGTTACCCAGAATTCCCCCGGATCGTGAGGTAGAGTTCTCAATTGAACTCATACCCGGAGCTACTCCTATCTCAAAGTGCCCCTATAGGATGGCTCCTATCGAACTGGAGGAGTTAAAGAAACAGCTGCAAGATCATCTGGACAAAGGGTTCATACGCCCTAGTGCATCACCTTGGGGTGCGCCAGTGCTCTTTGTGAAGAAGGATGGAACCATGCGGTTGTGTATCGATTATCGGGAACTCAACAAGATCACCATAAAGAACAAGTATCCTCTCCCAAGGATTGATGACTTGTTCGATCAGTTAAGAGGAGCTCAATACTTCTCAAAGGTGGATCTTCGTTCTGGATATCATCAAGTAAAGGTGAAGAAGGAAGATATTCAGAAGACTGCCTTCCATACAAGGTATGGGCACTATGAGTTTTTGGTGATGCCCTTCGGACTTACTAATTCCCCTGCAATCTTCATGGATTTTATTAATAGAGTCTTTAGACATTACCTCGACAAATTTGTGGTAGTGTTTATTGATGATATTCTCATTTACTCCAAGAGTAAGGAGGAACATGAAGAACATCTAAGACTTTTGTTGGAGACATTGAGAAAGGAGAATTTGTACGCCAAGTTCAGCAAGTGTGACTTTTGGATGAATCAAGTCACGTTCTTGGGACATGTGATCACAAGCAAGGGAATTTCTGTGGACCCTTCAAAGACAAAGGCGATTGAAGAATGGCCCAGGCCCTCTAGTGTCACATAAATCCGTAGTTTTCTTGGATTAGTTGGGTACTACCGACATTTTGTGAGAAACTTCTCACGATTGTCAAGCCCGCTAACTAAGTTAACAAGGAAAGGGGTAAAGTATGTATGGATGGATGAATGTGAGGGAAGCTTCAAGGAGCTAAAGAGAAGGCTAATCACTGCACCTATACTCACACTACCGAAAAGTGGAGAAAGTTTTGTGATATACAGTGATGCTTCAAATAAAGGTTTGGGTTGTGTACTCATGCAAAATGATAATGTGATATCCTACGCCTCACGACAGTTGAAGATCCATGAGCAGAACTACCCGACGCATGATCTAGAGCTGGCAGCCGTGATTTTTGCCTTGAAAATCTGGCGGCACTACCTTTATGGTGAGAAGTGTGACATATACACCGACCACAAGAGCCTAAAGTATATATTCACACAAAAGGAGCTCAACATGCATCAAAGGAGATGGTTAGATCTAATCAAGGATTACGATTTCTCTATTCACTATCATCCTAGAAAGGCGAACAAGGTAGCTGATGCTCTAAGCAGGAAAGAACCTGCTACTCTATCCATGTTGAGGATTGAGAAAGACCCTATCTTCTTGGATATGCAAAGGATGGATTTGGGAATCGTAAGGGCAGGGGATACATCCTACCTTTCCCAAATGATTGCACAACCATCCATCCAACAGAAGATTAAGGAAGCACAAAGGGATGATGTAGAGATACAAAAGAGGGTGAATGCAGTAAAGGAAGGGAAGCTGCAAGAGTTCCATATCGACGATGATGGTGTGATTTGGTTTGGAACGCGGCTTTTTGTGCCTTCATCACCCGAAATAAAGAAGGAGCTGTTGGATAATGCACATAGCTCAACTTTCTCTATTCATCCTGGAAGTACCAAGATGTATCGTGATCTCCGAGAACACTTCTGGTGGGATAACATGAAGAAGAAGATTGCGGAATATATATCAAGGTGCTTGATATGTCAGCAAGTTAAAGCTGAGCGGCAAAAGTCCAAAGGTATGATGCAGCCATTGCCTATACCCATGTGGAAATGGGAAAATGTTACTATGGACTTTGTCATGGGTCTCCCGAAAACGTCAAGAGAAAATAATGCGATATGGGTTGTGGTTGAACGACTCACCAAGACTGCCCATTTTATCGCTATTCAGGAAGACCTCTCACTTGAACAAATTTCAAGGATATATGTGAAGGAAGTAGTGAGATTTCACGGTGTTCCACTCTCGATTGTCTCTGGCCGTGATCCAAGGTTCACTTCTAAATTCTGGAGGAGCCTTCAACATGCTTTGAGTACTGAATTAAATTTCAGCACGGCCTATCACCCCCAAACTGATGGCCAGTCTGGAAGGACTATTCAGACACTTGAAGATATGCTAAGATCCTGCTCTCTTGAATTCAAAGGTGGATGGGATCAGCACCTTCCATTGGTTGAGTTCTCATACAAAAATAGCTTCCACTCAAGTATTCAGATGGCTCTGTATGAAGCTCTTTATGGGAAGCGATGTAGAACTCCAACCTGTTGGGATGAAGTTGGAGAACGAAAACTACTTGGTCCCGATCTTGTTCAAGAGATGACAGAGAAGTTCAAGTCATCCAGAAACACATCAAAGCTGCTCAAAGTCGGCAAAAGAGCTATGCTGACAATCGTCAAAGGGAATTGGAGTTCGACGTTGGAGATAAAGTCTTCCTTCGAATATCTCCATGGAAGAGAGTCATGCGATTCAGGAAGAAAGGGAAGCTAAGCCCAAGGTACATTGGCCCCTTTGAGATCCTTGATTGTATAGGAGTCGTGGCCTATCGTCTATCACTTCCATCAAATATGGCTCAAGTTCATGATGTGTTTCACGTATCACTACTGAGGAAGTACATTCCATACCCCTCAAATGTACTAAACTCAGAGGTGGTACAGTTGGAAGATGATCTCTCATACGAGGAGCAGCCGGTAAAAATTCTGGACCGAATTGATAAGGTTCTACGCAACAAGACAACCCGCCTTTTCAAAGTGTTGTGGAGGAACCAAAAGTTTTAGGAATCAACTTGGGAACTGGAAGAGGCAATGAAGGAGAAGTACCCTCACCTATTTGTGTAAAGAAAAATTTTGGGGGTGAAATTTATTAAGGGGGGAAGAATGTAACGACCCAAAGTTTTTCAATGGAAAATTCCCTTCTTATATCTATGTCATAAAAACACAAAACAATGAACTACTAAGTGATAAGTGACCTTTAAACATAATTTTGTCACCCCTATGTTTGGAATTTTAATCCAACATTCACGGTTGTGTTCAAGATAGTTTTTGGAGTCCAATGAAACAAAAATAATTTTTGGTGAATAGTAACCTACCCTTATGAATAGTAACCTACCCTTATGAATAGTAATATGAACCTTATGAATAGTAAATAAGAGTAAAATTACCTATGAATAATAAAATAAAATTTAGACATCATAGAAAGTGATAATTTGACCTTAGTAAATGTTTTTGGTATTTTATAATTCATAAATAATTAATTATAATTAATTAATTAATTTAAAAGAATATTTATTTTCCTGAAATATATTCATAAATTATTGAATCAATGTCTAATAGTTTTTAGATAATTTTATAAGACCCTAAGTAATTTTTGAAAGAACTACAAAATCAGTTTTAATTTTAAAAACTGTTTTTTTAGTAAATTATGATTTTAATTAAATATTAAATATTTAAAAAATTATTTTTGAAAAATGGAATTCATTTTTTGATTCTACACGTTGAAAAATGGTTGGGGTAAAATTCTGGGATTTTTCTGAGATACTTGAATTTTTTATGAATAGTAGAATACATTAATTTATCATATAAATACATTTTAATTAAAACCCACTATTCCTGACATCACAAGTGATGTAAACACCCAAATCCCGAATTCACAAGTCAAATTTACTATTCTTAGTCATCCAAGACTCACTATTCCTTGTCTTCGGTGAAATTAATAAACTAATCAATTTTATATTAAGGAAACCCCTCTCCCCTCCACTATAAAAGTCACCCTTCACTCCCTCTTTTCCTCACACCTCTCAAGCTCCAAGACTTCTCTAAATTCTGCCCAAACACCTTCCCTAGCTCATCCCCCACGTCCAAAAGATTCAGGTCTCATCAAAAGACCAAGCCTATCTTCCTTAAAGAGGATCTCAAGAGGAGGATTCTAAAGGTAATTTCTCTCTCTCTTCTCCTTTAATTTCCTTTCAAGTTCAAGTTCCTTTCTTGATATCTCTCTATCTATATTCATCCAAATTGTTCTATAAATCCAGTATTATATGTATACTGTAATATTATGATTCTAATGTTATATTATATCACCCCACACCCTTTCCCCCTTCCTTTTATTTTATTAAAGAGAACGTTGTTCATGTGGTGATAATTTATCACCTTCAAAAACAACATGCTCTCTTATTTCATTTATACCTTCAATCTGGTCATGAAACCATTTTTATGGTTGAACCAGAATGTTTTATATGTATTATGTTCTATTTTAAGTTCTGGAAATAACCTATGGCCATACTACTAAGTGAAAAGTTAAAATGAGTTGGTTGTGATCCAAAAACCGCTCAAATTAGCCCAAATAATCTTCATTTAATTCTTATCTAATGATTCGGCCACATGGATCTAATATAACTCATTATAAAATCATTCAAGATTCTGTAATATCATTAATTACATGTAATATCAGTTCTGTATGTTTACCCATGATCTACCCAAACATCAAATTAAGAATACAAGTGGACCGCTCAAGAAAACCATGAAAAAGAACATCCCCGAACAATGTTTTTAAACTCTATAAGTCATCCAAAGGAACATAATATGAAATAATGAAACCAGAATGAACCCTATTAATGTATAAAAGGTTCTTGAATTTCTAATTAATGAATATAATGTCATTATACAGGACATTAAAGAGAAGGAGGCATTCGAGTACAAGGTAAGGGGAAATCTCGAACCCAATTTTCTTCCTTCGGGTTCTCCCTCTTTCACTCCATTTTTGATATGGTTACTCCGAAAAGGCCTTTTTTTCATCATTTACTTTACTTTTATGGGATATACATTTTTTTCATTGGTTTTTATATTCATCAAAATGTTTTCCAAAAGAACTCTTCTTTCAAGATCTCACCTTTTACCTCTCATTCAAGGTTGATGGTTCTAATATCAAGTATGTTGTTCCCTCTTTCTTTTGGGAACCCAAAACTTATGAATGTGTTATTATGAGACGAAAACCATTCCTTTCCATGGGTTATTTATGTACAAGTTTGATATGTGTTCTATTTGGCAAGCATGATAATGATAATGTTATGATGTGACGGGTGCGCCCGGAATTATATAGCGCAATATGAATGTTTAAATGTGACGAGTGCGCCCGGAATTATATAGCGCTCCAATGCATTGGGTAAAGTGATGAATCTCATGAGTAAATTTGAAATGATGCATGAACATGATGCTAGCTTTGTTCACAAGTATGTGTGGTAGTTAACCACTAAGACATGATGTTTCATTTTTATGCTTTGCCACATTTCAATTTTATTGTTTATACTCCTCTCATGTTCAAGATCTTCTTCTTATGTCATGATTATGCTCACCCCATGCTATATTGTTCTTATATATCCTCTTACTGGGCTTTTAGCTCACCCCTTTTGATGTATATCCTCAGGTGGCTACATGTACTAAGGAGAGGACAAGTGCTACTAAGAAGCTATAGAAGAAGAGATTAAATGAATTTTTATGCTTGATGTTGTACTTGTTATGTGTAGTCCTAGTTTGCCCAAGACACTAAACCTCTGGATCCTCCATGTGTAATACTATTATGTTGTTTATCTTTGAAATAATGTAATAGTAATGTAAGAAAAGGTCGGTTCGTTATAAGGATGTCCTGGGAGACCATATTCACTTCACCACATTCCATTTCATTGAGGTATGTCACTATAGTGAACTTCCAAAGCTTTAAAGGTAAAATTAAATTTATTGGTTATTTTTATTGATTCCACTACTCATGTATTATGCCCAGTTCAAGGTTGAGGATGTTTTTTTGAGTTTTTAGATAGTGTTAGGTTGTGGTTCTAATGCAAAAAAATTAGTCAGTAAGGTTTTTAGATTTATTCCTTTGTAATTAAAGTTATTTTTTGTTTATAACTTGTTGATATTTATTAATTAATTATAATGTAATTATAATTACTTAATTTCTAGTGTTTTGGTTGTAAGACAAGGCCTTGTATGTCACAGATGAGTTTGGATGGGCCTTGGAAATTATTATCGACCCTTAGAAAATAAATGGAAATATTCTCATGAGGAAGGTGGTATATTGTTCTTTCCCTATGGAATTTGTGAATGTTTATGGTAGTATGTGAATGCTCAGGATTTCCCCTAAGGGTGAGACCCCCTATTTAAATTTGTTTCATTAATATGTTAATTAAATTAATTTAGTTAATCAAAATGCATGGATGCTTGGGGTTATAAACAACACATGTGTGCTAGCCTCATGCCTTGGCCCTGATGTCCAAGATCAAGACCCTTGAGACACCAAGTAGCTTCTGAACCTCTTAGGTGGTAATAGTTAGATTTTTTTCCTAGAACCAACTGTTTATACTTTGATTACATGAATATTTGATGTATTAAATATTAAATTAAACATATTATTACATATTTTTCATTATTCTATATGACTTTAATGTAATAATGTCCAAGAGTATTTGTCGCATTGATAAGGTCATAGCAGTTACCCACTATGATGAGAACCTTGAAGTGATATGAAAATATTCATAATATGGTTCTATGGTTGGATAACATACTATTATGGGACACATAGTATATAGACCATCAGGTGCGAGTACTCGTAATCAGATAAGGATTTTTCTCATGAATTTTGCACTTGGTAATATCTAATATGGGAGATTATGAGAACAGTACCACCAGTAGAAATTCCTCTTATTTTGGTGTCATCAGATATTCCTATCTAAGATCATGTGAAATGGTCCTTAGAATTTAAGATTATCATTAATTCATGTCACGAATCACGCACTTAGATTTTCTAACGAAAATCATCAAGCCATATGTTGGCGGGAAGTAGGGTACCTTGGGTGCATCATGAATGACATGTTATTAATGGATAAGTTAAGGAAGGATTTTTCCCTTCCATATTTATGGAAGCTGATATCTCAGCCCTTTTATTTAAATAGAACGGTTTTCCTAAATTCCATATCCATGCTGTAACAACGAGTTTATTTCAGATAGTCAAAGAATGATGTATCAAGCATATAGGTTGATGAAACCATCATGAAACCCGCTTGATGTGATATTGTAAAAAAATGATTATATTACATATTGAGTGTTCATGTGTGGTTTTCATCATTTCAACTTTAAGTTTTTTCTCTTGGGTGCCTTGACCCGTTGTTAGACAGTAATCTTGGACTTTAGGCAAACCCGCCTAATGCGAACGAGAAAGAATCCTAGAGGGTTACATAATAAGTGTTTCTATTAATCATTATTAAATTCTATTAGAATTTAATTAATGGAATAAATATTATTCTCAATAATGAGGAATAATTTTATTCAATTTATATTGATCGCATAAATTAAATAAATATTTATTCACTAGATTGTGAATAAAATATATTTATTTTATTGAATATTTAATAAATATTTATTTACTAGTTTGTGAATAAAATATTTATTTAAGAGAATAAAATATTTATACAGGTGTTCAATAAATGTAATATTAGTTTGAATGGACCAATACCATTTTTGGTGATATAATAATAATTTACAAGTTGGTAAATATTATTTATCCATTTTGCCCAAGTTGGAGCACCACAAAATAATAATAATAATAATAATAATATTATTATTATTATTATTATTATGTTTCATGAGATTTTATTAATGGTTATAATTATATTTAATGGTTGTTATGAAATTAAATTTTGTAACAGAAATCCCAGCTCTATAAATAGATGGCTATGTCTATTGAGTAATTCATTCGAAACCAATTTCAAGTTTGGGAATAGAGAATTGTTGCACACAAATAATTCTCTATTGAATCCTCCTCTTATATCCCTCTCAAGAATGAGAAACCCAAGAGAGAATTTCTTTAATACCGAAGAACGAGTGATTGAGAATGAACAACACAAGACATTTGATTCGTCATGCTAGAACCCAGAGAATGAGTGGTGTTGCTAGGAGACTATTAGAGAATATTTTAATCACCACTAGAGGTATTCTACCCTTGTATCCTCACAAGAACAATGAAGGTAATCTAAAAGGGCCTTTTTAGAAAATCAACAATCATTAACAAAGAAAGTTCCTAATCCCACGTATTTATTTCTTCATACATTAAATAAGTTAATTATAAATTTGATGTGCAAGATCCTCACTCTAGGTTTTAGGAAATGATTATTAAAATAAATTTTAATATATCACCCTCAAACAAAATTCTTCCACTACACCCAGAACCAACAAGTGGTATCAAATCTAGGTATATTTAAATTTATAATTATTTATTTTATTTTTTATCTATGTGAAATCATGGTTTGATTTTCATTTCATGATATTAATTCTTTAATTTGATTTCAATTAACATGTTATCAACATATTATTCATGTTAATTTAGTGATTCATTTTCTTAGAGATTTAAGAATAAATGAAGTATGACCAGAGATACCATCGGGAAGTATCAAATCTTTGGCTTGTAAAGCTGTTTTACATGGCGTGAAGTTGGAGCAAACATCGTATACCCGTGTGCATTTTATCTAGATGTGTTGATCAATTAAAAACACACCATTATTTTATTGAACACCACGTGTTGACCGAGCCAATCTGGCATGCAGCAAGCGGATACAAGGTGTGTAGTTGGCATGTACACACTGTGTAATCTGACTGAGTTAACACACTGAATCCTTAGGTGTGTGACTTAGATATATGGAAACTGAGGTACATGGCATGAAGTTGGATGTACACACCATGTAGTCTCCCATTAATGGAAAAATTAAAATTACATTAAATTTGAAAAAATATAGCATTAAAACCTTATTTTATTTATTGACACACCATTGTATGTTTGACAATTTAATAATGGTTTTAAATAATTTTAAATTCCCAATTAATTTATGTAATAAATATTTCATTAATGGTTCTACCGTTTATTTTCCATGAATTCAAAATTGATGGGTATCTCCAATTAATTTTTAATGATCATTAAGATGAAAGTGAATTAATTAATTTATTAATTAATTAATACAATCACATTATTCTTAATAATAAATAATAAATAGAAAAATTAATGTTATCCATTTACTTTTTTCATATACGTTGCATATACGACCAATCACGAGATTTAACAAAACCTATGTATGTGTTGTAATTTATTTAATTAAATTTATTTCATGGTTTTTCAATTATTTAATATTAAATTAAAATATGTCATGTGAGTCATCCCTACCTACATTATTATGTAGGACCTATGTTTAAAAGGATATTTATGTAATTCCTTTTAACCAATCCTTTGGTTCCCCTCACCTACATGTGAGTAATAAATATTTTTAATTAATGAAGCATCCCAAGGCATGTGGAGACAGTTCAAGATGTAACCATAATGATGCCAACTCTATGATACATAGGTGGACATGAGGAATATTGTAGCTCATTCTAAGTTTGGTATAAGGAGTTATTTCCCCTAGTTCATAGGTTGATTTAATGACTGCTCATTAAATCAACCAGCATATAAGCTCATGATCGGGTCATTTAATTATTTATTTATTTATTTTTATAATGCATTAAAATTATATTTATTGATGTAAGACCATGATCACATAAATTAATGAATAAATATACAAAGATGGAATTTAAATAAAATTGATTATGTGTAAATGTTTTATCCAAAAATGGTTAATTAATTAATTAAACATCCACTTAAATATTAACAAGACATGTAAAGGATAAAACAAGATAAAAAATTTTGCATAATAAAATAAAATCCCTCAATCTAATATTAAGTTATATTAATACTTCCGTTACTTAGAAAAAAAATCAATAGAACTATGTGCTTGATCAACTATTTTTGGGACACTTACTTTTATAAGGTGAGTTATTATGAAGGTTTAAGGTTGACTTAACCATTTTAAATCAAGAGGAGTATCCCTTTCGAGAATTGGTGTAATTTGGAGGCAAATGTTGAGAAAATCCAAGTCAGGATTTTGGGATCAGGGAGTCCACTCAGTAGATCAAGGAGTTGTGAGCCTGCGGTTGGAAAAGAGTTGCCTACCTAAATACCATTAAAATATCTTGACCAACCCTTGTTGGGTTTATGCGAAGGGGAATATGGATCCTTAACACTATAATTTCCTAGAAATTAGACATTAAAAGTTCAATTTTGAGGGTTATTGGGACTTGATAAAATAGTGAGAGATTAATAAAATCAATTAATTTATTATTTCTCACCAAAACTTGTAATTAAGAAAAGTACTAATAATTTACTCTTTTAATTGTAGAATAAAATGAAAATCTAATAATTCACACTATAACAATTATCAATAATGGATAAATACAATCTACTCACTATAAGTGACTTCCAGGAGTGGTTTAGATGCCTTCAGGTTGTTCTACACCGTGAATGTAAATCATATGTGCAATAATCCTCAATGCCTGGTCCACCAACTCAAGAGGCGAGTGATAAATAGTTCCTATTGTATGAAAAATATATTAAATTCATGGTAAACATTCAATATTTTATACTTTCATATATTTTTAATTAAATCCTAAAGTCTCACGAAAACAAGGATGCATATAGCATGTTTTAGCACCTATGTGGTCTTTACTAAGAGAGAGATAAATAGGAACAGTTTGATATTTCCAAGGTGTTCTTTCAGGGTAATCTTGTAGAGGGTTCCTCAGTTTTGCCTCATGTATTAAAGATCATTGGCTACATTGAGCGCCTAGAGGTTTTAAAGTTTTAACTCCCTGAATAACTGGGCACCGGTTTCATTCTAGCATCACTCCCTTAGATCTTCTCCAATTTTTTGTGAATTTTAATATGAACAACATTGAGAAGCCTCTACCAAATCTTTTTATCCTCCTTCCCCAAGTAGATAAAGATATTAATCATGAAAAGCCTTATGTACTTATAGTTAAAACATAGAAATGGAAAGAAAATATATTTAAGACCAAATCTTCTTCATGCCCTTCCAAAAAGAAGAAGAAGAAGAAGAAAGGGGAAGTAAGGGAACAAGATGTTATATGTTTCGCATGTGGAAAGAAAGGTCATTGTAAGAAAAACTACACCCAGCTAAAGAATCAAGGGGAAGATTCAGGTGTAATTGTTATCAATTGAAATTTATCTATTTATACAAATTGTGTATTAGATATAGCTCATGGTGATCACATATGTATTCAAATACAGAAACCAAGTAGATTCAGAAAATTTGACCAGGGGGAGGTAGATATACAAGCAGCAAATGGAGCTAAACTTGCTAATGTAGTTATTGGTGACTACCACCTCACATCACTAACTGAATTGATCTTGGTTTTAAATGGTTTTTATCATGTGCCTTTAGTTGAAAAAACATTATTTCTATATCTAGAATAGATATGGATGGATTAATTTTCAAATTTGGAAATAAATTTTTCTTCTTTTATAAAGATATATTTTTTTATGGTATGGAACATTTACGTAATGGTTTTTACGTGTTGGATTACTTGAACCAATTAGTGGAAATCGATAAAGAAGTTACTTAACATAACTTATACCACACCCAACTTTGGCATCACCGGTTAGGTCATGTAAATGAAAAACACTTGGAAAAATTACATCAAGATGGATATTTATACTCTTTCAAACTAAAACCACTTGGGGTATGTCACGTATGTTTACAAGGAAAAATGACCAAATCCCAATTTAGTGGAAATGGTGAAAGGGATAAAGAGATTCTTTAATTAGTTCAAACTGATGTGTGTGGACTATTTCTCTTTGAAGCAAGGGGTGGTTACTCATACTTCATAACTTTTACTGATTATTTTAGTAGATATGGATATATTTACTTAATGAGGTATAAGTTGAATTATTTTGATAAATTCAAGTAATACAAGAATGGATTTGAAAACCATATTGGTAGGAATATTGAGAAACTTCACTCAGACTATGGTGGAGAATGTCTTAATCAAGACTTAATTGATTACTTACAAGAGTTTGGGATCCTATCCCAACTCAATCATCCTTACAATACTCATTGGAATGGTGTAAGTGAAAGGAGTAATAGCACCTTGTTGGACATGGTGAGATCAATGATGAGTCATGCAAGTCTTCCATTATCTGTTTGGGAATATGCACTACAAACAAAAACACGCATATTAAACCAAGTACCAAATAAATCAATAAATGGTATTCCATATGAATTTTGGAGTGGAAGAAAAACCATGTTATCAAATTTACATGTTTGGGGAAGTGAATCATTTTTAAGGCCTCTTTAGGTGATAAACTTTCACCTCGAGGCACAAAGTGTGCCTTTATAGGATAACCTAAGGAAAAAGGGGGATATTACCTATACAACCCCTTGTAAAAAAAGTTTATAGTGGAAAGACACCCCATATTCCTTAATATGGAACACATATCCAAAAGAGATAGTGGGAGAGAGATAAAATTCGATGAAGTCGAGGCTCAAGGCACACAAGATTTGGTACAGGATCAGATTCCACAAAGACCCATGGAAGAATAAATTGTTCCAGAGACACAAGAACTGCTTAGGAGTACAAGATAGGTTATAGAACTAGAATGATATAGTTTTCTAGTTAACGAGGATGGTGACTCACTATTAGTTGATAAAAATGATCATCTAACCTACAGGGAAGCAGTAAGTGGCACGGATGCTTCCAAGTGGCAAGAAGCTATGAATTTTGAAATAGATTCCATATACCAAAACTAAGTATAGATTTTGGTAGATCCTATAGTGTATATAAATTTTGTTGGTTATAAATGGGTATTCAAGAAGAAACTGAACATAGAAGGACAAGACAATACCTATAAGGTGATACTGGTTGAAAAAGGGTTTAAACAGCATCAAGGAATTGACTATAAGAAAACCTTTTTTCCAATTGAAATATTGAAATCCATAATAATTCTACTTTCCATTGAAACTTACCATGACTAAGATTTGGAAATGGATGTCAAAACAGCATTCCTTAACGGAAACCTTAAAGAAGATGTCTACATGACACAACCTGAAGGTTTTGTGACTCCAATGGATTCCAATAAGATATGAAAGTTGTAAAAATATATTTATGGATTAAATCGAGCATCCAGGTCATATAAAATTCATTTTGATGAATCCATAATAGAATTTGGTTTTATAAATAAAGAATGTGAGCCTTGTGTATACAAACGGTTTAGTGAGAGTGAAGTCATTTTCTTAATAGTATATATTGATGACATATTACTTATTGGAAATGAAATACCAGTCTTACAGTCTATTAAGGTGTAGTTGAATAAATGATTTTCTATGAAATAATTGGGTGAGGAAACATATATTCTTGGTATCAAGATCCATCGTGATAGATCCAATAGGTTTCTTGGCCTAAGTCAAAGTACATACCTTGACAAAATACTAAAGAGATTTAGTATGGAACAATCCAAGAGGAGATTGTTTCTAGCATCACATGGAATTATTATTTCAAATAAAATGTGTCCTCATACCCATGAGGAAAGAAATATAATGGAAAGGATTCCATATGAATAAGTGATTGGGTCAGTCATGTATGTTATGTTATGTATTAGGCTAGATGTTGCCTAATCATTAAGTGTGGTAGATAGACATCAAGTTGATCCAAGTGACTGTAATTGGATGGAATTCAAGACTATACTTAAGTATATGAGTCATAATAAGGATATGTTCTAGGTTTATAGAGGATATAAGGAACTAGTCATCATACGATATGCAGATTCTAGTTTCTAAACTCATCAAGATGACATGAAGTCACAAACAGGATACATCTTCACTTTGAATGGAGGTTTTGTGAGTTGTAA
Organism: Viscum album; assembly: GCA_963277665.1. Lineage (NCBI taxonomy): Eukaryota > Viridiplantae > Streptophyta > Magnoliopsida > Santalales > Viscaceae > Viscum > Viscum album. The sequence continues at coordinate 179,740,266 of OY728146.1, read as the reverse complement.
GAGCTCAAATCAGGATATAGTTGTAGATTATATAGTAGATTCCGTGTATATTTTGGATTATGAGGTAGCTAAAGAAGTGGTTTGGATGTGAAATTTTTTCCTAGAGCTTTATGTGGTACCTAACATTAAATATCTCATCAACTCTATTGTGATAATACTGTAGCGGTGACTCTTGTAACCGATCCAAGGTCACATCAGTGGAAGAAGCATATACTTTATAAGTATCATCTCTTGAGGTATTTTTCTCAGAGAGGTGAGGTTGAAGTGAGTAGTATTTCCACAAAATAAAAATTGGATGACCCCTTGACTAAAGCTTTGACTCAGTAGAAACATGATTATCATGTGAGGTCTAGCAGACTGAATGTCATAGGCAGTTGGCTCTAGTCCAAGTGGGAGTTTGTTAGAGTTTTTGTACTATAACCAACTATTTGTACTTTGATTACATGAATATTTGATGTATTAAATATTAAATTAAATATCTTATCACATATTGTTCATTTTTCTGCATAACTTTAATGTAATAATTTCCTAGATTATTTTCCACGTTAACAAGGTCATAGTAGTTCCCCGCTATGATGAGAACCATGAAGTGATATTAAAATATTATTAATATAGTTTTATGTTTGGATAACATACTATGATGGGACATATAGTACATAGACCATCTTGTGCAAGTACTCATAAGAAGATGAGACTTCTTCTCATGAATTTCACACTTAGTAATCTCCAAGATGGGAGATTATGAGAATAGACCCACCAGTAGGAATTATGCATGTTTTTGTGTCATCGGATATTCCTATTTTTGAGCATGTTTAATGGTCCTTATACTTTAATATTGTCATTAATGCATGTCACAACTCACGTACTAAGATTTTCTGACGAAAACCAACACACCATATGTTGGAAGGAAGTAGAGTATATTGGGTGTGTCATTAATGACATGTTATTAATGGATAATTCAAGGAAGGATTTGTCCCTTCCATCTTTATGGAGGTTGATATCTTGACCCTTTGATTAAAATAGAACCATGGACCTGAATTCCATGGACATGTGTAATGATGATTTTATTTCAGATAGTCAAAGAATGATGTATTAAGCATATAGGTTGATGACACCATCATCAAACCTAATTGATGAGATATTATGACAAAGGGGTTATATTTCACAGTGATAATTCATATGTGGTTGTCATTGTGACTTTAAGTTCTTTATCTTGGGTGACTTAACCCATTTCTAGATAATAATTTTGGACTTTAGGCAAGCTCGTCTAATACCAATGAGAAATAATACTGGAGGGTCACACACTAAGTGTTTCTATTGGTCTCAATTAAATTCTATTTTAATTTAATTAATAGAATAAATATTATTCTCAAGACTGAGGAATAATTTTATTTAAGTTATATTGATCGCATAAATTAAACAAATATTTTTTCACTGGATTGTGAATAAAATATATTTATTTATTTTATTGAATATTTAAAAAATATTTATTTACTAGTTTGTAAATAAAATATTTATTTAATAGAATTAAATGTTTATTTAATAGAATAAAATATTTATTTTGGTGTTTAATAAATTCAAGAGGGGTTCAAATGGACCAAGACCATGTCTAGGGTTAAAATAATTATTTACGAGCCGGTCAATATTATTTATCCATTTTGTGCAAGTTGGTGCACTATAAAATAATAATAATATTATTATTATTATTATTATTATGTGCCATAGGATTTCATTAATGGTTATAATTATATTTTATGGCTGTTATGCAATTAAAATTTGTTACTGAAACCCCAACTCTATAAATAGACGGCTATGTCTATTATGTAATTCATTTGAAACCAATTCCAAGTTTGGGAATATAGAATTGTTGTGCACAATGAATTCTCTCTCGACTCCTCCTCATATCTCCCTCTCAAGAATGAGAAACCCAAGAGTTAATTTCTTTAAGACTGGAGAATGAACGATCAAGAACAAACAACGCAAGATATTTGATTCACTATGCTATCACTCGGAGAATGAGTGGTTTTTCTTAGAGACCATTAGAGAACATGTGTATCACCATTAGATGGATTCTAACCTTGGATTCTCACAATTTAAATGGAGGCAATTCAGAGGGACCTTTTCAGACGATCAATAATCATCAACAAAAAAGGTTCCCAATCCCAAGTATTTATTTATTTAGACATTAAATAAATTAATTATAAATTTGATGTGAAAGATCCTTGCTCTTGGTTTCGAGCAATGATTATTAAAATAAATTTTAATATATCACCCTCAAACGCAACGCTTCCCCTGCACCCAGAACCAATAGTAATGCTACACCTAGTGATACATTCCAACCCTTGTATAGGCCTAGGTTGAAAGACCTCAGGCATACTGGGACTATGTTGGGTGAGTAGACCATCCTAGAGTGACCTTGGGTACCTATATGGGCCATGGACCATCTACTGATGGTTTCCATAGTGAAAAAAGCATGTGTAGTCAGCAAGGATAAGCTACCCTATTCATAATTCCATGGTTTGTGACATCCTGGTGTGTCAGGTGTTGACATAAGACCATAACTCTGACTTATATGAATCCAAAAGAGATACCTCTACTTATGTGTTCACCTCGAGGATACCTCAAGGGATACCTCGCTAGAGTATTTTTTAGATTTGGTGTCCTAGAAACAACTGTTTTTACTTTGATTACATGAATATTTGATGTATTAAATATTAAATTAAACATATTATTATATATTGTTCATTGTTATGCGTGACTTTAATGTAATAATGTCCAAGATTGTTTTTCACATTACTAAGTTTAGAGTAGTTCCCCACTATAATGAGAACCTTTAAGTGATATGACAATATTCTTAATATAGTTTTCATTTGGATAACATAATATGATGGGAAAAATAGTATATAGATCATCAGGTATGAGTAACTATAAGCAGATGGGACTTCTTCTCATAAAGTTTGCACTTGGTGATCTCCAAGATGGGATATTATGAGAACAGACCCGCCAGTAGGAATTCTGTTTGTTTTTGTGTCATTGAATATTCCTATCTAAGAGCATGTGTAATGGTCCTTAGACTTTAAGATTATCATTAATTCATGTCATGACTCGTGCACTTATATTTTCTGATGAAAACTGTCACACCATATGTTGTTGGTAAGTAGGGTATGTTGGGTGTGTCACAAATGACATTTTATTGATGGATAAGTCAAGGAAGGATTTATCCCTTCCATATTTATGAAATTTGATATCTTGACCCTTTGATTGAAATGGAACCTTCGCCCTAAATTCCATGGTCATGGTGTGACGATGAGTTTATTTTAGATATTCAAAGAATGATGTATCGATTATATAGGTTGACAAAACTGTCATGAAGCCTTCTTGATGAGATACTATGACAAAGGGATTATATTATAGAGTGATCATTCATATGTTTTTATCATCATTTTGACTTTAATTTCTTTATCATGGGTGTCATTGTTGGATTTGGTGGCCTAGAACCAACTACTTTGTACTTTATTCATTAATAAAATCCTTATCACATCTTGATTGTTCTTCTGCGTGACAATGCATGTGATAATGTCCTAAGGATAGCTGTTGCATTAAAGGGTCATAGAGGATCTCTGCTATGATGAGAACCCGTAAGTTCCATAACACTGTTCTTGAATTTATGTTCTATGGCTGGATGATATTATTTGAGGGACACAAATAATACAAGCCATTAGGGGTGAGGACTAATAAAACTTTGAGGCACCTTCTCATGGTGTGAACCCTTGGTAATATCCAGGAGGATATTATGAGAACGAGACCCACCAGTAGGAAATCCAAATTTCATAGTGTCATTGGATGTTCCTATCTGCGGATGTGTGTATTGGTCCTTAGACTTTAAGATTATTATTAATGGGTATTACAACTCACGCACTTAGATGTATTGATGAAAACTGTGATTATGCATTGTTCGCAGTGAGGTAAGATACGTTGGGTGCGTCACGAATAATACTGCATTAATAGATAATGCGAGAAATGATTTTTTCCTTCTTTTCTATAACGGAAGTAGATATCTCAGGCCCTTTGATGGAATTGATATAGCCTAAATAAATTCATGGCCATGGTAAGGTATGGGCGAGTTCAATTCCGGAAAGTCAAAGAAAGAATAATCGAGCACATGGGTTGATGGCACTAGCATGCAACCCGCTTGATTCGAGATATCGTGATAAAGGGATTATATTACACGGTAAGCATTCGTATGAGGTGACACGTCAATTCGGCATCAACTTCTTTCTCTTGAGTGCCTTGACCCGTTTCTAGACAGTAATCTTGGACTTTAGGCAAGCCTGCCTAATTCCAACGAGAAAGAGGCCTAGAGGGTCACACACTAAGTGTGTTCATGTATCTCAGTTAAATATTAATTTAACAAGTTAAATAAATATTATCCCCGACTATGGTTTAATAATTATTTAAGGATGCCTGATCGCATTTATTTCGATACTAGTTATTCAAGAGAATATATTGTGGGAGAAATAATATATATTTATTAGCGAGTAATACAGTTACATTTATTTAAAAAATAAATATCTATTACTCAAGGTCTAATAAATGTGGTGGAGGAAATAAAGAAAAATGGAAAATAAAAGTACACACCATGTATATTGAATATACACGCTGTGTAGTTTTATGGAAAGAGAGTACACGCCGTGTATTAATGATTACATGATGTGTAGTTTTTCCAGTTGGGATTTTGAGGAAATAATATCGTTTTATTAAATGATATTTATTATAATTAGTGTGGGTGCATGTCAAGGAATTAATCATTCGACATGGGGGGTTTTCAATAAGAGTTAATAAAATAAATAAAACGTGTAACGCATTTATTTATTGTCATAACTCTATAACCTAAAACTCGATTATAAATATCCTCACAACCCCAACACTTTTCCATCAATTTTTTTACACAACAATTTTGGATAATTTCTCTCAAGGCCGAAAGAACTTCTTCCTCCAAGAACACTCTCAAGACCGAGAGAGATCCACCACCACCGGATCGAGGTGATCGAAGGCGGACATCGCAAGAGAAGTTTCTTCCGCGCTAGAACCCATAGATCCCTTCAGTGATGTCCAGAGATACATGGAGATTGTGTGGATCACTGCTAGAAGAATCCTAGACTTGGATTCTACGACACAACGATGGATCACACCAGATCGTGACCGGAGACATCAACGAATAAAGAATTTCATCAAGGGAATTCTTGTCAATTAATTAAATTAATTATAACCAACATATGATGATCCTATCTCTATGGTTTTGGGACTCCCTCTTTTATTTTTTGTTCTTTGTTCTATTCTAAAGATCCATCATTTTACATCGTGACGGATCTCAGATTGATTTTTGTTAATGCTAAAATTAAAGTTGGGCAAACCCACCAACGTGCTTTCGCTACGCCCGGAACCTACAATCATGGCCCATTTCTAGACAGTAATCTTAGACTTTAGGCAAACCTGCCTAATTCCAATGAGAAATAATCCTAGAGGGTCACACAATAAGTTTCTATTGGTCTCGATTAAATTATATTTTAATTTAATTAATAAAATAAATATTATTTTCAAGACTGAGGAATAATTTTATTCAAGTTATATTGATCGCTTAAATTAAATAAATATTTATTCATCAGATTGTGAATAAAATATATGTATTTATTTTATGGAATATTTAATAAATATTTATTTACTAGTTTGGGAATAAGATATTTATTTATGTGAAAAATATTTATTCAGGTGTTCAATAAATGAAGGAGGTGTTCGAACAGAACAAGACCGTGTCTGGTGGTAAAATAATTATTTACGAGCCGGTAAATATTATTTATCCATTTTGTGCAAGTTGGCAAACCAAAATAATAATAATAATAATATTATTATTATTATTATTATTATTATTATTATTATGTGGCATGGGATTTCATTAATGGTTATAATTATATTTAATGGATGTTATGCAATTAAATTTTGTAACCAAAATCCTAACTCTATAAATAGACAGCTATGTCTATTGTGTAATTCATTCAAAACCAATTCCAAGTTTTGGAATAGAGAATTGTTACGCACAATGAATTTTCTATCAAATCTGCCTCCTCTCTCCCACTCAAGAATGAGAAACCCAAGATAGAATTTCTTCAAGACCGAAGAACGAGTAATCAATAATGAACAACACAACACATTTGATTCATTACGCTATCACCTAGAGAATGAGTGGTGTTTCTCGGAGACCATTGGAGCACGTGTGGATCATCACTAGAGGAATTCTACCCTTGGATCCTCACAAGAACAATGAAGGCAATTTGGAAGGGAATTTTTGTACAATCAAAAATCATCAATGAAGGAAGTTCCTAAGACCATGTATTTATTTCTTTATATATTAAATAAATTAATTGTAAATTTTACATGTAAGATCATCGCTCATGGTTTTGAGAAATGATTATTAAAAGAAATTTTAATATATATCCCTCCACTACAACACTTCTGCTGCACCTGAAACCAACAAGTGGTATCAAAGGGGGCATGTTTAAATTTATAATTATTTATTTGATTGTTGATCTATGTGAAATCATGGTTATATTTTTATTTTATGTTATTCATTTTTAATCATATTTGAATTAACATGTTATCAAAATATTAATCATGATTTGTTTAGTGTTTCATTTTATTAGATATTTAATAAAAAATAAAGAATGATCAAAGATGCCATTGGGAAGTGCCAAATATTTGGCTAGAAAAGCTGGGTTACACAGCGTGCAGCTGGAGCACACACCGTATACCCATGTGCATTATATCAAGATGTTTCAATAAATTAAAAACACGTGGTGATTTTATTGCACACCATGATTTAACCAGGGCAACTTGGAACATATCAAGTGGATACAGGGTGTGTAGCTGGCATGTACACACCATGTAATCTAGTCGAGTTAACATGTTGAAATCCCAAGCATGTGACTTGGATATACGAAAATTGAGGTACATGGATTATAGTTGGATGTACACACCATGTAATCTCTCATTAAGGGAAAAAAATTAAAATTACATTGAATTTGAAAAATTGAATCATTAAACCCTTGTTTTATTGATTGGAACATCGCTGTGTGTTTGAAAATTTAATAATGGTTTTAAAGAATTTTAAATGCTCAATTAATTTACTTTAATAAATATGTAATTATTGGTTCTTCTATTTATTTTCCATAAATTCCAAATTGATGGGTATATCTAATTAAGTTCAAATGATCATTAATATGAAAGGGAATTAATTAATTTGTTAATTAATTAATACAAGCGTGTTCATCTTAATAATAAATAACTAATAAAGAAATGAATGTCTACCAGTTACTTTTTGTGTATTCACTGTATGTATGACCAATCATGAGCTTGACCAAGACCTATGTATGTGTTGAAATTTATTTAACTAAATTTATTTCATGATCTTGAAATTGTTTAATATTAAATTAAAATATGTCCTTTGAGTTATCATTCCCTCCATTATTATGTAGAACCTGTGTGTCCAAGGATATTTATGTAATTCCATTTAACCAATATTTTAGTTCCCCTCACCTACATGTGAGTAATAAATATTTGTAATTAATGGATCATCCCAATGTTTATGGAGATAGTTCAAGACAGAACCATAATGACGCCAACTTGGTGATACATAGGTGGACATGTGGAATGTTGTAGCTCATGCCAATTCTAGCATAAAAAGTTCTTTCCCCTAGGTCATAGGTTGATTTAATGTCCACTCATTAAATCAACCATCAGATAATCTCATGATCAGGTCATTTAATTATTTATTTTTATTTATAATACATTAAAATTATATTTATTGATGCAATACCATGATCACATAAATGAATGAATTAATATGAAAAAAAAAAGAATTTAAATAAAATTTATTGTGCATAAATTTTTTATCCGAACATTATTAATTAATTAATTAAAAATCCACTTAAATATTAAAAATAAATTTAAAGGATAAAACATGATAAAAATTTATGAATAATAAAATAAAATCCCTTAATATAATATTAAGTTAGACTAAGCCTTCGATTACTTGGTTAAGAACAAAACTCAATAGAACTATGTGTTTGACTAACCCTTGTTGGGATAATTACTTTTATAAGGGGAGTTCTTATAAAGTTTTCAGGTTGACTTAACCATTTTACATCAATAGGAGTATCCCTTACTATACTTGGTGTAATTTGGAGGAAAGTTTTGAGAAAACCCAAGTTAGAATTTCTAGATTGGGGAGTCCACTCAACAGATCAAGGAGCTGCAAACCCATAGTTGTCAAAGACTTTCCTACCTAAATACCTTCAAAATAACTTGACCAACCCTTGTTGGGGTTATGAGAAGGGGGATATAGATCCTTTACACTAGAATTTCCTAATAACTAGACATTCCAAGTTCAATGGTGAGGGCTATTGGGACTTGATAAAATAGTATAAGATTTAATAAAATCAGTTATTTTACTATTTTTCACAGAATTTGTAATCAAGAAAATTACTAATAATATTATCTTTTAATTGTATAATAAAATGAAAAGATCATTACACACACTATCCCTATGATCAATATTGGATAAAGACCATCTCCTCACTAGAAATAACTTTCATGAGTGGTTTATATGCCTTCGGGTTGTTCTACACCATGAACAAAAATCTTGCATGCTAAAATCCTCAATGTCTGATATGCCTACTCAATAGGCGAGTGATAAAGAGATCCTAGTCTATGAAAAACATATGAACAACACTTTTAAAGTTAAATGTTTGATTATTTCATCTATGTATGATTAACTCATGAACTCTCACGAAAACATGGATGTGTATATCATGCTTAAGAACCTCTATGGTCTTTACCAAAAGAGAGCTAGATAGGAACAGTTTGAGATTTCCAAGGTTCTCTTTCAAAGTAATATTGGAGATGTTGCCCCATATGGGCCACATGTATTCAAGATCATTGGTTACATTGAGCGCCTAGAGGTTCTAGGGTTTAAACTCCCCGAAGAATTGGGAATCGATCTCATTCTGACATCAATACCTCAAATATTATCCAGTTTTGTTGTGAATTTTAATATGAACAACATTCAAAAGTATCTTATAGATTTTCTTATCCCCCTTCTCCAAGTAGATAAATATATGAAGCATGAAAATCCTTATATACTTATAGTGAACAAATTTAAAGGTAAGGCAAAGAGAATTAATACCAAAGCTTATTCATGCCCTTCCAAGAAGAAGAAGATAAAAGGAGGATCAAGGGAATTGGATGATGTCTATTTAACATGTGGTAATAAGGGTCACTGGAAGAAAACCCGCACCCATATAAAGAAGAAAGAGAAATATTCAGGTTCATTTTTTATTGAGTGTAATTTATCTATTTCTACAAATTGGGTATTAGATACAACTTGTGGTGCTCACATATGTATTCAAATATAGGAACCAAGTATATTTAGAAAAATTGACTGAGGGGAGGTCGATTTACGAGCATCCAACAGAGCTAAACTTACTATTGTATCTATCAGGGACTACCACATCACATTGCTGACTAGAATGATCTTGGTTTTAAAGGTTTATTACTATGTTCCTTCAGTTACCAAAAACATTATTTCTATATCTAGACTAGATACAAATGGATTCATGTTTAAATTTGGAAATAAATGTTTCTTATTTTATAAAGATATCATTTTTGTGGTAAGGAACATTTAAATAATGGTCTTTACATGTTGGATTACATGAACCAAGTAATGGAAATCGATAACAAAGTTACTTCACATGACTCATACCACACCAAACTTTGGCATCACGGGCCAAGTCATGTAAATGAAAAAAAAATGACAAAATTACATCAAAATGGATATTTAGATCCGTATAAACTAAAACCACTTGGTGCATGTCAAACATGATTACAAGGAAAATTTACCAAATCCCCATTTATTGGGAAAGGTGAAAAGGATAAAGAGATTATTGAATTATTTCATATTGATGTTTTTGGACCATTTACTATTGAATCAATGGGTGGTTACTCATACTTCATAACTTTTACTGATGATTTTAGTAGATGTGAATATATTTACTTAATGAGGTATAAGTTATATTCTTTTGATAAATTCAAGGAATACAAAAATGAAGTTGAGAACCAACTTGGTAAAAGATTAAGAAACTATGCTCAGACCGTGGTGGATAATATCTTAATCAAGACTTCATTTATTACTTATAAGATTTTGTGTTCCTATCCCAACTCACTCCTCCTTACACACCTCAGTGGAATGGTGTAAGTTAAAGGAGGAACCACACCTTGTTGGACATGGTGAGATCAATGATGAGCCATGCGAGTCTTACATTATCCTTTTTGGGATATGAATTATAAATAGTGGAATATATACTAAACAAATTACCAACTAAATTGATAAATGGTATACTATAAAAATTTTGGAGTGGAATAAAAACCATGTTATTGAATTTACATGTGTGGGGAAGCAAAGTGTTTGTTAAGGACTCTTTAGGTAACAAACTTGCACCCTGAGGCAAAAAGTGTACCTTTATAGGATACCCCAAGGAAATAAGGTCATATTACATATACAAAACCTCAGACAAAAGGTTTATAGTGTCAATACACACCATATTCCTTTACAGGGAGCACATATCCAAAATAGAAAGTGAGGGCGAGGTAAAGTTTGATGAAGTTGAGGCTCAAGGCACAAAAGAGTTGGTACATGATCAAATTCCAAAAATACTCGTGGAAGAAGAAACTGTTCCAGAGACATAAGAATTTTGTAGGAGTACAAGAGAGGTTAGAGAAGTATAATGGTATGTATTTATATTTACTGAGTATGGTGACTCATTATTAGTTTATAATAATGATCCTCTAACCTACAAGGAAGCAATAAGTGGCACAAATGTTTCTAAGTGGCAAGAATCCATGAATTCTGAAATGGATTCCATATACCAAAAATAAGTTTGGATTTTGGTAGATCCTCCAGTGGATGTAAATCCCATTGGTTTAAAATGGTTATTCAAGAATAAAATAGACATATGAGTACAAGTCAGTACCTATAAGGTGCGACTAGTTGAAAAAGGGTTTAAACGGCATCAAGGCATTGGATATGAAGAAAAAATTTCACTAGTTTCAATGATGAAATCCATCAGAATTATAATTTCCATTGTGTCTTACCAAGTCTATGAGATTTAGAAAATGGATATCAAAATATCCTTCCTTAATGGCAACCTTCAGGAAGATGTCTACATGACACAAACTGAATGGTTTGTGACTACAAAGGATGCCAATAAGATATGAAAGTTATAAAAATCCATTTATGGATTAAAGCATGAATCTAGGTCATAGAACATTCATTTTAATTAATCCATAATAGAATTTTATTTTATAAAGAACAAATGTGAGCCTTGTGTCTACAAATGGTTTAGTGGGAGTACAGTCATTTTTTTAATAGTATATGTTGATGACATATTACTTATTAGAAATAAAATACCAGTCTTACAGTCTGTTAATTAATAGTTAAATAAATGATTTTCCATGAAATACTTGGGTGAGGTATCATATATTCTTGGGATCAAGATTCATCATGATAGATCCAAGAGGTTTCTCATCCTAAGTCAATGTACATACATTGACAAACTACTAAAGAGATTCAGTATGGAATAATTCAAAAGGGGATTGTTTCTAGAATCACATAGCATTTATATTTTCAAGAAAATGTGTCCTTATACCCATGAGAAAAGAGATATAATGGAAAGTATTCCATATGCATCAACGATTGGGTCAGTCATGTATGTTATGCTATAAACTAGGCTAGATGTTGCCTACACATTAAGTGTGGTAGGCAGATATCAATCTAATCCAGGTGACCACCATTGGAAGGTATTCAAGACTATCCTTAATTATCTAATGCATACTAAGGATAGGTTACTAATTTATGGAGGAGATGAGGAACTATTCATCAGATGATATGCAGACGCTAGTTTCAAAACTGATCAAGATGACATGAAGTCAGAAACGAGATACATATTCACTTTGAATGGAGGTGTTTTGAGATATAAGAGATCAAAGAAGGTTGTGGTAATATATTCTATAAAATAATCTGAGTATATTGAGGCTTATAATATAGCTAAAGAATAAATTTGGATGCACAATTTTATCTAAGAGCTTGATTTGGTACCTAGAAGTAAATATCTCATCACACTCTATTGTGATAATACTGCAGTAGTGGTTCTCACAAAAGATCTAAGGTCACATCAGCGGATAAAGCACATAATTTAGAATTATCATCTCTTGAGGGACTTTTCTCATAGAGTTGAGGTTGTAGTGAGCATTATTTCCACAGAAGACAATGTGGTGGACCCTTGACTAAAGCCTTGACTCAGCAAAAACATGATTATCATGTGAGTTCTAGCAAACTGAAAGTCATAGGTAGTTATCTCTAGTCCAAGTTGGGGTTTTTTAGAGTTAGTGTCCTAGAACCAACTTTTTTTACTTAGATTACATGAATATTGTATGTATTAAATAATAAATTAAACATCTTATTACATACTGTTCATTGTTCTGCATGACTTTAATGTAATAATGTCCTAGAGTATTTTTCACATTGATAAGGTCATAGTAGTTCCCCACTATGATGAGAACATTGAAGTGTTATGACAATATTCTTAATATAGTTATACAGTTGGATAACATACTGTGATGGGACACATAGTATATAGACCGTTAGGTGTGAGTACTCATAATCAAATGATACTTCTTCTCATGAAGTTCACACTTGGTAATCTCCAAGATGAGAGATTGTGAGAATAGACCCACTAGTAGGAATTCTGCATGTTTTGGTGTCATCGTATATTCCTATATCCAAATGTGTGTAATGGTCCTTAGACTTTAATATTATCATTAATTCATGTCATGACTCGTGCACTTAGATTTGCTAACAAAAATTATCATGCCATATGTTTACGGGAAGTAGGGTATGTTGGGTGCATCCTGAATGACATGTTATTGATGGATAAGTCAAGGAAGGATTTTTCCCTTCCATATTTATGGAATTTGATATCTCAGTCCTTTGATTGAAATAGAACTATCACCCTAAATTCCATGGTCATGGTGTAATGATGAGTTTTTTTAGATAGTCAAAGAATGGTGTATGGAGCATATAGGTTGATGACATCGTCATGAAACCTAATTGATGAGATATTCTGACAAATGGATTATATTATACAGTGATAATTCGTATGTGTTTGTCATCATTGTGACTTTAAGTTCTTTCTCTTGGGTTCCTTGACCCATTTCTAGACAGTAATCTTGGACTTTAGGCAAGTCCACATAATTTCAATGAGAAAGAACCTAGAGGGTCACAAACTAAGTGTTTATCTTGGTCTTGATTAAATTCTATTTGAATTTAATTAATGGAATAAATATTATTCTCAATAATGAGGAATAATTTTATTTAAGTTATATTGATCGCATAAATTAAATAAATATTTATTCACCGAAATTTAAATAAATTCATTTATTTATTTTATTGAATATTTAATAAATATTTATTTACTAGTTTTTGAATAAAATATTTATTTGATTGTTCAATAAATAAAAGAGGAGTTCTAATAGACCAATACCATGTCCGGTGATAAAATAATTATTTATGAGATGGTAAATATTATTTATCCATTTTTTCAAAGTTGGAAAACCAAAAAATAATATTATTATTATTATGTGGCATGGTATTTCATTAATGGTTATAATTATATTTAATGGATGTTATGAAATTAAATTTTTCAACTGAAATCCCAACTCTATAAATAAACGACTATGTCTATTGTGTAAAACATTTGAAACCAATTCCATGTTTGGGAATAGAGAATTGTTGCGCACAATGAATATTCTCTCAACTCCTCCTCCTATCTCCATCTCAAGAACAAGAAACCCAAGAGAGAATTTATTCAAGACTAAATAATGAGCAATCAAGAACAAACAATGTAAGACATTTGATTCCCCGTGCTATCACCCAGAGAACAAATGGCATTTCTCAAAGACCATTGGAGCACATGTGGATCACTGCTAGAGGAATTCTACCCTTGGATCCTCACAAGCGTAATGAATGCAATCTGAAAGGTCCTTTTCTGATGATCAAAAATCTTTAATGAAGAAATTTCATAATCCTGGGTATTTATTTCTTCATATATTAAATAAATTGATTATAAATTTGACGTGCAAGATCCTCATTCTTGGCTTCAGGAAACAATTATTAAAATAAATTTTAATGTGTCTCCCTCCACTATAACACTTCTTCTACACCCAGAACCAATAGTATTAACCTAGGAGTCCCAATGGGTGCCCCAGTGGATGACCCACCTTGATCGATCATGTTATGGGTTTGGGTGGATATGGTAGATAGTGTCACCTTAGAACCCATACCGAACATGTGAGCATGAGGGGTTGTGGTGGTAGAAATGGGTTTAATCATTCATCCAACCTACTCTTTTATTTATTCTTTCACATAGTTACAGCTACGAAAGCTAGACATACTTCATAGAATTAAACCTATGGGTCTAAAGTGATTCAATGGTATGGTAGGGATGTCCATAGGTACTTTTTGGGATCTATATTATGATCCTTATTTTATTTAATGCTACCATAACTGGAATTCCTAGTTTCACTGGGATTCCTCCCTATTTAGAGATTACAGAGAAGGTTTTTGAGTGCATCTCATAGCCCCTATTAAATAGTGTATCATGTAGTATTCCTACCCCATTAGTATCCATGTGATTCCATAGGTTTTCAGGTAGCCACATATCACCTGATAAATGGATGCTTGTGACATCCCTAAGGATTGATGATGATCTCTTCAATCAATGCCTTAGATACTCCTTATGATAGGGTGGATGCACCTTATTTAATTTCCCATAGCTATCTGGGAATGGGATGCTGATCCAATGATTAATGGATATTGAGTTATTATCTTGGATCTTGGAGAGTATTCCTTACAGGTTTCCTAAGGGTCATCCCCCTTAGGAATCATCATGTTCCAGTGTCTTAGTTGTATACGTCTTGGGACCTAGGGATCTAATGTCAAACTATAATAAGGAACACTAAGACATCTTATGGGTTCCTCCAATTATACACAACATGTGTGGTATAACATCCATCTCAATGCCTTATTTATGGGATGTCCAAATGATACATGGAATCCTACTTATATTTAATGGAGGTGGGTATGGGTGATCTAGGGCTAGGACCTATATCCCCTTGTGGTGGCGTAGCTTACTCAGGGACATTTTGGTAACGGTTGAAGCAAGTATAGTCAGACTAGGGTATCCATCAGGATCTAGATCTGACATTGGTTATATATTTATTTTTCAGCAAATGTTATTTACTTTATAATTAAGTTGATTAGTTCACATATACATACATTGCATTAATTGGAAATTTATGGGCTGTGTTGGTGGTGCCCTTATGAGTTTTGTACTCACACCCTATTCAGACCACTATTACACTAGGGTACCCCAGTATAAATTCACTTGGTTGCAGGCACGGGATGGGTTGAAGCCCTATACTGATCGAGAAGGATGGCTCATATATGTATGAGGAGCTAGGTACGGGGTACGATTATTTGTGGGTGGTGGATCCTTGTTATTTTTACTTATGTTGTTTTATTTATTACTATATATGTGGTTAGTCTAGTGGGTGATCAAAGTTGTACGTATGAAATGGATGTTCGGGTCTTTACTATATTTCATTTTATTGCAACTTGTTTATATTTATTGCTTATGCACTCTGATTATTTACTATTATAGATAATGTTTGGTTATTTTCATTATTTTTTTACACTGATACAAGGGAATAGTCTCCCCACATACACATCCTAGGCCCTTACTACTAGTCAGTAGCCTTTAGCAGGTGGGGAGGCATGATTTTGGCCTTATGTAGAACTGGTATGGTTACTATTCATAGAGTAAACCAGGGAAGGATGTGAAACCATCAAAATTCACCATTTCATACCTCCTTGAGTTTTAGTCTAGAGAACTTTCTATGGAATCCCGCATTTTTATTACATAAATTTTCATTTACATGGTACAAACAAAGGATCTTTTAAGGTTTAGTTTCTTGGAAAAAAAGGTAAATAATACATGAAACCATAAAACATTATTCTAATACACTTGAAAGGATTCATCATAGGTTCATACTAAGTACATTTACTGCATCTCATAACTTGGGTACATGCATCAAAGGAAAGGGTGATCATAAGGCCCTATAAGGGAAAGAAATGGAAACAGTTTACATGTGATCTTGAGAAATATCAATAAGAACATGAGGAATAAAGGCATGAGAAAAGCAAAAAAATAATATCATAGTAAAACGAACAAGAATTATAGCATGTAAATTTGGATATAACATTTAATTGAGTCATTCATAATCATATCACTAAGATTTTTCACTAAGGTGTCGTAAAAATTAACAAGTTTGTTCACCAAGGTATTGTAAAACTTGTCATCTCTAGTGATTAAATTCTTTACCCAATGCATTAAAGCGCTATCAGGGTGCACCCTTAATATTTATTAATTAATGTGAGCCATATATATCATAATAAAAAATTTCATAAATAACTCATGGATAATAAAATAAATGGGTTTCATATCAAAATCATGACGTTTTTAAGAATTTCTTAAAGACAAGTTCATTATGCCTTTTTAAACCCATGGAAAGGGAAAGAGGGTCTCATTGTAACACCCTGAGATTTTATGAAAAATATTCTTTTTAATTTCATTAATGTCTTGTGTTGTACGCTACACCAAAAGGAGCTTGCACAACATGCATCCTTGACTTTCCTTGCATTACACGCAATCGCAACCTTCCTCAATAGCGTGTGTAGTACGCAATAACGAGTTTCACTAAACAACAATATGCTATTAAAATATTATTAAAACTAGCCGTTATGAATAGTAATAACCGCTTTTTGAAATTTTGTAAATTTTATTTTTAAAAATGGACTTCGTTTTTGGATTCGGAATATCGAAATTAGCTTAGGGTGAAATTTTGGTACTTTTCGGATAACTTTCATTTTCTGATGAATAGTGAAAATTACTAAATTTTAATTAAAAACAACTTTTTTAATCGAAATAATTAATAGTGATAAATTATTAATTTGAGTGGTTTTAAAGTATATTTAGAATATATTTTTACAATTTAATACAATTTTGTTCATTGGATGTAATTCCACATTTAAACCAGTTATAAACAAGTGTCAATCTTTTGATAGTTATTATCTCTTAAAAACACGCTATTTGTTTTGACGACGGGAATTAATTTTTAAATTAGTAAATGTAGCTGATATGTTTTGAATTTGATAAAATAGACATCATTTTTGAATTCATAATATCAAATATATCTTAGGCCTAATTTTTGGTATTTTTCTAGAAACTTTCATTTTTTGATGAATAGTGAAACCACTAAGTGGTAGTTAAAAAAACTGAATTTTTCATAAAACTTAATTTTACCGCTTCTGTGAGTGGAATTTCAAAAATCTGAGAGACACAGTTGATGTCAGTAAGTAAAATGTGGTTCAATGAGATGAAAATAATTTTTGGTGAATAGTAACTTTTTACTTTTTTTTACCACGGTTAAAAGTAAAATAGGGTAATTAAGGGTAAAAATGATATTATTATTACCATAACACATGTCCTAATTCTATTGGATAAGTTTAATTCGACCAAAAACAACCTTAGGAATAAAATATGACCATTTAGTCCCACTTGGATTAGATTAGGACATTTATTATTAATTTATTCAAAGAAGGGTTAAAATAGTTAAAATCAAAGTTTAATAAGTAAATCATTTTTAATATAGGGTTATACATAAGATAAATTCGACTATAAATATTCATTAGAAAGATAAAAATATTTCTTACATAATGATATTTAATTTTTAATTTTTAGACATTAAATAATTTAATTTATTTATGACACAATGATGATGCAGTAATTATTTTATTAATGAAATATTGACATAATTAATGTTATAAATACCCAAATAAATGTAATTTGAGACTTTTTATGAATTCCACTAATTTTTTAGGTTAATATGACATGTTAGTATTGATTTAATTAACTTTTTTAGAACTAATAATTCTGTTATGATTTTTAAAAAAATCAATTACTAAATAGTGTCAAAATTGACATAAAATAGTTTTTAAAACAAATATTATATTATTAATTGTTATTTTATTCCTAAAAATATAAGGTTCATCCAAATGACTTATATAAGGTTATATATATTAATAATTAACAACTTGGGGTTCGTTTGTCTTGTTATAGTAAGTTTATTAACCTTATAGTGGAAGAACACAAAAAGACACGGTAAAAGTAAAATTATCTAACTTAAAGTTAAATATAAATGATAAGGTTAAAATAGGAACCTAAACTTGTCTAAATTATATTGGATGAGAGGATTTAGACCCATACCCACCTTAGCTTCAAAATAAATCAATTTGGAGCTATTTAAAACCGAATATGACTTTATAATAAAATAATATTTTTTGTTATTCCAAAGGTGCCCCTCTCCTCCCTTATAAAAGGGCACCTCCTCCCTCTCTTCCTCATACCACTTTGAGCCTTCAATCTCGGCCAACCCCTGAAAAATTCTCTTATTCACTTCCCTAGAAACATCCTAGAGGTCCTGGTCTTCTTCAAAGACCAATTTTATTGCCCTAAGAGGAGGACTCAAAGAGGTGCTTCAAAGAAGAGGTAATGTTCGTTACTGATTCTTTCAACTTTATTTCTTCTTCCACTTCTTCTTCTTAGGTTGTTTCATTATGAAGTAATAACATCAGTATCAATAATATACTGATATTTTATTATAATTATAAAACAACCCTATTTCACCATCTATCCATCCTACGGAAAACGAAATCACCGCGCGTGCGTACGTACGGAATACCGTCTCCACGCCGTGGTGTAATCTATTTTCCACCACCACCTTACTTGGATGGGTATAATGGTGTACATAATAACTATATATGATTATTGTAAAGTGATATTTATTCTTAAATAGTATACATACACTCCAATACAATTCCACGATCATGAGAACGATATCATCGCTCGTGCGTACGTACGGACTACCGTCTCCACGACGCGATGAGATTCATTCTCCACGTTAACCATTCATGAATGATGATAAAGTATATATAATAAGTAATCATGAAATATATGAAATAATAATGATACTGGATTTATGTGTATATATATTTATGTCATCTACTTAATTCCATTCAACTCAATAAGGAAACGAAAAAAGCATCCATGCGTACGTACGGTCTACCGTCTTTATGAACGGTGTATTTCTTTCCATTTACTGATCTATTATATATATGTATATTCTGAATATATATTATATATAAATCATGTTTTATATTCTATAATTAATTAATCATGATCTAAGTAATCATATGAATAATTACAAGTCAAAACACGGATGACAAATGAAACGATTTTACCCAAAACGCTCTTTAACATGGAATTTACAAAAGAACGGGTAAAATAAAGTCATAAGTGAACCATATATGATATCATAAAAATAAGTATGATTCTGGAATAATTCAATAACATTATTTAAATAATTATACATGAGGTTCAGACACTTACGAAGCAAATCGGACCTAAGGTAAGGGAAATATCACAATCTCATTTTTATCCGAGATTGTTTATACTTTGGTATTTACTGGGGTGTATTTTATCATCCATATCCATGTTTCCTCAATATGTAATATTATTTCCATCCACCTAAATTTTTTTTTAAATCTCATTTTACCCTTCGGTGAGTGTTTAGTAAAAGATATTAAAGGGATATTTTTTCGTTTTTCGTACGAGGTACTTTTTTGACTTTTCCTGACAAAAGTACGAGAAGAATGTTTTCTTAACTTATACGGCACGAACCTATTTTTAAAGATTGATTTTCATGAAGCTTCCTCAAAAATATTTCATGAATATTTTCAAGAAAATCCTTTTCTTTTAAAAATGCATGACATTTTGTGAAAAGAAACTTATTTTAAAGAAGAAAGGATATTTTCCTCAAGAATTCATTTCAAATGTTTTATCAAGACCATTTTCCATCTAAAATGAAATTATTTCATATGTGTATGTTTTAATTATAATGTCTATATGATTTACATGGTTTTACTTTTCTTATTATGAAATGATATCCATTTCTTTTATATGGATTATGTTATGATGGGATGATTTTTATGAAACCCATTTTATTCGTTGGGTTATTATGAATGATGTATGTTTATATTGTGGAACACGAAAGAATGATTTCAATATGAGATGGGTGGGACCTATATCTCCCTCCAATGCATTGGGTAAAGATTTATATATCATGAGATATACATGGCTGGAAAGGAAAGTTAAACCGGTTTAGTAATACAGGACTGGAACGAGGAGTGAACTCGATTCAGAAAGGGACTTTGTCCACTAAGATGGTCTTGGCAGCAATGCCTTGGCTAATATAGAAATCATATCATGTGCTTAATGGTTTCCACAATTACATTTTTTATTCCCATGCTATTTTATCATTATTAATGTTTCTTTATGATCTATGTCTTACGTACTTCCATGTTTTATGTCATTGCTCATGCTTTTGATGTTTAAATATTATGTTCATGTTTTTAAGTTCAAATGTATATAGTATGTTTTATTTTATCCATGCTTACCCTTACTGAGCATTTGAGCTCACCCTTTTTATGTTTTCTTTTCCCCAGGATATAAAGAAAGGTTTTAGGTAAGAAAAAAAATGGAAGATCTTTATGGGAGATGTTGAAGATCTTTCACCACGATTAGAATATTTTATTCTGAGTTTCCAAAGACACTAAACTATTACGGTCCTTGTGTGTCTATTTTTGTTATGTATTAAGTATTCCACAAAAGTAATGTAATGTCCATGTACGTCAAGCTTCAGGTCTCTACAGTTGGTATCAGAGGAAAGGTTTAGTCAACCTTTGGAAACTAGGATGCAAAAACGTTAGTGAGATCCCTAGAGATACTTATAAGGTATGTCTAGGGATGTCCCTAAGGATAAGTATACGTATAGGATATAGTCCTAGAACTACGGTAACGATCTTAGAATTTAACCTAAGATGTTATATATTGAGGGTGATCCCCCTTTACTATGTTGTTTTCCCTAGCATGATTTTTGCCTCTAACACTATTCTTTTTGGGTTTTAGAAAATGGCTGGAAACAGGAAGATTCATGATAATGGAGGATATGACGGACAATGGAATGATATTCTTCATGAGAAACCAAATGAAACAGGATTTGGAATTCCAAACATCATTATTATGCCTAATCATCAATCTCATAATATGATCATTAATCTCAACTTTGGTAAGTTTTCTGACTCATATAATAAGAGAAAGATGGAGTTTCATGATGATCATAGAGGAAAGAAAGTTCAATTTCCCTCTTGTAAATCATGTGGGAAGAGGCATTGGGGAGATTGTTTCAAGGGAACTTGTAGTGGCTCGGGTTTTTGGCCCTATCAGACTTTGGAATATTTCTAGGAATAATTCCAGAGCTAGGCGCAAAGACGGCGTGCGATTCTGAGGCCCGGTGTGCCCGGAATTAATTTTATAAAAATATTAAGTATTTTTATACTATGCACGTGGCGGGGGTGTGATATCTCCTAAACGGTAGCTCAGAACAGGAATCTGAGGGCACGGTTGCGTCCGGAACGTGCCGTTTACCCTAGGTGAGGTGTGAACTTTGCGGGCGTGGGCCTGCGGTGAGAAACGCCACCAGGGGCATTTTCGTAAATAAGTGGCGAAGTTAGTGGGCGAGCGTCGGCTCGAATAACTTCTGAACGGAGTCTCCGATGGAAAATCTGAGTCCGCCATTGCGTTCAGAACGGCGCGTTTACCCTAGGGGTGACCTTACTTTTGTTCGCATCGGGCGTCGGGTCCGAGGCGGGTTTGGCGTCGGCGGGCGGCTGATATAAATATCAGCCCCCCCCCCCCCCTTTATCGTTCCTATCAGCGTTTTTCGCCATTCTTCACCGCCGCTCCGCCGAATCGAGCAAACGAAGCACCCACGAGCTCAGAATTCGACAGCGGACGTTCCGGGAGCGCGCAACGGAAGCTCTGGAGCGCGGATCTGAGGCAGAACGTCGGCGTTTCGCCCGCGAGGTAGGCGGTTTTAGTTTTGAAATCCCGTACCCCGTTTATTTGTTGTTTTTCTTCAAATTGTTATAAGGGTTGTATAGTTTGGGTCCCGAGGTTTCCAAAACATGTTTCGGATCTGATTTTGGAGCACCGGGGTGCTCTCGGGGGTCCCCGGAAGTTTTCCGGCGGAAATCCCGGATTCCGGCGGTGGCCATGGCGGAATCCGGCAAGGCAGGGCGGCAGCGCGGCGGCGGCGCGGCGGTTTCCGGCGGCGGCGCGGTGGTTTCCGGCGAGGCTGGCGGTGGTCCGGCCAGGATTTTCCGGGGGTTCTTTAAACCCCCGTAACTCGCAAACCGTAACTCCGATTTGCGAGCCGTTTGCGGCGACGCGCACCTTGCGTCGAGAAGGACCTTTTGAACTCACTTTGAGGGTTTAAAGGTTCGGTATCGTGGCCCGGGAGTTAGAAACGTCTTATAAAATAATATTATTTTTATTATTTTACGACTTCGGGTCGTTGTAACTTCTACCCGAAGCGTCTGATTGACGTGCCGTCAGTGGCGTTGAGACCCTGATGGTATGATGGACTTTTTGATATGGTTTCAGGGTGTTGGGTCTGTGAACGGGGTGCGGGCCCCATGAGGCCGGGTTTTGGCGTTAGCGGAGAAACGCAGCTTTTGCACCAGGAGTCCGATTTTGGCGGATGAATAGTCGATCCTGTGTGTTTTTCCGAGAGGATCGCAGTGGTGTGATCCGTTCGATGAGTTTCGGAATCCAGGCGTGGGCCTCACCCGCGCTGGGCTTCGGTGAATAGTACCTTTTTCACAGGGTGTCCGTTTTGGACGAGCGAGTAGTCGATTCAGCTTGTTTTTCCGAGGGGATCGCCGTGGTGTGATCCGCTCGATGGTTTTCGCGATCGTTGTGTGGGCCTCGCACGAGCTAGCTACGGTGAATAGTTCCTTTTACACCAGTGCTCCATTTCGGGCGAGTAAATAGCCTATCCTGCGTGTTTTTCCGCGTGGAACGCGATGGTGGCCTCGGTTTTGGCCTAGGAGGTGCGTAGTGTGGTGTTGTGGCGGGTCGCTCGGGTTAGCGACGTTTGGACTAGCAGTGGTGGAGGGTTCTCCCTTGGTTCGTTCCTACGAGGGTTCTTGTGGTATCACAACCTTCGTATGGGTTTGTGATCCTCTCGATGGGATGTTTAAACTATTAGAGTTGTGGTATCCCTCCGGTGGGCCCGGAGTGGATCCTCTAGCATCTTTACCCTAGATTGGGTTCTTGGTATCGCTGTGACCGCTTATTTACGGGCGGCGATCCCCTATCTAGAAGGTTTACCCCGTAGGGTTTGTGGCATCATCAGGAATATGATCCCCTACGCAGTGGGTCGTGCTCAGTAGGGTTGTGGCATCGTCGGGTTTACGATCCCCTACTCAGTATGATGTTTATAGTAGGGTTGTGGTATCGTTGGTTATACGATCCCCTACTCAGCGCTTCGTGTCGGTAGGGTTGTGGTATCGTTGGTTATGTGATCCCCTACTCAGCGCGTGGTTTCGGTAGGGTTGCGGCATCGTCAGTTCGATCCCCTACATCGCGAGTTATACCAGATAGGGTTCCGGTATCGTCGTGACCATCTTTATATGGATAATGATCCTCTATCTGAGTGTTGAGCTTCTGTCGAGTGCCAGATCGGGTTGTGGTATCCCCCAGCGGATCCTGGGTGTGATCCCCTATCTGTGAGTACTACGTATGCCAGATCGGGTCGTGGTATCCCCCAGCAGACCCTGGGAGTGATCCCCTATCTGTGAGCTACGTATACCGGAGTGGGTCTTGGTATCCCCTAGCGGACCCTAGTGGTGATCCCTTATCCGAGGAGTTCGGTGGTTTTGTTGTTTCAACGATTTTTCCTCAGTGATGTTATCCGACGAGCGTTGTCTCTCGGGTGAGCGTCTGAGATGTTTTTTTGGGACCCGATGGAGTGTATCTCTCGGATGAGTGTCATCCGGTATGACAGTGATCATGGGGTGTACTCTTCTTGTTGGGACAGTTGCTGGTGATGAGGTCGGTACCTCTTGTGGCTTTGTGGCGTGAGCTGAGTATATCTGGTTTGTTCAAGGTGTATGTATGGGCATACACCTGAGTTGAGCTGACTGGTTGTGTTTAGCCAAGGATGGTCACGAGATGGATTTTCTCTCTCGTATGGGTTCCCTCTGGCTGGGTTGAGCGGACTGTTGCCTTTCAGTTGCTCCCTTTGGTTTTGGGTTTTTGGGGTGCCTACTGATTATGTTTATACTCACTCCTGCACGGGCTTTGCCCGCACATGTTTGTGTCTTGTGCAGACCACAGGCCTTTCGACGGAGTCCCAGGAGGACCCGGAGCAGGCGGAGCTTAGTGAGCGAGTTGACCGGGGTGTTTACCGGAGCTGTGCTGAGGGAGCTTTTCGGCGGGTGTTTGTGGCAGCGTTCCCCTCGTCAGAGCAGGTTGGACACGCTTGTAGTTTTCTTTTGGTGGGCCCTGTTTTGCCCTTGTACTTTTGTTGTTTCTCTCTGGTTGTGGGATAGTGTATGCATGCTTTTACTTTTCAGTTTCTATATCTTTGCACTGTTGCATGGAGGTGTTTGTGGGTGCGTCTGTACAGGTACCTTAGGCTAATGCCTCCCATGTGTGTGATAGCCTACTCAGCGCTGGTCGCCAGCCCCTGGCCTATTGGAGGTGGGCTTGGGGAGTCGCGGCTCGAGCCCTGTTGGGTCGGGTCATGACAGAGTGGTATCAGAGGAGGTTCCACCTTTGGGATCTCAGAGCGTATCTGGTCTAGCTGTGAGCTTGGTTCGGGTTGCATAGCGGCAGTGTTAGGATGTTTCGAGTTCGACTTTCAGGCCAGGGACTCCAGTGTTGGTGCGGCGGCCGACGTATCCATACACCAGGACTCTGATAACCTGTCTTTCGACTCGGGACATTCGTACACTGGTCGCAGGGACATAATGGTACATGCATCATATAGGACTGGGTTTTTGGTTTTTCCTTGTCCTTCTTGAGTCAGCTCTCCAGATATATACTTTTTGACTGTGGTGTGTATTGAATGTTTTTCAGGATGTCTCCACGACGACAACCATGGAGGGTTCTGCAGCAGGATTGTGCTGATGACCCGCCCCGTGTAGTGGCTGTGGAGCAGGGCGCAGGTTCTGAGGTTGCACCTCCAGGTGGTCTGCCAGTTGAGCCACCACCTGTCGAGCAGCTGGTTGTGCCGGCGGTGAAGGACGAGGTTGCATGCAAGTTGAGTGCGCTGCACGAGTTCCAGAGGCAGCGACCTCTAAGGTTCCGGGGTGATCCAGACCCCCAGGCAGCTGATGACTGGCTTGGGGCAGTCACCCGAGTTTTCCGCCTAGTGAGGACACCTCCAGATCAGATGGTGGTCCTAGCGGCGAGCCTTCTGCATGGTTCTGTCGGGCGATGGTGGAGTTTGGTGACACAGTCCCATGATGAGGAGACGCTCACGTGGGCAGAGTTTGAGCGGCTCTTCAGGGAGGAGTTCTATCCGGTGATGCTGAGGTCAGTGCGGATCTAGGAGCTTCTGCAGCTTCGACAGGAGAGCATGACTGTGTCAGAGTACTCTGCGAGGTTTACAGACCTGTCGCGCTACTCCCTGGATATGGTTCGAGACCCGTTCTTTAGGGCTCAAACCTTTGAGCAGGGCCTACGCAGGGACATCCGGGCAGGTGTGGTTTCTTTGTGCCTACCCACCTATGCTGGAGTACTGGAGCGAGCGTTGGTGGTGGAGAGTTTTCTGGATGAGTAGATTCCCCCTGTTAGTGCTAGGCACTCGAGAACTGAGACTTCGTCGGTCGGATCGGCATCTGGTAGCCGATGACAGACTCAGGGGTCTGGACGTGGCCGACGTTTCAGGAGGCGACCCCAGGATGGAGGATCTGAGCCTTAGGGCTCACAGGGCTCGCAGGCCAGTTTTGGTCAGCCGCAGGAGAGGTGGTGTTACGCTTGCGATGGTCGGGGACATCTTGCTAGAGATTGTCCGACCCGACGTGCTGCTGAGAGGGAGTCGGTCGATGGACTGCCTTGGCAGAGGCAGCGTCTCGAGCAAGGAGGTCCGCAGGGCGGCGGACTTGGCGGCGGAGCTGGTGCAGCGGGAGGCGGTGGTAGGCAGTACCAGTTGCCACCACCCCCACCACCAGGTGGTCCACGCCAAGCGCAGGGAGCTGGTGGCTGAGGGCGAGGACAACTGCATGCTCTGGAGGCAGTCGACCCAGAGGCACCGCGGATGGATAGAGGTACGCCTTGTGTCTTTTCTACTTACTACAGTAGTTTGATAGAAACTGTTTAGCGGTACTCTTTCCTTTTGTTGCTTGCTCGAGTTTTGTTCAGGGCGTTGATAAGACCCTATGTGGGTGTTTGTTGGTGAGCTCGCTGGTGTGTGAGACCCAGTTGAGAGTCCGATCGCTTTCCTTGTACGTAGGGCTTTTCAGGGATGAAAAGTTCTAAGGAGGGGAGCATGTAGCGGCTCGGGTTTTTGGCCCTGTCAGACTTTGGAATATTTCTAGGAATAATTCCAGAGCTAGGCGCAAAGACGGCGTGCGATTCTGAGGCCCGGTGTGCCCGGAATTAATTTTATAAAAATATTAAGTATTTTTATACTATGCACATGGAGGGGGTGTGATATCTCCTAAACGGTAGCTCAGAACGGGAATATGAGGGCACGGTTGCGTCCGGAACGTGCCGTTTACCCTAAGCGAGGTGTGAACTTTGCGGGCACGGGCCTGCGGTGAGAAACGCCACCAGGGGCGTTTTCGTAAATAAGTGGAGAAGTTAGTGGGCGAGCGTCGCCTCGAATAACTTCTGAACGGAGTCTCGGATGGAAAATCTGAGTCCGCCATTGCGTTCAGAATGGCGTGTTTACCCTAGGGGTGACCTTACTTTTGTTCGCATCGGGCATCGGGTCCGAGGCGGGTTTGGCGTCGGCGGGCGGCTGATATAAATATCAGCGCCCCCCCCCCCCCCCCCCCCTTATCGTTCCTCTCGGCGTTCTTCGCCGTTCTTCACTGCCGCTCCGCCGAATCGAGCAAACGAAGCGCCCACGAGCTCAGAATTCGACGGTGGACGTTCCAGGAGCGCGCAGCGGAAGCTCTGGAGCGCGGATCTGAGGCAGAACGTCGGCGTTTCGCCCGCGAGGTAGGCGGTTTGAGTTTTGAAATCCCGGACCCCATTTATTTGTTGTTTTTCTTCAAATCGTTATAAGGGTTGTATATTTTGGGTTCTGAGGTTTCCGAAACATGTTTCGGATCTGATTTTGGAGCACCGGGGTGCTCTCGGGGGTCCCCGGAAGTTTTCCGGCGGAAATCCCGGATTCCGGCGGTGGCCATGGCGGAATCCGGCGAGACAGGGTGGCAGCGCGGCGGCGGCGCGGCGGTTTCCGGTGGCGGCGGCGGCAGCGCGGTGGTTTCCGGCGAGGCTGGCGGTGGTCCGGCCAGGATTTTCCGGGGGTTCTTTAAACCCCCGTAACTCGCAAACTGTAACTCCGATTTGCGAGCCGTTTGCGGCGACGCGCTCCTTGCGTCGAGAAGGACCTTTTGAACTCACTTTGAGGGTTTAAAGGTTTGGGATCGTGGCCCGGGAGTTAGAAACGTCGTATGAAATAATATTATTTTTATTATTTTACGACTTCGGGCCGTTGTAACTTCTACCCGGAGCGTCCGATTGACGTGCCGTCAGTGGCGTTGAGACCCTGATGGTACGATGGAATTTTTGATATGATTTCCGGGTGTTGGGTCTGTGAATGGGGTGCGGGCCTCATGAGGCCGGGTTTTGGCGTTAGCGGAGAAACGCAGCTTTTGCACCAGGAGTCCGATTTTGGCGGATGAATAGTCGATCCTGTGTGTTTTTACGAGAGGATCGCAGTAGTGCGATCCGTTCGATGAGTTTCGGAATCCAGGCGTGGGCCTCACCCGAGCTGGGCTTCGGTGAATAGTACCTTTTTCACTGGGTGTCCGTTTTGGACGAGCAAGTAGTTGATTCCGCTTGTTTTTCCGAGGGAATCGTCGTGGTGTGATCCGCTCGATGGTTTTCGCGATCTTTGTGTGGGCCCCGCACGATCTAGCTACGGTGAATAGTGCCTTTTACACCGGTGCTCTGTTTCGGGCGAGTAAATAGCCTATCCTGCGTGTTTTTCCGCATGGAACGCGATGGTGGCCTCGGTTTTGGCCTAGGAGGTGCGCAGTGTGGCGTTGTGGCGGGTCGCTTGGGTTAGCGACGTTTGGACTAGCAGTGGTGGAGGGTTCTCCCTTGGTTCGTTCCTACGAGGGTTCGTGTGGTATCACAACCTTCGTATGGGTTTGTGATCCTCTCGATGGGATGTTTAAACTGTTAGAGTTGTGGTATCCCTCTGGTGGGCCCGGAGTGGATCCTCTAGCATCTTTACCCTAGATTGGGTTCTTGGTATCGCTGTGACCGCTTATTTACGGGCGGCGATCCCCTATCTAGCAGGTTTACCCCTTAGGGTTTGTGGCATCATCAAGAATATGATCTCATACGCAGTGGGTCGTGCACAGTAGGGTTGTGGCATCGTCGGGTTTACGATCCCTTACTCATCATGATGTTTATAGTAGGGTTGTGGTATCGTTGGTTATACGATCCCCTACTCAACGCTTGGTGTCGGTAGGGTTGCGGTATCGTTGGTTATGCGATCCCCTACTCAGCGCGTGGTTTCGATAGGGTTGCGGCATCGTCGGTTCGATCCCCTACATCGCGAGTTATACCAGATAGGGTTCCGGTATCGTCGTGACCATCTTTATATGGACGATGATCATCTATATGAGTGTTGACCTTCTGTCGAGCGCCAGATCGGGTTGTGGTATCCCCCAGCGGATCCTGGGTGTGATCCCCTATCTGTGAGTACTACGTATGCCAGATCGGGTCGTGGTATCCCCCAGCGGACCCTGGGAGTGATCCCCTATCTGTGATCTACGTATATCGGAGTGGTTCTTGGTATCCCCTAGCAGACCCTAGTAGTGATCCCTTATCCGAGGGGTTCGGTGGTTTTGTTGTTTCAGCGATTTTTCCTCAGTGATGTTATCTGACGAGCGTGGTCTCTCGGGTGAGCGTCTGAGATGTTTGTTTCGGACCCGATGGAGTGTATCTCTTGAATGAGTGTCATCTTGTATGACAGTGATCATGGGGTGTACTCTCCTTGTTGGGACAGTTGCTGGTGATGAGGTCGGTACCTCTTGTGGCTTTGTGGCGTGAGCTGAGTATATCTGGTTTGTTCAAGGTGTATGTATGGGCATACACCTGAGCTGAGCTGACTGGTTGTGTTTAGCCGAGGATGGTCACGAGATGGAGTTTCTCTTTCGTATGGGTTCCCTCTGGCTGGGTTGAGCGGACTGTTGCCTTTCAGTTGCTCCCTTTGGTTTTGGGTTTTTGGGGTGCCTACTGAGTATGTTTATACTCACCCCTGCACGGGCTTTGCCCGCACATGTTTGTGTCTTGTGCAGACCACAGGCCTTTCGACGGAGTCCCAGGAGGACCCAGAGCAGGAGGAGCTTAGTGAGCGAGTTGACCGGGGTGTTTACTAGAGCTGTGCTGAGGGAGCTTTCCGGCGGGTGTTTGTGGCAGTGTTCCCCTCGTCAGAGCAGGTTGGACGCGCTTGTAGTTTTCTTTTGGTGGGCCCTGTTTTGCCCTTGTACTTTTTTTGTTGCTATCTGGTTGTGGGATAGTGTATGCATGCTTTTACTTTTCAGTTTCTATATCTATGCACTGTTGCATGGAGGTGTTTGTGGGTGCGTCTGTACAGGTACCTTAGGCTAATGACTCCCATGTGTGTGATAGCCTTCTCGGCGCTGGTCGCCAGCCCCTGGCCTATTGGAGGCGGGCTTGGGGAGTCGCGGCTCGAGCCCTGTTGGGTCGGGTCATGACAGAACTGGAAGATGCTTTGGGTGTGGAAAAGAAGGACACAAAGCCATTAAGTGCAAAGGAAAAGGTTCAGTTAACACCATGGATGAGGATAATGGTATTTCTACGACATCAACAATGGTTAAATGTTTTAAATGTGGAATTTACGGGCATTATGCAAACCAATTCCCTAAGGGAAAGTCTCATGAAGAGAATCAGTATGGCCGTATGGGTAGTATTTATGTTGATGATGATGAAGAGACTACAAATGATATGTGAGATAAAAGAATTGTTGAAGCTCGGTCAATGGTTTAAGAAGGTAGTGGAATGATTACATGTTTATCAAGTGTAATGTTGTATAAGTAATCTCATGGTACTATGGAATAAAGAGACATCTAAGGATTGTTACACTGTTGTCTTTCCTTGAGTTTTGAAAGTGTATGATTAATGGTACCAGTATCCATTAAAGGTTATTCAGATATTTTTGGAATATAGATGATATGCGCATAATGAAAGGATAAGGAGAAAATGAAATGTTTGACAATATTCATGAGCTCATGATTGATATAAGGACTAAGTGATATCATGGTTTGAGTATAAAGAATTTTTAGGATTTTGGTTTGTGGAAGGTGTTAACTTTTAACTGCATTCATGTTTTCACTAAGGTTCAATGGGTATTCATTTTTCAAGAGGATACATGATTAAGGCCTTCGAATGTTTAGAATGTGACCAAAAATAAATATCTTATGATATATGGGGATCAACGATGGTATTAACATGCTTGTTATATGAAATCTCTGGTAATCGTTTTCACTATATTATGAGAGTGGACTACAGTATTATGGATAAGCCTAAAGATTGGAATGGATTATGTTGGACATAAGTTAGTATTGTTTAAGGATAGAAGTTTTTTTGAAATTATTGATGTGATGTTATGGTAATATAGTTTTATAAAAAGGACAACCTATAGGATGGCCGACAACCCATCGCGTCGGACAAGGCTGTGGGAATCGAACCCACAACCGAAGTGTGATTGGCCTTTATCGCCTACCACTGGCCTACAGGAATTCCCTGTTTAGTAGAAACTAGTTTTATTATATTAAGCAGTATGATATATGAAGTATAAGTCCATTTTAGGAACCATATATGATTAATCTCACTATAGATGGACTTATGTAAGTTTTGATAACTTTTCTAACCTTTTTTTTTGAGACAGATAGAATGACCCATCATTCTATCACATGATCTGCTAACACTTCACGAATAACAAATTCAACTTCATTTCTTTAAGAGATGAAGTGGAAATTGTTCAAAGCATGAACAATAATGAGATTGTACCAAAATAAAGTAAGTATTTATTCTAATTCAAATTCTTCAGCTTTAGGGAAATGATCTTAAAAACCAAAAATGTTGTCCTGGTGCCCTTATATCCGATGAATCAGATGGTACCTTAGATCATCACAAATTTATGGCTTTTTGATTGATATATTTTTCATAGCCATGTTCTGTACCACTCTCCATCAGAACATGACAGTTAGATTTCTCTTCCATACCCATATTTTCACCTATGTTCTCCTATATAGAAACCTAGTGATTAGTTAATTTGGGTAACCGTTACGTTTTATACTTTTGTTTTTAAAGATTGTTTTTGGTATTCCTTTTATGATGTGGGTTTCTATTAAAGAAACTTTCAAGTAGTAAACCATTTATAACCCCGACAAATTTCGAGGGTGAAATTCATTTTAAGGGGGGTAGAATGTAACACCCTGAGATTTTATGAAAAATATTCTTTTTAATTTCATTAATGTCTTGTGTTGTACGCTACACCAAAAGGAGCTTGCACAACATGCATCCTTGACTTTTCTTGCATTACACGCAATCGCAACCTTCCTCGATAGCGTGTGTAGTACGCAATAAAGAGTTTCACTAAACAACAATATGCTATTAAAATATTATTAAAACTAGCCGTTATGAATAGTAATAACTGCTTTTTGAAATTTTGTAAATTTTATTTTTAAAAATGGACTTCATTTTTGGATTCGGAATATTGAAATTAGCTTAGGGTGAAATTTTGGTACTTTTCGGATAACTTTCATTTTCTGATGAATAGTGAAAATTACTAAATTTTAAATAAAAACAACTTTTTTAATCGAAATAATTAGTATTGATAAATTATTAATTTGAGTGGTTTTAAAGTATATTTAGAATATATTTTTACAATTTAATACAATGTTGGTCATTGGATGTAATTCCACATTTAAACCAGTTATAAACAAGTGTCAATCTTTTGATAGTTATTATCTCTTAAAAACACGCTATTTGTTTTGACGACGGGAATTAATTTTTAAATTAGCAAATGTAGCTGATATGTTTTGAATTTGATAAAATAGACATCATTTTTGAATTCATAATATCAAATATATCTTAGGCCTAATTTTTGGTATTTTTCTGGAAACTTTCATTTTTTGATGAATAGTGAAACCACTAAGTGGTAGTTAAAAAAACTGAATTTTTCATAAAACTTAATTTTACCGCTTCTGTGAGTGGAATTTCAAAAATCCGAGAGATATGGTTGATGTCAGTAAGTAAAATGTGGTTCAATGAGATGAAAATAATTTTTGGTGAATAGTAACTTTTTACTTTTTTTACCACGGTTAAAAGTAAATAGGGTAATTAAGGGTAAAAATGATATTATTATTACCCTAACACATGTCCTAATTCTATTGGATAAGTTTAATTCGACCAAAAACAACCTTAGGAATAAAATATGACCATTTAGGCCCACTTGGATTATATTAGGACATTTATTATTAATTTATTCAAAGAAGGGTTAAAATAGTCTTAATCAAAGTTTAATAAGTAAATCATTTTTAATATAGGGTTATACATAAGATAAATTCGACTATAAATATTAATTAGAAAGATAAAAATATTTCCTACATAATGATATTTAATTTGTAATTTTTAGACATTAAATAATTTAATTTATTTATGACACAATGATGATGCAGTAATTATTTTATTAATGAAATATTGACATAATTGATGTTATAAATACCCAAATAAATGTAATTTGAGACTTTTTATGAATTAAACTAATTTTATAGGTTAATAGGACATGTTAGTATTTATTTAATTAACTTTTTTCGAACTAATAATTCTGTTATGATTTTCACAAAAATCAATTACTAAATAGTGTCAAAATTGACATAAAATAGTTTTTAAAACAAATATTATATTATTAATTGTTATTTTATTCCTAAAAATCTAAGGATAGGACAAATGACTTAGATAATGTTATATATATTAATAATGAACAACTTGGTGTTCTTGTTTCTTGTTATATTAAGTTTATTAACCTTATAGTGCAAGAACACAAAAAGACACGGTGAAAGTAAAATTATCTAACTTAAAGTTAAATATAAATGATAAGGTTAAAATAGGAACCTAAACTTGTCTAAATTCTATTGGATGGGAGGATTTAGACCCATCCCCACCTTAGCTTTGAAATAAATCAATTTGGAGCTATTTAAAACCGAATATGACTTTATAATAAAATAATATTTTTAGTTATTCCAAAGGTACCCCTCTCCTCCCTTATAAAAGGGCACCTCCTCCCTCTCTTCCTCATGCCACTTTGAGCCTTCAAGCTCGGCCAACCCCTGACAAATTCTCTTCTTCACTTCCCTAGAAACATCATAGAGGTCCTGGTCTTATTGAAAGACCAATTTTATTGCCCTAAGTGGAGGACTCAAAGAGGCGCTTCAAAGAAGATGTAATGTCCGTTACCGATTCTTTCAACTTTATTTCTTCTTCCACTTCTTCTTCTTAGGTTGTTTCATTATGAAGTAATAACATCAGTATCAATAATATACTGATATGTTATTATAAGTATGAAACAACCCTATTTCACCATCTATCCATCCTACGGAAAACGAAATCACCGCGCGTGCGTACGTACGGAATACCGTCTCCACGTCGTGGTGTAATCTATTTTCCACCACCACCTTACTTGGATGGGTATAATGGTGTACATAATAACTATATATGAATATTTTAAAGTGATATTTATTATTAAATAGTATACATACACTCCAATACAATTCCACGATCATGAGAACGATATCATCGCTAATGCGTACGTACGGACTACCGTCTCCACGACGCGATGAGATTCATTCTCCACGTTAACCATTCATGAATGATTATAAAGTATATATAATAAGTAATAATGAAATATATGACATAATAATGATACTGGATTTATGTGTATATATATGTATGTCATCTACTTAATTCCATTCAACTCAATAAGGAAACGAAAACAGCGTTCATGCGTACATACGGCCTACCGTCTCCATGAACGGTGTATTTATTTCCATTTACTGATCTATTATATATATGTATATTCTGAATATATATTATATATAAATCATGTTTTATATTCTGGAATCAATTAATCATGATCTAAGTAATCATATGAATAATTACAAGTCAAAACACAGATGACAAATGAAACGATTTTACCCAAAACGCTCTTTAACATGGAATTTACAAAAGAACGGGTAAAATAAAGTCATAAGTGAACCATATATGATATCATAAAAATAATTATGATTCTGGAATAAGTAAATAACATTATTTAAATCATTATACAGGAGGTTCGGACACTTACGAAGAAAATCAGACCTAAGGTAAGGGAAATATCACAATCTCATTTTTATCCAAGATTGTTTATACTTTGGTATTTACTGGGGTGTATTTTATCATCTACATCCATGTTTACTCAATATGTAATATTATTTCCATCCACCTACAATTTTTTTTAAATCCCATTTTACCCTTCGGTGAGTTTTTAGTAAAAGATATGAAAGGAATCTTTTGTCGTTTTTCGTACGAGGTACTTTTTTGACTTTTCCCGACAAAAGTACAAGAAGAATGTTTTCTTAACTTATACGGCACGAACCGATTTTTAAAGCTTTATTTTCATGAAGCTTCCTCAAAAAGATTTCATGACTATTTTCAAGAAAATCCTTTTCTTTTAAAAATGCATGACATTTTGTGAAAATAAAATTATTTTAAAGAAGAAAGGATATTTTCCTCAAGAATTCATTTCAAATGTTTTATCAAAACCATTTTCCATCTAAAATGAAATTATTTCATATGTGTATGTTTTAATTATAATGTCTCTATGATTTACATGGTTTCACTTTTCTTATTATGAAATGATATCCATTTTTTTATATGGATTATGTTATGATGGGATGATGTTTATGAAACCCATTTTATTTGTTGGGTTATTATGAATGATGTATGTTTATATTGTGGCACACGAAAGAATGATTTCAATATGAGATGGGTGGGACCTATATCTCCCTCCAATGCATTGGGTAAAGATTTATATCTCATGAGATAGACATGGATGGAACGGCAAGTTAAACTGGTCCAGTAATACAGGACTGGAACGAGGAGTGAACTCGATTCAGAAAGGGACTTTGTCCACTAAGATGGTCTTGGCAGCAATGCCTTGGCTAATATGGAAATCATATCATGTGATTAATGGTTGCCACAATTACATGTTTTATTCCCATGCTATTTTATCATTCTTAATGTTTATTTATGATCTATGTCTTACGTACTTCCATGTTTTAT
Organism: Viscum album; assembly: GCA_963277665.1. NCBI lineage: Eukaryota > Viridiplantae > Streptophyta > Magnoliopsida > Santalales > Viscaceae > Viscum > Viscum album. Next base: position 179,704,540 of record OY728146.1, on the reverse strand, counting down.
GTCATTGCTCATTCTTTTGATGTTTAAACATTATGTTCATGTTTTTAACTTCAAATGTATATAGTATGTTTTATTTTATCCATGCTTACCCTTACTGAGCATTTGAGCTCACCCTTTTTATGTTTTCTTTTCCCCAGGATATAAAGAAAGGTTTTAGGTAAGAAAAAAATGGAAGATCTTTATGGGAGATGTTGAAGATCTTTCACCACGATTATAATATTTTATTCCGAGTTTCCAAAGAAACTAAACTATTACGGTCCTTGTGTGTCTATTTTTGTTATGTATTAAGTATTCCGCAAAAGTAATGTAATGTCCATGTACGTCAAGCTTCGGGTCTCTACACTCGTGTATGTTAATACCTGAATAAAATAGATTATTTTGAAATATAGGTGAATAAAACTATAAAATAATGAGGTTTGGGTATTCACAAAAAGAAAAAAAAGAGAATTTTCTTAATAAAAAGAGAGAAATTTTAAGAAGAAAATTCGACAACATAACAGTATGAAACATGGTTTTAGAAAACAATAAAAAGAGAGGGTAAAGGGGTATCCTATTATTAAAATACTATTAATATAATAAAGTTATAGAATAAAATAGATATAATAACATATTTTGGAAACTTGAAATACATACCACATAAAAAAGGAACTTGAAAGGAAAAGAGAAGTTGAGATTTCCCTTACCTTGAAGAGTAACTCCTAAAACTCAATGATTGGGACATTGGGGGCTTGAGTATGCCTTGGTAGGAATCCTTGGTAGGTAAAACTATCATATATTCGTGGAGGATAAATTTTCAATGAAAGATAATGGATAAATGGGTGGGTATTTATAGCAAAAGAGGAGGATTTGTTTATTAATTTCTTTGGACACCTAGGTAATGGTAAATGCAAAACCATGGTCTTGCCATGGTATTGGGCACTTGGGAAACCTATTATGATATTTTAATTAAAAATATTTGACCATAATTTTATATTACTTATTACATCATTATTATATAATTATAATTTCATTAAACATACCAAAAAAACTCAAACTGTATTTTTACTATTCACAAAAAAAATAAAGCATTTTAGAAAATTATCATAAATCTACCCTAAACTTATTTAGAAATTATGATTTCAAAGATGATATTTATTTCATCATATTAATTAAATTAATATGATAATTTTAACTTTTAAAAAATAAAAATCCTTATTATTAAAAATAATAGCGAATAGAAAATGCATAGTGAAATTTCTGACACTTGAAAAAAAATATTTTATCATTTATATATAAAGAATATTGTTTTTATAATACTATTTCATTAAAATAAACATTATTCATAATACATTAGTTTATTATAATAATTATATCTTTTCTGAAAAGTAAAATTTCTATCCGAAAAATCAATTTATCACATTTATCATATTTTTAAGAAAAACTAATATCAAAACAGAATTAATGGAACAAAAAAATTATTTATAAAAAGGGATTATGCATTAAGTAACTAAATCATTGAAAAATATCCCCTTATAACATCTGCATATGACCTAAGGGTAAGGTGTGCGATGGTGATAGATTCATGGGGCGGCTCGGCTAGCATCGCCCGAGTGGTAATTTTCACTAAATTGAACTTCTCCCATAAGACATTTATTTCAAGCCTCACTTGCTAAAACTCAGCTTGGTATTGGTCAAGAGAGAATCCTAGTGATGCTACCTCCCTCTCAAGCTTTGAAAAATGGGCTTCGTATAGCACGACTCTACTAGTTTATTTCATCATTTCTCCTTTCTTCATTAATTATCCTTTGTCATTTCTACTTATAAAAAGTAATTATAACGTTAAAATTATTATCAAGAGTATAGTTTCCAATGGTCATATTGACCAATGGTCATAATTATCCAATAGTCACAATTGACCAACGGTCATATAATAGTCAAAACCCAAAGGTCACATTTCAATTTATACTCACTTCATTATTAAAGATATGCAGATTTGTTGTGTATATAACACACATTTTTAGGAAATAATTGTCATTCAAAACTCTTGGGTCATTACATTCTTCACCCCTTAAGAAATTTTGTACTCGAAATTTTAACTCATTCCCTCAGTTGAGAAAAGTTGTGGGTACTTCTGCCTCATTGTTTCCTCTGATTTCCACATCGCTTCTTCATATTTGTGGTTCCTTCACAACATTTTGATGAGGTGGGTTGTCTTTTTGTATAGAACCTTGTCTCTACGGTCCAAGATCTCCATTATCTTTTCCTCATAAGAGAGGTCATATTTCAGTTGTACCTCTTTCGGGTTTGGTACATGTGAAGGGTCAGGTATTTACTTCCTCAAGAGAGATACATGGAATACATCATTAACTTGAATGAGGTTTGGTGGAAGTGTTAGCCAATATGCCATTGCTCCTATGCGATTAAGGATTTTATAGGGGCCAATGTACCTGGGGATAAGCTTCCCTTTCTTCCCAAACAACATGACTCTCTTACAAAGTGAAATTCAAAGGAGACTTTGTCACCAACATCAAACTCCAAGTCCCTTCAAAAGTTTCCAGAATAGATCTTCCACTGACTTTGAGAATTTTTTATGTGTTATTGGATGGAATGAACCTTTTCTGCCATCTATTGCACAATATCAGACCCAATCAACTTTCTCACACCAACTTCATCTCAATAAGTAGGAGTTCTATATCATTCCCTGTATAGAGCTTCATAGAATGCCATTTGAATACTCGAATGGGAGTTATTGTTGTATGAGAACTCAACTAATGGGATATGTTGATCTCATCCAACTTTAAGTTCCATTGAGCATGTTCTCATCACGTACTGGAGTGTTTTAATAGTCCTTTTAGATTGGCCATAAGTTTGAGGGTGATAGGCCATACTGAAACTCAATTCAGTATTCAGATCATGTTGAATACTTCTACATAATTTTGATGTCAACCTTGGATCATGATCAAAAATGATAAAAATTTGAACTTCATGAAGCCTCACCACTTCCTTCACATATATCTTGTAAATTTGATCAAGTGATAATGTAATGACCCGGGTTTTTGGAATGGGTCAAAATCCCCATCCAATTTAATTTTTTTCAATTATTGGTTATGCTAATTTTTTATTCATTGATCAAAACTCAATTACAGGAGTTATGTTGTCCTTAAATGGTGTTTTTTGGGTTAGTTTAGAGGCTATGAGAGTTCCTCAAGTTTTTTTAAGGGTTTAGGGGGCGTCGGAGGCCTGAAGGCCTAGTTTTTGGGAAGCAGGTGCAGGCACACGGTTTAGGGGAAACCATGTGAGTGGTGGCGCATGGTCGTGCGGAATCATCTATAGAATTACATAGAGTTGTGCATGGTTTAAGAAAGGTATGGAAAACCATAAGCAGTGGTAGTGCAAGCTTGTATCCTTAGGTAGTGGCTTTAGCATGATTTCCACACAGTTTAGAAAACCACACAGGTAAACTATATGGCCTATATAGATTTCTTTTTTCTCTTTTTTCTATTTTCCTTATTTATTCTCTTCTTACCTTTCTTTTTCTTCTTCTTGGTCACATGCATAAAATGGGGTTTATTACTCCTCCTCTGGTGGATTTTGATCCAAATCCCCCATCCAAACTTCGTTCTTTGATCTATCAGAAGCTATAGGACCGCCTCGATAAGGATAACCCCACGCACCCTTCTCTTCATCTTGGTTTTTACCTTACAGACTGTTGTTTCTATCTGAACCAATTTTAGGGTTTAAGATAGAAACTCAGATCTATGTCGATCGGCTTTGAATTTGACTTCGATATGGGACGTGCCTACATCTATGAGTCTAAGGTAGGTGGTTCATACCTTGTTTTGAGTTTTTGTAGACTTTTGGGGGTTGCGGATTTTTAGCGCAATGGAAGGTTTTGAGCAGAACCTTATTATAGCATATTGACTTGACTGTTAGACCATGTGGAATGTCGTGGGAATTCCCTATACATATTATGCTTGAGTGAGGTTAGGAGAGAGTTCGTTTCTCCTTGGGATATTTTGGTCAGGGTTCCAAAATGGTTTTAAATGTTTTTTTATTTAAAATGGTTTGTTTAAATTGTTGAATATTGATTAAGCAAGTTAGAGGCATTCAATACCTTCGTGCTAATGTGCTATATTTTGAATCTAGTGAAATTAAATTTGTTTAAATTGAATTACTTTTTTAAAGTGCTTAAATTTTTTTATATTTATGTAATTCTTGATATTACATATGTTGAGACCCTTGGGGTTGTGATGAGCTAGGCCCAAGGTTGGGATGGCATGGCCATTGGGATTGAGTGATGTTGATCACTGGTTGGGCATGGCCCAAATTTTCTTGAGTGGTGTTGACCATAGGATTGGGCATCATGGATGTCAGTTTGAGGCAGTGTGACTATCAAGTTGGGCATGGCCTGTGATACTTAGATGACATGGCTATTGGATTTGAGTGACATGGTCGTAGGGGCACGAGGTGAAATAGATAGTTGTGGCTTAGGTTCTTATTTTTTTATTGTCTCTCACCCGTGATGGCCAAAGCACTAATTGAGTAATGTGCACATAGGTTGACTCTGTAATTAGGTGGTTTTGACCACTCGTGTGGGTATAGGCCCCTGATATTTGTGGATTAGGTATTTATGATTTTCGGGTGCTTATTGTAGAAAGCCACGTGGAAGGTGGGGAGCTTTCGGTTAATAGTGAGATGAGGCTATTAGGTTGGGGGATGAGGCTCTCCATGCTTGAGGCCATGGTCCTAAATATTTATTTGAGGAAAGAAATTGTTTTTCCTCTAGTTATCATTCCATGGGCCGACATCAGCTTTCAAGCAGGGGTATATGAGACCAGGATACCATTGTTTGGGAATTTCTTTGGGACGTCGGTACTTTGAGACACGAGGTGTTAGGCTATATGATTGAGGTGGAAACTGAGGGTTCACTATGACTTTTTGACTATAGGGGTACCTTAGGACATGGGAAAATGAATCTCTTTGCTTCTAAGATTTCAGTGTTGGTCGAAGCAAGTGACACTCCCTGGTGGCTGCTGAGCACTAGTGGAGGTTGTGTTTATTTATTACATCATAATGTTTACTTTAATTCTAGATGAATATTCTCTTAAACACTTATACTAGGTACTAACTATTGGGTGGTATCCTAATGAGATTAATCTCACACCCTAAATGGGTCCTTCAGGATGCGTGTATACTTTATGGATTTATGTACAGGTAAGAAATCAACCTCGTGATCTGGATCGTAGTACTATTTTCCATGGATATTGGCATAGACCTTGAGGTCGTGCCTAGGTAGAGTTTTTTATTAGCTTTCCCTTTAGTTTCAGCATGATTAATTTTTATGTATCTACAGTGGTTAGCCATGGGTTCCCTTATATATTGGCATTTATGACCTAACATGGAATGAATTCTTTGTTTATTTTGTTTTGAGTGGCTATAAGTGATTTGTTGGAATGCTGCTATGTTTACTTTCCACTATTACTTCTTTTTATTTATCACATTACTATTTATTGATATTGGATGTGCTTCCAATCTACAGGTCTGGTTTGAGTCTACTGAGTCATTTATTTCCACTGCATGTTATCTTATTATGTTTGGACTAGTATATTATCTATTCCTATAGGGTATATCCTCCCCGCCATACCTGTTTACACCCTCGCTACTAGTCGACAACCTTTTTTATTTGGGGAGGTATGCCTAAGTCCAGTGGAACATGGCCTGTTAGCATTGTTTAGGTGTTTTTCAGGTCAAGGATGCTATAATTGGTATCATAGGATTTTATTTTACCTCTTTTCTTGGTATTACTATTTGGGTTATGGTAGACTGTGTTGGAACCAAGGTTGTTCTTTGCTGGAAAAGGAGAACAGTTTGTGTTTTTTGTCAATCCTCTAATGAATGATCAGGGATATTGTAAGGAAACGGATCATACAGGTCAAGTAGTAATCAGTTTTGAAGTTGACGTTGTTTCCTAGTGTTTTCCAAATTTTTGGGGTCCAAAATTTGGAGAATGGAAATCATTGCAAAAAATTTGTTCTTCTTGAAGGAATTATGAAAATTTGGTAAATATAGGAGTTTCATGAAGATAGGCTTCATGAAGTGGATTTCGCAGAGACAGGAAGATTTGAGGCGGTGTGCTCTAAGATTACGAAAGTTTGATTTTTGAGATTCACAAAAGGTAATCTTTTTTAATCAACATTTCATTTTTATGGTAAAGCCATGGATTTCACGAAGACTGGCATGAGAATGAAGAAGAAATGAAGCTTTATGATTTGAGATGTTGTTTCTTTGCGATTATGATGAGCATCACGAACAGCGAAGGAAATGAAAATTACAGTGGTGCTTTGCGGTGATGTGAAGGCTTTTGATGGAGAGCTCTATAGTTACAATGAGCTCTGTGAACTTTAAATTTCAGTGGAGCTTCGTGAGATAGAGGAAGAGTCACGAAGACAATTTGACCGATCTGTATTTCATGCCTGAATAAGTGGAGCTCCGCGATCAACCATGCCTATAAATAAGAGGCCACCCCTCTTCATTCTTGACAACTTTTGAGAGAGAATATCCATTTTCATTGTGAATTCATGAAGAAAAGGGTGATCCGCGAAGCAGGTTGTCATAAGGGAGCTTGTTCTTCGTGAAGAGACTTACAAAGTCCTGAATAAGGATTTTTCTCTTAAGGAATATGAGGTTTGTGAAGATAGGGGGTTCCGCATTAGCTCAGTGAGCTTCGTGAGGTTGGTTGCTCTGCGAGGCAGTGAGCTTTGCGAAGGGTTGCGCACTGTGAGGCAGTGAGCTTCATGAAGGGTTCTGTACTGCAAGGAAGTGAACTTCGTGAAGGGTTGAACTTTGCGAAGGGGCATTGCTAAGGGTTGTTTTTGATTATCAGTGCAAAGTGATCATGGATTTCAGTGAGCATCTACTGATTAGCCACTAAATGAGGCTAATATTCATTGTTAATATACATAATTTTCATGTTCTTTGTTATTCATAAACACCATTTTAGTGCATTTTACACTTTGAACATCATTTCACATTATGTTTGTAATACCTTCTTAAAATGCACTACTATGTGGTACATTTTTGAACATCATTTAAAGTACCCAATGATTCATCTGATTGTAAGGAATTGAATTTTACATATTTTAATTTGATATTTTTGGAAATTGATCTACACTTAAATATGAACATGTTTGATTCAGGGATCAATGGAGAATTTATGGAGGATGATGGAGATATTTGGCAATGAAAGGAAGCAATTCTGGAGAAGGCAGATTGGACACCAGCCCACTGATGAGACTTTGGGGCCCAACATACAGGCCCAATTAATCCCAAATTTCGTGGGATGATAGAAGACATGTACAGAAACAAATCACTCTTCAGGAGTTAATGCTAATTCGGCCTCCATGTTGGTCATTTAGGCGGCCCAAGTTAGAGATAAAATTCTGGGCCAGATTCTGCGGTCCAGAAAAACAGTCCACCATTTTGATCATATCTCGGAATACACAACTCCAAATGGGCCCAAATTTTACAGGCGGTTAGAAGACATCCGGAGCTCCATTTTCTTCTTCTATGGCCCACCCTGATTCGGCCATCTAGAAGGTCATCCAAACGCGTCTGTTCGGTGGATGAAATCTGGCTGCCACCTCGGGTCAAATGTGGAAAATTCCAAATTCCACAAACTTTCCACCACCCTAGGCCTACCATACTCAAGTGGGATGACTTGTACTGTTGAAGGCTCGACCCAAGGCTCCCAAAATGCCTATTTAAGGCAGTGGTGGTGAAGGAGTTGAAGATCTTGGATGCTTTGTTTACTTGTAATGTTATGCTGCATTTTTGTTGCCTCAATTTTGTCTTTCACATGTAAGTTGTTCAATTCACTTTAGTTTCTTAATAAAAGTTCTTCTTCTACTCTTATTCTGTTGTTCTTAATATCACTTTGATACCGTTGGATTAAGGTGTGAATTTATTCACACCAACCCTTGTGAAATTATTCACACAACGGTGGAGTGATCATTTTATTTTTGTTGTTTTCTTTACTTCTTCATTCCTCCCTTATGAGTCTACTTTCCGCTTCCATTGAAACCATGGGATCAATGGAGGGCTAACCCACTTATGGGTTGATCCAAGGGAGTAGCAAGGGGCTGGATTGGATGTTATTTATCACCTAATTAATGTATAATCACTTCTTTAATTGGGATTTTTATTTGATGATTTTTAAACTCCATCGTCCTTGTTGAATTTAAGGCCACACACTTCAAGTACTAATACGATCCTTTACCTTGAAGTGCTCAAAACTTTGATCCTTCAAGTGTATAGGTGATTAGTATTAGAGGGTGTAGGCATTAAACCAGTAAGTGATGATATTGTTTTATCTCCTTAAATGAACCCATCTCAAATTTAAGAAATTGAAATCATTAAAAAGAAAATACATCCAATCCACCCCGAGTGATAACCTAGGATCAACTCATTCTTTTAAATTGAATCCACTTAAATCTTTTAGATATCATTAAAACCCATCCAAAATCAATCCAAGTTGGCCACTTCATAGCCAAAAATCCATCCCTTAGGTTTTGTATCTTAGGTATCTTCTTAGGTCTCTGTGGAATCGACAACCCAAGCTACACTATAAGGACCGTTCTACCCTTCTTCTCTTGGGTAAATTTGGGCGTGAACCAAATTTTGGCGCCGTTGCCGGGGACCAAGTAAGTACCTTAGATCCAAAAAAAAAAAAAAAAAAACCTTCTTTCCTCACCTCCATTCTTCTACTCTCACCCAAGATCTCTTATCTTGTCCCTTTCTCGTTTTTTTTTTGGGCGCATGTCCGCCTACACCCGCGATTTCTCAAACAGACTAGTTAGGGTGGAAAGTTCTAGGATAGGGGAGTCAAGTGAACCTAAGGGATTGTTTAAATCAGATTCAAATATTCTTGAAACCCCAAAGTCAGAACTTGAAACAAGTCCAATGGAGGGTCATCCACAAAATCAAATTGTAAACCCTGGGGGGAATCAAATGGGAAACCAAAACCAAGAAGCTCCAAACTTAGGGAATGTAGTTGATCAAACCATGAACGACTACCTCACTCCAGCTTGGACCAATGCCCCCTCATGCATTAGACACAATTCCATAGGAGACACCAACTACATATTCAAACCCCATGTCCTAAACCACCTTCCAACCTTTCATGGGATGGAGTCAGAAATGCCATACCTTCATGTCAAAGAGTTCAACGACATTGTTGAAACCATGTGTCCCCCACATCAACTAGAATCTGCTAAGATGAGGCTATTTCCTTTTTCATTAAAGGATCGAGCTAAAAATTGGCTAAACAACTTGAGACCTGCATCAATCCACTCTTGGGACCAACTGCAAAGAGAATTCTACAAAAAATACTTCCCTCATCACAAAACAATTGCACTTAAAAAGAGCATCCAAAACTTTTTTGAAAAAGAGGGAGAGTCATTTTATGAAACATGGGAGAGGTTCAAAGACACCCTAAACATGGTTCCACACCATGGGTTTTCCATACCTGAACAAGTGAGAATTTTCTATGAAGGGTTGGGTCCGGGGAACAAACAGTTCATTGACATGATGTGTAATGGAACCTTTAAAAACAAAGCCCCAAATGATGCTTACGAGTATCTGGAAAGTCTGGCTGAACAAAACCAAACTTGGGGAACTTCACCCTATTCTGAAAAGCCACAAAGAACCACAGGAATTCATACACTTAGAGAAGAGGAAAGCCTTAGGGCCAAACTCGCAGCACTCTCTAGGAAGGTTGAAGAGATAGACCTTAGGAAAGTCCATGAAATCCAAAATGTAGACCTTGTTTGCACAATTTGTGACAAACATGACCATAAAACAGACAACTGCCCAACCATTCCATCCATCAAGGATGTTCTTCTAGGAGGACCCCCAGCGGAAGTCAATGCCCTAAACTTTCAAAAGCCTCAATACCAAAACACCTTCAATCCAAGGTACAATGACCACCCTGGCTTCCGATGGAAGGATAACCAACAACCTAGCCAACCACAGGGACAAAATCCTTACCCCCATCAGAACTACCAAAACCATAACCAGTTCCAAACCCAACCTATCCAATACCAACAACCACCGGTCCATTTTCAACAAACCATCCCACCTCCAAAATATCCCCCTGGGATAAACCAACCTACTCAAGCACCAACCCAAACTGTTCCACAAAGCCTACTAGAACAATTGTGCAAACAAATGGAGAGGATGAACTCAGAAGTCTCTTCCCTAAAACAAGAACTTCAAACCATCAAAACTGGAAAGGCACCCATGCCTACTCAGGCGGTGCCGTCCTCAACTTCAAGGGGAGAGTCAAGTTGTGCTCAAACAACTCATGAACAACTAAAGGCTGTGACTGTTTTAAGAAGTGGGAAATCAATTGAGAAACCTGAACAACTAATTCAGAACCCACCTGAAGATTCAAACTTGGATGAGAATTCAAGTGAACCACAAGATCAAACTGAGGAAACTGATAACAATGTGAAAGAAACAACTCTTCAACAAACAACCCCACAACCTGCACCATTTCCCCAACGCATGAGGGGGAAATCCAAGCCTGAACTGAGTGAAACATTGAGGGAAATCTTCTCACAAGTCAAGTTGAACATTCCTCTTCTCGATGCAATCCAAACCATACCTTCCTACTCAAAGTACCTTAAGGACTTGTGCACTTTTAAAAGAAAATTTTCACATAAAAACCAAGTCCTTTTGGCTGCTAATGTGAGTACCACCATTCAAGGGACCATTCCTCCTAAGTTGAAAGACCCAGGTTGCCCTTACATCAATGTTGAACTAGGAGAAAGCAAAGTTGTCAAGGCCTTGTGTGACCTAGGTGCTAGTGTCAATCTCATCCCATATGCTGTGTACTGCCAGTTAGGCCTAGAAGAGCTCCAACCCACATCTGTCACACTTCAGCTTGCTGATCGTAGCATTAGGGTTCCAAAGGGGATTTTAAAGGACGTTCTGGTAAAGGTTGAAAACTTCATCTACCCTGCTGATTTCATTGTCCTTGACAACCATCCAAATTTAGGAAATAAAGAACAAACCCCAATCATCCTTGGTCGTCCTTTCCTTGCAACAATCAACTCTGTTATCCGAGTCCGAAATGGGAACATGACCATCACCTTTGGGAACATGAGTCTAGACTTGAACATCTATAACGCAAGCTCACAAATAGGAGATGACGAGGACATTCATGAAGTAAACATGATAGGAAGTATTGATAATGAATCCATGGAACATCAAGGAATATTTGATGGATGTTTAAGTCAGAATGAGATTGATTTCCTTTGTTCACATGAAGGAAGTTTATCTCCTTGGCTCGAATCATTTTCAAATTGCTCCTATAATGATGTCTTAGGACCAACAATCAGTGAAACCTTTCAGGAAACCACATTCATGGAGACGACTCAAACTCCCTTCCCTAACCCAGGTCAATACAATCTTGTGGCTGAAACCTCTACACATGGGGAATCAATTCAATCTGAAAATCTAGGAAACAAATTTGATCTTGATCCAATGCCCCAATATTCTGCTGAAATTCTGAACCAACCAGATCTTGAATTGAAGGAACTTCCTACCTCCCTCAAGTATGCCTTCCTAGGGGAAAATCAAACACATCCTATAGTCATATCTTCTTCTCTTGAAGCCAATCAGGAGGGGATGCTTCTAGATGTCCTTAGGAAACACAAGAAAGCCATTGGTTGGACCCTGTCTGATATTCCTGGGATTAGCCCACTTATTGGAACTCATAGGATTACTCTTGAATCTGAATCCAAACCATGTCGTCAACCTCAGAGGAGACTCAATCCAAATCTTATGGATGTGGTAAGGAAAGAACTTCTTAAGTTGTTGAAAGCTGGTATCATCTACCCCATAGCTGAGAGTGAGTGGGTAAGCCCAATTCAAGTTGTCCCAAAGAAAGCTGGAATCACTGTGATCACTAATAAGGATGGGGAAATTCTTCCAACTAGGGTGAGTAGTGGCTGGAGAGTCTGTATTGACTATAGGAAGCTCAACTCTTGTACCAAGAAGGACCATTTTCCCTTGCCCTTTATTGATCAAGTCCTCGAGCGAGTGGCGGGTCATCAATTCTATTGCTTCCTAGATGGGTACTCAGGTTACAATCAAATTGAGGTCTCCCTAGAGGATCAAGGGAAGACTACATTCACATGTCCTTTCGGTACCTTTGCCTTTAAACGCATGCCGTTCGGGTTATGCAATGCCCCTGGAACCTTCCAGCGGTGCATGATGGGAATCTTCTCAGACATGGTAGGGGATTTTCTTGAGGTCTTCATGGATGACTTCTCTGTGTTTGGGGATACCTTTGAGGGATGTCTGCAGAATGTGGATAGAGTCTTGTCAAGATGTGAAGAAAAAAATCTGGTCCTAAACTGGGAAAAATGCCATTTCATGGTTAAAGAGGGACTTGTTCTAGGCCATCTGGTCTCGAGTAGGGGGATTGAAGTTGATAAAGCAAAGGTTGACATCATTCGTCACCTTCCATCACCCAGAACTGTTAAGGAAGTGAGGTCCTTCTTAGGACATGCTGGTTTCTATAGAAGATTCATTAAGGACTTTAGTTCAATCTCTCGCCCTCTTTGTGCTCTCCTAGTAAAGGATGCTCCATTTGTTTGGACAGAAAGCTGTGAGGGTTCATTTTCAACCCTTAAATCCGCTCTCACCTCTCCTCCCATTATGAAATCTCCAAACTGGGACCTTCCTTTCGAACTCATGTGTGATGCCAGTGACTTTGCTGTAGGAGCTGTGTTAGGACAACGGTGTGATAAAACTCCATATGTCATTTCTTATGCAAGCAAATCCTTAAATGATGCCCAAATCAATTACACCACCACTGAAAAGGAGTTACTTGCTATTGTGTTTGCCTTAGAGAAATTCAGGTCCTACCTCTTAGGATCACCCATCATTGTATTCACCGACCATTCAGCTCTAAAATATCTCTTCCAAAAACAAGATGCAAAGGCTAGATTGATTAGGTGGGTCCTTCTTCTTCAAGAGTTCGATTTAACCATTAAGGATAAAAAAGGTGTCGAGAATGTTGTAGCTGATCACCTCTCTAGGTTGGAATTCAAGGACAAATCACATCACCTTTCTGTGTCTGATTCATTTCCCGATGAGAACCTCTATTCTGTGAGTGACTGCCCTTGGTATGCTGACATAGCCAACTTCTTAGTTTCAGGGGTCATTCCAAAATTCTTAGGGACCCAAGCTAGAAGAAAATTTCTTTCTGATGTCAAGCATTATGTGTTTGATGATCCATACCTATATAAGTTCTGTCCTGACCTAGTCATTAGGAGGTGTGTGCCAGAATCCGAACAAGAGTCCATCCTTAAATTCTGTCACAATGAGGCATGTGGAGGTCACTTTTCCTCTAAGAAAACTTCTGCAAAGGTTCTTCAATGTGGTCTCTTTTGGCCCACCCTCTCAAGGGACTCCTACACATTTTGTCAAAGCTGTCCTAGGTGTCAACAAGTAGGGTCCATCACAAAAAGGAATCAAATGCCTCTCACTCCAATATTAGTGGTTGAAATCTTTGACTGTTGGGGAATTGATTTCATGGGTCCCTTCCCAAACTCTAGGGGATATCTTTACATTCTCTTGGCTGTCGATTATGTCTCAAAATGGGTTGAGGCCATTCCTACAAAATCCAATGACCATCAAACTGTGATTAGATTCCTTAAAGAAAACATCTTCTCTAGATTTGGGATTCCTAGGGCAATCATTAGTGATCGTGGAACTCATTTCTGCAATCGCCCATTCTCATCGCTCATGGAGAAGTATGGAATTTCTCACAAAGTGTCCACCGCTTACCACCCACAAACCAATGGTCAAGCTGAGTTAGCCAATCGAGAAATCAAACAAATTCTTGAGAAAACTGTCAATCCATCTAGGAAAGATTGGTCGAGCAAACTCTTAGATGCTCTTTGGGCATATCGAACAGCATTTAAAACTATCCTAGGAATGTCCCCATATAGGTTGGTTTATGGTAAAGCATGCCATTTGCCAGTGGAGATTGAGCATAAGGCCTTTTGGGCAATCAAAAAAATGAACTTTGACATTTCTTTGGCCGGAATAAAGAGGAAATTGGATCTAAACGAGCTTGAGGAACTTAGGATGGAGGCTTATGAAAATTCAAGGATCAATAAAGCTAGAGTTCAAGCCTACCAGTCTAGGAATCTTAAAACTAAACACATTGAACCAGGGAAACCTGTGCTTTTGTATAGTTCTAAACTTCATTTGCACCCGGGAAAGTTGAGGTCTAGATGGTCCGGTCCATACATAGTGCATAAGGTGTACCCCCATGGGGCTGTTGAAATTCAAGATCCCACCAATGGTCAAATATTTAAAGTTAATGGTCATAGAGTCAAACCATTCATAGAACCATTCCAAAAACATGAAGTTGATGAAGACCTGAGTGAACCTACCTTTGAAAAAAAAACAACAATTAATCAATAAGGGGTTTAAGTCGAGCTAACGACGTTAAACAAAGCGCTGCACGGGAGGCAACCCGTGGTTTTTATGTTTCTAATATTTCTGAATCATCTTTATTTTTCAAATAAGATTACTTAATCATGTTTATATTTAAAATAAAAAAAAAATAGACTTTTGACCTGTTCTTCTATTATGAGTATGGATGGGTACGAAAGAGGAGCACCATATTCATCCGTGTCACGTGGTGTGATCCTTGAGTAATACCTTACCCAGAAATTTAAAAAGAAGACAATGTATCATCAGTTTATTTTGTTTTTATTATTCAATGGGTTAAAAAAAAATATATATAATAATACAAAAAAAAAAGTCCACGCCATAGGCCGTGGGGCAAACCCCGTCACAGCCGGCGAAGCCGCGGGGACTCGAACCCGGGACCGAAGGGAGACAGGGGCGCGCGCTTACCACTGACCTGCGGCTTCTTGTGCTACCTTATTCTATAATTTTTATATATATTCTTATATTTTACTTCCTTTATTATATAAATATATATATATATATATTGTTTGTTTTGTTTGTTTTGTTTTTTTTTCCTTTTTCCACTAGGGAACTTTGCAAGAGACATGGATATCAAAGGAACAAATTCAAGCTGCAAGAACTTCCAACTTCAACCACCAGGTGACTTCATTCCATAACCCTCATTTTCAATTTCATTTTTGAACTTTAATTCTCTACCTCTACCCCCTTATAAATTTTCTTTTCTTTAAACACTGGGGACAGTGTTGTTTTAAGTTGGGGGGGAGATAAAATAAAAAAAAATGCTTTTGTGTCAAAAACAAAAATTGAATGATTTGAAAAAAAAAGTAAATGGAAGGAAAAATTCCTTTAACTTCGAACATGGTAATACACATTGCACACTTTGAAACTGAATATCAAATAATTTAGCATGCCCTGATTCTGATTTTAATCCTTGTATAATTTCATGAGCATAGATTTTGGAAAGTGTGGCTGTCCAATGTGATATGTCATCATTTATATTTTCATCCAAATAAAAAAAATGCCACAATGCACGTCCTCTAGACTGTGGGGTACTAATTTGAATTTTTGGGGTCCCATAATAAATAGCATAGGATGGTTTTATTTTTATGAATAATATGAGTACTCAAAAAAAAATTATTAAAAAAAAAAATTATTAAAAAATAAAAAATAAAAAATAAAAATAAAAATTTGCGTGTAGAGCAATGGATTGATAAAATGCGAGGCTTTCGGCACTTGGGGATCGTGACTCCAGAGTTGTCTAGCCCTGAGTTTTTCAATCTATCTCTATTTATGGTAATATGACTTTGTTTTTGATTAAGTTAACTCGAGACGATGCCCGAGTATGTGGGCTTCACTTGGTGCCCTAAGGCCTTTTGAGTCTGGGAGTCATCGGCAAAGTCTTGCTACATGGGTTAATTTGATTAATTGCAATCTCAATTACTATAGCAATATTGCAAAAAAAATCAAAAAAAAATAGGGATGAAGAATGCTCATATTAGGATTAAATGTGATTCCACCTAGCGCTTCCATGATTTCCCCCTTGAATGAAAATGAACCCCATATCTATTGTGATTCACAACACATCATTACACCTAATTGAGTTGGATGAAGTATGATGATGGATTTGATCAAAGGAATGGGCTTGGGATTGGGATCTGCTTATGAAACTATCTCGTATTAAAATATTTTGATGGGTTTCATGATTGTTTGGTATAAGGTTTTTTGGTGATCATTTTGTATTAAAATGTTTTTAGAAAAGGGAATTTGAATTTCATTTTTGATGAGATATATTTTGCTCGGGACTAGCAAAACTCAAGTTGGGGGGTGTGATTAGCCACTAAATGAGGCTAATATTCATTGTTAATATACATAATTTTCATGTTCTTTGTTATTCATAAACACCATTTTAGTGCATTTTACACTTTGAACATCATTTCACATTATGTTTGTAATACCTTCTTAAAATGCACTACTATGTGGTTAGCCACTAAATGAGGCTAATATTCATTGTTAATATACATAATTTTCATGTTCTTTGTTATTCATAAACACCATTTTAGTGCATTTTACACTTTGAACATCATTTCACATTATGTTTGTAATACCTTCTTAAAATGCACTACTATGTGGTACATTTTTGAACATCATTTAAAGTACCCAATGATTCATCTGATTGTAAGGAATTGAATTTTACATATTTTAATTTGATATTTTTGGAAATTGATCTACACTTAAATATGAACATGTTTGATTCAGGGATCAATGGAGAATTTATGGAGGATGATGGAGATATTTGGCAATGAAAGGAAGCAATTCTGGAGAAGGCAGATTGGACACCAGCCCACTGATGAGACTTTGGGGCCCAACATACAGGCCCAATTAATCCCAAATTTCGTGGGATGATAGAAGACATGTACAGAAACAAATCACTCTTCAGGAGTTAATGCTAATTCGGCCTCCATGTTGGTCATTTAGGCGGCCCAAGTTAGAGATAAAATTCTGGGCCAGATTCTGCGGTCCAGAAAAACAGTCCACCATTTTGATCATATCTCGGAATACACAACTCCAAATGGGCCCAAATTTTACAGGCGGTTAGAAGACATCCGGAGCTCCATTTTCTTCTTCTATGGCCCACCCTGATTCGGCCATCTAGAAGGTCATCCAAACGCGTCTGTTCGGTGGATGAAATCTGGCTGCCACCTCGGGTCAAATGTGGAAAATTCCAAATTCCACAAACTTTCCACCACCCTAGGCCTACCATACTCAAGTGGGATGACTTGTACTGTTGAAGGCTCGACCCAAGGCTCCCAAAATGCCTATTTAAGGCAGTGGTGGTGAAGGAGTTGAAGATCTTGGATGCTTTGTTTACTTGTAATGTTATGCTGCATTTTTGTTGCCTCAATTTTGTCTTTCACATGTAAGTTGTTCAATTCACTTTAGTTTCTTAATAAAAGTTCTTCTTCTACTCTTATTCTGTTGTTCTTAATATCACTTTGATACCGTTGGATTAAGGTGTGAATTTATTCACACCAACCCTTGTGAAATTATTCACACAACGGTGGAGTGATCATTTTATTTTTGTTGTTTTCTTTACTTCTTCATTCCTCCCTTATGAGTCTACTTTCCGCTTCCATTGAAACCATGGGATCAATGGAGGGCTAACCCACTTATGGGTTGATCCAAGGGAGTAGCAAGGGGCTGGATTGGATGTTATTTATCACCTAATTAATGTATAATCACTTCTTTAATTGGGATTTTTATTTGATGATTTTTAAACTCCATCGTCCTTGTTGAATTTAAGGCCACACACTTCAAGTACTAATACGATCCTTTACCTTGAAGTGCTCAAAACTTTGATCCTTCAAGTGTATAGGTGATTAGTATTAGAGGGTGTAGGCATTAAACCAGTAAGTGATGATATTGTTTTATCTCCTTAAATGAACCCATCTCAAATTTAAGAAATTGAAATCATTAAAAAGAAAATACATCCAATCCACCCCGAGTGATAACCTAGGATCAACTCATTCTTTTAAATTGAATCCACTTAAATCTTTTAGATATCATTAAAACCCATCCAAAATCAATCCAAGTTGGCCACTTCATAGCCAAAAATCCATCCCTTAGGTTTTGTATCTTAGGTATCTTCTTAGGTCTCTGTGGAATCGACAACCCAAGCTACACTATAAGGACCGTTCTACCCTTCTTCTCTTGGGTAAATTTGGGCGTGAACCATCTACTCAGGTCCTTGATGCAAGCAGTGTCTCGTGCTGGATAAGGGAAAAGACTCCAATGCCAATCTTTTTAAGTGACCTTCAAGTCGATAAACTAATTTAGACTTCTCTCACAATAGTGAGCTAGGGGGAGTTTACAAAAGTGTTTTGAGGGAAGTGGTGATTCATCCCTGAACTTTTTTAAGGGCAGTGTGCCTAGAAAAAAGTGTCTGTGAACAAACTCTTGTACTCCACAACTGGTAAAGATTAGTGGATTTAGGTATGACTAACACACTGTCGGCATATGCTCCTTAGACGTATCCCTTTACGGTGAACCAAGTAAAATTTTTGTGTCATATCCCTGATTTCTTTTGTCTGACAAATTTAATAGATTACTACCAATGTGGGAACAATACCCACAACTTTAAGAAGAAAAAGTCGACACCCTGATTCACCCCTCCCCTCTCAGGGTGTTCCTAGGTCCTTTGAGTGGTATCAGAGTCAGGTTACTAGTGTTTGATTTGTCTTACCATCATGCAGAATTCATCCAATGTCAGGGAAGTCCCCCTCTTTGATGGAAGTAATTTTTAGATCTAGAAGAATAGAATGAGATCTCATATAATATCTCTTAGAATAGACGTTCTCTTTGCTACTGTTCAAGGAATACAAGTTACTGATCCAACAGGTCTCACTATGACCGATGCATACAGGAAAATTCTTGATACAAATGCTAAAGCACAGAATGCTCTCACTACATCACTTTCTGATTAGATCTATCTAAAGGTGATGAGTTTCACCTCAGCAAAGTCCATGTGGGATAAACTTGAAAATATTTATGATGGAGATAGTAAAGTGAAGGAGGAGAAACTATAAGTCTTTCACAATAGGTTTGATGATCTGAAGATGAATCCAGATGAGAATGTAGGCTCCTTATTTAATCTAATTACTAAAGTGGTTGGAGAAATTTGAGGTTTAGGCAAAGAAATAAAAGACATTGACATTGTGAAGAAAATACTAAGAATACTTCCACCCCTATATAATGTAAAGGTGTTAGATCTTAAGGAAATAGATCTTTCTAAACTTTCTCTGGATGATCTATTGAGCATCCTGGTGGCATATGAAATGAGATTCAAGCCAGAAGATGCTACAACTCGTGTGAGAAAGGAAATGGAATTCAAAGCCATGGACAAACTGAAAATTTCAAAAGATAGTAGTGGTGAAGACGATGAGGAAAAATAAATTCTTTCTCTCATTTCCAAGAAGTTTCGGAAGGGAAAATGGAATTTTAAAGGGAAATTACCTATAGCTTTATTTCATTGTGGAAAAGTTGGGCACATTGCCTCTCAGTGCTCAAGAAAGATCAACAATGAAGAAAGAGAATATGAACACATTGAGAAGCCTCAGAAAAGTTTTTTCAGAAGGGGAGACTTCAAATCAAAAAATAAAGTATAGAATAAGAGTTTTTTATATGAAGAGGAAGATTATGACAATGAATTATGTGAAGAAGAAGAACTAGAATTTAAAACTGAAAACCATGCATCCATGATGGATACCATTGAAAATTAAGAACCATCAGTAGATAAAGCTAAAGATAACCAGTTGGAAACTACTCTTTATCCCAAGTTACAACTTAAGGAATCTTTTGTTAAGCTTGAGAATAAGTGTAAGAGATGCAATAAGTGGAAATAAATGGTGGAATAATTATCAGAATATATTGATCAGCTTGAAGTTGAAATTGAATGACTAGAAGAATTGGTGAAAGTTTAATCATCAATTATTGAAAGGACATATGATGTAGTGGAACTAAAACTCAGAATCGAAGAACAGGAAAAGTTCATCAATGACCTTACCTCAAGACTAGAGGAGAAGTCCAAAAATATTGAGGGACTCGAAGAAGAAGTTGTTACTCTTAGGAGTAGGCTCAAAAGTGAATCAAGTTCAAAAGAAGAAAAGAAGAAAATATAATTTGGTAGTTTCTCATATGTTGAGCTGCTTGAGAGAGAAAAATGAGGGTCTTATGGAGTTGAAAAGATTTTGAATGATCAAAGACCTGTACACATGGGAGACAGTGGAATCGGTTGTGATGCTGAATCATAAAATGATGCAAATAAAGTGGTCCAGAATAAAGGAAAGATAAAAGTTGATCATGTTGAAAAATCACCATAAGTGCTGAAAAAGAGACCCTTAAATCGAACCGAAAAGAGAATATAAGAATTTTTTAGAGCTTCCAGGAATGACAGGCATTCAAACATTTTTTCCAAGGAAAAATTCATGAGGACCAATAGAAGTGAGAAGACATTTCCTCTCATGAAATGTTAGTTCTGTGGATATCTGGGTCATACTATGTCATATTGTGAAGAGTCAAGGAGCTATCTGAATGGGAGTGATCTAAGAGTCCAAAAGAGGAGAACAAAGTCATATCCTTCCTCTTACAGAAGAATAAATTTTTATGGATATTGTTTTCATTGTTATAACTTTGGTCATAAGGTTGTTGATTGCAAGTAGAGGAGGAACATGGACACCTCATACAGATCCCAAGACAAGTTAAAGCTCATCAACAAGATAGTGTTGCTCTTTCAAATAGGTTTGCTTCTCTGGAAGAATACTTTGATTATGAAGAACCCATGAACATGTAAGAGAGAATTTAAAGTTCTCCAGTGTCCTACACTCAATAGAATGTATCATGGAAAGAAAAGAAGAAAATTAATAAATCCAAACTTGTAGAGGTATCCCTCAAAGCTAAAAAAAGCAGCACCACCTAGATTCTGGATAGAAGTTGTTCATCCCATATGATAGGTAATGCAGACTTATTGATGAATGTCAAGAGGAAGGTTTATGGAACAGTATAGTTTGGTAATGATGGAGCTCTAAAAATCAAAGGCAGTGGAAGTACTGAAATTTCTAATGGAGATATAAATAAAACTGAATTCCTTTATGTGGATGGCCTACGTCATAATCTCCTCGGCATGAGTCAACTCTGTGACTCAGGACTTATAGTTAATTTTAATCATAAAGGCTTCACTATTAAGGGAAAGACTGGAAATTCATTTATGAAAGGATGAAAAATAGAAGGCAACCTATATCAGGTTGATAGTAAAGAAAACATTTGCTACATGACTGTTGAAGAATAAAATAACATGTGACATTGGAGACTGGGGAACATCAATCAATAAGACATGGAGAAGATATCAAAACAGAATATTGTCGTAGATATTCCCAACCTAAAGCGTGAATATGAAAAATCTTGTGATGATTGCATGTGGGGTAAGATGTTCTGTAGTTCATATCATCCAAAGAAGAAAAGGGCATCTCTTCTTCTTGATCTCATTCATACAGATGTATGTGGCCTGATAAATGTTGTCAGAACTCATGGAGAAAGGTACTTTGTATTTTTCATATATGATTACAGTAGAATGTCATGTGTGATGGTTATACATAGGAAATTAAAAGTGATTAACTGCATGAAAACATATCATAAAATTGATGAGAATGATACTGAACGATCAATTAAAGTGCTACGATATGACAATGGAGGGGAATACACATCCATTGAATTTTAAAATTACCTGGAGAAGCATGGGATAGAACATGAGGTAGCTGGTGTGAGAACTCCACATAAAAATGGAGTTGTTGAGTGTAGGAATTGACAGGTGAACAACATGGAAAGAACTATGCTGATTGAGAGTCGTATTACATGACATTACTGGGAAGAGACTGTTCAATCTACAGTGTATATTCAAAATCGAACAGGGACTTATATGGGTGAGACGAAAACACCATATGAATTGTGGCATGGAAGTAATTCCTATTTGAAATAATTTCATGTTTTTGGAAGTAAATGATTCATCATAAACAAAGAAGGAAACCAAGGTAAGTACGGTGACAATGCATATGAAGGATTTTTCCTTGGATACTCAATGAACATAAAAGCCTACAAGTGTTTCAACAAGTGCTTAGGAAGGATTTTCAAAAGCAGCGATGTTAAGATAATTGAAGAGAAAACCACAAATTCTTAAAGGATTTCATATTATGATATGATAGAAAATTAGGAATAAAGTGAATGTTGAGTAAATGAAAATATAGAAATAGAGGAAGGTGTACAAAACACTCAGGAGTCACATCATGATGTTGACTCAGAAGAAGAGTCTGAAGAGGAAACCATGGCTGGAGAGAATTCTACTGAACCTCACAGGAGAAGTCGAAGAGCTGATATTGATCCATATAACATAATTGGGGATAGGATTTCAGCCACACAAACAAGGATAATGAAGAATAATGTACAATATGTATTCTTATATATGGTGGAACCATCCTCATTTGAAGAAGATGTCAAGGATAAATCATGGGTGAAATCCATGAATGAAGAGTTAGATCGGATTGACAAGAATCAGACATGGGATCTAGTCAAAAGACCTAACGGTCACGATGTGATTAGTACAAATTGGATATTCAAGAACAATTTTAATGAGAATGGAAGTGTTATTAGAAACAAGACATGACTGTTATGTAAAGGATATTCCCAGATTGAAGGTGTCAATGTTGAAGAAACCTTTTCTCCAATGGATAAACTGGAGTCAATCATGATTTTGTTTTGCCATGTAAATCCAAAGAGGATATAAATTATATCAAATGTATGTCAAGATAGCATTCTTGAATGGTGTTATCGAAGAATAAGTCTATATTGAACAACCAGTGGGTTTTCTTCTTGGTACTGATGAAACAAAGGTTTGAAAACTAAAGAAAGAACTCTATGGATTGAAATAGGTACCATGGGTGTGGTAATATCAATTGGATTCTTATCTAAGAAAGCTTGAATTCTAAAGAGGATGAGTGGATCACAACCTCTGCGTGAAGAATTCTCAACAAGATCAGTTCATGGTATTGGTATATGTGGGTGATATAATTTTTGGTGGAAGCAGGCAAGGATCAGTGGATGAATTCTCCAATCACATGAAATCAGAATTTGAAATGTCCATGATTGGTGAACTCACATATTTATTAGGGATATAGGTGATTCAAAAGACAAATTATACATTCATTCCTCAGGAAAAGTATACAAGGGAGCTGCTAAAGAAATTTAATATGAATGACTCCAAACCAATGTCGACTCCAATTATAGTTGGAAAAAAACTTGGAAAACATGAGGATGGGACATCTGTAGATCCCACAACGTATAGAAGGATCATTGTGAGCTTATTGTACCTAACAACGACATGGCCAGACATTGTCTTTGAAACATGCTTAGCGGACCGCTTTCAGAGTAATCTAAAAGAAGAACATATGGAAACAGTGAAAAGAATCATGAGGTATATTCAAGGTACTCACAATTATGGATTGTACTTTGATGAAAGAAGAGATAGTGAATTATCATCATTTTTTTATGCTGACTGGGCTAGAGATGTAGTTGACAGGAAGTCCACTAGTGGTGGATCATTCTATATTGGGAAGAAATGTGTTGGCTGGTTGAGCAAGAAATAAGAGAGTACTTCTTTGAGTACTGCTAAAGTTGAGTATATCTCTGCTACAAAGGCATGCACTCAGTTAATTTGGATGAAGCAGCAACTTACTAACATTGGTGATGAGGTGAAACAACCAATGGTGATCTTCTGTGATAACAAGAGCACAATTGATCTTATGAATAATCTTGTTCATCATTCTCATACAAAACATATTGAAATCAAATATCACTTCATAAAGGAAAAAGTTTAACAAGGAGTGATTAAAATGGATCATGTGGGAACTAGAAATCAAGTGGCTGATATCCTGACCAAGCCACTATCAGTAGCTATGTTTGAGAAACATCAGTTGAACCTCAGTGTTCAGCCACCTCCCAATGGGGGAGAAATTACTAAGTTTACTATATAAATATAGAGAATCCTAGGTTTATTTCCAATGGTGGAGAAATGACTAAGTTTATTGTGGAAATATAGAGAATCCCATGTTGACTAAGTTCGTTGTGGAAATATAGAGAATCCCATGTCAAGAGATATTTCATTCAAACACACAAGAACACAGTTCATGTCTTCCCTCTTGTTTTCTATAATGATCATTGCTCACGTAGACTTAGAGTGATGGCTGAGTTGTTTCTTAAAGGTTTTGGTTTTGATCATAGTCGTCTCATCATTGAATTTATCTAGAGATTTCCAAAAAACCCAAAAAGGGATATTGTTATAACCAAGGATGTTATTTACTGGAAAAGGAGCATGGTTTGTGTTTATTTTCAATCCTATAATGGATGATCAGGGATATTGCAAGGAAATGGATCATACAGATCAAGAAATAAGTAGTTTTGAAGGTGACTTCATTTCCCAGTGTTTGCCAAATTTTTGGGGTCTAAAATTTGGAGAATGGAAAGCATTGAGAAAAGTGGTTCTTCTTGAAGGCCTTATGAAAATATAGAAAATGCAGGAGTTTCACAAAGATAGGCTTTATTAAGTGGATTTCGCAGAGACTGGAATATTTGAGGTGGTGTGCTCTGCGATTACGAAAGTTTGATTTTTGAGCTTCGTGAAAGGTACTCTTTTTGAATCAATATTTCATTTTTATGGTAAAGGCGTGGATTTCATGAATACTGGCATGAGAATGAAGAAGAAATTAAGCTTTTCAATTTGAGATAGTTTTTCTTTGTGATTATGACGATCATCGCGAACAGTGAAGGAAATGAGCATTGTGGTGGTCCTTTGCAGCGATGCGAAGGCTTTTGATGAAGATCTATGCGGTTATGATGAGCTCTGTGAACTAGAAATTTCAGAAAATCTTCACGAGATGGAGGAAGCATCATGAAGACATTTTGACCGATCCAGATTTCGCGCCTAAATAAGCGGAGCTCCGCGATCGACCGTGCCTATGGATAAGAGGCCACCCCTCTTCATTCTTGATGACTTTTGAGATAGAAAATTTGTGTCTGTTGTGACTTCACGAAGCAAGGGGTGCTCCACAAAGTAGGTTTTCATAAGGGAGATTGTGCTTCATGAAAAGACTTCCAAAGTCCTGAATAAGGCTTTTTCTCTTAAGACATATGAGGTTCTCAAAGATAGGGGGTTTCACGTTGGCTCAGTGAGCTTTTCAAGGTTGGTTGCTCTGTGAGGTAGTGAGATTCGTGAAGGGTTGTGCACCATGAGGCAGTGAGATTCGCGAGGTTGGTTACTCTGTAAGGTAGTGATCTTCATGAAGGTTTGTATACCGCGAGGTAGTGAGCTTCACAAAGAGTTGATCTTTGCGAAGGGGCATTGCGAAGGGTTGTTTTTTATTATCACTGTAGAGTGATCATGGATTTCAGTGAGCATCTACTCAGGTTCTTGATTAAAGCATTGTCTCATGATGGATAGAGACAAAGAATCCAATTCCAATCTATTGAAGTGAACTTCAAGTCGATGAACTGAGTTAGTCTTCTCTCACAGTAGTGAGCTAGGGGGAGTTTATATAAGTGTTCTGAGGGAAGTGGTGAGTCATCCCTTAACTTTTGTAAGGGCAGTGTTCCTAGAACAGAGTTTCTATGACCAAACTCTTGTACTCCACAACTGGTAAATATTAGTGTATTTAGGTACGACCAACACACTATCGGTGTATGCTCCTTGGACATATCCCTTTGCGGTGAACCAAGTAAAAGTGTTGTGTCGTCTCTCTGTTTTCTTTTGTTTGACAGATTTAACAGGTTCCTACCAACATGGGAACAAGATCCACAACTTTAAGAAGAAAAAGTTGACACCCTAATTCACCCCTCTCCTCTTAAGGTGTTCTGGGGTCCTTTAGATTGGTGATAGGTTGTTTCCATAACGAGATTTTGAACTCGTGCTTGGGTGCCTAAAGCCCCATGTATGAGGGGTGAATTTAGTTACCTTGGGTGGGTTATGTTGTTTTATTTTTTCTCAGATTATAGTTTATATGATTTCCACCTTGGTGGATCTTTTGTAATGTGATGTTATTGGTTATGATGTGAGACATGAACCATTGGCTTGGTATGGAGACGGACGAGATGGACCCTTGGACCGGTATGGAAAGGGGGTTGTGATGCTTGTTTGTTTGGATTTTAATAGGCACATTTTAGGGTATCTCAAATTTATAAATGCATGTATGATTTTTAAAATGATTAAACCATGTGAATAATATCAAATTCCATGTGGAAATGTAAAATTCTATGCTTTAAATGATTTTGAAATGTGAACTGTGATATGCCATGATTTATATATCTGTGTGAAATTGCATGTGTCATGAGGAATGGGCCTGAATATTATAAGATCAAGCAAGTACTATGACTTAGGTGATTTTGATCACTAGGATTAGGTGGCTAGGTTGTCGGTTTGAGGTAACATTGGTTGTCAGGACAGGCATGGCCCGAGGATATTGTGATACTTGTCTCTTTTGAAGGTAGGTAAGGAGTCCATGAGCCGGGATGTCGTGGGGAATGGTTGTAGTGGGGTAGAGTAAGGTTATTGAGGATGTGTTTCCTTTTTAATACTTTCCCTATCTGTATTATATATATTGTTATATATATGGGTTGTCTGGACATTTATGGTACTCAATAGGTTCCTCCTAAATGGCTCTATGGAGAGTTAGGTGGGTGATGGTACAGTACCGCAGGAGCATGATCAGGTTCAGACTCCTGAGGTTCAGGCAGAGCATAAGCCGCAAGTACAGGCTTAGGGACAGGATCAGTTTTAGGATCCAGTGCAGGCAATGCATCTTCCATATTTCACAACATTTGGGTTGTGGCTTGACGAGTATCTCTGATCAAGCTTGGTGCGTGTCTTGTAGGGGATCGACAGAGGTGCTTAGAGAGAAGATCCATTGATGGCATATCTGATGCGGGAGTTCCAGTCATAGCACCCACCACTCTTTCAGGTTGAGGGTGGTCTACAGGTGGCGGATAACTGAATAGAGAGCATGTATATGATTTTTGAGTAGATCGAGATGCCTCTAGGGTGGAGGGTCAATCTAGTGACGTATATGCTTAGAGGTCCAACTAAGCGTTGGTGGGATGTACAGGTTCAAGCTTGAAGACACAAGGGACTGGCCTGGAAGGACTTCGAGGATAGGTTCTTTGATAACTTTTTCCCAAAGACATTGGGGGTGGAGAGAGCTCGGGATTTCTTGAGCCTTCAGTAGGGTGACATGTCCATCATGGACTATGCAGCTACTTTTACTTAGTTATCTCTCTTTTCACCAAGTATAGTAAGCGATGACCCCTCTAGAGTGAGGTGCTTCAAAGATGGCTTATGGAATGCCATTCGGGTTTAGGTAAACATCTTTAGGTTGGATTCATTCTTGGAGGTGGTGAATCAGGAACTCATAGCCAAGGGCAACCTAATGGACAGATCATGTTTGAGTTAGGCGGTGGCTTCAGGTGATAGTTAAAATGATAGGAAACGAGGTCGGGATGAGTTTTAGCAAGGCAGTCAGGACAAGGACTCATCTAGAGCACCCCATGGTAGCTCAGCAGTGGTTTTATTTCAGTGTGGGCATCCAGGGAATGTTCGGACTCAGTGTGAGCGGCCTCCAAAGGAGTGTCAGGCATGTGGGCAGGTCAGTCATCTTGAGAGGTTCTGTAGGAAGCCTTATCAGACAGCTAGAAATTAGGGACCAAGATAGACTGTGGTGTTTAGGGTTAGATCGGGATTGGTACCAGGTGAGGGTAGATGAGGCTCAACTGCACACGAAGGACGTGGCAGAGATAGTGGGACCTAGTCGTGGGGTTAGTAGTCAGTGTCCAGTGCAACACCACAGAGAGGATAATCCTCAGGAAACCATGTGTCAGGAAAGGTGCATGTCATGGAACTACTAGGGGCTGAGCAGGCTAGAGAGTCAACGAAGGTTAGAGTTATGCCACGAGTGTGGTCGTATTTTCTTTTTTTTCTTTGGTATAGCCTGATAAGGCCAGTCCATTTTGGCATGACCTATTGAGGCATGTCCATTTTGTGTGCATGAGGTTCACATGTTGTATATAGACTAACTAGGTGTTTTTCAGTAGGTTGGAACCATCTCAGGTGCATGAATATATATATATGAGGTGCTTAGAATCAGAAGCATCATTGGATGCATGTTTTGAGGTGCTTAGCGTCGGAGCATCATTGGATGCGGGTTACTTGAGGTGTCTTGGGCATCGATTCATATGTGGGATACGGGATTACTTGAGATACCTTGGGAATCGAGGTATCGAGGATGCAGATTTTGATTGAGGTACGAGGCACCAGATTTGTTTTTAGCATCAAATGGATGAGGGACCTCGTTGTGCCATGGGTTCCATGGGCTCGAGGTGGGCACTGATGCGGTGCAGGATATGTTTGGGTGTTGGAAGCGACCTGGGAGAACCTGATGAGGTGAAGGGGTGATGATGTTTTATGGGAGGACCATGGGTCCTGAAATAGGTCGATGTACCTTTGTTTGATTTGAGTTTTGGTCAGGATGAGACCGAGTAAGGAAATTCCTAAGGTGGGTATCCCCTTGAGAAAGTTGACTTATACCCTTGATATTGGGGTAGTCTGGGTTCTTTGTACTAGGATATGTGTGTTTGGTACCATCTCCAGGTTTTTTTTTGATAGCTCAAGGATAAGCTATGTTAAGGTGGGGAGATTTTAACAACCCGGGTTTTTGGAACAGGTCAAATCCCCACTCGGTTTAATTTTTTTCAATTAGTGGTTATGGTAATTTTTGATTAATTGGTCGAAACTCAAATTCCAAGAGTTAAGTTGGCCTTAAATGGTGTTTTTGGGTTGTTTTAGAGGCTAGGAGAGTTCCTCGAATGTTCAGAAGAGTTTTGGAAGCATCGAAAGCTCGAAGGCCTAGTTTTTGAGAAGCAGGTGCAGGCACACAATTTAGGGGAAACCGTATGAGTGGTGATGCATGGTCGTGCGGACTCATCTACAGAATTGCATAGAGTTGTGCATGGTTTGTGCATGGTATGGAAAACTATGCATAGTGGTCATGTGGGCCTGCAGCCTTAGGCAGTGGCTTCTGTACGGTTTCTGCACTGTTTGGAAAACCGTGCGGGTAAACCGTGCAGCCTGTACAAGTTTTTTTTTCTATTTTTTCTATTTTCCCTTATTTCTTCTTGTCTTCCCTTTATTTCTCTCCTTCTTGGTCACACACACAGTAGAGGGCACATTCCTCCTCCTCTGGTGGATTTTGATCCAACTCCTTCATCTGACCTCTGTTCTTCGATCCGTCGGAAGCTATAGGACCACCTCAGTAAGGCTAACCTCACGCACCCTTCTCTTCATATCGGTTTTCACCTTACGAACCATTGTTTCTATCTGAACCAATTTCAAGGTTTAATATGGAAACTCGTATCTATGTCAATCTTCTTTGAATTGGACTTTGATATCAGGCGTGCCTACGTCGATCTGCTTAGAATTGTTTTGAGTTTTCATGGACTTTTGGGGGTTGTGGATTTTTATCGAAATGGAGGATTTTAAGTGTAACCCTATTATATCATATTGACTTTATTTTTAGACCATGTGGGATGTCTTGGTCATTCCCTATACCTGTTATGCTTGAACGAGGCTGGGTGAGAGGTCGTTGCTCCTCAGGATATTTTGGCCAGGGTTCCAAAATGGTTTTAAATGTTTTTTTATTTAAACCGGTATGTTTAAATTGTTGAATCTTGATTAATTGAGTTAGTGGCATTCAATACCTTCATGTTAATGTGTTATATCTAGTAGCTAGTGAAATTCAATCTGTTTAAATTGAATTACTTGTTTAAGTTCTTAAATGTGTTTTATATTTATGTAATGCTTGAGATTACATATATTGAGACCCTTGGGGTTGTGATGGGATAGGTATGAGGTTGGGATGGCATGGCCATTGGGATCGAGTGATTTTGATCACTGGTTGGGTGTGGCCCGAATTTGCTTGAGTGGTTTTGACCACAGGATTGGATGTCATGGACGTCGGTTTGAGGCAGTGTGACTATTAGGTTGGGCATGGTCCAGGATACTTGTATGGCATGGCTATCAGATTTGGGTGACATGGTCGTAGGGGCATGAGGTGCCAGAGATAGTTATGTATTAGGTTCTTATTTGGTGATCTTCACTCACCCGTGATGGCTAAAGCGTCGATTGAGTCGTGTGCACATAGGTTGACTCTGTAATGAGGTGGTTTTGACCACTCGTGTGGGTATAGTCCTATGATAGTTGAGTCTTAGGTATTTATCATTTGGGGGTGCTTTCCATAGAAAGCCACCTGGAAGGTGAGGAGCCTTCGGTTGATAGCGATGAGGTTATCAGGTTGGGGGATGAAGTTCTCCATGATTGAGGACATGGTCCTAGATATTTATTTTAGGAAAAACATCATTGTTCCTCCAGTTATCATGCCATGCTCCGATGTGAGCTTTTGAACAGGGGTCCGTGAGACCAGGATACTATTGTTTGGTAGTGTCTTCGAGATGTTGGTACTTTGAGACAGGAGGTGCCAAGAGGCACATGGTGTCAGGATATATGATTGAGGTGGAACCTGAGGGTTAATTGGGACTTTGTGACTATAGGGGTACCTTGGACCATGGGCCAAGGACTCTCTTTTCTTCTAAGATTTTGGCATTGGTCGAAGCAGGTGAAACTCCCTGGTGGCTGCTGAGTACTAGTGGAGGTTGTGTTTATTTATTACATCATACTATTTACTTTACTTCGAGATGCATATAAACTTAAACACTTATACTAGGTATGCACCATTGGGTGGAATCCTACTGAGATTCGTCTCAAACCCTGCACGGGTCCTTCGGGATGCGTGTAGACTTTATGAATTTATGTACAGTTAAAGGATCAGCCTCAGGAGCTAGATCATTGTACTGTTTGGAATGGACCATGATTTCATGCCTAGGTGGAGTTTTTGTTCAGTTTTCCCTTTAGTTTTAGCATGCTTATTTTGTATGTAGCTACAGTGGTTAACCATGGGCACCCTTGTATATTGATATATACAACCTGACATGGAATGCATGCTTTTCTTGTTTTGTTTTGAGTGGATACAAGTGATTTTCTGGCATGATGCTCTATTTACTTTCTGTTGTTGCTTCTGTTTATTTATCGCTTATGCTATTTATTGATATTGGATGTGATTCCACTCTGTGGGTCTGGTTCGATTCTACTAAGTAATTTATTCTTGTTTCATGTTATCTTATTATGCTTGGATCAGTATATTATTTATTCCCATAGGGTATAACCTCCTCACCATACTTTTTTACACCCTCACTACTAGTCAGCGGCCTTTGGCGTTTGGGGAGGTGCACCTAAGGCCAGTAGAACCTAGACCATTTTCACTATTTGTATGGTTTTCGGGTCGGGGACACTGTAGATAAGTCTTCCCAAATAGAGATAAAATGGTAAATCTTTGTGAGACAATCCACTATAAGCCATATCGTATTGTTTCCTTTGGATGATCTCAGGAGACCAGTGAAAAATTCCATAGTGATATTGTCCCACTTCCATGTTGGTATGGGTATTGGCTATAATACCCCTTTAGAAATTTGTCTCTCTTCCTTCACTTGTTGATACACCAATCACCTTGTAGTGTAGTCAGAAATCTCCATTTTTGTGTTATCCCACCAATAATGATCACAAATGTCCCTATACATTTTAGTGCTTCCAAGATGTATAGAGAATGTAGAGTTGTGAGCTTCATCCATCATCTCCTTATTTATTTCTATAATAGATAGAACAAATATCTTGGTATGAAATTTCAGTACACCTTCTTGATCAATATTGAACATAGGAAACTTCTCATTCTTCACAACCTCTATCTTCTTCTGTAACAAAGGATCTTCTCTTTGAGATTTCTTGATCTTATCTAGTAATGGTGGCTGATAAATCATTTAGGATAGGGTTGATTGTGTACCTTACCTTATGATTCTCATGTCTAGTTTTACTAGGTATCTGATCAATGAATCTCCTTTAATCTTTATCATTTTCGGCACAATAGGGTCTTTTCAACTTACTACATCAGAGAATCTATTTTTTCTTTTAGTATGGTAATGAATTGAATAATCATAGTCTTTAAGAAGTTCCAACCATATCCTCTATCTCATGTTCAATTCCTTTTGTGTGAAAATATACTTCAAACTTTGGTGGTCTATGTATATATCACATTTATCCCCATAAAGATAGTGCCACCATATCTTCAGAGAAAAAACAACTATAGCCAGCTCCAGGTCATGCATAGGATAATTCTACTCATGAGGCTTTGACTATCGAGATGCATAATAAATCACCTTTTCATTTTGCATAAGGATGCACTCAATCTCTTTCAGAGATGCATCACTAAAAATAATGAATCCTTCTCCGATAGAGGGTAGAGTTAGAATGGGTGTAGTAACCAATCTCTTCTTCAGCACTTTGAAAAATTATTTACACTCCTCTATCCTAATTAACTTGACCCCTTTTCAAGTTAACTTGGTTAGTGGATTAAAAAGTTGTGAAAAGTTTTTCACAAACCTCTTATAATATCCTGATAAATCAAGGAAACAACAAATCTCAATTACTATTGTAGGATGAGACTACTCCTCTATAACCTTTTTCTTGGAAGGTTCAACTAAGATTCCTTCATTGGTTACAATTTTCCCCAATAAAGAAACTTTTTGTAACCAAAATTCACATTTTTTTAACTTTCCAAATAGCCTCTCCTTCCTCGGAGTTCTTAATATAACCCTTATATAGTCCTTATTTTCCTCATTACTTTTATAATGTATTAGAATATCATTAATAAAAACTACCATAAAGTTATCAAGGTAGTATTTAAAGACTCTATTCATCAAATCCATAAAAATAGCAGGAGCATTAGTCATGAAAAAGGTAATAACAAAAAACTCATAATGCCCATATCTTTATCAAAAGGTAGTCTTTGGAATATCTTATTTCTTCACCCTCAATTGATGATAACCATATCAAAGATAGGTCATGGAGAAGAATTGAGCCCCACCAAGATGTCAAATAAATCATCAATCCTTGGAAGATGGTACTTGTTCTTCACTTTGATCCTGTTAAGTTCTCTATAATCAATGAATATACACATTGATACATCTTTCTTCTTAAAAAATAGAATAAGTGATCCAAAAGGAGACACACTTGGTCAGATAAACCCCTTCTCCAAAAGATCTTGGAGTCGTTTCTTTAATTCCTTAAGCTCCACATTTTCCATTCTATATGGGGTCTTTGATATAGGCTTGGATCCAAGCATGAGTTCAATGTATAAATCTACCTCTCTTTCTGGGGGAGGTCCAGGAAACTCCTTAGGTTATATGTCAATTTATTATTGAATGATGTGGACACTTTCTATTCATATAATTTCATTTCCTTCTTCATCTTGATGTATCATCTCCATAAATAAGGCTGCAAGAGGTGTTTATAGACAAATCTCATGTTGAGATATCTCTCCTTTGAAAGCAACTTAGGTTGTCCATTCAAGACCATTGAGATTTGCTTACTTTTTCATTTGATATTAGCATTATACTTTGAGA
Source organism: Viscum album (assembly GCA_963277665.1). Classification (NCBI taxonomy): domain Eukaryota; kingdom Viridiplantae; phylum Streptophyta; class Magnoliopsida; order Santalales; family Viscaceae; genus Viscum; species Viscum album. The sequence goes on along the minus strand of OY728146.1, from coordinate 179,670,898 downwards.
TTCAGTCCATCCCTAGTATAATGTCAAATTACAGTATCGAAATGACTACTAGATTTGTGATGATATTGTGCTCTCTAAAGTGAATACTAGAGATTCTATACACTGTTGATGATTAGATAATCCCTCTAGGAGTATTAACATATAACTTTACTTCTATAATTTTAGGGATTGATTATATATTCTTTTCAAACTTAGAATAAATAAAGGAATGCATAGAACCAAAATCAAACAAAGTACTTGATATATTTGAGAGAACAATAAGAGTACCTTCCATCACATCATTTAGAGCTTCAAATTCATTTGTCTTGATAGAAAAATTCCAACCTTTGTACCTTGGCCTATGCTAAGGTTGATGGTGATTCCCCTACATTAACTTCATATTTGGATAGTGATTGGAGAAGTGCCTAAGTTGTCCACACTTGAAGCATTGGATAGTGATTGGAGAAGTTCCTGCACCATATTCTCTTTTTCATTAGTGTTGAGAAGTTGAGGCTTCACCTCACTATGATAGTTCTGATAAATATGGTCATCTCTTCCATACTTGTAAAACTTTCCACTCCTGATAAAGTAGTTCCTCAAATTCTTCTTCCCACATTTCTTTCATGTGGAAAGTTTCACTTGCTTTCCTTCTCTTCCATGATCGAAGTTACTCCCTAATCTTGGCTCCATTGATCTCTTCTTTTCATTTTATTTGTGAGACCATTGCGTTTGTGTCTCACCAAACTCCAGTTCAACCATTATGGAACTTCACATTATCTCCTCATAACTATCATAGTCTCAATTGGATAGATTATTCTATAGATGGATTCTTATTCCACTGAAGAATCTATCAACCTTTACATTAGGATCCATGAAAAAGTTATAGGTGTAGTGATAAAGCCTTATAAATTTCATCTCATAAATTCCCACATATTCATTTTTCTTCTACTTCAGATCTAGGAATTTCTTCTCCATTTTCATTATCATTGAATGGGGGAAATATTTTTTGAAAAAGGTTCCCCTAAACTCTTCCCACTCTATATCTTCAATCTCCCTTCTTGGATTTATGTTTTTAATAAGTTTCCACCACTGATCATCTTCTCCCTCTAAGCGGTACATAGCCAAGGTGACTTTCTCTTATTCTGAACAATGAAGCACAGAAAATATATTTTTTTATAGAGCTTATCAATGGGTTTATAGATCCATAGAAATAAGATGGTCATTGACTCATAAAGGAATCAACGGAAATTTGTTCCCTTCGAGGTGAATTTGGCCTCTCAGCTTGATTTAATATATTTCTCATACTCGAGTCAATTGATTCATCATTCTCGTGAAGTTTTCCATTCCGGCTTTCATCGGAGGGCCGTCCGTGCTTGGTCTGTTGCTCTCACCATTTACATGGTTCCTCCTATTTCCCACCATTTTCTAAATAAAGAAAAATTTAGTGAGAAATGTGTTTCTTTTAAGAATCTTATAGTTCTAAAGGAATTTTTATTCCTTAAAAAATCATTCTTAAATATTTTATTCTTTAACAAAAAATTCATTTTCTATAAATCCTTCATAATGGTTCATAAAAATATTGTGATTAACCAAAAATATCCCAAAGAAGTGTCAAACCAGATGCACGGTAAGGCCCGTTGTCATGTACCAGGTTATGCCAAGTTAGGCCCAATGCACCTTGTCTAAGTTGTTACCCCTAGGTACATCTATGTCGGAACCATGCCCACTTGCTCGTTTCCAAACAGGGATTTCTTTGCTCAGAAACCACCTACTTAATACTTTACCAAAATACCAGGATGATTTACTATATTTTAACTTGTCCCTAAGGTTCTTACTAATGTTTTAAAATCCTAATTTCCATAAATAACTAAACCTTCCTTTGATACCAACTATGGCATCCCACCTTTTTATTACATAAATTTTCATTTACATGGTTCAAACAAAAGATATTTTAAAGTTTATTTTCTTTGAAAAAAGGTACATAATACATGAAAACATAAAAAAAATAACTTGAAAGGCTTAATAATAGGTCCATATTAAGTTCATTTACTGCATATTATAATCTAGGGACATACATAAAAATAAAGGGTGAGCATAAGGCCTAGTAAGGGAAATAAAGGGAAACAGTTTATATGTGATCTTGAGAAATATCATTAATAACTTGAGAAATAAAGGCATGAGTAAAGGAAAAAAAGAGTCATATCATAGTAAAAAGAACATGAATTATAACATTGAAATTTGGATACAAAATTTAATTGAGTCGTTCATAAGCATATCACCAAGTTTTTTCATCAAGGTGTCGTAAAAATTATTAAGGTTATTCACCAAGGTATCGTAAAAGATGTCATCTCTAGAGATTAAATTCTTTACCCAGTGCATTGGAGAACTATCAAGGGGAACCCTTAATATGTACTAATTAATTTTATTCACATAGATCATAATAAAAAATTTCATAAATAACCTATGGAGAATAAAAGAAATAGGTTTCATATCAAAATCGTGATGTTTTTAAGTTCTTAAAGACAAGTTCTTTATGTTTTTTTAAACCCATAGAAAGGGAAAGCAGATATCGTGAATATTAATACCTAAATAAAATAGATAATTTTTACATATAGGTGAATACCCCTAGAAAATAATGAGGCTTTTTTATTCAAAAAAAGAAAACAAAAATAGAATTTTCTTAATAAAAATAGATAAATTTTAAGAAGAAAATTCAGTAGCATGACGGTATGAAACATGGTTTTAGAAAATGGTAAAAGGAGAGGGGACAAGGGTATACCATTCATAAAATACTCTTAATAAATTAAATGGATAGGAAAAAATATACATAATAATATAGTTTGTAAACTTGAAATACATACCACATAAAAAGGGAACTTGAAAGGAAAAGAGAAGTTGAGATTTCTCTTACCTTGAAGAGTAACTCCTAAAACTCGAAGATTGGGACCTTGGGGGCGTGAGGACACCTTGGGAGAACTCCTTGGGGGGTAAAACTATCATATATTCATAGGGGATTAATTTTTAATCAAAGATAATGGGTAAATGGGTGGTTATTTAAAGAAAAAGAGGAGGATTTGTTTATTAATTTCCTTGGACACCTAGGTAGTGGTAAATGAAAAATCATGGTCTTGCCCATAGTATTTGCCCATGGTATTGGAAACTTGGGACATATATTATGATATTTTAATCCAAAAGAGTCTACCAGCATTTTATATTAATTATTACATCATTATGACATAATTATGATGTCATTAAACATACCGAAAAACGCAAATTGTATTTTTACTATTCATGAAAAAATAAAGTATTTTAGAAAATTCTCATAAATTTACCCTAACCTTATTTCAACATGATGATTTCAATAATTATATTTATTTTATCATATTAATTCTCTAAATATGATAATTTTAAATTTTAAATATAAAAAATTTAATATTAAAAATAATAGCAGATAAAAAATGCATAGTGAAATTTTTGACACTTGGAAAAAAAATATTTTATCATTTATATTTAAAGAAGAGTGTTTTTATAATACTATTTCATTAAAATAAACATTATTTATAATACCTTAGTTTATTATAATAATTATATATTTTCTGAAAAGTACAATTTCTATCTGAAAAATCAATTTATCACATTCATCATATTTTTAAGAAAAACTAATCTCAAAATGGAATTGATAGAACAAAAATTTTATTTATACAAAGGGATTGTATATTAAGTAACTAAGTCCTTGACATGTAACTCCTTATAACACCTACATATGTCCTAAGGGTAAGGTGTGTGATGGTGATAGATCCATGGGGCGGTTCGGCTAACATCGCATGAGTGGTAATTTCCACTAACTTGAACTTCTCCCATAAGAGATTTTGTTCAAGCCTCACTTGTTGAAGCTCGACTTGGGATTGGTTAAGAGCGAAGCCCAGTGATGCTAGCTCCCTCCCAAGCTCCGACAAATGGGCTTCATACGGCACAACTCTACTAGTTTAGGCCATCATTTCTTCTTTCTGTATTAATTATTCTTTGTCATTTCTACTTATAAAAAATAATTTATAACATTAAAATTATTATCAAGAGAATAGTTTCCAACAGTCATATTGACCAATGGTCATATAACATTCGAAACTTGAAGGTCACATTTCAATTTATACTCACTTCATTATTAAATAAATATAGTTTTTTGTGTATATAACACACATTTTCAGGAAACAATTATCATTCAAAATTTTCAGGTCATTACACTTTCACCTTCTTTTAATAAATATTTAATTTTGATTAGGTTACATTCTATATGGTTAGGCCCCTATGTTGTATCACATTTTTTTCCTTGTGGATCAGCGGATATCACACAATAATATACATAAAAGAGATTCATATTTTATAGTAAATTGTTAAATTAATACGTTGAGGGATTCCCCACATATGCATTTTAGACTGCATGACCCCATCAGCACCTAAAATCATCATATTGTTCCTTACCTGCTCATTTTTATGTTACTTTTCATATTTTAAATTCTAGAATTTAATGTTTATTTATCATATTTTTAGGACATGTTGAGGAAAATATTTTATTTAAGTGTTAGGGGGTTTGTAGTTTAGGTTGTAAAAAATTGTTTTATTTTTAATTTTATTTTTATTTCATTTTTTTTACTTTTGAGTGTTTTAAAAAACTGAACTTAACTAAATACCCAAAATCATCTTTGAGTATGTAGTTATTTGTGAGAGATTGTCTAATTTTAGTACTCATTATTTTAAATGAATGTGAATATGTTTCTATTTTTCTTAATTTTAAATTTTAACCATTTACATCAACTTTGACTGGTTATTGAAATCCATGCTCATGAGTGACTATAACAAATCAATTTTCCCTGAACAGAGAGGTATTATATGCCATTTTTCATATTGTTTAGGATTCCCTCTTTTTCTTGAGAGTCTTGAGATATGTTTTGTAAGATAGAACATGATTTTATTTTTCAAAACTTTTTTGAGAACATAAATTATGTTAAAATTATTGGAGAACATTTGTTTCTAAGAAACTTTTGGGAATCTATTATTACCACCCTTGTATTTTATCCTTATTTTAAGCCATTATAGACCATGAACTACCTTATAAGTGAGCCCCATTTCAAGATAAATTTCCTTACCTACCCAACTCTTGGTATTTTTGAGTGTGAGTGTGAGTGTGAGGTGTGTCACATATTTGTTTTCTTTGTATTACATTTTATTTCATCATATTACCCACACACAATGATAGAAAAAATATAAAAAAGTAAAAAATGAATGAAAAAAATGTGTAAACAAAAAAGGTAAAAAAACATGAAGAAGAAGAATATGGGATAAATTATTCATTGAGCTCCATTTTTTGACTCATGGCACACATTGAAAAACAATAAGAAATTATGGATTCGGTGATATATTTTGTAATGATATTGGAGTGAGGTAGTTTCCATTGAGATTTTGAGATTTAATCATGCATTATACTTAAGAGTTTAACCTTCTCTTTGAAACCTTTAATTTTTTAAATCATTACCCACTCACCTTTAAACTTGGAATGACCCATGTTCAAGACCTCATCATTATAAAATTTTCACTATCTCTTTTTAGTGGAGAATCTAAAATCATGTCAAGCTTATGGAAAGTATGAATTTTCTCAAGAGTGGGTATAGCATTGCATATATTTTATCTTGAGTGAAGAGTGATACATTTTCCATGATAGTAGGTTACAAATGGTGTATAGATGTAAATAAAATTTTAAAAAGGAGGAATATGGGAGATAAAAGAGGTTGTGAAATGTGGTCACATATAGGAAGCATGATGAAACTTTTGGGTTTAAATATTAGAAAATCCCTTCACTCTTGACTATGTTGTTTAAATTTAGTTAGGGTGTATCATTTTCTTAATTATTTTTTCTTAGGGTTGTTAAAGGGTGGGGATGGAGGAGTTGATAAAACACATTTTTAATGAATATTTTATTGATAATAAATTATATAACTTCCCCATATTGAGCTAAATATGTTTATTTAATTAAAAATAGAATTGTAACGTGTATTTGAAAATCACATAAAATTCCAGTTTTGACACTTTCAACTATGCTCTAGTATTTTTGTTATAAAAAATTCTATGGGATTTATTGTGATTTGAAGTTTATTAATAGAATTTATCATTTATTATTCTCTAATGTTCATTTGGATCATCATTGTTGGATCCCACGTTTGAGAGGAGAACATTGGTCATAGAGTCACAGATGGACTGTAAACCTCAACATGGGCACCACCTTATCTTTTGAGCCATAACTTATTCACTCAGACGTGGATTGGACTCAAATTTTTACACCTATTAGAGGAACCTGGACTGAACATTTCATCCATCTATATGGATAGTTGGTCGATACATGTTGAAGTAAAATAATTTCTCAAATTTCCCCATTCAAACTTGTAACCACTTATAACCCTAGCCTCTCATCCACTCTATAAATATGTATTTTTCACCTGGAATGGGGTTGGACATGGATAAGAGGGTGAATATCCAAAGTTAGTGGTTCTATTCCATTTTTATAATCATTTGAAAGAGTGAAGTCTTGCATGCAATGATCTCTTCCAAGAGACTCTCATATTCTTCTTCTATGTTGAATTATTTTGTTCTTGCAATTATAATATATTTTTATTCTCTATTTTACTCTACTTAAAACCGTATTTTCTTTTGATTCTTTGGGATGGAATGTTAGAGTGGAGATGAGATTAGGTCATTCTCATTCTAAACCTTTTCTTAAGCAAGTCGTTTCCATGATGACTGCTCTATCCATGAAAGAGTTGTTTCCTTTCATAGTCGAACTAATTTTTACCTCCTTCATTTATTTATTTTTAATTCATGATATTACTCTAATTCACTAAATTATGATCTATGGTCTATGTTTTTAGATCATAAGGCACTCGATCAATGAGCACTTAGCACGCCAGGCCGAGCTTGTGTGAGTCATGAGTGCAAAACTTTAATCGTCCAATCTAATCAACTTGGGATCAAATTGTAGGATTCAAATTTAATCCTCAAGCCCAAATCATTCTCATTTTCAATGTGTAGATGTTGTCCTAATTGGATATTGGCCATAAATTGGTTTTGGAATGATAATCAATGTGGGGTATTGGGATTTGTTGTTCTGGAGTTAACCTAAGATTCAATTCCTTCTAGCTTTGTGGTCGTTTTAACTTTTATAGGGTTTAGAGGTTGACAAGATTATGGGATCATAATTAAATGGATTTTAACTTAGGTGATGATGATTAATAAATAGATGAAAAGGTGGATTAGATCAATTATGCCCAGTCACATAATTTTTTTTAAGAAATCCTTTTGTTACACATTTCATTTTGTTTTGTAATCCTTCAAAAAAACCACCTTTGTACTCTTTCAAATCTTTTTATTTGTTTTCTTCAAACCTTAAGAGTTGTCTAATACAATTTCTCTTCAAGAGAATATCTTAGGTCATCCGTTGTGTTGCACTTGGTTAAAATCAAACAATATTTGAGAGCGACCACGACATTGCTTATCATGACATCATCATCATACATTCCATTATATTAGAATCTATCGCAATTTACTAAAAAGTTCAAATGGTGAGCATCGTGGTCTTTGCTTAGTAGACCACTGAATGACATTGTAGTTTGGATGAATTGCATGAAGGTTTGATTTCAAAATTGTTCACTTAATTGGTATTCAAACAATACTTTACTCAACTTCATAAATCAAGGGTGGCTCGTGCTCTTTAAGAGTATTTCATTGGGGTTTCTATCCTCATGCAATATTATGCATGAACCAGTGTTGTTGTTTTGGCATGAAAATGGACATAAATTGGGGGGTTTGCAAGTCTTTTCCAATGTCAGGTACAATTAAATCGTGTTGCCAAACTCCACAATTGTCTGTTCTTACTCCATGTTTTGCAAAATTGTATTTTGTGTGTGCTCTCACATTAGTGCATAATGACTTTCCTGAAAAGTGCATTCAATCTTTGGATCAAAAGGTAACTTCTGCATTGATCCAACACTCTTTAAACAACTCAACCATCGGTTCATACACCAATGCTCTTGCATATGCAAAATCAAACACAAGAATATAAAAGTAGAACAAAAATGAGGTTAATATATTTTTCTTTTTTTTTAATTTTTGTTTTCAAATTAACCAACTTGAGTTCGATTACCAATATGTCACATTTCCTTGCAACTGCGGCAAAAATTAGTTTCGTTTGATGGCAAGTGTTATTTTCCTGCAACTCAAATTAAATTCAACACTCCCCATGCTTATCAACTAGGCATAGTGGTGATATTGGTAATGGAGATACTCTTCATTGATTATTTAAATAATCAGATTTTGATGCCAATCTCAACCAAAAGGTTTCAATTAACCAGAGTCAAAATTCAACTCAACTGTTGGGAACAAAATGTCACAAGATTGGTTTTCTATTTATGGTGACGAATGGTATCATGGTAGTGAATTTCTACAGAAGCCGTTGTCACGGCCACTTAATCCAACTGCATGAAACTATGTTAAAATTAACTCGTTAGCCAGATCATTAAATTTCAAGAACAACATGAGCTAAAACCTAAATTTGTGACAATTTCATCCAATGGTCATGGATTCATTTGTTGCAACTTTTCTGAAAATCCTCAAACTCATTGCTCTTGGTTCAATACAACTAATCCAGAGAAATAAAAGTGAAAGGCATGAGTTATTAAAGATAATAAAAATGTAAACAAGCAAAAGTGTTTTAATTATAATGGAATCGGTCCCATTGGGGTTCACAGCCCCAGATCATGCTTGTTTCCAAACAATGATCAATTGGGGTTTGTTCTTCACCTTTCAGAAGATAATAAAGTCATAAATACATGGAAGATGACATGATTTACCTTATTGGCTTCAATACAGCAAAAAAAAAACTTGTTGAAGAGCACTTGGAATGTGTTGTTATACTAGTGTTAAGGACACTTGGAACACTTCCAACATGTGTCACAAAAACCATAGTTAATCTAATTTCTCATATTCTATTATATTGTTTTCTAGAGTTGTGTTGTAAGCCCAACACCAACACAACGCTGTATAAACTCAGATATTGTGCTCAACCTCTTAAAATAATATCATTCATGCCACCTCTTCTGTATCAGAGAGACATGTGAATTCAACAACACCAACTGCAGGTCCGCTGCTCTCCTGCATATGTGAATTTGGCACCCCAAAGAAACCACCATCTTAAACCATCCGGCAAATAATCCGATGGCCGCCATTCACCCAATGTACACCGATCAATTCTCCACCACACGATACTCAATCCTCTCAATCTCCCCAAACAGTCCCTGCACCATTCAGATCTCATGGCCCAGCCTCCATCGACAGCATCAGTAGCCCGAAGAAGAAAGCAGGACATTATGGTCCTTCAGATGCTTCTGGAAACAAGCCAGCCGAGTTTGAAGTTGCAGGACGCCAGCTGTCTTCTGGGACAGAATGGCGTTCAGTTTCGATATATATTCGTCCAGCTGGTTCCCCGGCTTCTCAGCCTCAACCAACAAATTCATCTCCTCCTTAACAATATTCATAGTCTCCTCCACCTGTCTCCGATGAGCATTCACAAGATCTTCCTCTTCCTGAAACCAACACGATCTTTATACATAAAAACAAATTCACTAAAATAAAAATATCAGCCATGGCCGGGTCGTGCCCATACCTTTAAAAGGGCACTTAAATCATCATCAACATATGAGCACCTAACATCGGTACTCGACTTTCTTGAATCCGAGGAAGTAGAAAAATGAGACTCCACCTTCTCCCTCTTCTTCCAGTTCACCTTATCTTGTTCATACAGCTCTTCTGATTCATCGAAATCTTCCTTCTCAATATGATGATGGGTCCATGCATTCATCGCTCCATCTCCATAGGTTGTCGATGTGGCAGGCAAAACAGAAGATGTGGGTGTAACTGTTGATTCTTTCAGGTTAAAGCTCGATGATAACCCGTCTCGCTTGGAGCTGCTGCCTTTTGAAAGACTCTTCACCCTGGTTCACAAAAACAACCAGTAAAGATGGTAATGAAGTAAGACCACCAAAGAGAGTGACTTCTGGCATTTAAACCCGCATGACAAAATAAAATAAATTACATTAAAGCTTATATACCTGTCAGCATATCTTAATGTATTGAGAGTATGTTCACAGGACCCTGAGTTCGGTGAAATACAGGATATCATAACAGTCCGGGAGTTCCCAACGAAAGAATCCCTTAAAACTTCGGTTAATTTACTCCCTCTAAAAGGAATATGACCCTGGTCGCTGTCAAGAGCCCTTATGCATTCTTTAAGCGCAAGCAAACTTTTGTTGATCTCAGCCCCTTCCATCCTGCATCGCATGGCAATCTGTTAAAAATACAAATAATAAAAAAAACCTTTTCACTAGCCATTTCTCAGCAAACTGAGCAATAACGCATCAAAAGCTTTCTATGGGGAAACCTCTGCAAAACCTAGCACAGCAGGTCAAACCACTGAAAGCACATTTAAGCTCTGTCTGAAAACACTTACTGAAAACTGCTTGCAACACTTATCGCTTATGATAAGCGCTAATGTACAAGTGTTTCCAGATTAATTATTGAAAAAAGTGCTTTTCTGCCATTAATTTAAATGGTTTTATAATAGAATTCATGTGTGAGTACTTTTTCAGAAACAGAACAAAGACTAAATTTTTCAAACTGCTTATCACAAGTGTTAAATGCTATAAGCAGATTTCGATAGGTGCTGTCAAACAGACCCTCAGCTTTATCCAGGATCATGAGGGTATACCTTGTCAGCTTATCATTATCAGTAGTATCTGCACCGCGTTCACTTCCAGCAAGATCTATAAATGAGAGCTTGCCAATGACCCGTGCAGGCTTTGATTCACTGCCATCTACTGGCCTCTTGATCACAAGTTGGAGTATAGCATGTGAACGAGAAGATTCCTCGTTCGCCCCGGTAGTGCCTGTACTTCTTGTGGCACTTCCTTTTTCTATAAGATCCTTTATCGTTTCAACATCTGACACTTTATACTCTTGCAAACCCACAATACAAACCTGCTGTTTACCATCTTCCCTCATGCAAAGTTTTCTGTTCAGATAAATCCTCTATTATGTCATATGCAGATTCGGAAAGCTACAATAAGGGAAAAAATACAACATACTTTCGATCATTGAGAAGATCAAAAAGCTTTCCACCATATATCTCGAAGAAGCTGAAAAACAACTGAAAGCCTTGATTCCGGAAAGTATGATGCATCAGTCTCAAGATGTCTCTGGAAGCTCTAAGAGGTAATGGATTCATGGTATAGGTTTTCCCACTCCCTGGACAGGAAAAGGAATAATAAGCACAAGCATATTCTTAGGATCCGTTTGACAGTACTTACAGAAAACTGCTTATAGCGCTTATCACCTATGGCAAGTGCTTCTGCTTTGAGGGGGTGGCTCGGAGGCCTCACATCACAGGGAATCCCAGAGGCCTTACATTTTTGAGGGGTTGAGGAGTGGCCCGCAGGCCTTACATTTTTTAAAGGGTGGCCCGGAGGCCTTTCATCGAGGGGTGGCCCGAAGGCCTTACCATTGTAAGTAGTTTCCGTTGGGGTTCGAACCCCGGACCTCAAGTATTCAAATCCCTTGTCCTAGTCAAGTGAGCTAGGGGGTGATGCTTTTTCAAACTGCTTATCATAAGAGATATCCGATATAAACAGTTTTTAATAAGTGCTGTGAAATGGACCCTAACAGCGAAATTGTGAAATTGTGAAATTGCAGCAAGTTTGAGGCAGTCAGTTGAAGTTAGCTTCAATAGAACGTGAAGTAAGGCATCAATTAACAAATGGAGTTTTCTTATAAAAAAATAAAGTTTAAACGGTAGAGATGGTATCCAACTCAAAACATATCAAGTTAATGGTGGCCACTATTCAACCCATGGCATAATAAAGGGATTAAACTATTAATGATTTTATTATTCCAGCACTGTATGATTTAAAGCGGAGATCCCCTTCATACCATGTTTTTTAACCTCATGATCAAAGCATGGAGGCAGTAAAAAAAGCAAGCTAAAAAGAGAATCAATGCAAATGTAATATTCATGAACCATGACACTTCCTATTATTTCAGCTTCTGTTTCAAACCAAACGCCAAAAAAATAAGAAAACAAAAAATTGACATGCCATTGTGAAGTTTTAGGAAATGTGTCAGCCACATGTGATGAATGCAGACAGATTCCAAAAATCCAAGCAACAGAGAAGATTATGGAACCACATTGATGTCTGAGATGTTGCTCAGTAACACCATCTAATTTCAACTATTAAGATAACTGCTCATGAATAGAAGTAATATCAACACATTCTGGGAACAGACTATTCATCTTCAAGTGTTTCGGAGACAACTCCTACCACAGAGTTCAGGAATCACTCCATTTCACTTGCTTGTGTTCCCCAAGAGAGTTTGACGACTGAATCATACATATTGGATGACAGATACGGCTTTAAAGGGCGCATCTGCAGCGGTCAGATTTGAAATGCCTTCACTTATTGGGACATAACGTTCACTATACAACTCTACTTAATCTCATTCAACTTGTGTTGGAAAACTAATGTCCAGAACATCAGTTCATAAATTGATCACTCGGTGGATTTTTATTGCATTTAAAATGGGGAAAATGTAATGAATTCAGGAGGGTCCAGGAAGCTGTATATAGGGATCAGGAGGGAACTCCAAAACACACCAACAGACAGATAGGGACATAGACAAAGTTCAGGACAAATTGACAGGAGATCCAAGGACAATGGTGGTGGTGGGAGGCCGACAGCACAACAATATCATGCAAGAGGAAATCCAGTGGCATTCTTTCCTTCCTTGCCTTAGATTATATGATGTAATGATGCTCGGTAATTGGTAGTGATATTTGTAATTGTCACATCAGTACCACACCTTAAGCTTGATATGTTTTCAAGTGATCCGCATAAAATTTTTGGGTGCTTGTGATGAGTTTTACTTCCCCAGTACCGAAGCTCGGATAAGGGTTGGTTGCAGAGCCAAAATGTTGAAAAAGGGTCATGACAGCTTACCTGTTTGGCCATAAGCAAAGCATGTTGCTTTTGTTCGGTTGAAAATGATAGGAACTATAGGTTCCACGGTCTCACGATAGACCTGATGACACAAATTGCAAAAGAAAAATTACCAAAAAAACTTATATACATTGAACGTGTGTGTGTGTGAGTGTGTTTTCAAACCATTAGCTGCTAACCTCATCATTTGAAACCTCTTCATTCAGCACGGCATCAAAAACAAATTCATGTTTCTCTAAATATTCTGTTAAGTCAACCTACAGACATGCATAGTACAGGATCACTTTCAAAGTATCAGGCTTAAGTAAAAAAATTGAAAATGCAAACATAGGGAAGCGGAAATATACAATTTGAAAAATTTAAGTAAATACGTGCAAGGGAAAAAAATTATAGAAGCAAGACATTATCAAGGAAAAAATAAGCATCCTTTACAGCTGATTGCAAAAGAATTGAGACAAGTTAGCCATACATGGACTGTGACGCTATTTGCATCACAGGGAGAACATTCTGCAATAAAAAAAATGAACTATTAACAAAATTATGTAGTGATTAGACGACTCATTTGGCAAGCTTTAAATACACACAGAGTAAATTTATTTTTTAATGTTTTCCATTACTAGCATAAGAAAGTCAACAAATCAGCCTCAATCATATGAAAACACTTCCAGAAGACTCTGATTTTGTACCATCTTGAAGAAAATAAATCCACAAGCAAAATGACAAGCATGAAAACATATTCTATTATCATAATGAACACTCTTTTCTTCCAAAAATTAATAGCTTGAACGATGGAATGGTGCACTAAAATATTCATGCCCTACATTAACCCTGTGGATCCTTCAGCTTTAAATTATTCAAGAGAGAAAACGGTGTTGAAATGTAAAACAAATTTTGTAGCAAAAAATGCAATCAATCTTGAAAGAGGGATGGGTCGGAATCAATGAAATATCTCAATATGTTGACTTGTATTTATAATTTCTGTACAGAAATTGTAAATGAGGTGGTGGAAAAAATAACAATCAAGTTGCAAGGATCACTACAAAATAGGAGTTGGGTATAATTAACCAGTTTCAAACTTGTGCCTCTAGGAACAAATTCCCCTTCAAACATCACTACAACCAATAGAGGAATTCAAAAAAATATAAAAACACCATATAATCGCATCCCCCCAATACTGAATATCACCTTAAATTTAGTCTCGTTGACTGTCAGCGAATTGGGGTGCGTCTCTATAATGTCATCCTCATTCTTTGCTAACTCCCTCTTATTTAGTGGTCTCTTGCGAACCTAAATCCGCAAAATCATGAGGATGTAAACAACACTTTGACTGAAACAAAATTATATCAAGCAAAGGCTAATAATGTAGAAGTGAAATAGGGTGGCACTCACCACAACTTTGATCTTTGCAGCAGAATTAGCCTTCTCTTTATCAACAGTAATGCTTTTTGTCAAATTGTTTTCAGGCACACTGCCAGCACTGCCCACTTGTTGGTTGATTGAGAACACAAGATCAGAATCATCAAAGCTCCTGCCCCGGATAGGCCGATGAAAAGAAGATTCGTCATGGAAACCAGCAAGGGGCATCTGTTCAACAGATAAACCAAGACACTGGCATCAAGAAACCTATTATTTTTGGCAATCCAAAACTGGAGACGGTTTTTAGGCTGAATCCTTTTGCTCTTCCTGAAGTTCCTCAGTGGTCACGAAATCAAGGGCGGAGTAGGGAACCGAGACATGAATAAAAAACTTTCAATGGATATTCATTTGACAATGTAGATAATAAATCCAGCCAATTTTTAATAAGTCAAAGGCTTCGGATTACAGATACATTAAACCATCATATAACATTAAAATGCAATGATCATGGAATTGACCAACATGAAGCCAGATATCGCACAAAAGCATCATGGAGCGATCAAATTATCATGGAAGACATGTAGATGTGGCTTTTAACCCGTTCATATAAGAGAGATTAAAGCATAAAATTGTCTGGTTTCATCGAGTAAAAGATACCAACAACAACAAAAGCTCCTGAACAACTACAGACAAAGCGCACCTCAGATATCAACTCGGTATCAAAGGACTGCAGATCCAAGAGTCCAGGACCGAACTCATTTGATGAAACAGCATCCCTGCCAATCTTCGTATGGCCCTCCAGGCAGAACTCATTTCCCCCGTTAAAACTCGCCTGCGTAGCCCTCTGCATTCTGGACCCCTGAAATCCAACGCCATAATGACCATGCCCCTGTATTCAAGCCATCGGACAAGTAGCAGAGGCGAATCGGTAAGATACGAAGCTGCGAGTACCAGATCTATAGCAGATTTGAATTTTGAAAAAGGTGATGACCGGAACTGGGACGGGAGGAAGAGAGGCGGTGGGAGACTGGAGGCCCGCCGATTGAATCCATCTGCCATTGGAAGATGATTTTGTGTGCTCCTCCGAGTACTGCCGCTGGTGATGCACGGTCGGCGCACCGGATCGTTGGACCTGCCTCCCCACCGTATTCATCCTTCAGTCTCTCTCCCTCCCCCTCTCCCCAAGCTCTCACAAACTCCGATTGAGCTTCGGATCAAACCCGCGTCACCCTTGACGCAACAACCACGGAGTTTATCCGCGAAGAAATCTCGAAATGTAAGAAAGACGAAGCCGATGCCACACTCCGAAGCGCCGTTGAGCAGAAGTAGAGCGCGTCATGGGAGCGTTAGCCGAAAGGTAAAAGGCATTGTTATAATTATTATAATAATTATTATTATTATTTATAATTATAGTGTTCGGTGCCGTCCCTCCCGCTCTCCTTGATTTTCTCAGAAAATAATTTATCCCATTTTTAAGGAAGCTGATATTTATTTTTCAGTAAGAAAAATTCTTAAGTATTTGAAGTCAATGATAAAAAAATAGTTACATTTAGTGATTTTTTATACCTTTTTTATTTAAATCGCATTTAGACGTGATTTTTGTATTTGCCGGGTCGGGCGAATTTGAATTTTGAGTCGGGGGTCGGTAGTGACGGGGAGATGGACACGTGTGCGGTTTCCGGGGATTGATCCCCAGGATGAAGGGCGGTGGGCGACACTCGACGGAGATTTTTTTAAACGGCCACGCGCGCTTGAATTTCCCTTCCACGTGTTTTCATCATATGCGTGGAGGGGCTGATGCAAGCAAGAAATTAAAAAAATTACTTACAGCTCACCTCACCTCAAATATTGGTTAATTGAGTTTTTTTTTTTTAAGGTATCAGTTTTAGATAGGTTTAAGGATTAGTTAAACAAGTATTTAAATAAGTTATGGTAGTGATAATAAAACCCACCTTTTAAATAAGTTGTGGTAGTTAAATGGGTTAGATTAGTTAAATAGACATTTCAAAGTACAATTTGACAAAATTAGAATGATGAGTTTAAAAAAATAATCAATTTATAAATTATTTTAGGTTTTGAAAGATTGAACGGATTAGGGTCCGTATCCAAATTTCATGAGCAGTTAACTCATCACCATCCACTACTACATATTCAATGATCACCGTTAAAAAACATGATTATAGGGGTCAAAACTATTGTTATAAGATATCGCAATGGTTTTAGATAATCGTGGATATAAGCGATGTGAGAATATATCTAGTCACAATTCCCAAAAAAAACGTGACTATAGATGATATATACTCGCGGTTTTTTATAAACCATTGTTACAAGTGTGTGAATAAAAGTTATAGTCATTGTTGATAAAGTCATGGCCATAAATAACATACGGTTAAGTTTTTTTTTAAAATTGTGATTGTATATGAGATACAGTCATAGTTATTATAACCATGTATCCAGGTTCGAGTTTTTTTTTCCGGAAAAAAAAACATAGTAGCACCCAAACACCCTCTCAACATGCTCAAATGAAAAAAAAACAGTATCAATTAAACCCATAAACAACAACCGTTGTCAAATAAAAATCCACTTTAGAATTTGAATTTCAATTGAAACAACTCATATACTATATAGACTATGGTTATATTCAAAAATTTATATTCATAGGTACTTTGCAGCTCATTCCAATAAATCCTTAGATAAATCCCCTCCCTCTGTATACGCGCACGCGCATGTAACCAAATTAATCCCACATTCGTCCCTCCCTCTGTATACGCGCGCGCGCATGTAACCAAATTAATCCCACCAAATAAGGCAATAGTTGATTCCAATTTTAATAGAATTTTTAAAATTCATTTAAAGCGCACAAGGTTTCAAATCGATGACAATATAACAATATCAATTTAAAATAATACATGCAGTGATTTTTAAATACATGTTACACCAAGCGGTATAAATTTTCGACACTACCTAGAAAACGTAGTATCAGACATAAATACCAAAATAACTCAACAACGTCAAACAACGTGTAAGCATTTTAAAAAAGCAAAACGACATGAAATCCATGTAAATATTGCTGGGTTTTGAAGGATCTAACAAAGTTTGTTAAACACAACGAAAGCAGTATGGAAATCCAAACCAAGATCAACCATGCAGGATAAATGAAATCATGTGTAAACTGTAAACAAAGAAACCTATGGATGTGTGTACCTTACAATGTTTCTACCACCACACCATCTCCAACCATCACTGTACGAGCTTGATGAAGATCATAAGAATGACGACCAAAATACATCCCTCCTCCGAAAGTATCTATGGGTGGCGTTGAATCACTCGTCGCACAAGCAAGATCCTCCACCCTCCACACCATGTTAGTGCCTCATAATGTAAATGAGAAAAGAGAACAGAGCTGCGGGCAAGGGAGTATCAACCAAGGCTTGAGTAGGCTATCTAACTCGCTATCTCATGTTGAATTCCTTTATATAGCCCTCGAGGACACTCCTCAAGTGAGCATGCATGAACTCATATGCTATGAGTTGATGCACGCATCAACCGTTACTTGTATCCAGTTCATGCAACTCACGCATGAATGTATCTAACCCTCATATTTTTCATCATATGAAGCGTCTAGTTTAATGATAGCTTACATGGAAGTTCTTTTCGAATGACAACGATTATCATTCAACCACCAATCAATCATAGTGTGTTAGAGTATATCATACCATATACAATTATACTCATAACACTCCATATGCTATTACTTAATCATACAATACGATTGGATAAGGTAGTGGCATAAAACAATGCATTGCGATATCCATCTATCGTAGGATGAGATATAGCCATGTCACGTCATTTGTAATTAGGCTTTAGGACATATTTCCTTCAATCTCCCACTTGAACTAAAGCCTAATAGACTTTGTGTCATTTCATTTTATATTGTATCATATATAATAATTTGTGAAACTATATCTAAAAATTCTTTTGGATATCTTTCAAAACACTTCTGGAAAGCTATCATTAATTTCACCATTGTAACGTCCCGACCTCAGAGCCACTAAACAGTGTCCCGAGTCAGTGGGTCACATGGCCTCAAGCATGACTCCTCGTACGCTAGAGGCTAACAACTAGTAGCGAGGGCCTAGAGTGTCTATGGGGAGACTATGCCCTAATGTTAGAGTGTAACACAACAAAGTAATTATAACAAATAAGCGGAAGCATATCAATAACTGAACAACAAACAAACATCCAGAAGGCTATAGTAATCAATAATCCAAAAGCAGTCATATATAATATGATGATCATGTCATGTCTCTATACAAAATGATAGACAAAACATGGATGCAGGCAGCCGGTACATTACATGTATCAAAATACCAAAAATACCAAAAAGAACTATCTCCATACAACGTCACGAGCCTAACTCGGTCTTGTGCTTCCCTGCTCCTAAGCATAGAACAATAAAGCATCGTACAATGGGTGCTTGCCCCAGTCCCTACCTGCACCCATGAAGCTTGTCTGGGTACCCAATGTCGGCCCGAACAGGGTGTGAGATAACGCTTAGTAGACCACCACCAACGTTGTCTACAATAAGTTCAGTCTATGTATAAACAATGAAGCAGTGTGCAATATATCACAAGTATAACAATAATGAAAGTAAAGTGCCTATGACAGATGCCATCCTTTCAAGCCAAACACGGCTCCCCTGTGAACAACAATCAAGCTCCCATAAACAAGGGAAATTGTAAAGGATAAATAAAGTAGGTGTGATACTGTCTAGTCTAACATTTGTAATCAAATACCCATATCAAGGCTATCTATAAAGTAAAGCGGAATATTCACAATGATCATGTCATGTAATCAAGTGTCAGTCCATGAAGGGTTGAATCCAAGGTATAGGTTACCAAGATATCCTCATTGAGTCCATGAAGCATCTCGATGGAAACTCTATAACGACTTAGGTGGAGTCCATGTAGCATGTCCATAGAACATGTCCAATGTGAGTCTAAGAAAGCCGGATCCAAGGGGTAGAAAATCCCTTAGCATCCTATGGAATCAGGATCCTAAGAGTAGAAATTTACAAGGCATCCACTATCGTAATCAATACAAACCCATGAAGTAGAAATGTCCATGACATCAAATGGAATTAGGATCCAAGGATCTCATCCAAGGCATCCACTACCATTATCAATTCATCAATCATTATTATTCACAACCAATGAGTTCTTCTAACCCATTTAGTATTTTCCATATAAATCATTTACCCATTTTAATCATATGCAATCACAAGCAAAGAAGGAAACAAACTTCTCCTATCAATTCAATTCAATTCATTCATTTCATTTATAATTGAATAGGTAAAACAAGGTGTTAAAAACCTTAAACAATCCATTAAATTATCATTAAGGCTCCAACTAAAATTTGCGCGCTCACACACACCCAACTAAAACCGTGCGACGGGTAGTTCCTCTCATGTTGCCTTAACTGACGAGACCTATACACCACGACTCACTCCTCCTGCATCATAACTTCTTCGAGTCTGATATCTGATGCATCACAATATACAATATAAATTATGCCTGACTCTAGTACAATGAGGACCGACACTAAAGTTAATATCCCTTTAAGCTCATGAAAGGTTTTCTCACAGGTATCTGACCATACAAACTTCACACCCTTCTTAGTCAAGCTTGTAAGAGGTGCTTCTAAGCATGATAAGTCCTGTATGAAACACCTTTAATAACCAAATATCCCTAAGAAAATTTATAAGTCAAATATATTCTTGGGATGCTCCTAGGAAACTACATCTCTCAACTTCTCTAGGTTAACTAACACTCCTGTCTTTGAGATAACATGACTCACGAAGTTAATTTTATCCATCTATAAGTGGCACTTTGTGAGATTAGCATATAAATAATACTCTCTTAGTGTATCCGAAACAATCTCAAGATGTTTGACATGGTCCTTTCAATTTTGAGAATACACTAAGATATTGTCCACGAATATCACCAAAAAATAATCCAGATAAGGATAGAAAACTTAGTTCATTAGTTCCATGAAAACTGATGGAGAATTCACGAGACTGAAGGACATGATCAAATACTCATATAGACTACACCTATTATGAAACGTTGTACGAGGCATGTCTACAGGCCGAACACACACTTGATGATAACCTGATCTCAAATCTATCTTTGAGAAAACTTGATCTTCTAAAAGCTTGTCCAAGAGATCATCTATCTTGTGGCAAAGGATACCGGTTCTAAACCGTCAACTCATTCAATTTTCAATAATCCACACATATCCGGAGGGTACCATCCACATTTTTCACAAAAAGGACCTATGAACCCCACAGAGAAGTACCGAGTTATATAAATCCCTTCACTTCTAAATCCTCTAGCTACCTATTGAGCTCCTATAACTCTATAGTATTCATCTTATAAGGAGGAATTAATACTGATGATGATCCTATAACCATATCGATAGAGAACCCATTTCTCTTTTAGGAGGTAAACCAAAAAGTTATTTGAGAAAACATCCCTAAAATGATCAACCACTAGAGGAAAGTCCGCCTGACGTGTTCCCTGATCATCCAGATATAAACTAGAAATATGGGCTATCACACCACCCAAACCATGATGCTCTAGTTCATCTCTACCTGCTTGGACATCCCATTCACCCTTGTGAATAAACACCCCACCCTCTAGTGATGTGAAATTCACCCTCCAACAATACAAATCGACATGGGCTTGATAATAAACTAGCTAGTCCATCCAAAGTATGACATTAAACCTAATCATCTCAAGGACAAAAAGATCCCATATTAAGTGACACCCACCAATCTCAAGGGAAACTCCCTAAAATGGAATACACCCTCTATTGTGACCCCCAATGAAGTATCTAGTGTCATAATGACATCATAAAATAGAACAATAAGCCCAAGGCCCTCCACAATAGGTACAAATATGAAGCTATGAGATGCAACTATATCGAAAAGAGAAGATAATAGAGTAGAGGCTACTAATATCATACCTATCACCGTAGAAGACCCAACGCTATACTCATCGAGGGTAAGTTGTACAGAATATAACTGGATTGAACCGAGAACCTATGAAACAACCTCACTATTTAGAGCAAGCCTGTTCTACTATCACAACATGGTTGGTACATGGATACCTCGACCATGACCACCACCTCAGCTTGAATGATCAACACCACTCCAAATCCTAGTCTAGCATAGAGCTGTGAATCCCACTCCTGAATATGGAGTCAGATTTGATCCCCTTCCACTGACTACTGGAGGGAAGGTCCTGCAGAAACGTTGTACATGACCCATCCTACTACAATCTTGACACTCAAACGAGACTCTATTGCACTGGTTCCTCATATATCCTCATATCTCACACTGATGATAGAAGATATAACTACCAAAACTCACAACCTAACTGGTATTCTTCACATGAGAAGCCTAAAAATGGAACTTTCTTCTAGCTGACACTGAACCACTAGGTCGAGAGGCTTAATTTCCCTACTCTACACCCTAGATTCCCTCAGGTTCTGTTTAGTGATAAGTGCCTGATTCACTATCTTTGTAATAAAGGTCATTCAAAACACATTGATCTATGATCGAATGGTATTCTTGAGACCTTCCTTGAAGTGTCTCTCCCTTAATGAATCATCAGGAAGATAAATCATCACAAAACACTGAAGCTCTGTAAAGAGTGTTAAATACTCCATAATGGTCATCACACCCTGCTCTAGATGCATAAACTCACCGGACCTTTCAACTATCAGGGTATCAAGAAAAAATCAATCATAAAAGCTAGATTGTAAATCCCTACAAACCATATATCAGAGCATATCATCTTAGTTCGAAACATCCCAACAATTCTTAGCTATTCCAAAAATCATATATGTCACGAGCTTCAATCTCCTCTTAGGTGATGTCTTTAGATGATTGAAGATATAAAATACAGTCTCTAGACACAAATCAACAGTCTATAGACCTCCATCCCCCTAAAATATGAGAGGATTCTATTGCTGGAACACACACGTTAGCTCTACCATAGATGAGGCAGGTTTCTGGGCTCCCTAAACGGTCTACATAAAGTGCATGAAACTATCACGAAACTAGGTATCAATACCCATGTTTGGTATATTCTCTAGTGCCAAAACTGGCACTATTAGAGGTTCTACCAGTATCCCAGGGCCAACCACCTACAGAGCATGGTCATTTCCATCCTCCGGGCACATGAATGGAAGTCATCATGGTGGAATGTCTCTATAATGCCAAACACATGCCTCAGAAGAGAAATGAGTAGTGACCAAGTCATAGATATAAAATCATAGGATAGGTCAAAGCCTTCCTATAAGCAAGTCACACCCATCTACCTACTCCAAAATCCAGGACTGGGTAATAGAAACAACCATAAAAACCACCAGATACACTTCCTACTGCCCACTCTAAATCTGGGTCTAAGTTAAGTTCCCTATTTTCACAATCTCAATTCCATTTAAATTCATACTTTACAATTATTTTTGAATGGTTAAACCAAACAGGTCACCACTTTCGATCCACAAGGTACCATACACATCATTAACTGAAGTGTGGTGTCCACTTAATCCAAACCATAATACGTTCCAACCCATGTGACCAATGGTCCATGACTCGACATGCCATAATTGACTTTTTAGGGTGTATGCTGTAGCCTATGTAGGAAAACACTGTCTAGGTTACAACAAGCACTCTAAGTACCAATTATGTTTCTCAAATACCTGTACAAATCTTTTATAAAAAACATCTATATTACTCAAGGCACACATAATAATGTCATGCGGTCAAGCAATGCATCCTATATGACATGGCATAATGCATGGCATGTGAATTCTAACAGGTGCTTAAAATAATGCATGAGATGACATGACATCATCTCATCAGGACAAGTATAAAAATATGTAATCATAATAACCATCAAACCTTAAGTGCATCACCCAATGGTGGAGTCAAATCAACTGTAATTGGAAAAATATAGAACAATAATTCCTTATTCTAGGAAATTTGGCTTTTTTACTGTATGTGGGTTAGCTACTCCCAGACACAACTCATTAACAAATTCCAATTCATTCCTAATATCCTGTTTATTTCCTCAAAATAGTAAAGATAAAAAATAATGCATTGATACCACTTTGTAAAATCCCAACAAGGGAACCACTAAATAGTGACCTGAGCTGGTGGGTCACATGGCCTCAAGCACACCTCCCTGTACGCCAGAGGCTTCTGACTAGTAGTGAGGGTCTAAGGTGTGTCTGTGGGGAGACTATACCCTCATGTTAGAGTGTAACACAATGGTATAATCATAACAAATATGTAGAAACATATCAATAACTTAACAAAAAACAAACATACAGAATACTATAGTAATCAATAATCCAAAAGCAGTTATATAAAATATGATGATCATGTCACATCTCTATAAAAAATGATAGGAAAAACATGGAAGCAAGCAACTGGTACAATACATGTATCAAAATATCAAAAATAAAAAAAAAACTATCTATAGATAGCATCATGAGTCTAGCTCGATCTCTTACTCCCCTACTCCTAAGAATAGTACAATCAAGCATTATTCAATAGGTGCTTTCCCTAGTCCCTACCTGCATCCATGAAGTCTATCCGGGTACCCAATGACAGCCCAAACATGGTGTGAGATAACACTCATTAGGGCATGGTCAATGATGTCTATAATAAGTACAGTCTGTGTATACATAATGAAGCAATGTGAAATATATCATAGGTATAATAGTAATGAAAGCAAAGTATCTAGGATATATATAACAATGTCCATCCAAACATGGCTCTCTATGAACAATAATAAAGCTCCCACAAACAAGGGAAACTGTAAATCATAAATAAATTAGGTGTGATACTATCTAGTATAACATCTGTAATCAAATACCCATACCAGGGCTATCTATAAATCAAAGAAGAATATCCACAATGGTCATGCTGTGTAATCAAGTGTCAAACCAAGAAGGGATGAATCCAAGGTATAGAAGACCAAGGTATCCTTATCGATTCAATGGAGTATCTTGATGGAAACTTGGTAATGACTTGGGTGGAGTCTAAGGAGCATGTCCACAGAGCATGTCTAATGAGTGTCCAAGAAAACCTAATCTAAGGGGTAATAAAGCCATCGACATCCTAAGGAATCAAAATCCTAGGAGTAGAAATTTCCAAGGCATCCACTACCATAATCAATACGGATCCATGCAATATAAATTTTCATTGTAACTCCCCTACCCTCAGATGCCCAGATTCGGTGCATTATTTTAATACATTGACATGATTACAAGTAATCAAATCCTAAAGGACCGATCAGTTTAGCGGTCTTAGAAAATAGATTACATATATGAACTTTACATCACAAATAAAAACATAAAATACAACATTGAAAATCATTTGAGAACACCATTATTCTCCTAGCTTAACCCTGCATATAAATCATAATACACTTCTTGATATCCTAGGAAAATGAAACATAAGAAAGGGGTGAGATCAGATGCTCAGTAAGGGTAGAAAATATAGAAAAAACTTTCATAAATAACCGTAAACTTTAAGTCAAGTATAAAACTAAAACACATGAATTTTACACATAATCTTCTGCATAATATGGAAAGAATAAATCAAATAATTTCATTTAAACATTCACATGGATATTCTACTAGTCGAATAATCACATGTAAAATCAATAACTAATCTCATAATGAGGAAATGCATAATGTCATACATCATAACCATATCGTCAAGGACCCATTCCAAGACCATTACCATACCATCAAGGCCTTGTGCCAAGACACTAGTTTGTCTCATGAGACCTACTGATGCATCGATGGGCTATAACAATCCCCACTTGTCACTTACTAATTCCAATGTATTCCTCTTATGAAAATGGTGAAACATAACATAAGCATTTGTATTAAACATAGCATAAGAAATGTTAATATTTTAACCATAAACCACGAATGATATAAACATAACACATCCATAGTCAAATATATAAAAAAACCTTCAATACAATATGTAAGATTGTATCATAATAATTCAACCTTAAATAAGCATAAAATTCAATAAAGGATGTTGACATAGATGAAAATAATTTAATAAATTCATTAAAAATCTTTGAGGGAAGTATTCCTTTTTTACTTTGAAATCATTTAGAAGCTGAACAATTATAAAATAAAAAATTTCTTTTGAAAATAACTTTATAATCTTCTAAGAAAATATTCAAAATGTTAAGGTGTCATAATGATGGAAAATAGATGCTTGCTCCATATAAGTTAAAAAAATTCTTTTCTTAAATTTATTGAAAAATTTATAAAGTAACTCATTTGAAAAAAGACAGAAATATTACTTTCAAAACATTTTTTAAAAAGTAAAACATGGGTAAAAATGACTTTAAATATTTATCGATAATATTTTGAATTACATTTTAAGAAACATGGACATGGATGATAAGGATGTCCTAGTATATAATTACGTATAACCAATCTCAGATAATAAGAGATTGTAAAATTCACCCTTACATAAAACCTTTAAAATATTAATTTTTGAAAACATTTGAATGAACTTAAAAATAGACATAAAATTCCCTTTATAATCCTTTTATATCCATATAATTAGTTATGTAAAATAATATCAAGAATATTTAAATGGAGAAAGGATTAATTCTTTAAACATTCAAAGTGTCCCATACCACTTTCAACATTTAAATAATAAACCCAATATCTTCAAATGAATATATAAATACCATGAAGATAAATTTATTCATGATATCAAATATAATAGGGTCAGTACATACACCACACACAAGAAATAAGTGGTGAACAAGACTTATATCTCACGAAAATTAAAAGTAATACAAAATTCCCTTACCTTAGGTCTGATACTCTTAGTACGTGTCCGAAATTACTGTATAGTGGTTTTAAACATATTAATAACTTATAACAGAATCATAATAATATTTATGATATCATATATGATTCATTTATAACTTTATATTACCCGTTTATTAATAATTTCTAAGTTAAAGCAACATTTTGGGTAATAATCACTTTCTTTATCATATGTGTTTTGACTTATTCTTGATCGCATTACTTAGATCATGATTTACTTAATTAAAGAATGCATAAAATGATTTATATATGATATATATTTAGTATATAAATATATATAATAGATATATATATGAAATGGAATACACCGTTTATGGAGACAGTAGGTCGTACGTACGCATGAACGCTGTTTCCGTTTTCTTATCGTATTGAATGGAAGTAAGTGAATGAAATATATATACATAAACACATAAATATATTATTAAAGTAGTATTATTATTTAATTTATTTCATACTAATTCATAATATATATTTTTATAATCATTCTTGAATGGTGAATGTGGAAGATGAATCTCATCGCATCGTGGAGACGGTAAGTCGTACGTACGCACGAGCGAAAGTATCATTTCTTTAATAGTTAAATGGTATGTAATTGGATAGAATATGAATTATATAGAAAAAATATAATATAATATGTATTATTTAAATCATTTATATTCATAATTATACTCATATAAATAAAGTTTACATGAAAAATAGTTTACACCATGATGTGGAGACGGTAAGCCATACGCACACACACATGGTGATATTATTTTTCATAGGATGGGTAAAAGGAGGAATATGGTTATACCATAATTATAATAACATATAATCATATATAAGTTACTTTATTTATTATTTTATTATGTAATGAATAGAGAAATAGGAATTAGAATAAGAAAATAACTTTGAAAGAGGTGATAAAACAATTACCTCTTTTCAGGTGTCTCCTTTTGATTTGCACAAAAGGACTCCTTAGGATGAATTTATGAAAAAAGTGTAGCCTCTAGGATGATTTGAGAGATGTTGTGAGAGGAAATGGGTAGGATTTGTCTATCACAAAGGGGTTTTAGGTGTTAATTAAAGAGAAGGAGAAGTGTCCTTTTATAAGAGGGGTGAGGGGCACTTTTGGAAGATCTTAAAATATTAATTTATTATAAATAGATTTTTGGTTTAAAATAGCTCAAAATTCATTTATTTAGAGGATAAGATGATTATGGGTCTAAATCCACTCAACCAATGAATTTTATACATGTTTAGTTTATAAAATCAACCTTATATTTTGGATTTAACCCTTAGTTAAACAGTTTAACTCTTACCGTGTCTTCTTGTATTTTTACACTATAGGGTTAATATAGTTACTATAAAATGATAAGAGAACCCCAAGTGAGTAATTAATAACATATTTGACATTATAAAAGTTATTTGGTCAAACATTATATTTTTATTACTTTTATATCATTTAATAAAATAGTATTTATTTTAAAATATCATTTATTTCAATTTCAATACTAATCAATATTTTCATTTTTGAAATTATCAAAACAACATGATAACTTCAAAAAAATACTTTAAATATGTTACTAACATGTATAAGTTATCTATAAAATATTTTTATGTCATTAATTAAATAAAATTATATTTATTTTAATATTATTAATATCATTTATTTGATTCTTCCTTTAATAAATCAATTACTGCATCATCATTTTATCACAAATAAATTTAATTATTTAATGTCTAAAAATTAAGAATAAATTATAATGATGTAGATAAATTTCTTATATTTTCAATGAATATTTATAATAGAATTTATATTATGTATAACCATATATTAAAAATGATTTAGTTATTAAAATTTGAATATGACACTTTTAACTCTTCTTTGAATAAAATATAATAAATGTCTTAATCTAACATAAGTGGATGAAAAAGGATCATATTTTATACATAAGGTTGATTTTGGAAGAAATATACTTATATAATGAAATTAGGACAGGTTTTAGGGTAATTTTATATTATTATAATATTATTTTTACCTTTAATTACTCTATTTACCTTTAACTGTGGTAATTAAAATTCAAAAGTTACCATTCACTAAAAATAATTTTGATCCTATTAGACCAAATTTTTCTTTTTAATCCTAATTAACAGAATTTATGTCGTATTTTCAAAATTCAATTCACAGAAAAGGTGAGATTACGTTTAATGTTAATATTCTTATGTGGCTAGAAGGCGGCTAAACAGACGTGAAAAAAATGTTCAATGAATTTTTATATATAATTATATTTTAAAAATTATTAAAATAACATTAATTGAGTTTATATATGTATTATTTATATATTTTGACTTTAAAACCAATTTAAATTAATATAATTATTTAAATGAAAAAGTCAGTTTTTAAACAATAATGTAGTGTTTTTCACTATTCATCAAAAAATCAAAAGTTTTCAGAAAATTACAAAAAAATTACTCTAAGATAATTTTGATATTCCAAATTAAAAAATTAAGTCTATTTTACCAAATTAAATTTCTATGAGTGACTAAAATTAATTTTATTATTGTTCACAAAAGGATATAAAAAGTAGTTTCTTTAAGAAAATAGTATTTCTAAACATATAACTATTTTACCGAAATTTATACATTTCATTATAAATATGTTTTATTTATGTGAAAAAATTATAAATAAAATTTAAAATTTATTTATTACTATTCATATTACCATATTTAATGGATATTTTATAAATATTTCATTTAAATAATTACAAGACTAAAGTGTTGTTTCACAGAAACTCAATCTTGTGTGTTACGCAATCCAAGTCGGTGTTGAGTGAAACACAAGCTATTGAAGATAATGTACCATGAAATATTAGGGTGTTACATTCTCCCCACCTTCAATAAATTGCATCCTCACAATTTAAACTCAGAAATAAAATTTATGGGATGAACTTTTCAAAATATCTTTATTGAAATCCCGCATCAAAAAATGGATTAATGAGACCACCATTTTAAAATAAAGAAAGGGAAGTACGAAGGTCGCCAGAGATAACACATACCAGGGTTTCATGTAATAAAACATGGACATGAAAGAAAATTTAACCATAAAGTTTTGATGGAGAGTGATAGAGAACATTATTATGAGAAAGTTAACAACCAGAAAGCTATAAAGCTGTGATGATCCAAGGGTTCATTGGATTCATCTGAAAAAAAAGTACTAGGAAAACATTTTTGGTTTTAAGATCCTTTCCCTAAAGTTTAAGAATTAATTATTTCATAGAATAATAAAAAAATGAAGCATACTTACTTGACAAGTAGAGTTCCACCCTTTAACTAATTTCTACCACAAACTCATATTTATCTACAAAAGATAATAAAAATAAAAAATATTCTATTTATATTAATCATATAGGGTTATAAAAATGAATTTATACTTCATCTATCATACCATAAAAAATGACATTATACAAACCAGGACATCACGTAGGCCAGTGGTAGGCGATGCACCCTTGTCACCCTTCGGTTGCGGGTTCAAGTCTCACGGCCTTACTGGATGCAACGAGTTGTCACCCGACCTACGGGTTGTCACCCAAACTATGAGTTGTCCTTTTCTTAAAATTATGACATTCCAAAAAATAATATTAAGAAATGTTTTAACCTTAAACAATAGTATCCAATGTCTAACTTAATCTATTCTAACCTTTAGGCTTTTCTAAAATATGTTTGTCCAAACTCAAATTCCAAAAATTTACAAGGAAGGACACATAACATAATGCAGATCTTTTTGTCACATAACAAGCATGTGAATACTTTCATCATGTATTCTAAAAAAACATGTCAATACTATGAATTACAATAAAACCCTATTTGAATACGTCTATGCTTACTTATTCCTTATGTAAAACATAGAATACTGGATATACTACTTAAATCCAAAAATGTTGTAAACTCTAACAATGATGGAATAAATAGACCATTAATCAGTTCCAAGGTAGTCAATAATATCCAATATAATTTATCCAAATCAATAATATCTTAATTCCAACATAATTATCTCAGACATATGAAGGGTTATCATTCCCTCAATCATATATTTTCCAAAATTTTTAACTTACAACTGTGTCACTTTACTTGGTAACATACAATCTCAAATATTTAATGAAATAGTACTATAACACAATCCTTATTTACTCCATAATTATTATAAACAGTACATTTCTAAAAAGGTATTCAAATAAAACAATTCTTGAATATGCATATTAATAATTCTACTTCATCTGTGGTAGTATCATAACTTGATCATTATCCAATAGTATCATCAGGGATATATTCCTTTAACGATTGAGATATTGATTTGCATAGTGTATCATCTTCTTTTAGTTGAAGCATTGTACATTAGAAACCTTTTTCTTACCATTGTAATCACACACTTGGTGTCCTTTTTCTTCACACTTATAACAAACTCTCATTCCCTTTATTCATTTACTAGGGTGATTCTTTCCACAATTATCACATGTGGGAAAATTCTTCTTTCCATTCTTCCCTTTATACATCTTTTTCTCTGCCATCCTCTTCTTCTCTTTCTTCCCTTCAAATCCACAGGACTCAGAGAATTCTTTACTTATCTTATTAACATATGATATTATTTCCTCATATGATGATCATACACTGGAGACTATTTTCCTTCAAAATGTTGGATTAAAACCATGAAATATAAGATCCTTCTTACTCTTTGGAACATGTACATTGGTGGAGTTGTCATTCCTTCCACCAGGCACCCTTTCTAAATAAAAACATACACTAGGTTAAATCATATCTTAATATATAATCCAAAAACTACAAAAAAAATT
This sequence comes from Viscum album, assembly GCA_963277665.1. Classification (NCBI taxonomy): domain Eukaryota; kingdom Viridiplantae; phylum Streptophyta; class Magnoliopsida; order Santalales; family Viscaceae; genus Viscum; species Viscum album. The sequence goes on along the minus strand of OY728146.1, from coordinate 179,639,700 downwards.
CACAACTTAAAGATTTACATGTATCTAGTCTAGTAATCATAAAAATGGTTTCTTTGGGGACATATTTACTCATAAATTCTTCATAATGGTTTGTAAAGAAAATGAGAATTATCCTAAGAATATCCCACATGAGTGTCAAACCAGGTGCGTAGTAAGGCCCGTTGTTGTGTACCAGGTTACCCCAAGTCAAGATCGGAACACCTTGTCGGATTTGTTAATACTAGGTACATCTATGCTAGAACTAAGTCTACTTGTAGTATCCCTACATGTATGTATTTCTTAAAAGACCCACATAATCTCTATTTTACCAAAATTATAGAATGTTATTCTATACTTATCCTCAAAGTATATCTTAGGGTTATGATCCCTAATCTAAGTTTTCTAAATCTAGTTTCTAAGGTTGTTGAAAAACTTTCTTTAATAACAACTATAACGCCCCAACCCCAGATACCCGGAGCTGGTGCATTATTTTAATACATTAACACAATTACAAGGAATTAAATCCTAAAGGACCGATCATTTTAGTAGTCTTGGAAAATAGATTACATACATGAACTTTACATCACAAATCAAAACATAAAATATAACATAGATAATCCTTTGATAACACCATTATTCTATTATCTTAAACCTTTATATAAATCATAATACACTTCTTGGCATCCTGGGAAAATAAAACATAAGAAAGGGGTGAGCTAAGATGCTTGGTAAGAGTAAACAATATAGTAAAAACTTTCATAAATAACCATAAACTCCAAGGCAAGTATAAAACTGAAACAAAATCCTTTTACACACAATTTTCTATATAATATGGTAAGAATAAATCAAATAATACTATTTAAACATTCATATGTATATTCTACTAGTTGAATATTCACATGTAAAATCAATAACTAATCTCATAACTAGGAAATGCATAATGCTGGATATCATAACCATACCATCAAGGCCTCATGCCAAGACCATTACCATACCATCAAATCCTTGCACCAAGACACTAGTTCGTATCATGAGACCTACTGATGCATCAAGGGGCTATAACAGGCCCACCCATCACTTACTAATTCCAATGAATTCCACTTATGAAAAGGGTGAAACATAACATAAACATTCGTATTAAACCTAACATATGAAATATTAATACTTTAACCATAAACCATGAATGGTATAAACATAGCACATCCATAGTCAAATATACCACAAACCCTTCAATACAATATGAAATATTATATTATAATAAGTCAACCTCAAATAAGCATAAAATTCAACAAAGGATATTGACATAGATGGAAATAATTTAATAAATTCATTAAAAATCTTTGAGAGAAGTATCCATTTTTTACTTTGAAATCACTTAGAAGATGCACAATTACAAAACAAAAAATTTATTTTAAAAATAACCTTATAAGTTTGTAAGAAAAACTTCAAAATGTTAAGGCTTCATAACAACGTAAAATATCCACTTGCACTGTATAAGTTAAAAAAACATTCTTTCCTTAAATTTATCAAAAAGTTATAAAGTACATCATTTGGAAAATGATAGAAGGATTCATTTCAAAATGTTTTGTAAAAAGTCAAACATGGGTAAAAATAACTTTAAACAGTTGTCGATAATATTTTGAATTACATTTTAAGAAATATGGACATGGATGATAAGGATTCCCCGATAAATACTTATGTATAAGCAATCTCGGATAATAAGAGATTATGAAATTAACCCTTACATAAAACCTTTAAAATATTTTCTTTTTAAAACATTTTAATGAACATAAAAATAGACATAAAATTTCCTTTATAATCCTTTTATATCCATATAATTAGTTATGTAAAATAATATCAAGAATATTGAAATGGAGAAAGGATTAATTCTTTAAAAATTCAAAGTGTCCCATACCACTTTGAACATTTAAATAATAAACCCAATATCTTCAAATGAATATCTAAATACCAAGAAGATAAATTTATCCATGATATCAAATACAATAGGGGAAGTACATACAACACACATAAGAAATAAGTAGTGAACGTGGCTTATATCTCATGGAAAATAAAAGTAAGACGAAATTACCTTTCCTTGAAGGTTCTGAGTGCAGCAGAAGCGTGGTTGGGAAGACACCCAATTTTGATTTTTACCATGATCAATGATTATTTCGGGATCAATATGACGATAAAATCCAGTCTCCATGGAATATAATCAAAGATTTATATAAAGAAGAAAGAGGCCCGAAACCTTTAGAGAGGATTTTGAACATCATGTTTATAATTAATTTAATTAATTTCATAAAGAAAAATAATACCTGGATCTTTGGTATTTTTCTTCATTGATGATGTTGATCGTCCAGAATGACCCTTCCGAATTATCACATTGCACTTGTAAGGATCCAAACTAGAATCCCTCTAGTGGTGATCTATAGATGATTCGATGGCCTCTGATCGACACATCTCATTCTCCGGGTGATAGCGTGGCGAATTGAGTGTCTTGCGTCAGTCATTCTTGATCAAATATTCTTTGGCCTTGAAGAACCTCTCTCGTTCTTGATAGGGGATATAAGAGGATCCAAGAGAGAAATTGTTTGTCTCAACAATTCTCAATTCACCAGGTGTATGGTGTGGTGTATGACACAATAGGCGTACTTTCCTATTTATATACATGGAATTTCAGTTACAATATTTAATTGCATAGCAACAATTAAATACATTCATGAACTTAGAGAAAACCCATGTATTTAATAATAATACCACATCATTATTTATAGTGCGCCAACTTGCGAAAAACGGAATTATAAATAAAATTACGCATCACAAAATAATATCAGCATTATTTTAATTTGTACCAACTAGTTAAATAATTATTTACCATATTGCAAATAATTATTTTACTATTAGATCAACCTTGGTCCACTCTAACTACACTTCCATTTATTGAACACCCAAATAAATGAATAAATAATTTATTCTCTTAATTAAATATTTTATTTATAAACTAGTAAATAAATATTTATTAAATGTTCAATAAAATAAATAAATATATTTTATTTAATTTATGAGATCATTTTAACTTGAATAAAATTATTCCACGGTCTTGAGAATAATATTTATTTCATTAATTAAATTCAAATAGAATTTAATCGAGACCACCAAAAACACTTAATGTGTGACCCTCTAGGATTTTTTCTCATTGGCATTAGGTAGACTTGCCTAAAGTCGAAGAGTATTGTCTAGCAACGGGTCAAGGAACCCAAGAGAAAGAACACAAAGTCACAACAATGACATCCACATAAGAGCACTCACTGTGTAATATAATCCCTTTATTGCAATATCTCATCAAGAAGGTTTAATAACTGTGCCATCAACTTTTATGCTTGATACGTCATTATTTGACTACCTGAAATAAAATCGTTATTACACCATGACCATGAAATTTCATGTGACGGTTCTATTTCAATCAAAGGGCTGAGATATCAACTTCCATAAATGGAAGGGAAAAATATTTCCTTGACTTATCCATTAATAACATGCCACTCATGATGCACCCAACGTAACCTACTTCCCGCCAACTGTCCGTGTGACGGTTTTCGTCAGTAAATCAAAGTGCGTAAGTCGTGAAAGCAGAATTCCTACTAGTGGGTCTATTTTCACAATCTTCTATCTTAGAGATTAACAAGTGTGAACTACATGATAGGAAGTCTCATCTGTTTACGAGTACTCGAACCTGATGGTCTACATGCTTTGTGTCCCATCATAGCATGTCATATAACTGCAAAACTATATTTAAGAATATTTTTATATCATTTTAAGGTTCTCATCATAACGGGGAACTGACATGACCTTATCAATGCAACAAATACTCTAGTACATTATTACATCATAATCATGCAGAACAATGAACAATATGTAATAATAAATTAAATATCCATGCAATCAATGTAAAACCAGTTGGTTCTAGGACACCAACTCTTACAAACTCCCACTTAGACTAGAGACAACCGCCTACGACTTTCAATATGCTAGACCTCATATGATGATCATGTTTCTTCTGAGTTAAGGATTTAGTCAAGGGGTCTACCACATTGTCTTCCGTGGAAATACTGCTCACTGCAACTTCACCTCTCTGAGAAAAATCCCTCAAGAGATGATACTTCTGAAGTATGTGCTTTGTCCACTAATGTGACCTTGGCTCTTTTGCGAGAGCCACTACTGCAGTATTATCACAATACAGTGTGATGAGATCTTTACTTATAGGTATCAAATCTAGCTCTTGGACGAAGCTTCGCATCCAAACTGTTTCTTTAGCTGCCTCAAAAGCTACGATATACTTGGACTCTACTGTAGAATCTATGACCACACTCTGCTTTGAGCTCTTCCAGATCACTGCACCTCTATTCAAAGTGAATATGTATCCCGTTTGCGAATTCATTTCATCTTGATCAGCCTGGAAACTATCATCTTCATATCCTATGATGACTAGTTCCTCATCTCCTCCATAAACCAGAAACATATCCTTAGTATGCCTTAGATACTTTAGGATAGTCTTGACTTCCATCTAATGACGGTCACCCGAGTCAGCTTGATATTTTCCTACCACACTCAATGTGTAGGTGACATCTAGCCTAGTACCTAGTATGGAATACATGAATGACCCAATCACTGATGCGTATGGAGTCCTTTCCATTATCTTTCTTTCCTCATGTGTCTGAGGACACATTTTCTTAGAAATATGAATGCCATGTGATGCTGGCAACAATCTCCTCTTGGATTGTTCTATATTGAATCTCTTTAGTATCTTATAAATGTATATAATTTGACTTAGTCCCAACAATCTCTTGGATCTATCATGATGTATCTTGATCCCAAGAATATACACTTCCTCGCCCAAGTATTTCATGGAGAAGCATTGATTCAACCATGCCTTAACAGAATGTAAGGCTGATATCTCATTTCTAATAAGTAATATGTCATCAACATATACTATTAGGAAAATGACTACACTCCCACAAAACCGTTTGTAGACACAAGGCTCACATTCATTCTTAATAAAACCAAATTCTTTTATGGCTTCATCAAAATGAATGTTCCATAACCTGGATGCTTGCTTTAATCCATAAATGGATTTATGCAACTTTCATACCTTATTGGCATCCTTTGGAGTCAAAAAACCTTTAGGTTGTGTCATGTAGACATCTTCCTGAAGATTCCTATTAAGGAATGCTGTTTTGACATCCATTTTCCAAATCTCATAGTCATAGTAAGACACAATGGCAAGTAGAATTCTAATGAATTTCAACATTGCAACTGGTGAGAAGGCTTCATCGTAGTCAATTCCTTGACGCTGTTTAAAACCTTTTGCAACCAGTCATTCCTTATAGGCACCGAATTTTCCTTTCATGTATAGTTTCTTCTTGAATACCCATTTTCAACCAACAATATTTACATCAACTGGAGGATCTACCAAAATCCAGATTTGGTTTTGGTACATGGAATCCATTTCAAAATTCATGGCTTCTTTCAAATTGTCAAATTTTGTGCCACTTACTACTTCCTTGTAGGTTAGAGGACCATTATTATCAATTAATAATGTGTCACCATCCTCGGTAACTAGAAAACCGTACCATTCCGGTTCTCTAACCTCTCTTGTACTCCTACACAGTACTTGTGTCTCTGGAAAAGATTCTTCTTCCATAGGGATTTGTGGAATCTATTTCTGTACCAACTCTTGTGTACCTTGAGCCTTGACTTCATCAAAGTCTATCTCACTCCCACTATCTCTTTTGGAGATGTGCTCCCTCTCAAGGAATATAACATGTCTTTCCACTATAAAATTTTTGTCCAAGGGGATGTATAGGTAATACCCCCTTGTTTCCTTGGGGTATCCTATAAAGGTACACTTTGTTCCTTGGGGTGCAAGTTTGTTACCTGAAGAGGCCTTAACAAATGATTTGCTACCCCGAACATGTAAATTCTATAACATGACTTTTCTTCCACTCCAGAACACGTATATAATACCATTTATTGATTTAGTTGGTACTTGGTTTAGTATGTTCACCGTTGTTTGTAATGCATATCCCCAAAAGGATAATGGAAGACTCACATGACTCATCATTGATCTCACCATGTCCAATAGGGTACGGTTCCTCCTTTTTCTCACACCATTCCATTGGGTCATTTTTGGAGGAGTGAGTTGGGATATGATCCCAAAATCCCGTAAGTAATTAATGAAGTCTTGATTAAGATATTCTCTACCTAGTTCTGAGCAGAGTTTCTTAATCTTCTTACCAAGCTAGTTCTCAACTTCATTCTTATATTCTTTGAACTTATCAAAATAATATTACTTATACCTCATTAAGTAGATATATCCATATCTACTAAAATCATCAGTAAAAGTTATGAAGTATGAGTACCCTCCCCTTGCTTAAACTAGAAATGGTCCACACACATCAATATGAACCAATTCAAGAAGTTCTTTAGCCCTTTCACCTTTCCCACCAAATGGGGATTTGGTCATTTTTCCTTGTAAACATGCATGACATATGCCAAGTAGTTTTAGTTAAAAAGAATCTAAATATCCATCTTGATGTAACTTTGTTAAGCATTTCTCGTTTATATGACCTAGCCAGTGATGCCAAAGTTGGGTGTGATATGAATAATGTGAAGTATCCTTGTCATCTATTTCCATTACCTGGTTTGTGTAATCCAACACATAAAGACCGTTGTATAAATTTACCCTACCAAAACAAATGCTATCTTTATAAAAGAAGCAACATTCATTTCCAAACTTGAAAAAAAATCCATATACATCTAGTCTGGATATAGAAATTATGTTTTTGGTTACAGAAGGCACATAAAAACAACCCTTTAACACCAAGATCATCCCAGTTGGCAACGTGAGGTGGTAGTCCCCAACAGCTTGGCTCTGTTAGCTGCTCATATATCTACCTCTCCTTGATCAATATTCCCAAATATACTTGGTTCTTATATTTGGATACATATGTGAGCACCACAAGCTGTATCTAATACCCAATTTTTAGAAATGGATAGATTTCATTCGATAACAAATGCACCTGAAGCTTCCCCTTTCTTCTTAGGTTGGGTGAAATTCTTCTTCCAGTGGCCCTTTTTTCAACATGCAAAACAAACAGCCTCCTGTTCCCTTGCCTCCCCTTTGATATTCCTTTTCTTGGAAGGACATGAAGAAGCTTTGGGATTAAATCTCTTTGCCTTCCCTTTCCTCTTATTCACCATAAGTACAGAAGGCTTTTCATGCTTCATATCTTTGTCCACTTGGAAAATGAGGATAAGAAGATCAGATAGAGACTTCTCAATGTTGTTCATATTGAAATTGAAAACAAAGTTAGAGAAGTTATGAGGGAGTGATGTGATAATGAGATCAGTTCCCAGTTCTTCGGGGAGTTTAAACCCTAGAACCTCCAGACACTCAATGTAGCCAATGATCTTGACTACATGAGGCCCAGATGGGGCACCTTCTCTAAGCTTACTCTGAAAGAGTGCCTTAGAGATCACAAACCTTTCCTATCTTTCTCTCTCCTAGTAAAGACTATAGAGGTGATCGAGCATGCTATAAGAATACATGTTTTCATGAGACTTCATGAGCTCACTAGAAATTGATGATAACATCAAATATTGAACTTAGACCGCATCATTCATATGTTTCTCATAGACTAGGAAATCCTCACCACTCGCCTCTTTAGAAAGCAGATCAAGTAATGTTGACTCCAGCACATAAGACTTCCTTTCATGTCGTAGGATAACCCGAAGGCATCTAAACCATTCCTGGAAGTTACTGCTAGTGAGGATGTTGTCTTTATCCAAAATTGATCATAGGGATAGTGTGGTTAACGAGTTTTTAATTTTTATTCTACAATTAAAAGAGCAAATCATTAGTACTTTCTTGATTACATTTTATAAGAAATAATAAATTTTATTAAGTCTCACACTATTTTATCAAGTCCCAATAGCCCTCATCAATGGAATCGAAATATCAAGTTTCCATGAAATTCTAGTGGAAAGGATCCATATTTCCCTTTGCATAACCCCAACAAGGGTTGGTAAATCTATTAGAAGGTATTTAGGTAGGCAGGTCTTTGCCTATTGCGGGCTTGCAGCTCCTTGATATGTTGAGTGGACTCCCCAATCTTGAAATCATGAATTTGGATTTCCTCAACTCTTGCCTCTAATATTACACCAAGTCTAGCAAGGGCTACTCCTCTTGATGTAATATGGTTAAGTCAACCCAAAAACTTTCATAAGGGCTTCCTGTATAAAAGTAAGTGTCCCAACAAGGGTTGGTCAGACACATAGTTTTATTGAGTTTTTACCTTAATCAAGTAACATAAGGTTTGTTCTGACTTAATATTTTATTTGAGGGGTTTTTATCTCTTATGAATGAATTGCTTATTATCATTATCACACACTTTTTAATATTAAGTGGAACTTACTTAAGTGATTAACCATGTCTTGATAATATTTACGCATAAGTCTAGTTTATTTTAGTTCCATCTTGCATGCTTATTTAATTCATTAATTATGGGATTGTGACAACACATCCATAATGATAAATCATGCAACTGACAGAAATAAAATAAAGTAAATGGAATGATCATGATATTTTCTAACGATTAGTTTATCTAGTGGTTGATAAAATAACCCTGACCTAGGGGAGAAACACCTCGACCCTTTTGGGTTCGTGTTTACAGCTTCCACTTGTCCACCTCTATATCTACAGGGATTGGTTTCGTCTCGGCTCCAACTTGAACAAAGTCCACTATCTTGGGAGTTCCATCCATTATATATGACCTTTTTAACTTATATATAGGTGAGGGGTAAAAAAGGGTTTTATATAAAAGAAACCTTGGGCATGCAGACCCTACATATTAATGATGAGAAGACTCGCAAGCCAACAAATTTAATTCAAATAAATAAATTAAAAGAAACCATCCACATACAAAGGTCTTGGTCCATCTCATGATAATCCATACATGCAATGATATTTACGCATAAATAAAACTAGCAATCAATTCTTTAATCGTTCTTGTTTAAGATAAATCACGCTCAAATCAATTAATTATCATCCTTAATTAATCAATCCATTTATCTTAAACCCTTTTCTAAATTTCCTTGAGATTCTCATCCATCATAATTTTAAACAAATAAATTCATTTAAAATTATCTTTGTACGTAACTTGTACCTTGGAGGCAACCTGGTGAATTCCTATTCATAACTACCCAACGAGTAGAAATGAACATTATGCAGATGTTAAATTAAAAACATATATATAAAACACCTATCATGTGTTGTGCCTCAGCTTTATGCCTGCACGATGGTATACGTCTCAAGGGTTTGTATAATATAATAATAAATTTTAATAAATCTGCGTAATTTGGATGAGTACACAACGTGTAGTTCCAACTACATGACATGTACTATTTTTCACCGTCTATCCGAAGTACACGCCCGGGGAAATGGCGTGTGAGTGTACTTCGGAAATCTTTAGAGTATATGGAATGTCTAGTGGGCCACACACCGTGTAGTTCATTGTTACACGGTCTCCAGGCGGGCAAGCCGTGTACGGGGTACACGGTCCAACCCCAACCTGAAGGGACTACACGTCGTGTCCATTGGGCCACACGGTGTATAATTCGGAAACTACGTACCACCAGTTCCTGGTCAACAAACGGAATCATTTAAGACTTAGAAAGACTCTAACACACAGCTTGGTTTGGCATATTGGTTTGATTCATTGAATCTTGACTACACGGTATGTACTGCCGAATACACGCCGTGTGTTCTGGTGTTATACGACCAGGAAGCTTTGGCACCTCCAAATGAGATCCTCTATTTTATTTTAATCAAAATTAAAAGAAAATATTGTTTCTGTCAGGTGAATGAGAAACTAAAGAGGAATAGATCTCGAGATTCAGATTTGCAGAAAGATTAACTTGAATTGAAACAACTAAATTATTAAATGCATAAGTCATCAACGAAATATTTAAATAATTATAAACTATGATGTAACCCCTCTGATACCACTTGAAGGTTTCGGGCGTAGCAGAAGCGTGGTTGGGATGACACCCAATTTTGATTTTTACCACGATCAATGATTATTCCTGGATCAATATGATGATGAACTACAATCTCCACAGAATATAATAAAAGATTTAGATAAATAAGAAAGAGGCCTGAAACCTTTAGAGAGGATCTTTCACATCATGTTTATAATTAATTTAATTAATTTAATAAAGGAAAATAATACCTGGATCTTTGATATTTTTCTTCGTTGATGATGTTGATCATACAGAATGACCCTTTAAGATTATCTCTTTACGCTTGTAAGGATCCAAACTAGAATCCCTCCAGTGGTGATCCACATGTGCTCTGATGGCCTCTGATCGACACCGCTCGTTCTCCGGGTGCTAGCGCAGCGAATCAAGTGTCTTGTGTCGGTCGTTCTTGATCACCTGTTCTTTGGCCTTGAAGAATGTCTCTCATTCTTGAGAGGGGAGAGAAGAGGATTCGAGAGAGAAATTGTTTGGCTCAAAAATTCTCAATTCACCAGGCGTGTGGTGTAGTGTATGACACAATAGGCGTACTTTCCTATTTATATACATGGAATTTCAGTTACAAAATTTAATTTCATAGAAACAATTAAATACATTCATGAACTTAGAGGAAACCCATGCATTTAATAATAATAACACGTCATTTTTTATAGTGTTACAACTTGCACAAAACGGAATTATAAATAAAATTCCACGTCACAAAATAATAGCAGCGTTATTTTAATTTGCGCCAACTAGTTAAATAATTATTTACCATCTTGCAAATAATTATTTTACTACCAGATCAACTGTGGTCCGCTCGAACTCCACTTCCATTTATTGAACACTCGAATAAATAAATAAATAATTTATTCTCTTAAATAAATATTTTATTTACAAACTAGTAAATAAATATTTATTAAATATTCAATAAAATAAATAAATATATTTAATTTAATTTATGTTATCATTTTAACTTGAATAAAATTATTACATGGTCTTGAGAATAATATTTATTTATTTAATTAAATTCAAATAGAATTTAACCAAGACCACAAAAAACACTTAGTGTGTGACCCTCTAGGATTCTTTCTTGTTGGCATTAGGCAGACTTGCCTAAAATTCAAGAGTACTATCTAGCAACGGGTCAAGGCACCCAAGAGAAAGAACGTAAAGTCACAATAACGACATCCACATATGAACACTCACTGTGTAATATAATCCCTTTGTTGCAATATCTCATCAAAAAGGTTTCATGACTGTGTCATCAAATTTTATGCTTGATACATCATTCTTTGACTACCTGAAATAAACTCGTCATTACACCATGACCATGGAATTTTGTGTGACGGTTCTATTTCAATAAAAGGGACGAGATATCAAATTTCATAAATGGAAGGGGCAAATCCTTCCTCGACTTATCCATTAATAACATGCCACTCGTGACGCACCCAACATACCCTACTTCCCGCCAACTGTCTGCATGACGATTTTCATCAGTAAATCAAAGTGCGTAAGTTGTGACACGTATTAATGACAATATTAAAGTCTAAGGATCATTATACATGCTCGTAGATAGAAATATCCGATGACACCAAAACATGTGGAATTCCTACTAGCGGGTCTGTTATCATAATCTCCTATCTTGGAGATTACCAAGTGCGGAATTCATAAGAGGAAGTCTCATCTTCTTATGATTATTCACACCTGACTGTCTGTATGCTATGTGTCTCATCACAGCATGTCATCCAACCACATAACTATATTTAAGAATATTGTTATAGCATTTCAAGGTTCTCATCATAGCGGAGAACTGCTATGACCTTATTAATGAAACAAATACTCTAAGACATTATTACATCATTATCATGTAGAACAATGGACAACATGTAATAATACATTAAATATCCATGTAATCAAAGTAAAACCAGTTGGTTCTAGGACACCAACTCTTACATACCTTTGGTCTGATACTCTCTATACGTGTCCGAAACTACTGTATAATGGTTTTAAATATATTATTAACTTTTACCAGAATAATTATAATATTTATGATATCATATATGATTCATTTATAACTTTATATTACCTGTTTATTAATAATTTCTAAGTTAAAGTAACATTTCAGATAAAATCTCTTTCTTTATCGTACGTGTTTTGACTTATTATTCTTGATCGTATTACTTATATCATGATGTAATTAATTAAAAAATGCATAAAATTATTTATATATGATATATATTCAGGATATAAATATATATAATAAATAGATATATGAAATGGAATACACTGTTTATAGAGACGGTAGGCCGTACGTACGCATGAATGGTGTTTCTATTTTCTTATCGTATTGAATGAAAGTAAGTGAATGACATATATGTACATATATATATATTATTCTAGTAGTATTATTATTTAATTTATTTCATACTAATTCATAATATATATATTTTTATAATCATTCTTGAATGGTGAACGTGGAAGATGAATCTCATCACATAGTGGAGACGGTAAGCTGTGCATATGCATGAGCGACAATATCATTTCCTTAATGGTTAAATGATACAGAATTGGATGAAATATAAATTTCAAAGAAACAATATCATGTTATATTTATTATTTACATCCTTTATATTTCATTATACCCATATTAATAAAGTGTACATGAAAAACAGTTTACACCACGGCGTGGAGACGGTAAGCCGCATGCACGCACGCATGGTGATATTGTTTTTCGTAGGATGAGTAAAAGGAGGAATATGGTTTTAAAATAATTATAATAACATATAAGAATTTATAAGGTATTGGATTTATTATTTTATTATGGAAACAATAGATAAATAGGAAGTAGAAGAAGAAAATAACTTTGAAATAGGTGATAAAACAATAACCTCTTTTCAGGTGCCTCCTTTTGATTTGCACAAAAGGACTCCTTAGGATGGATTTATGCCAAAATTTTATCCTCTAGGATGGTTTTAGGGATGTTGGGAGTGGAAATAAGAAGGGTTTGGTCGAGCCAAATGGGTTTGTAGGTGTGAATTAAAGATAAGGAGAAGTTCCTTTTTATAAGAGGGGTGATGGGCACTTTTGAAAGATCTTAAAATATTAATTTATTATAAATATATTTTTGGTTTCAAATAACTCTAAAGTGATTTATTTAGAGTATAAGATAAGTATGGGTATAAATCCACTCAACCAATGAGTTTTAGACATGTTTAGGTCATAAAATTAACCTTATCTTTTGGATTTAACTCTTAGTTAAACAGTTTAACTCTTACTGTGTCTTCTTGTATTTTTACATTATAGGGTTAATATAGTTACTATAAAATACCAAGAAAACACCAATTTGATAATTAATGAAATATTTGACATTATAAAACTTATTTGGACAAACCTTATATTTTATTACTTTTATATAATTTAATAAAATAGTATTTATTTTTAAATATCATTTATGTCTATTTTAATACTAATAAATATTTTCATTTTTGAAATTATCAAAACAACATGATAACTTCAAAAAAATATTTCCAATATGTCACTAACATGTATAAGTTATCTATAAAATATGTGTATGTCATTAATTAAATAAAATTATATTTATTTTGGTATTATTAATACCATTTATTTGATTCTTCCTTTAATAAATCAATTACTACATCATCATTGTATCATAAATAAATTTAATTATGTAATGTATAAAAATTATAAATAAATTATCACTATGAAGAAAAATTTCTTATATTTCCAATTAATATTTATAGTCTAATTTATCTTATGTATACCCCTATATTAAAAATAATTATTTATTAAAATTTGATTATGACACTTTTAACTCTTCTTTAAATAAAATATAATAAATATCTTAATCTAATACAAGTGGCTTAAAAAGATCGTATTTTCAACCTAAGGTTGATTTTGGTTGAAATATATTTATCCAATGAAATTAGGATAAGTGTTAGGGTAATTTTATATTATTATAATATTATTTTTACCTTTAATTACCCTATTTACCATTAACCGTGGTAAATAAAATTCAAAAGTTACTATTCAACAAAAATTATTTTGATTACATTAGACCAAATTTTTCACCCTTATTAAAACCATGTATATAAGATTTTCAAAATTCAATTCACAGAAGTGGTAAAATTACATTTAATGCTAATATTCTAATGTGGCTAGAAGGATGGTAAAAAGACGTGAAAAAAATGTTCAATAAATTTTTATATCTAATTCTATTATAAAAATAATTCAAATGAACTACATTGGTTTAATATATGTATTATTTATATATTGTGACTTTAAAAAAATTTAAATTAAAATAATTATTTTAATGAAAAAGTCAGTTTTTAAACAATAATGGTGTGTTTTTCACTATTCATAAAAAATTGAAAGTTTTGAGAAAAATACCAAAAGATCACCCTAAGCTGATTTTGATATTCTGAATTCAAAAATAAATTATATTTTACCAAATTAAATTTCTATGAGCATCTAAAATTAATTTTATTATTATTCACAAAAGGACATAAAAAGTAATTCCTTTAAGAAAATAATATTTTTAAACATATAACTATTTTACCAAAACTTATACATTTCATTATAAATATGTTTTATTTATGTGAAAAAATTATAAATATCATTTAAAATTTATTTATTACTATTCATATTACTATATTTAATGGATATGTTATAAATATATCATTTAAATAATTACAACACTAAAGCGTTGTTTCGAAGAAACTCAATCTTGCATGTTACGCAAGCCAAGTCGATGTTGCGTGCAACAAAATATATTGAAAATAACATACCATGAAATATTGGGGTGTTACATCCCTTACATCCAATGGAATTAGGATCCTAGTTGCTCATCCAAGGCATGCACTACCATTATCAATTCATCAATCATTATCATTCACAACCAATGAGTTCTTCAAACCCATTTAGTATTTTACATACAAATCATTTACCCATTTTAATCATATGCAATCACATGAAAATGAGTAAATAAAATTCTCCTATAAATTCAATTCAATTCATTCTTTTCATTTAAAAATTAACAGGTAAAATAAGGTGTTCACAGCCTTAAACAATCTATTAAATTCTCATTAAGGATCCAACTAAATTTGGAGAGCTCACATGCACCCAACATGGTGGTATAACATGGGGCATTTAAAAAAATACACCTCAAAGGTGGCACAGGTTGAGGTGAACGATCTCCCACCATATAATAGTACTCATGGGAAACCTAATAGGTCATACATAATTTATTGAAGACATTTAATAAATTTTAGGGGAAACGTCGAAAAGTATGGCATGCGACACAACTATGATAAGCTATAAAACAACCAAACTGTAAGGGAAAAGGTATATACCACCTACCATAGGTTTTTGGTATAACACTTGTCTATTATCGACCTTTGATTTAGTTTAGATCATAAGAAAAATGAAGAATGGATGAATACCCTAAAAAAATGGCATATTAGCTTGCACCAAAATAACTCTGTCGATATGAAGACAAACAAATAATGGCATAAGAGGAACAAAGAACTTATTGGTACAAATCCAATGAGATGAAAGAATATTGATTCCAAGTTTAGATGAAGAATTGGGAGAAAATCCTAAGATCTGGCTTCAAAGGAGATCTAAAATAGTGAGGGGTCTGTCCAACAGAGGAAGAGAGAAAATGATTTTATGTTATAATAAAAATTAAGGGTAAAATAGTAATTCCCACATTTTAACTAGGTCGCACGGTTTGGACACATGGTTGGCCAAATTGTGTGCCAATGGTGTGACCCTAACTACCTATTTAGGTATCCCACATAGTTCTTGTGCATGGTTTTTCAAACCGTGTGAAAACCATGTCATAATCCACTACCCTTGTCTCCCCTTGCATGACCAGGGCACATAGTTAGACAAACCGTGCACTGATTGTTCATTTGACCTTTGTTAAAGATTCCCACACATATGTGTGCAAACCTAGGCACATGGTTATAGAAAACTGTGCACCCCATGATCCTTTCAAAATTCCCTACATAGTTTGACTAATGGTGAGATCTAGGAATTATATTACTAATGGTCAAATCCTTGAAAAAAATCAAACTCCTTAACTCTACATCATTAAATGTTATAATTTTAACTTCTATTTCCAACTTAAAACTCTTTAATTGCATCATCATCACTCCTAGAAACTTATCCATAAAAATTTTCCCTTGATACCTTCTTGTAAATAATGAAACTATTTACATTATCACTTATCAACACTGTAACAACCCATAACTCGTGCTCTTGGATTCAGTGCTAAAAAAACAATCTTTATATTTCTGTCTTTGATACCAATAATCATGACCTAATTTCAGTCATCCAAAACTTAAAAAATCAAAGGAAATATTGTATTACTTTCATACTGTATAATATTTTAGGTTTATAGTTTTAGATAATTAGTACAAACTCTTACATATCTTGGAAAAATAAAATATTGGTTCATAAAAAATCTATATCATTCCCTAAAATTTCTTCACGTTTATCACCCTTCTTAGACAAATCCCACTTAAAACCTTTCTTCATAATCTAGGGAAAATAAAAATAAGAAAAGGGTGATATTATATTCCAAATAAGGGTAAAAAAAATAGATATCAAATATTACATAAGCATAACATGAGCATAAGGTCATAAGAACATGAACTTAACATTTGAAAATTATACCCTATATATCATAGATCAAAATCTTAAGTCATTGAATAAATATTAGAAGTTAATAAGATATAAATCATAAAGTAACATGATATATGAAAGAATAAAATTAACATAAGACATGAAATTGTGGCATACACATAAGCATAGAAAATCATTTCCTTAGCAGTCAAGACTTTTCTCCTAGACTATCATAGTGGAGTGAGTTCACTCCCCAAACCATTTTAGTAGTGATTTTTCACTCCCAAGACTATCATAGTGAAATTAGTTCACCCCCAAACTATCATAATAGTCAAGGTTCACTCTCAATACTATCAAAATGAAATGAGTTCACTCCCCCAAACCATTTTAGTAGTCATGGTTCACTCCCAAGACTATAATAGTGGATTTTTTTCACTCCCAGAACCATCATAGTATTTAAGTTTTACTTTCAATACTATCACAACGTAATGAGTTCACTCCACAAACCATCATAGTAGTCAAGGTTCACTCCCATGACTATTATGGTGGAAAAAGTCCCTTAATGAACTGGGTTCACTCCCTATTCTGGTCCTGTTTATCTAATGAGATATTATTATTTACCCAAATTCATTGGAGGAGGATATAGATCCCACCTATCACACAATTAAAACTATAAATATTTATTCCACATGATCATAAATCATTTATCTTATCATAACTCATAAAAAGAAATGAATTTCATCAAAGTATAACCCATGGAAAGGTAACAAGTTTCATAAACACCATGTCATCATAAAAATAAACCATCCATAGAATCAATAAGGATAGTATCCTTAGACCATATCCCCAATAAATCTTAATTAACATCTAAGTATTCCATCTTATATGGAAAATGATTTTGAAAAATCATTTGGAATAATTCTTAAGGTAAATAACTTTTCCATTTTAAAATCATTTTTCTTTTTAAAAATAAGTGCACTTATAAATGAAAAAAATTTCTTATAAAATAAACTTAAAGATTTTAAAGTAATCTTATAAGAATTTAGGCATCATGATGGTGGGAAAATATGCTCATGTGGTATAAGTTAAAAAAATATTCCTTCTGTATTTTTTTCAAAAAATTCAAACAGTACCTCATTTGGAAAACGAAAACATGATTCCTTTTAAACTATTTTTAAAAAGTAAAACATGGGTAAAAATGAGTTTAAAAAAATATAGGAGAATATTAAAAACTTTTATTATTTTTTTAGAAAACATAGACATGGAAGTGAAATATTCCCCAACAGATAATTTAATATAAACAATCTTGAATAATGATGAGATTGTGAAATAAAACCTTACCACTTTGATATCATTTGAATTATATGAAACATGAAAGAAATAAATTTTTATGGATATGTATATCTCATAATTTTCATGATAATAATCATAAATTACATTCATGGGTAGTATATACACCACACAAAAGAAACATGTAATGTATAAGACATGTGTCCTACAGAAATAAATGTGAGATGACAATCCCTTACCTCACGCTTCAATTTAGATGAACATGTTTTAACATCCTGTATAATGGTTATAAAAATGTTATTAATTTATAAAATAACCATATTCATATTTATAATATCATATATGATCCTCTTATATCATATCATCACCTGTTTATTAATAATATTTCTTTATTACCCTTGTTTCAGGTATTAGCTGCTTCATTTTCCCATGCATATTTTGTCATGTAAGTTTTGGTTCATGTGCATTGGATATAGTTAAATAATATATATAATATTATTTATTGTGTAAATATAATATCATATATATATATATACACACACACACATTTAGAGTCATGCATAAATATAGATTTAGAAAAATGAATTACACCACTCAAGGAAACGGTAGGTTGTACGTATGCTTGAATGTTGTTTTCATTTTTTTAAATGGATGAAACAAAATAATGGTAAAGAATAATTATTATGTCATATATATCATATATATTCATTATTTATATATTTATATCAATCCAAGTAAAGTGGTGATGAAAAACAAATTACACTGCTACGTGGAGACGGTAAACCGTACGTATGCACGAGCGATGTTTTCACTTTTCGTAAGATGGAAAAAAGATTGAATATGGTTGTCCCATAATCATAATAATATCCCAATATATTAATTATACTATATTTATTAATTTAGGATATAAAAAACACATTAAGATTAATTATAAGAAGAATTAAACTTGAAAGAGTTGGTAAATACAATTACCTCTTCTTCATCAGACTTCCTTTTGATTCTCTTCTTAAGGGATATGGGATTAGTCTTTTAGAAGGAACATAACATATAGAACATGGATAATGATATTGAGAATAGAAATTTTCTGGTATTTGTTGAGTTACAAGGCTCAAAGTGGTGTGAATAAGTGAGGGAGGAGGCACCCTTTTATAATTGAGGTGAGGGACACTTTTAGAATTTCTCAAAATATTAAAATATAATAAGACTATTCTTGATCCAAATGATTTAAAATAGACTATAAATACATAGGGTATGAAGTTTTCAACCATATATTATCCTATTTGTCCTTATTTATGTTTTTTTATTATTTTAAATAATTTAATAAAATATTAATCCCATAAAATATCATTATTGTCAATCTTGATACTATTCATTACTTTGTCCTTAAAAACATCAAGACAATGAGTCGAATTTAAAAAAACTATTTTATTATATCCCAAAAATGTCATGGTAATATATAGAATTCATGGATCACCTTAAATATCTCAAATTTTGTTACTTTAATATTTTTAATATCATTTTTTTTGTTTATTATGTTAATTAAATTAATAGTGTATTAGCGTTGCATAGGCATATAAGGTAATTATGTAATTTATAAAAAATATAAACAAATTTATATTATGAAAATAAGTTTATTATGATCAAAATATGAATTTATATTTTTTCAATATTTATTTTAACTCAAATATATATCATAAAAACACATTTAATGTGTTATTTTGACTTTTCTGGCCTTACACAAGCATTGCACAAGCATTTGGATAAACCGCTTGTTATATAACTATAAAATTCATGTTTAACAATAAAAAAATCAATAATAA
Source organism: Viscum album (assembly GCA_963277665.1). Classification (NCBI taxonomy): domain Eukaryota; kingdom Viridiplantae; phylum Streptophyta; class Magnoliopsida; order Santalales; family Viscaceae; genus Viscum; species Viscum album. Next base: position 179,619,886 of record OY728146.1, on the reverse strand, counting down.
TTTATATTTAATATAAAATTCGATCAAGGACTTATCTCATACCTATTATTATTTTTAAGATACAAAATTTAACTTTTCTAATGCTGCACACACTCTGCATCACCATTGAAAATGATTTTCATATTTATTATGGAATAAATTATAATATCTATGTTTTCAATTATATTTGAATTATATTTATATTATTTTATAATAATTTATTTTTTACATAATTTTAATAAATTTTTATATTATGTCTATGTTTTGGTGTTATCATAAAAGATATAGTATTTCATAAAACAATATTTTTTTACTATTCACAAAAAACTTAATTTCTTTAGAAAAATGTAAAAAAAACTCATCCTAGGATAAATTTAGATGTATGAATCCCAAAATAAATTCAATTTAATGAAATTAAATTCCTACAATTCATATAAATTAATTTTAAAATAAGTGTGCAAAACACGAGAAAACTGCTTTTTAGAAAAATATAGTTTTTCTTAAAAATGCCTATTTACATATAAAAATGATTTTATACCAAATTAAACTAAAAAATTGATTATAATGGACCTAATTTAATTATTAATAATATAATATAATTAATTTTTCTTTTAAACCATTTTAAAATAAAATGGAACTTCGCAAATGGTTAAAACAAAAATACAGTTTTCAATAAAAATCGGTATTTTTCACTATTCACTGAAAAATCAAATTTTCAGAATAATATGAAAATTTTACCCTAAGATAATTTTGTTATTATGATTTCTAAAATTATAATATTTTTATAAAATAAAATTTATAAAATTTCCAAAACATTATTATAATATTAACTCATAAAAAAATAAGAAAACCCATTTTCAAGGAAAACAAATTTCTAAAGTAGAAAATAAATTTACTAAAAATTGAGTACATATTTCATAAGAATTAATCAATGAATTTTTATTGATTTAGTTATATATATATTATAATTAATTTAATTATATTTATACCTATCAATTTAATGGATATGTTATAACGGTTATATTTAAATAATAATATCTCAGGGTTCATTTAGGCTCAGTGTTGCATGCAACGTATGCTATCAAACATAGTGTTATTTTAAATTCTTTAGGTGTTACATTCTTCCAAATTTAATAAATTTCATACTCAAAATTTGAACTTGTTCTTAGTAATCAGGGTTTGAATTTTTAAAATACCTTTTTTGAAATCTCACATCATAAAAAGGGTCAATAAAAATTCTATTTGGAAAGAGAGAAACTAAAGAGAGAAGGTCATTTGGAATAAAAAATACAAGGTTTACATATAGGAAAAAATTTATGGGAAGTGAAGACATGGATATGGATGATAAAAATACCTCCTAAGGATTGATAACGAGTGATATAGAATACGATCATAAGAAATTTAAGCATCACAAAACCGTAATTCTATGATGGGTAAAAAGGATATTAATTTTTCGATAAGAAAAGTAAATGGATAACATTTTTATTTAAAGATACATTTTCCTAGAGTTGAAGAATTACTTTACTTAATAGTATAATAACATGAAGGAATATACTCACATGACAAGTATAATTTCACCCTTTAATTAATTTCTACCATAATCTCATCTTTTACTCCAAATGATGAGCATTTAAGATGAATTTTTCATGCCTGAAGCACTAAATAAAACTTCTAATGGATTTCATAATCCAAAAAGAATAAAAATATGTTCCTCCTGTATTTAGGAAAAAACCAAAAATGGTTAGCACATGATAATATGATTTCAAAAAATAATAAACCCTCATATGATGAAAACCGCTTTAATATTAAAAATTCACCAATAATACCCAAAGTTCAAAATAGATCATTTAATAAATAACTATCCTTAAAATTCATCAAAATATTTCAGACTATATTTGAAACCCAAAAATCATAAGTATTTGATCACATCATATTCCAAGATAAATTTAGTATTTATCACCCAAAATGTACATGCCCTAATCATATAATCTCCAAGATACGCTAAACATTACCATAAATAACCTGAACCACCATAGTATACAATAAAATCATATATGCCTCCAAGAGAAAATTCAAACTTTATTCTTCAAATAAAATTCCATAAAATTATGTTTACCTTAATCATACAGGGTTACCAAAATAGTTAAAATATTCCAAAATAATATTAATCACTCAACACAAAATCAACTTCCAATCCCATGGTTATCTATATGATAAAACATATGTTCCTAAAAATGAACATAACTATTTTCTATCAGATAGTTTAAATAAATAAAATCAATGTCATACTAACCATGACATCATGTAGGCCAGTGGTAGGTTATTCACCTTTATCTCCCTTAGATTGTGGGTTCAAGAATCGTGGCCTTGTTAGATGTAACATGGTTTCACCCGACCTTCAAGTTGTCCTTTTACTAAAACTATATTAATATAATTCTAATAAAATTTCCAAAATATAATAAACATCATAAAAAATATAATAACCCATAATTACCTCAAAATCCAAGATATTAAAAACCTTAAAGGCTACCAATAATTTTAAACATATGTCCACCAAAATTAAAGGAATTCTTCCTTAAATAATACTCTATATTAAACCTAAGGGTTACATATACCTGTCCCAAAATATCATTACCCTCCTTAAAATTCCATAACTTAAAACCTTAGATGGGGTGTCTAAAACTCTAAAATTATGGTCAACCTCAAACTTATATACCCACGATGTTATCCAAAACTCTTAATACAACTTCTCATGAAAACATCATAATCTCCAAAGTTGTCTAAACTGACCTTTGATACCAACTGTAATAGCCCAAAACCCACAATCCTGGATTCGATGCTAAAAACATAATCTTTAAATTTCCATACTTGATACCAATAATCATAACCCAATTTAAACCATCCAAATATTACAAAATAAAAGAAAATATTGGATCACTTTCATACTAAATAATCTTTTAGCTTTAGAGTTTTAGAGAATTAGGACAAAATATTAAATATCTTGGAAAAATAAACAATTGGTTCATAAAAAATCTATATCATTCCCAAAAATTTATTCATTTCTAGAACCCTCCTCATAAATACCCTACTTAAAACCTTTCTTCATAACCCGGGGAAAGGAAACATAAGAAAAGATTGAGATTAGATACTTAGTAAGGTTAAAAAAATGAGATATCAGAGATTGCCTAAGCATAACATGAGCATAAGAGAATAAGAACAATAAATTAACATTTGAAAATTATACCTTGTATATCATAGATCAAAATATTGAGTCATGGAATAAATTTGGGAAGTTCATAAGATATGAATCATAAAGGAACATGAGCCATGAGAGAATAACATTGACATAAGACATGGAATTTTGGCATATACATAAGCATATAAAATCATTTCCTTCGTAATCAAGGATTTTTACATAGACTATCATAATGGAATGAGTTCAATCCCAAAACCATCGTAGTAGTCAAGGTTCACTCCCAAGACTATCATAGTTTAATGAGTTCACTCTCCAAACCATCATAGTAGTCAAGGTTCACTCACAAGATCATCACAGTAGAATGAGTTTACTCCCAAAACCATCATAGTAGTCAAGGTTCACTCACAAGACTATAATAGTGGAACAAGTTCATTTGAAAAACCATTATGGTAGTCAAGGTTCACTCCCAAAACTATCATAATGAAATGAGTTCACTCCCAAAACCATCATAGTAGTCAAGGTTCACTCCCAAGACTATCATAGTTGAATGAGTTCTCTCCCTAAACCATCGTAGTAGTCAAGGTTCACTCCCAAGACTATAATAGTGGTATGAGTTCACTCCCCAAACCATCATAGTAGTCAATGTTCACTCCTAAGACTATTATAGTGGAATGATTTCATTCCCCAAACTATTATAGTAGTTAAGGTTCACTCCCATGACTATCATGGGGGACATGGTCCCTTACTGAACTGGGTTCACTCCCCATTCCAATCATGTTTATCTCATGAGATATCATTCTTTACCCAATGAATTGGAGGGGGATATAGATCACACCCATAAAATATTGAAAACCATACATATTCATTCCACAGGATCATAAATAATTTATCATATCAGAACTCATAAAAAGAAATGAATTTCATTTAAGTATAACCCATGGAAAGGTAAAGGGTTTTATAAACAACATGTAATCATAAACATAAACCACCAATATAATGAATAAGTATGGAATACTTGGATAATATACCTATTAAATATTATTTAATATCAAAGTATGTCATCTTAGATGAAAAATGACTTTGAAAAATGACTTTCAATAATTTTTGAGATAAATAACTTTTCCATTTTAAAATCACTTAACTTTTTTAACAGATGCACACTTATAAATGATTTTTTTAATTTAAAATAGACGTTTAAAATTGTAAATAAATCTTAAAATAATTTATTATTCATGATGGAAGGAAAATTCACTCATTATTTATAAGATAAAGAAACATTTCTTCCATATTTTTGTCAAAAAAGTCACACAGTACCTTATTTGGAAAATGAAAAAATAATTCCTTTAAAAACACTTGTAAAATATAAAACATGGGTAAAAATGAATTTAAAAAATTGTAGGATAATAGTAAAAATATTTTTGAAAACATTTTTATAAAACATGGACATGGAATAAAAATATTCCCCAGTGGATACTTAAACATAAACAATCTCGAATAATGATGAGATTGTGAAATGAACCCTTATCACTTTGGTATAATTTGAATTATAAGCCCAATTAAAGAAATAAATTTATATGGATATATATATATCCCGTAATTTTCCTAATAATAATCATAAAATACATTCATGGGTAGTATATACACCACAAAAAATAAACATGTAATGTATAAGGCATGTGTCCCACAGAAATAAAAGTGAGATGAAAATCCCTTACCTCACGCTTCCCTTTAGTTGAGCATGCTTTAACCACCTGTATAATAGTTTTAAAGATGTTATTAATTTTTAACACAAACATATTCATATTTATAATATCTTATATGATCCTATTATATCATCTTATCATATGTTTGTTAATAATATTTCCTTATTACCCTGGTTTCGGGTGTTAACTGCTTCATTTTACCATGCATGTTTTCTCATGTAAGTTTCTATTATTGTGCATAGAATATAGTTCCATAGTCTAAAAAATATTATTTATGGTGTAAATAATATATATATATATTTAGAGTCATCCATAAAGATATAGATAGAAAAATGAATTACACCGCTCATGGAGATGGTATGTCATACGTACGCATGAACGTTGTTTTCATTTTTTCAATGAATGGAATGAAAGAATGGTAAAGAATAATTAACCTTTATATAATAATAATTATTTTATATATATCATATATATTCATTAGTTCCATATTTATACCCATCCAAGTAAAGTTACGATGAAAAAAAAATTACACCACTATGTGGAGATGGTAAGCCTTATATACGGACAGACAATATTTTTGCTTTTTGTAGGATGTAAAAGAGATGGAATATGGTTATAAAAAAATAATAATAAAATATAATTATATTAATGATACTTTATTTATTAATTTAGGATGTAAACAACACATAAATAGGAATCAGAAGAATAAATAAACTTGAAAGAGTTGGTAAAGACGACTACCTCTTCTTCAACGAACTTCCTTTTGATTCTCTTCTTAAGAGATCTAGGGTCGGTCTTTTGGAATGACCAGTACCTATAAAAAATTTCTAAGAATTATGAGAATATAAATGGGTAGGACTTGGTTGATATATAAGGCTCAAAGTGGTGTTAAGAAGAGAGAGAGGAGGTCCCCATTTATAATTAAGGATAGGCCACTTTTAGAATTTCTCAAAAGATTAAAATATAATAAGACTATTATAGAGATAAATGCTTCCAAATGGACTATAAATGTACATTGGATGAAATTTTTTAACATATATTATCCCATTTTTCCTTATTTAATATTTTTATGATTACTAAATAATTTAATAAAATATTAATCCCATAAAATATCATATTATCAATTTTGATACCATCCATTACTTTGACTTTAAAAACATTAAGAAAATAATTAAAATTAAAAAATACGATTTTATTATATCATAAAAATGTCATAGTCATATATATAATTCATATATCACCTTAAATATCTCAAATAATTTTACTTATAATATTTTTAATATCATTTATTTTATTTTTCTATTAATTAAATTAATAGTATATTAGCATTGCACAAGCATATAAGGTAATTATATAATTTATAAAAATTATAAATAAATTTATATCATTAAAATAAGTTTATTATGATCAAAATATCCATTTATATCTATTAAATATTTATTTTAACTCACATTTATATCATGACAACACATTTAATGTGTTATTTTGACTTTTATAGCCTTGTGCAAACATTGCATAAGAATTTGTATACACCACTTGTCATATAACTCTAAAATTAGTGTATAAACATAAAAATAATAAATAATAATAAATATGTAATATAAAAGTCTGTCAAGGACTTACCTAATCCCAATTATTATTTTTAGGATAAAAAATTTGACTTTCCAGTGCTGCGTAGGCTTTGCGTTAACACTAAAAACGATTTTCATATTTATTATAGAATAAATTATAATATATATATTTTCAATTATTTTTTAATTATATTTATATTATTTCATAATAATTTAGTTTTTATATTAGTTTTATACATTTTTATATTTTTTCCATGCCTTGGTGTTATCATAAAAGACATCGTATTTTATAAAAACAATATTTTTTACTATCCACTAAAAATTTAATTTCTTCAGAAAAATGTAAAAAAACCATACTAGTATAAATTTTGGATTTATAAATCCAAAAATAAATTTTATTTCATTAAATTAAATTCCTATAAGTTATAGAAATTAATTTTAAATAAGTACGCAAAACGTGATGAAAATTGCTTTTTAAAAAAATATAGTTTTTCTTAAAAATGCTTATTTATGTATAAAAATTATGTTATACCAAATTCAATTATAAAATTAATTAAAATTAAATTAATTGAATTATTAATAATATATTTTTACTAATTTTTCTATGAAACCATTTTAAAATAAAATGGAACCTCACAAATAGTTGAAACAAAATGTAGTTTTCAATAAAAATTGGTATTTTCATTATTAACTGGAAAATCAATATTTTCAGAAAAATATAAAAATTTCACCTTAAGTTAATTTTGGTATGATGATTTAAAAAATTATATTATTTTTATAAAATAAAATTTATATGATTTATAGAAATTTATTATAATATTCACTCATAAAAAAAAAGAAAACCCATTTTTGAAGAAAACATATTTCTAAAGAATAAAATAACTTTACTAAAAATTGAGTAAATATTTCACAAGAATTAATTGATGAATTAGTATTTATTAGTCCCTTTATATATATATATTTCATAATTCTGTTAATACTATTCATAAACTCCAATTTAACGTATATGTTATAATAGTTATATTTAAATAATAACATCTTGGGGTTCATTTAGGCCCGGTGTTGCATTCAACATAAGCTATCAAACATACCGTTCTTTTAAAATATCAGGGTTTTACAAAAACATCCTAAAAACCTTTTAGGATAAAGAAACATTCACTTTTTTATGGTAACTAAATGCAACTCTTTACATTTCTCTTTACCAACATACTGTAAAACTCTTTTAGGATATTAAGTGTAATTCACTTTATATTTTGACTGGTATAATCCTTCAGAAAATAGTGATATTAAATTTCTCACAATAAATAAATGAAATTATTTACATTTATTTTTATTTTCATATATCCTAAAATCTTTGGGATATTAAGTGGAAATCACTTTATTTTTTTAGACTGGTATACTCTTTTATTTGTTAACTTTTAAACTTCTCTAATTTTAATTATACTCCCACTAGCCCCTTAGACACTATATTATCTTCATAATATCATGATAAGATACACAAACTTCTTTTTTTGGTACGAAACAACACTTATTTAATTTTAGTATGAATATTAAATAAATAAACTATTGATTCCATATCATATATGCAATTATATGCATTGAAGAATTTTATCTTTTAAAAATACCTTTATTCTTTAAAATATACCATTAATGGGTGAAACCTTCCCTTATAATTTAACAAATATCTAGATAAACCTTTTATCCTAGATAAATTTTTTTATCACTGCCTCCTTTAAGAAAAATGTAAAAGAATCCTATGAATCAGAAACCACATGTATTGAATTCATTATGTCATATTGCTCACAAAAACCCTTTATTAATAAAAAAACCTCTCTTATCATATAAGATAAATGAGATAATAATATACATATTTTATTTAGATCCATTTGAGCTTGATAAACTCTTTTACATTAAAATCTTTGATGTATCAACTCTTTTCTTCATCACATAAATGAAAACTATAAGCTTTATCAATTCTTCCAATGTTTTTAAACTCTTGTATATTTAAAACACTAGTAAAATATATAGTTGGTATCATACAACCTTCAAAATTGAAGAATTAATTTCTATAACATCAATACATGACATATATTTCCATGTAATTTCACAAACCCCTTCAGGTATATAGACAATTCCATCATATGGAATCATTACTCCTCCCTTTATGATTTTACCTTTAGGTTTCAATGACCTTGATTGTATACTTGAATAAACATCATTGAAATCTCCAACTAACCTTTTTTTGTTTGGTTTTAACTTTTTCCTATTTATACTATCAACATATCACCGTAATGTGTAATTCACATGCTTAGTTAATCTATTGTCAATACTTGAGAATATTAGGTAATTTTTTCTTGAATTCATTCATATTGTCAGAACATTTCCATCAATGACAAAAAAATAAATCCCTTAACTAGAATAATCCCTAATGAAACCTCTAGTCTCAAAAAGTCATTAACATAATTAATCATATTAATTATCATTGACATATTCAATCATATTGAGTATATGATACTAAAATAGCTTAAGTCATTTCACATGTAATGTATTTGAAACCCTAATAAAATCATTCTGTACTTCTTATAAGCATCTAGATTTAAAGTGTTGAACAACTTCAATAGTTAGCGTAATGACCCGTGTCATTACAAGTTGTGAGTTTTGAAGAAAATTTGAATTTTTGATTTGGCGAGTCATTAATTTTGAGATCCGGGACTCAAATTGAGATTTCGAGTGTTTGGACACTCCTAAAATATGTTTTTAGATGTGCTTTAAGGATCCTAGGATGCCTTAGGATTTAAGGTGGATATTAGAGGAGTGTTCAGGTGGCTAGGATACTAAAAATTATAGAATTAGGCCATTCATAGTGTGATGGGTTTCGGTCACGATGTGAATGAACTTTACATAGGCCTTTCACACAACAAATGAGGGATCTAGGCTGTGAATGGGGTTAATAAAGGTAAGGCTTTCTGCTCAAGGAAATTCATGTTGTGACCCAAGGTTCACACTATAAAAGTGTTGTGGTAGAGGTATGTACCTCTACTTGGAGTAGGATTCATGGCATTTACCCCCATTCAAGTCGTGAACTAGTGCTGATATCCCCCTTTCAGGGGATTTTTAGAAACTTCACATGGGGTATTTTTTAGAAACCCATAGTGATCCCTTCGGTTTTAGTCAATTAAATGAAGGGGTAGATCCATTTTTGGCACCCCTCCTCCCTCTATTTGCCTCCCTTTTACCCAAGTGGATTCTTGGTATTTTTTTACACTAGTTCAAGGTAAGATCTATCCTCCTCCTCCTATTTCTCCTTTCCATTCTTCATTAATTTTGGTTTTAAAGACTATGGATTTAGAGGGATGATTTCACCAGAGCATGGTTAAATTGTCATGATTTTTAGGGATTACAATTTTATCTTATAGAGTATTTATTGGGAGGAATAAATCATGTCATCTTTTTTTATTTACCTTAAGGCATGTTTCCCGGTGGGTTTCTTTAAGGTTTTTGGCTATTTGGGTAAAATTGACCACCGTTTCAGGTATTCAATTTATGGATTTTGTGTGGCTTAGGGTTGGGTGTGTATTGGGAGTGTACCACCTATTTTTTATGATTTTATCACCATAAAATCACTCAGTGATTTTGGTTTCAGTTATTCCAAATTATGATTTCAGTTTTAATTGTTTGGTTTATTAATTTGAGAATGTTTATTTGTGAAATAGGTGCTCATAGACTCAAAGGAGGTTAGTACGAGCATGGGATAAAATTATGGATCATTGGTTGAGGTATGTGGCCTTGACATTTTTGAGTCTCTTGGTTATATGTTGATTTTATGTTTTTATTACATTGTTAGTATTATTTTCTTATATATTGCATAACTTGTGTGATATCAATATAGATCGGGATGAGATTGATTCAGCCTGATAGTCAACATAGAACACATAACTATCTAAATGGTTTGATGGTAGTTACTTGGTTGGATAAGTGTTACTGGATCTTTTTATGGTTTTCTTGATGGTGTGTGTTTGATTTTAAATAGAAAAAGGGTTTCCCTTTTTAAAATTTGTATTAAAGGGTTTGACTCAAATGAAGTTTTAAAGGGAAAAGTTGAAATTTGAGAATGGGTTTTGAAATAGTATTTCAAAATGAAAGTAGGATTTTCTAAGGAATGTTTTGATGGTATTTGAATAAGGGACTAACATGAGTAAACTGATATTTAATGGCATTTATAAGTGGTTTAAAAAGAGGATTTAACCTGGTTTTCAAAGGAAAGCATGAGAGGATTTGTTTAGTTTTTTGGTCTGTTTGACATAATATGGGTGATGCCCTATTTTATAAAGCTTGTATACTTATTGTTCCTCTTGGTTGTGTTTGAAAAGTGTGTACCTTATTACACGATGGTTTATATTGTGTGTGTTTCCTTTGAGAACTCTACTTTTGATTTTGAAGTGATGGTTTGATCTAGATGGATGTGATAGACCACTTAGAGGTTTGAGATGGATATTGAGATGGGTTGATATGTGAGGATTAGTTTATATTCAATATCACCTTAATGATGATTTTATGAGCTTGTGATATGGGTTGTGTTCCCCTTGTGTTATTTTCCCAATGTGATGGTTTTAATCTTGTGACATGCGATAAATTCTGATGGGGGAGAGGGTCCCAATGCCTTGCCTCACCTTGAGTGAGATTACATTGGTGGGAATCTCTTGAGAAGGAGTCCTTATTATATGTGAAGTTTAGGCCCTCCATGAGTGATGTATTTGGACCGAGTATTATGAGGTCATCCATGAGTGAGATGGTTGGGCCCAATGGAATAATGTTGGGCCAATCATGAGTCAGATGGCTAGACCCAGGATGTGATATTGGAAGGTGGGACTACCATGAGTGAGATGGGATACAAGTTGTGATGTGTTGTGGGTTATGGATGGAATCTACCTTTAGTGAGAATGTAGTGTTTGTATGGTGATGTAACCTCCCTTGAGTGAGAAGTGAAAGTTGGGAACTTTGTGTGAGGTTGGATATTGTACAAAAACCTACTATACATCTTTAGGTAGGGGTTGTCACTGGGTGAGATAACTCACCTAGAGTCTTTAGGTGTGGTTTGAATTTATAGTATGAGAAGACCCCCTTACTTTTATCACCGACCAAAGTAGGTGTGGTTAGGTATCATAGTATCCTGGTTAGCACATGATGACCTAGACTGTATGCTTTTATGTACATTGTGTGTTATGTTTTTGAGTGGGTGCGTTTAATGGGCATGATTTCACTCTTTATATATGTATTTCATGAACATCCACTTGATCAAAATATAATTTAGTATTTAAAGGCATTTGGGATTCCTAATAGATCATTGGGATTACCCCTACCCATGTATATGGCATATATTTTGATATATGTGGTTAGATCATTATGTTTTTTCTTAGGACATAGGTATCGCTTGGAGATAGAAACATGGTTCAGTTGGCAGGACATGGAGGATGAGGACTCGACATGACGATTATGTGAGTTTGGATATAGGAAAAAATATTTTGTTTTAGTTACCATTAAACATGTATTGATTAGTGTGCCATTTTTTAATATATGATTCCTATCATTCCATGTTTATCTGCTACTACTCTGTTATTATTGATGCACCATATAGAAAAATTTACTATTTTCTATTCTGAAATATAGGGGATATATTTAGTTACCTATATATTTAAAGATTTTTGGGATGTTTATTATATAGACGGGTCTTGTTTAATATTTAATAGATTCTAACATGACCCTTGGGAGTAATTTAGAGGACATAATCTCCCCATGATCGTGTTAAACCTTCATCTCTAGTTAGAAACCTCTATCATATGGGGAGTCACCCCTGAAGTTATGTAGAAACCCCTGTTTGGGATCTATTTGAGCAGTCTAGATCAGGGTATTAAAAAATGGTATTAGAGTGTCTTTTGGAATGGGGTAGTGTAGTTAAATTCATAGTTAGGTTTTCAGGAATCAAGAGGTAGATTAAGTGAATGTTTTTCTAGTATAACATCGATTGAAACCCATGTTTCTAGGGGATGTATAGTTTATAGATTAGGAAGTTAGGGATGATTTAGGTGTTGTATTGGATTAATAATCCCAATGTGGGATGAGTGAGACTCAGGATGAGTCTTAGGAATTATCTAGGAGCTAACAGGTTGTTCATGTATCATGATCGTAACATGTTTAGGGCATGATACACGCGCCTATTGGCAGTTTCTTTTGAAATATTTCTTTATATAAATCTATTATTAATTGAAGAAACTTATAATATAGTTGATGTCTTTTTTATTTCATTATAATGGGTGATTAGATTAATATGGATATAAGGGGCCCTATTTTATTGATTGTGATGTGTTTGTTTGGCCTCCATAGGTTAATAGTTTTTAGGATGGATGGAATTTTGAGAAAAAAAATTGGTTTTAGAAAGTAAACTCATGTAGTGGCATAAAATTTTTGATACCAAGTGTTTTATTTATTGTTAATGATGTGTCAATATGTGTTAGGTGATTTGAGTTTAGTTGAGATAAAGTGGTGATGTTAGGATAATTATTATATATTTATTTAATGGCATTGGATGTCATGATTGAATAATTCTTCTTATAAATAGTGAAAATTGGTGTTCTATTCTTAAATTTCAAGACATGTGCTAAAGGAGTTTGGTTTGATAACACTGTTTACAATATTGAAGAAGATTTGAGAAGAAGTGGAATTAAAATAAGACCATAAAATAATGTTATTTATTTTGCATGATAATTTTTGAAGAAGAAATTTGATGTGGGGTTGATATTATATTCCATACTTAGAATATTACTAAGTATATATGAATGAAACTTTATAAAAAAATATGGACAAACCTTGGCCAATTAAGGATCCTCTCAACCAAATATGTGGTACCCATGGGTCAACCACATGGGAGAGGATCGACCTGTCCAACCACGAGCAGAAGGTGTGAGATTGGTCATGCATAACACCCACAAAGAACACATGGTTGTGTGAAAGGATATCGAAGAGCATGCATGGAGGTTCCTGGGTGGACCGTGTAGGTGTGGTGTGGCTCGATGAGGGTGGTATGTGCATAGTGTTTCGAGTGCTGAACCCTGGTGCCAACTTGAGGGGGAAGTGACACAGAATAGTTTATACAAGAGTGCTTAATTGAGTGAATATCTGATGTGGAATCATGAAGTAGAGGGTATTGTTCTCCCACTTAAAAAAGATACGGATAAAACACATCAATTTGATATGATAATGTTGGACCGTCCAATCACTTCCACATCATCGTTTTCCTCCTTGAATTTCCAAGGGTTACTATCTAATAGAATCTTCTTGGATAAACCTCCAATGATCTAACAAAGATCATGCTAGTGGTATTGATGACATATTCAGATCATTTTGAGCTTGATATTTTTAGATGATGAGGGAATAAACCTACATACATGCATGATATTCTTTTCTTGAAAACATGATTTCAAAAAATAGGATTTGAAAAAATGTAAAAAAAGTTACAGAAATTCCATTAGAATATTGGAATAAGTTTGAGATTGAATAATAAGAATCATACGATAATATCATGCATGTGATTTCAGTATCATGGAAGAATCTTGTATCATAAAGATGCTATGATTCATGGTGTATATTTGAGAAATTATAAATAAATCAAGTGAGTTAAAATATACGTGAAATGATATATTTTGTAAAATCATTAACATGAAATGAAACAAAGATCAAAGGCAGTGGAACTCACCTATAAATAAGAAGCAATGAGGCTCAGAGATGCTTATTCCATTTTAAAAGGATCTCATTTTTTTCCAAAGAAAAATAGAGCACCAAAAAACTAATATTTTGTAAATAGGAGATACCATGAAGCTCCCAACTTGCATGAAGAAGAAGGAATCCCACAATATCCTTACATGAAGGATAAAAAGATACCACAAGCCTTTGACTTGTGTTACACACACTCAAAGTGTTTCATGAAGAAACTGAGGCATTTTCACAATACCCTTATGTGAATCTATTTGGGTTTATTAGACACCCTTATGTGAATTAATTATGGTTTACACAATACCCTTATAAAAAATTCCCTACACTTACACAGTAAGATTGAAAGAAGGTAGGAACAATGAGGTTTTTCAAAGCCTTCCATTTTTCACAATCTACTTTCTTGAAGGAGGAGAGTACACAAGGAGTGCATTTATGCTTTCATGTATACATGATAACATAATCAATTAGTATACCCAAACCAAAATAATGAGAAAAACATGAAATTATAATAAAAATAAATGAATGTTATAGATTTCACATGTTTTTCACTATACATTACATGCATGAATTTCATATGATCTAATTGGGTTAATAATTCAAGAATAGAACATTTTTAGATTGTAAAAGATTATTCTTGAATAATATATTGAAAAAATCGTGTGCACCACTTGCACACATTAAGTGAGGCTGAGACTTCAACATCAGAATGAAGGATATTTTTTTATCATTTTTTTCACTAAGGAAACTAATCATTCACAAGTGATCAGAATTATTGAGCAATACTGAAAGTCCTGATCAGTGGATGTTGAAGGCACTTGAAGTTATACAAAATAAATTCAGATACAAAATGTTCATGGAGGAATATCAAAGGACCATTCTATAGTATATTAACCCTATAAAAGGAAAGAAGTCTCTTAGTTAGACCTGAGAGTAGGGAAGTATTTTAATTGGTGTTGAAAGCAGAATAAGACTATCAGTTGGGGTTGGGAGTAGGAAAATTATTTCAATTGGTGCTAAAATCAAGAAGTCTCTCAGTTGGATTTGGTAGCATGAGAAGAATTTTAGTTGGTGTTGGAAGTAGTAGAAGGCCAGTGTGGATTCTAGTAACACCATGGGAAGCAATCTAAAGACCCTACTATGTGGATTCTAGAGTAAAGATATAGTAGGACCCTATATCAACCATTGCAATTGATAAAAATATTATAATAGAGAATCCATGTTTAGTGGTATAAGCCACATGAAAAGGAGTAGGGATTTTAGCTAAACCTTATAAATACTACGTGTTTTACTCACTATTATCATTTATTAATATGATGTGAGACTATAAGTTATCACTAAGTGGATTTAGAACCTTATTAAGTTCAATTGGTTAAATTTAAAAGAAAATAATTCATAATAGTAAACCACTGATTCACCCCCATCAGTGGTCAATATGGTCTGGGGCACTACAAGTGGTATTAGAGGAAGGTTCCCTATAAATATCCAAAAAAAATTATTATAAAGTGCAAAATTTCAGGAAATAAGTGAGATACCCCAGATGGAGAAAAATAAAGTTATACTTGAGGATAATAATATGGTTATTTATACCAAGACTCAAAGGAATAAAAATAAAATATAGGCAAGGAAGCTAAAGAAAAATCTTACAGTAAAGACAGAGACAACACTAACTGAATTTAATCAAAACAACATGTGTTGTAATAATTATATTGATCATGATTCTTTTGAGAAAGCCTGATAAAGCTATGATGATGATGTATCACTTAGTGGTATTCATTTTTAATTAAAATAACATTTGAATAAAGTTACCAAAGAAGTTTTAAACTATATTTTTAGAGGGTTCGAGATTCTTTAGGATGAAAAATTACATCTAGAAGAAGAGTATAATACTATGGAATAAGTATTTATTAATAAGTTTGGAATATAAAATACTCTCATAAAACCAGTTAGATAAAAGGATGAAATATTTTCTCTATGAAATGAAAGATATGATAAAGCTATTGAATAATTATAAAGAAATATTTGTGAGAAATATATCATTGAGATTTTTTATAGAAGTTTTCAATGCTTTGTAAAAGCTAAATAATATATATATGAATGTCAAGGATTCTCATCTAGAGGTTAAAGAAAAAATAATTAAGAAGCTTGACAATTTGTTACTGAAGGATAAATAAGTGCATGGAGACGAGTTTCAAAAGATGAACTTTTAGTGGGAAGAAATCCTAAAATCAGTTGAAGATGCAAAGATTTATCTTAAATTAAAATGTCTTGAAATATAAGTAAAAATAATAAATATAGAATAGACACAACCTGAGACTTCCTAAGCTACTGAGAAAAGGATTTTTTTCCATGAATGCATCTAATAAGAGTCTTATTTCTAAAAAACTTTACCTAGTGGCAAGAGGATCTAGATATTATCTAAGGATAAATCTACCACATGATCATTGAAAAAAGTAACTTCTTGTCATGATAAACCTATGCATACTAATTTTATTTTGATGACTATTGCAGAATCAAATTTAAAATCAGGACAAACATGGGCGAAGAAAAATTCTCAAGAATCCACTACATCTTCAAAGATGGATGTGAAGAAGTGTAAGAATACTTGTTCCCCAAAGAAATCATAAAATAAGAACTATGTTGTCCAAAACTATAAAGGTGTCAATGATAGTCAAAATGTGTCACAAAAGAATAAATCAAGATTTGTTAGCTACTATTGGTGCTATTTGATTTTCTAGAATTAGACAATAAATTGTTGCACAATTTTTTATTGTATGAAAATTACAAAATTCCTAAATTTAGGGGGAGAAAATCTGAAGAAAATAAAAGACCTTCATAATAGAATCATAGTTTATAAAAAAGAACTAGTTTATCAAGAACATATATGAATACATTGAAAATTTATATGATTACTGCAATAGAAGTGGTCACTATTATGATGAGTGATGGTATATAACAATCATTCAAAAATAATCTATTGATGTAAAAAAAGACCACAACAAATAGGGAAGAAAGTAAGAAAAGAAGATAACAAGTCATCCTTGGGAGGTGAACAACAAAAGAATATTATTAAACAAATAAATCACAAGAAGCATGTGAAGAATTATGTGAAGGGTGTCACACCAAATAAAATATGATTATGTTATGATAGAAAAAGTCACATCATGGACCACTATGAGTTATTCATGAACATAAATACTAAAGAAAGAAATCTAGAATCAAATAAAGAATCAATCTATAAAAGAAACAATGGGATTGATTTGGTGAAAGAAATATAATGAAAAATATGAAAAGTTTCCTAAAATGGGTAAATCGATTAATCTTAAAGGTTACTTGTATTAAATGTGTGGTAAATCCAGAATTACTACACAAAACTATATGGAGATTAAATCTACATAGTGGGATATATTTAAAAAATAAAATGAAATCATGGGAGGCTTCATGTACTAAAATTAATACAATAGAAAAGGTGATTTCACACAAAGGGAAGGCAGAGTTAGGAAGGAAAGAGTGTCCTAGGTTGATAAGAAGCACTCATCCTTAGAGTTACTTCTAAGAAACCAAGATGTACCTATTTATTCCATTACTCTTATTTATTTTAATTAACATGCAGGGAATTAAAGGAGAAGTGATGTTCATCACGGAGTTCATCAATTTCCACAATGATGAATGGAATTAAACCCTTGAGGGGGAGTATTGATGATCTATAAAAATCACTCACTTATCCATACTTTTAATGAATTTGATAATTATTATCAAGGGGATTTTATATTGATCTAATAAGGGGGAGATATATATTTTTCACTTGAAATTTTTGATGTGCTTGTTGAAGTGTGTGTGGGATTTTGCATTTATTTGATAAATTTTATCATTTTCAACTTCTTACATGATAATTGAGAATATTTTAGCATGATTTCACATGCATGGTAGTTATGGAAAAAATGGACAATCTTGGTTGTATCTCTATTATTTTCAACACTGGTTTAGCCCGTGTAGACTTATAGTTGATTAACTGAAGGATATTTTCTAAGTGAAACATATTATACCAACCTTCCCCTAGTTAAAGTGGAAGATAATATTGAATAAAATTAAAGTTAGAATAAAATATGTGAAGAAACATACATTACCCTTTGTATTTTATTGTCAATAAGGGGTAGAAAATATTTTAGCACACATATTGACTTTTAAATATGTGAAGATATATTGAAAACAAAATGAAAAGTGGGAGATTTTTGAGCTTAAGTGTTGAATTTGTTGTCAATTATGTGTAAATATGTGTTTGGTGAGTTGAGATGAGGTCAGATGAAGTAGTGATATTGTGATAATTATTATGGATTCATTTAATGGAATTGGATGTCATAATCGAACAATTATTCTTAGTAATTATGATGATTGATATTCTATTATTAATATATAAGACATATTATAAAAGAGTTTTGTGTGAGAACATTGTTTACAACGTTGAAGAAGATTTGAGAAGAAGTTGAATTAAAATAATACCATAAAAAATATATTTTAATTTTTATTCTTGAATAAAGAATTTTGAGGTGGTCTTGGTATTATATCCCATACATAGAATATTACTAAGTATATATGAATGAGACTATAAAAAAACATGGATAACCCTTGGATAAATAAGGACCCCCTTAACCATATATGCGGGACCTAAGAGTCAACCACAAGGGAGAGGATCGAACTAACCAGTCGTGGGCAGAAGGTGTGAGATTGGTAATTCATAACACCCATGGAGGATGCATGAGTGTGTGAAAAGCATGCATGGAGGTTCTTGGGTAGACCTAGAAGGTGTGGCATGACCTAGTGAAGGTGGTGTGTGCATATTCTTCTGGGTTCCAAAACTGGGTGTCGGCTCAAGGGTGGAGTGACAAATAATATCTTATATGGGAGTGATTTACCATGTGAATATCTGATGTGGGATCACAAAGCCGCAAGTATTGTCTACCTTCTTAAAAAAGATACTGATAAAATACATCCATCTGGTCTGATAACACTGGATTATCTAATAAATTCCATATAATCAAATTCATCCTTGAATTACTGAGGGTTCCAATTCTATAGATTATTTATGGGTAAATCTTCAGTGATATAACCAAGATCGATCCAGTTATATGGATGATGACATACAATCATTTTCAACTCAAGATTTTGAGACAACAAGGGCATGAACCTTCATGCATAAATGATATTCTTTACATGAAAATAGGAGTTTAAAGAACATGCTTTGGATGAATAAAAATTAAGTTGAATAAATTATATTCAAATTTAAGCATGAGTTCGATATTGAATAATGAGGATCATGTGAAAATAGCATGCACGTGATTCTAGTATCATGGAAGAAGCTTGTATTACGAAGATACCATGATTCCTAATTTATATTCAATAAATTCCGAATGAATTAGGAGAGTTAAAATATGTATGACATGAAATATTTTTTGGAAGCCTTGATTTGACATGAAACGTGGATCAAAGGTAGTGGAACTTGTCTATAAATAATAAGCAATGAGGCTAAGAGATACTACTACCATTTTGAGAGGCTCTCATTTTTTCTCAAGAAAAACAGTGCATCACAAAACTAAAATTTTGTGAAGAGGAGATACTCCAAATATCTCTTCTTTCTTGAAGAATAAGGCCTCCCATGACACCCTTATGTGAAGGTGAAGCAGATACCATGATCCTTTGACTTATTTTACACACACTAAAAGTGTTTCATAAAGAAACTAAGACATTTTCATAACACCCTCACATAAATATATTAAGGTTTATGAGAAACCCTTATGTAAATACATTAGGGTTTTCAAAATACCCTTATGTGAAGGTCCCTAAATTTACTAAATAATCTTGAAATAAGATAGGGATAGTGTGGTTTTGATAAGCCTTCTATTTTGCATGATCTACTTGTGTGAAGGATGAGAGTTCATGAGGAGTACATGCATGCTTGCAAGCATCTGTGAAAATAGAAGCAATTGAGATACCCAAACCAAAATATTGAGAAGAAAATAAAATGATAATGTAAATAAATTAATGTGTTGTATTTCAAATGTCATACACCATAAATTACATGCATGAAGTACATATGATCTAATCGGGTTGATAATTTAAGAAGAGAATAGTTTGAGATTGTGCAAGATTATTCTTACATAAAATATTGATGAACTTGTGTGCACCACTTGCACACATTAAGTGAGGTTGGGGCATAAAAATTAGAAGGAATAATACCTGACCAATCATTTGTTTCACTAAGGAAATCGATCATTCTTAGGTGATCAAAATTATTGAGAAAGACTGAAAGACCAGATCAATGGCTATTGAAGGTACTTGAAGTTGTACATGAGAAAGTCAAATCCAACAAGCTCATGGAGGAAGATCAAAAGATCATCCTATAGAAGATCAATCCTATAGAATGGAATACATATCTCATTTAAATATATGAGTATAGAAGTATTTCAGTTGGTTATGAAAGTAGAAGAAGAATCTCAATTGGAGCTGAGATCTGGATAAGACTTCCAGTTGGTACTGAAAGTAATAAGTTACTCAATTGGTTCAGTTAGATATAAAAGTATTATAAGGCTAGTGTGGATTCTCGTAACACTATGGGAAGAATTATAATGATCCTACTATGTGGATTTAGGAGTTAAGATATAGTGGGACTCTATATCAACCATTGTAATTTATAAAAATATTATACTGGAGAATCCATATTGTGGGGGGGGGGGGTATAACCAACATGGAATGGAGTACTAAGCCTTTCAGTAAAACCTTGTAAATATTATATGAGATTCTCAATCTTATTATTTGTATATATAAGGTGAGAATATGAGTTATTGGTTGGGCCCAAATTTACCCTAATGGTAAAAGCGGTCGATGTAGTACATGTAGGGGTCGAATCCACAGGGACCGAAGAAGTAACCTTGAGACGCTGTGATTTTGTGGTGGATGGGCTGTGAAGTGGCCAACTTTGGTTTTGATTTTGGATGGTTTTAAAGAAAACTAAGAAACCTAAGTGAATTCAAATTAATGAAAATGGGTTGATCTTAGGATTATATTCAGGGTGGATTGAATGAATTTTACTTCTTTAGACAATTTTGGTTTTATTAATTCTTGATGAATCCATTCTTCAAAAATAACACTACCTTCATCATTTTCTGGTTTGGTGCTTACTAAACACAATTAATAATCCCCTATACACTTAGAGAACAAAATTCATGATTTCTCCAAGGTATATGGTCATTTAGTACTTGAATTTATCTTTCTCAAACACAGTAAATATGAAGAGTAGAAATTACTGAAGAATAGAAGTCTTAAATTAATTAGCCAATTAACAACAATTCGTTCATAAAATAACATTCAATCCAGCCTTTGAATCCTACTAAGATCAACCCATTAAAGGGTTAGCCCTAAATTTATGGTATAATCTCAATGGTGGGCGGAATACAAATAACAAGAATTGTATTGAAGAAATTAAAACCGTAGAAATAACGAGCACTCCTCCGTGTGTGGGAATGAAATTCACACCTATGTGTGAACTAATTCACAAAAACATAGAGATATCACTGTGCTTTGTGATAATAAAGTTTTAATAAAATAAATGAAAAATATAGAAGAGAAATAAGTTGATTAAGAACATAAATATACAAAAAAGAAACTTACATGGAAATGGAAAACATTACAAAGGAAATTTGGAAGCATAACCTTACAATGAAACAAGCAACACAAGATGACAAGAAAAATATGAGATGCTTATTCCCTTAACCACCAGATCCTTATATAGGAATATTAGGAGCCTTAGGTCCACCCATAACAACCAATTCACCCCCCAAAAATTAAGAGAGTCAAAATGAGGGTGAAGAATCAAAAGGAAATTGACGTTTCGATGTTGACCTGGAAAACTGTCCAGATTCACCCTCCATTTGAATGTTCGAATTTTACATTAAATATGGGAAAATAATCAGCTGTTTTAGAAGAAAAATATCTTTGTACATGTGTCCTCTACCATATTTCCAAATTTCAGGTCATTTGGTGCATCCGTTTGAAAGTTATTCCTGAAATGGTGAGAAGAATTTATGGGCGTTCATATCGGTCCCACCATTTAAATGTAAACTTCAGATCCATATATCTCCATGAAAACATTGAAATTAGCTCTTTACACAGTTGAATAAAATGATCCTCATATTTTTCTATTTCTACTTTAAAATTTTTAGCTTCATTGGGCTTGGTTTGTGGGCCCCACATTTGTTTGATGGGCCTTAGGCCCATTATGCCTTTTCCAGTAAATTTATGCATTCAGGTGCAAAAATATCCATCTTCATTTGGGATTCATACATCGGAACTAAAAGATAAAATGTTCCAAATAAAGTGATAAATCATATCCCAAAATATCAAATTCATAAAATGAATATTATTCTATCCACAAACAGATGAATGATTGGACCCAAATTTTCATTTTAAACATTAATTTCATTTAAGATGAGAAATGAATTTCTATTTATATAATGCACTAAAACAATGTTTATGGACTTTAGAACAATGAATATAAAGATATTAATAATGAATATTAACCACTTTTAGTGACTAATCACACCCCCCAACTTGAGTTTTTCTAGTCCCGAGTAAAATATATTACAAATATAAAATTCGAATCCCCTTTTACAAAAACATTTTAATACACATTGCTCACCCAAAGACCTCATATCAAAAAAATTATGAAATCCATCAAAATAATTTAAAACAATCTAGGTACATAATCATATCCCAAGACCAATACCATTCCTTTATTCAAATTCATCACCACATTTCATCCAATTTTAATTAAGCATGATAAAGTGTTGTGCATCACAAAAGATATGAGGCCCATTTTACTATTCAAGGGGAAAAAATGGAAGCATTAGGTGGGAATCACATTAAACCTTAAGATGAGTATCCAATTTTTTTTGTTTGTTTTTGTTTGTTTTTTTAACTACAATAGATATGAAAAGACTAACTCTGGGCAAGACAACTATGGAGTCACAATCCCCAAGTGCCGGACGCCACAAATATTGTCAATTCCATTCTCTACAATAGAGATATAAAGCCTAACTCTGGGCAAGACAACTATGGAGTCATGATCCCCAAGTGCCGGACGCCACACATTTGGAAAAAACATTGCTCTATGTGGTTATTATTTTTTTAATTTTTATTTATTTATTTTTGGATACTAAAATTAAACTAAAATTGACCATAGAACCCTATTCTATAATGAAAGGGACCCAAGAACTCAAATTTACACCCAAGATCCAGTAAACGTGCATTGTGGCATTTTTATTAAGAGGATGAAAATGCAAACTTTGAAAAATCACATTGAATAACCACACTTTCCAAAAACTATTCTCATGAACTTAAACTTGAATTAAAATCAGAATCAAGGCATGCAAAATTATTTGATATCCAATTTCAGAGTTTGTAATGTGTGTTATCATGTTCAAGGTTAATGAAATTTTTCTTTCCATACATGTTCTTATTAAAAAAAATCATTTTTTATTTCATCTCCCCCCAACATAGAATAACACTGTCGCCAGTGTTTAAAGAAAAGGAAAGTTAGAAGGGGGGTAGGAGAGGAGTTCAAAGAGGAAATTGAAAATGATAAACATGGAACAAATTCACCTGGTTTTTGAAGTTGAAGTTCATGATGCTCCAGATTACTCCTTTGATCTCTTGGGGGATGTAGGCACCTCCTTGATTGAACATGTATCACCCAAAATAGTTCCCCAACCATAAAAAGAAGAACAAAGCAGACAAAACAAACAACACAATGATTTATTTAATTCCAAGTATCATTATTTTTATGGTTTTCCTTGTTTTTTTATTTTTTATTTTAAAAATCAAACCAATGATACATTTTCTTATTTATATTTTTTGGGTAAGGTATTACTCAGAGATCACACCACGTGACACGGATGAATACGGTGCTCCCCTTTCATACCCATCATTACTCATAATAGAAGAATAGATCAACAATATTTTTTTAAATACCTACAAAAACATAAAATAAAATAAAATAAACTGATGATACATTGTCTTCTTTTAAATTTCTGGGTAAGGTATTACTCAGGGATCACATCGTGTGACACGAATGAATATGGTAATCCCATTTCATACCCATCCTTACTCATAAAAGAAGAGCATGTCAACAGACTATGGTAATTTTTTTAAATAAAAAATAAAAAATAAATAAAAAAAGATGATTCACTTTATGGGAAACATGAAAAACCATGGGTTGCCTCCCATGCAGCGCTTAATTTAAAGTTGTTATCTTGACTTAGACCCCCCAACTTATCCAATTCCAACTTTAAAATTTTTAATAAACCCATCTTTCTCCACTTCAACTTGATTGAGATTGATTTTTTTTAGAATATTTTCCTTGCATAAATCCATGTTCTAAAATAAATCTAAAGATACAAGGAATGTCAGAAATGGTTGATCTAGTTTCATTTTTTGTCTTTCCTAAGATGTCAAGTTTCAATCTAACATTATTGATTTCATAAGAATAATTAATGACTAAAGTATGGTCATGGGTATCACCTATGATGGAATTATTATGTGGGGAAGGAAGGATAATGATTTTGAGTTCTGGTAGATTGCAATTTCCTAATGAATATTGGCAATTTGAATGAAAGTCAGTTTCTTCTCCAAAAAAATTAGAAATAATTAGTTCCGTTTGAAAATATGATTCATCCCCAAAAGTTTCTAGTTGAATTTAAGGAGTGTGTATGGGATCAATGTTTGTTATTTCTCTCAATTGTTTAGTTATTGGTGTTTTTGAAAAATCATCAATAGAGAAATATTCAAGACTCTCTATCCACAATGTCAAATTTCCTTCTTGTGAATAAAAAAACCAGTTTCCTCCTGATTTAAAGACCCTTCAACATTTTATTGATCTTCTTCACTTATATCATATCCAAAGGTTAATTATTTTTTGAATTCCTGAGTGGTTTTTGGGATAAAATATTCTTCTATCAGTAATGAGGAAAGGACATCCTGAGTGGGAATGGGTTCTTCATAAGTCTCAACGCTTTGTATTTCTAATCTCAGTGATGAAAATTCTGAATTAATTTTAACCATTTTTTCACACAAATTTTCAATAATTTTTTCAGAATTAGGATTTATAGATCTTTGGAAATCATAAACTTCATTAATTTTGATCTCTTCAATCATCCTCTAGAGGTATGGAAATTGATCCTTTAAACAATCAGCATCCCATTGATTGTACATCTCATCTGGTGTGGTGTATTCAATTAAGGTTTGGAAAATGAAATTCCCTATGTGAGGTGTTTCAAAATATTAATTTTTAACTTGATTACAGAATTGGTTTATGAAGGGTTATTTTGGAGGATAATCCATTATAGTTGATTGAAAATTGGTTTTGGGATTCTTTGGACACACAAAAATAGAAAGGAGAAAAGAGAAGAGAAATTAGGGTGAGAATAGAGAATTTGGGGTGAGAAAAGAATATGAGGGTCTAAGGTACTTACTTAGGTCCCCGGAAATGGTGCCAAAATTTGGTTGCGCCCAAATTTACACTACTGGTAAAAGCGGTTGATGTAGTACATGTAGGGGTCGAATCCACAAGGACCAAAGAAGTAAACTTGAGACGCTATGGTTTTGTGGAGAATGGGCTGTGAAGTGGCCAACTTTGGTTTTGATTTTGGATGGTTTTAAAGAACAATAATAAACCTAAGTGAATTCATATCAATGAAAATGGGTTGATCTTAGTATTATGCTCATGGTGAATTGAATTAATTTTACTTATTTAGACAATTTTGGTTTTATTAATTCTTGATGAATCCATTCTTCAAAAATAACACTACCTTCATCATTTTCTGGTTTGGTGCTTAATAAACACAATTACTAACCCAATATACACTTATAGAACTAAATTAATGATGTATCCAAAGTATATGGTAATTTAGTACTTGAATTTAGCTTGCTCAAACACAGTGAAGATGAAGAGTAGAAATTACTAAAGAATAGAAGTCTTAAATTAATTAGCCAATTAACAACAATTCGTTCATAAAATAACATTCAATCCAGCCTTTTCATCCTCCAATGATCAAATCATTAAAGGGTTAACCCTCCATTTATGGTATAATCTCAATTGAGGGCATAATATGGCTAACAATAATTGTATTGAAGAAATTAAAACCGCGGAAATAACGAGCACTCCTCCGTGTGTGTGAATGAAATTCACACCTATGTGTGAACTAATTCACAACATCACAGAGATATCACTGTTCTTTGTGATAATAAAGTTTTAATAAAATAAATGGAAAATATAGAATAGAAATAAGTTTATTAAGAATATAAAGATACAAAAAAGAAACTTACATGGAAATGGAAAACATTACAAAGGAAATTTGGAAGCATAACCTTACAATGAAACAAGCAACACAAGATGACGAGAAAAATATGAGATGCTTATTCCATTCACCAACAGATCCTTATATAAGAATATTAGGAGCCTTAGGTCCACACCACAACAATCAATTCACCCCAAAAAAATTAAGATAGTCAAAAGGAGGGTGAAGAATCAAAAGGAAATTGGCGTTTCGATGTTGACCCGAAAAACTGTCCAGATTCATCCTCCATTTGAAAGTTCGAATTTGAAATTAAATATGGCCGAATCATCAGTGGTAGTAGAAGAAAAATATCTTCGTAAATGTTTCCTCTATCAGATTTAAAAATTTCAGGTCATTTGGTGCATCATTTTGAAAGTTATTCTTGAAATGGTGAGAAGAATTTATGGGCGTTCATATCAGTCCCACCATTTAAATGTAAAATTCAGATCCATATATCTCAATGAAAACATCAGAATTAGCTCTGGTCACAGTTGAATAAAACGATCCTCATATGTTTTTATTTCTACTGTAAAAATTTGAGCTTAATTGGGCTTGGTTTGTGGGCCCCACATTTGTTTGATGGGCCTTAGGCCCATTATGCTTTTTTCGGTAAATTTATGCATTCGGTCCCAAAAATCTCCATCTTCCTTTGGGATTAATCCATTGGACATAAAAGATAAAATTTTACAAATATATTGATAAATCATATCCCAAAATATAAAATTCATAAAATGAATATTATGCTATCCACAAACAGATGAATGATTGGGCGCAAATTTTCATTTTAAACATTAATTACATTTAAGATGAGAAATGAAGTTCTATTTATATAATGCACTAAAAACAATGTTTATGGACTTTGGAACAATGAATATAATGATATTAACAATAAATATTATCCACTTTTAGTGACTAATCATTTATCATTGAGTGTATCAAGATCCTTAACAAGTTCAAGAGGTTGAATTCAAAATAAAATAATTCATAAAATTAAAACACCGAGTCACCCCCTCTCGGTGGTCAATACGACCTAAGGATCTATAGAGGTGTGTGTAAAATTATTTTTAAAGTTGGGTTTACTTGAAATAGCTCACGGACCTGGTGATTTTGAAATGGATTGAGATTTTTAGGTTTTGATGAAATAAAAGGAAAGTGGTTTTTGAAATTTAGTTTGAAAATGGTTACAGAAATGGGATTAGTTTTTGAGAAAAGGATCATTTAGGCTAAGGATTTTTAGATTTCAGTTTTAGTGAAAACCCTTGGATTTCAAGGGTTTTTTTAAAAAATTGGGTGATTTTTGGTGCGTGTAAAATGATTTCAACTAGTTTTCGAAATAATAAAATGGTATCTTTATGAATTATGTTTGATTGTATTTTGATGTGGGTAGGTTGGAATGGCCTAAATTAATGATTTGTATGCTTGTCTTATGGGTCTTGTTTGTTTGAAAATCACTAATTGAGGTTGGTGGGTGTTATATGGTTGGTGTGGTTTCAGAAAAAAAACTTGTACCTATGTAGATTTATTTTCTTTTTTAGTATATGATTGGGAGAAACCTAGGTGTTGGATTGCATGTTTGGTGGGTATATCATGGATGTTTTGAGTGAGTGGATTATGGTGGGATTACAGGATGAAAATTTTATGTTTTTGGGATTGAGTAACTATAAGTGATTTTGGTGGGTTTAGGGATTATACCCCTAATGTTATTTTGATTATTTTGTGGGTTTAACCAATTAATGTGTTTTCTATAGGCAATTCCTATGTTGGGGGGAACCATTTTCTATATTTGGCCATTGGTGAAGGATTCTTATGGTGGGGAGCACCATAAGTCTTAGGATGAATATATTATTGTAAATTTGGTGTTTGGGATCAATGGGTGTGGTTGGGAACCGTCTTGGTGATTGGTGATCAGTGTTTCATGTTTGAATATTAGGTGTAAGAATAGTGGTAATTTCTGGTCTTTTCGTGTGTAAATAAATGAGACTTTGACCATGAATATTAAGTGTTTGGTTTTGTGAGGTGTTGAAAAGGATACTCCTATGATGGGAAGCATTAAATTGGTCGTGGGTGTACAACAATCACGTCAGAAGGGTCATGGGTGTAGTGGAATTGATCAGTGGATCTAGGTGTTGGATTGTGTTTTTGTATGTTTTGGTTAAGGATAAAACTACGGAGATGCACTATGAGTTAGTTTGGACATATTTGTGAGTGTTGGATGATTCATCGATGCCTTTGGGTGTTAAGGAAATGTTATTGGGTAGTGTGATGATGCTGTGATGTGTCAATAGGAGAAATCGATCATTTTTGGGGAAAATCATCCAGAGAAGGACAAACTAGTTATGTTGTATAAAAATGAGTGTGGTGAAGTGGAAACCATATCAGGAGCATCATTTGTGATGTAGTTGAGGTGGTTTGAGGATTAAATTGTTTTTTTTTTGAAACAAAATTCATGTTTGGTCTTAGTGTTTGAAGTTGTATAGTGAAAGAATGCTTGGAGTTCCTAGATGTGACATTATGGGATGGTCATGAATTGAAGATCGAGGTAGGTCTGGGTTCATGTTGGAGGACCATTAGGTTTTTTTGATGTTTAGAAGCCTTGTGGTGGGGAGTTTGTAATGAACCATGTTGTTATGGGTTGTGAGTTTTGGAGGAAATTTAAATGTTTGATTTGGTGAGGGATTTGTTTTTAGAATTAGAACTTAGAGTAGAGTTATAAGTGTTTGAACTTAAAATGTGTTTTTGGATTTGGTTTGAGTCTCATTGGATTCCTTGGGAGTTTTGGGTGGATTTTAAAGTAGTGATCATGTGGTTAGGCTGATGGAAATTTCCATAAAAGTCTATTCAAATCATAAAAAATGTTAGTCACACCATGAATGACCATTACATAGGCCTTTCAAACCATAAATGAGGGAGTAAGGCCATGAATGGGGTTATCTAAGGAAAGTATTTATTACTAGGAACATTCATGACATGAACCAAGTTTAATGATGTAAAAGTGTCAGGGTAGAGGGATGTCCCTCTAGATCGAGGAGGATTCATGACATAATCCACCAATTCACACCATAAACTAGTGATAGAAACTTCTTTTTAAGGTTTTGGTAACTTTTTCAGGGTTCTTTTTTAGAAACCCCTCAGGATACCCTCAATTTTGGTCGTCTAAACAAAGGGGGGAGACCTATTTTGATCTCTTACTTTCTCCCTTTTCCTCATTTTGATCCAAGTGGATTCTTAGTGTTTTGGCATGTTGATTCAAGGTAAGACCCCCCTTCTCCTCCCATTTTCCTCCTCTTTATTCTTCATTGATTTTGGATTGGCTGGTTAGGGATTTGGAGGGATGATTTCACTAGATCATGGTGAAATTTTCATGCTTGATAAGGGTTTTGATTTCAACTTGTCAAGGATATCCCTTGAGGAGGAAATGAATTATTCATTTATCATTTACCTTAAGATCTGTTTCCTCATAGTTTTATTTAGGGGTTTTGGTGATTTTTTTTTTTAAAATTTACCATCATTTTAGATGTTTAATTTAGGGTTTTTTGTGGACTAGGGTTAGGCATGTGTTTTTTAAGTTATAAGTATTACTTATTACTTTTCCATTCCTTTAGTTTTATAAATCACAAACACTTTCTTAAAACATGTTTACTAACTTTTTATGTCTCAAGTGTTTTAGTCTTTTTTTTGTAGAAAACATTATCTTTTACCATACATAGAAAAAGATCTAATTTATTACGAATATTAACTGACTATTCTTCATTACGATCATCAGATTGAGAATTTTTTCGATACATCAAACTTAACTTTAATCAGAACAAGAGTTAAAATTTATTCTTATCCATCACACTGACAAAATTCATGACCATCAGATTGATTCTGGTACCTATAAAATCAGACTGACTCTCATAAGGATTATCATATTGAAAATTGATAAGGAAGTCCATTGGAATAACTTAAGTTTATAATCAGAATACATAGAACTGTTTTTAACATAAGGAGTAAATTTAACACTGTAATGGTGTTAAATAATATGATATCATATATTTAGTTATGGCAGAGCATTGTGAGCTTTCAAGCACCAGATGTCCGAGGCCGTTGCAACAAACTTGAAAATATGAACGTTAGAGAATCACTTATAAATATAGAGTCATTTTAAGAGTTTGGTGCTGATACATTTTTTCTCTCAAGTCTTATAAAGATTACTTAGCGTAAATTTCTCATTCTTAGTCTTTTTATTTATTTAGAGAGTTTCCGTTCTAAGGAATCCTTGTCAAGGTTGTTTCCTTTTGAACTTTTGAATTTGTATTCTATGTTCGATAATTGTTACGATCAAGGGATTATAGGAAAAGGAATATGGTGAATCTAATCCATCAGATATAGGGCTTTTGTGGATATGAAGAAAGATGCTGATCATCATATTGAGGGCTTATGAGGATAGACAGATAGAGCTATTCTGATCATCATATCAAGGGCTTTCTTGGTAAGGAAAAACAGACTTGATAGTAAGTATAAAACTATGGATACCTTTAATCAAGGTTATTTACTACCTTATTCTTAAGGTTAAAAGTGGTAAATATTTTAATAATATCCAGTAATTAATTCTTATTGTTACTAACTATTGTATTGCTTGTTTTTACAAGTTACTATTCCATAGTGCATGTTATAGAAAGTTAGTCATCATAATCAGATTTCTATTATGTTTATTTTATCATTATAACTATGATTATGATAAAAATAATCTAATTAATCTGATCCATTATGATTTATATCTTTTAATCTAATATAATTGGACTGTTTCTGATTTTGATTTTGTTACAGTGATAATCAGACTGAGTCTGAGTCCAATAAAATTACTTTAAGAGGATTTTTGTTTTGTTTAGTTTAAATATTTTAAACTAAGTTTTTTAAATTATAATTCACCCCTTATTGTAATTATAACTATCTAAGATAAATATTATGATCCTATAATTAGTATCAGAGTAGGTTTCTAATGCTTATATACTTGTTGAGTTTTTACTTTCTTTACTTATTTCAAGTTACTAAAGTTTTGATATAAAATATTTTTTTTATAATTTTTTTACACCAATGAATACTTGTATAAAAGATTTTATATTGTTTTACGATGGAAGGAATGAATGTCAAATATCTTGAAAACTTTAATCCTAGATGACTGTCACGACCCGTCCTCGGGGCCCATGCCGTGACTACCCCAAGCTTGCCTTCCATAGGCCAAGGGCTGGAGACTAGCACCAAAGGCGTAAATCCCAAAAGTAGGGAAGGAATTTCCTTTAAAAAGTAACATACACAACAAAGTATGCAAGCTAAGTAAGCACTAAGCAAAACTGAGTACAAGGTAAGTGCTGGAAAAGTAAATGGGCCAGAATACAAACCCAACTGAAAGTACAGTACAACTGAAAGGAAAGTACAACAACAGTGAGAAAAACAGAAACACCGAGTCATCCTCCGAAAATCCCACCTGAAGGGTGGGTACAGATAGTCTCCTTAGCTCCTCGGGTCCGGTCTCGCACTCCGTGTATGTCCTGTCAAGTGGTCCACCTCTAGGTACCGTCTAGCTCCTCAAGCCTCCACCTCGATCAGTGCTGTCCATCGTCTGCAACCAACACAACGTAGTGCAGGCATAGCCCGTGCAGGGGTGCGTATATGATACTCAGTAGGGACCCCGAGACCCTCGAAGGTCTCTCAGAATCCACGAAGGATAAACCACAAAGGAAAGATACAATCACGAAGTATCAACAACACTACTTAGGTATATGACCATACATATACCTAAGTCATCAGTTATAGTTCATCTCCAACTCCCAAGCACCATGCATTCCACAAAGGAAAGCACAACCCAGTACACAAGGATAGCACAACTCAATCCACACAGGAAAAACACAACCCTGTCCACAAAGGTTAACATAACTCAGTCCACACAGGAAAAACACAACCCAGTCCACAAAGGAAAGCAAGTAAATCTCATCGATGATAAGATTGAGAATTAAGACTCAGCTCACACAGGTATACAATTCGTAATGCAATAGAGATGATCAGATGTAGCCACTGATTCATCTAAGCTATTAGACCCACATAGGATACAAGACCAGCTAAGCTGTCAGACCCACAAAGGATACAAGACCAGCTACTCTGCCGGACCCACACAGGATACAAGTACAGAGGTCAATACTGCCAGACCCACATAGGATACAAGAATAATAGTCATCGCCGTCAAACCCACAGAGGATTCCAGATGGTCATCGTCGCTGCCGAACCCACAGAGGATCCAAGTACAGTCGTCATCATCGTAGTCGCAGGCAGCTCTAGGGTTCCCGCACATATCATGCTCGATTCCGGGAAGGTCCTCTCCTCGAGCAATAGAGAGAGATTAGATATATCAACTATCACAAATTCCAGAGTTGATGTATCCCAAAGTTCCGTCTCGTCAAAAGAAACCCAACGCGACAAACGGTGCGTCAATCGGACGCCCGATATGAGAGTTATTGGCTTTTCTTTTCCAGGGGCCCAGTTGGTTTTTAACCTAAAACCAACATGACTGTACTCCAGCTATGTCCAAACCTCAAGCAGAGTAAGCCAAAAGGACCGTATCAACAAAAGGATCCCAACGCAATTGATAGCACATCAACCGGATGTCCGGTCCTTGAGATATAAGCGTTTCCGCTCCAAGGGCCCGATTGGTTTTGAGTTCAAACCAACCCGGACATACCTAAACTTTGCCTAAACCTCTAGTGTAATATACTTAAATGTCTGTCTAGATCCAAGGATTCCTACGCAACTGACGGTGCGTAGATCAGAGGTCCGTAGCTCAAGTTATGGGAAAAAGACCGAAAATGGCTCAAAGTGGGGGGTCTGGGCCCAGCCCGACCCGGCCCGGTCCGCGCGACCTGCCCCGGCCCGGCCGGGGGGTGCGCTGGCTCGGCCAACGGCCGAGCAGGGGGGATGCGGTCCCCCCTTTGTTCCACGGATGCGGCGTCGGTCTCCGCGTCTCCTCGAATCCCGCGCGGCCGTGAGATCTGACTCCCTGCCGCGGCGGCGGCGCGCCAAGGTGCCGCCGCCTCCGGGCGGCCGGCCGGTGCTGGCCGCCGCCTCCGGCCACCGTGCCGGCTACCCGCGTCGTTGAAAATTTTCGCGGGCCACCGGAGTCATTCCGGTGGTCCGTTCTTGCTCCCGTCTACACCTGCGGTCATCTCGGGACCCGTACATCATTGCAATGACCTCTAATCTCCAAAACGGTCCCGTTTCGTCGTCGTCAACGATTTCGTGCATCAGGAACAAAACAACGGTGGGTTCAGACTTGTTCGTTAGTCCGTATCCACCGCATTAGTGGTTCAAAACATCTCCCAACAATTATACATCATGCCGAGGGTATAATTCACATAATGAAATATAAACCAAAACCCCTACCTCAACAAGGAAGACAATCGTCGGCGTCGCGGTACACGACACCGCGGTAGACGGCGTTGCGGGGAAAAGGGTTCGTAGGCATCTTCGGAGTGCACCGAGGAGGAAGTGACGTCTCCTTTCTTGTCACGGAGAAGAGGAAGGGTGGCACATCGTCGATCTCCGAGGAACCGACGTTCTTCTTCATTCTTCGTCGGAGGCCGTCGTTCTTCATCGGAGGCCGGTGTTCTCCATCATTCTTCGTCGGAGGCCAGCGTTCTTCCTCGCACAATGAAGCTCTCCGCCTTAATAAAATAATAGGTTCCCCATATTATTTTATTATACGCAAAGAAACTCGCCCATAATTAATTCACCACACTAATTAAAATGTGATGACATTTAATTAAAGGAGAGAGAGAGAAGGTTACCCATAATTAAACGCATTGACAGTTTAAATTAAAAAGGGGAGAAGGAAGGTTTCTTATTAAATTATGTGTTGACATAATTTAATGGATTGAGGTGACATTTAATGATGGTTTGTCAAATTAATGGGGTTTCTTAAATAGATTTAGAGGGAATTAAATGGTAGGGCTCATGTGGGCCCCCACCTCTCTAACATCCCCACTTGGGTAGTTAAGTGGCTATGGGCCCCACTCTTAACTACCCATGGGATGGAAAAACCACCTTAAGAAAATAGAAATTGTTCCGACAATTTTTATTTATTTCTTAAACAAACCCCCCAAAATTATCTTCTCCTCTTTTGCGAACGCAACTACGGTAAGGGTCCCCTTAAGCAATTACCGACGCT
This sequence comes from Viscum album, assembly GCA_963277665.1. Lineage (NCBI taxonomy): Eukaryota > Viridiplantae > Streptophyta > Magnoliopsida > Santalales > Viscaceae > Viscum > Viscum album. Next base: position 179,585,090 of record OY728146.1, on the reverse strand, counting down.
GCGAGTTCATCGGTGCCCTTGGATTACAATTCCAAGCACTGGTTCAAAAGTTAGAAAAAACCGCTCATTTGTTCACTGAATGTACCCGAGATAAACTTCTAAAATTGATTCCGGGCACACCGGGCCTCAGAATCAAGCGCTTCCAGAAGCCAAAAACTCGTAAAATTCCAAAGTATTTTAAAAAAAATTTCCTTGAAATTTCTGTGTCTTTAAATTACTCCCACCTCAGGTCTTTATGTCCCCGTAAAGCTACAACATAAACTAGGGGAACAAATGAGGGTACTGAGTACGCATCTGAGCCTCCTGCTCCCATGTGCTCTCCTGAAGGTTCCCGTGCTGCCAACGAATGAACACCAGAGGAATCGACTGCCCACATAGGACCCGATCCTGTCGATCCCCGATCTCCACCAGGACCTCCGTAAAAGTCACCCCGTCATCGATGTCTAGCTCCCCGTGGTCGATGATATGCGTCGGGTCGTGCACGTATCTCCTCAGTTGAGACACATGGAAGACGTCGTGCACCCGGTGCAACTGAGGTGGAAGGGCCAGGCGGTAAGCCACCTCGCCTACCCTGCTGAGGACCTGAAAAGGCCTGATGAAGCGCGGAGATAAATTGTCGCCCCGACCAGATCTCCATAACCCACATCGAGGTGATACCCGTAGGAAAATGTGGTCGCCATCCTCAAACTACAGTGGTCTCCGCCTCCTATCAGCATAGGACTTCTGTCTGCTCTTTGCAGTCCTCATCCGCTCCTGGATGACCTGCACCTTCTCTGTCATAGTCCGAACCATCTCTGGTTCTACGAGTGCTAACTCTCCAGGGTCAGTCCATCATAGATGTGATCTGCATGGCCGGTCATACAGTGCCTCGTAAGGTTCCATCCCGATGGTGGAGTGGTAGCTATTGTTGTACGCAAACTACACCAAGGGTAGGTGATCCTCCCAGCTGCGACCAAGTCAAGGACACATGCGCGGAGCATTTCCTCAAGTGTCTTAATGGTCCTCTCTATCTGGCCATCCGTCTGAGGGTGAAAGGCAGTGCTCAGGAATAGCTGCGTCCCAAAGGCCTCCTACAACCCCTTCCAAAGCCAGGAAATAAAGCGAGCGTCTCAATCAGAGATGATAGATGATGGCACCCCATGAACTCGTATGATCTCCTGAACGTAGAGGCATCCCAATATCTCTATTGAGCCCTGCTATCTGATCGGTAAGAAGTGAGACGACTTGGTGAGTCGGTCTACGATCACCCAGATGGTGTCATGTCCTCTAGAAGTACGTGGAAGCCCCATCACGAAATCCATGGATATCCCACCCCACTTGCACTTTGGGACCTCTAAGGGCTGTACCAAGCCTACAGGTACCTGGTGCTCTTCCTTCACTTGCTGACAAGTGAGGCATCGAGAAACAAACTCTACCACAACCTTCTTCATACCCGGCCACCAGTACTATCATCTGAGGTCCTGATACATCTTCGATACTCCAGGATGTACCTCTAGAGGGGAAGTGTAGAAATCCCTCATCACCTCCTCCTACACTGTAACTGGTACCATGGTACGTCCCCGGAAGAGGATGACGTGCTCCCCACCTTCAGAAAATCCATCGGGTTCTATCCCTGAGGATATCTGAGCACGTCGCGCCTCACATTCAACATCTCCACGCTGTGCCCCTCTGACCCACTGAAGAAGTGGAGGAGTGAATGTGAGGGAATAAAGATAGGATTCCCCATCACTATCCATGAAGGATATCTGAAAAGTGGCTAACTGGTCCGTCGCCTCTCCAAGTATCTGAATGCCCGATCTCCTACTGAGAGCATCAGCCACAACGTTCCCCTTCCCAGGAGTATAGACAAACTCAAAGTCATAATCCTAAAGGAACTCGAGCCATCACCACTGTCTCAGGTTCAGGTCCTTCTGTGAGAAAATTTACCTGAGACTCTGGTGGTCAGAGTAGACTATAAAGCGTTTACCCATTAGATAGTGTTGCCACATCTTCATGGCGAAGACCACTGCTGCTAACTCCAGGTCATGGGTGGCGTAGTTTTGCTCGTGTTGCCTCAACTACCGTGAACCGTAAGAGATCACTGCTCACTCCTGCATCAGGACACACCCGAGTCCGGTCCCTGATGAATCGTAGTAAAATACATACCCTACGCCTTCCTCTGGTAGCCTCAAGATGGGCGCACTGGTCAATCTCCGCCTCAGCTCCTGGAAGCTCTGCTGACATCTGTCTGACCACACGAAGGGTTTCCCCTTCTTCGTCAAAGTTGTAAGTGGTGCTGCAACTCTGGAGAAGTCTAGCAAAAATCTCCGATAGTACCCAGCCAGACCTAGGAAACTCCACACCTCCGTCACGCTCTTGGGTGGCTCCCAAGAAAGTACCGCCTCGACCTTCATGGGATCCACTGCAACTCCCAACTCTAAGATGACGTGCCCCAAGAAGTGAACCTCTCGAAGCCAGAACTAGCACTTCGAGAGCTTACCATAAAGATGGTGCTCTCGGAGTGTATCCAGTACAACCCGTAAGTGGTAGGCATGATCCTCCTTAGTGGTCAAGTAAATCAGTATGTCGTCAATGAAGACTATGAAAAACCGATCGAGGTAGGGCTGGAAGATCCTATTCATGAGACTCATGAACACTTCTGGAGCATTGGTCACACTAAAGGGCATGACCAAGAACTCATAGTGGCCGTACTGACACCTGAAGGCCGTCTTTTGCACATCCTCATCCTGAACTCGGAGATGATGATATCCTAACCTGAGGTCTATCTTTGAGAACCAACATGCTCCCTTGAGCTGATCAAAGAGGTCTTCAATCCTTGGAAGCAGATACTTATTCCTCATGGTCACCTAGTTCAGGCGATGGTAATCGATACACAGTCGCAAGTCCCTATCCGCCTTCTTGGTGAATAGGACCGGAGAAGCCCATGGTGAAAGACTGGGTCAGATGAAACCTTTCCCTTGTAAGTCCTCCAACTGTACCCGCAGCTCTCGAATCTCGGTGGGAGCCATCTGATATACTGGAGTGGATATCGGTGATGTCCTAGGGTATGGGTTTATATAGAAATCTACCTCCCTGCGAGGAGGTAGTCCAGGAACATCGTCAGGAAAAACGTCCGCATACTGATCCACCACTACAGGAAAACTCGGACTCTGCACGTCAACTGCTTCGAGGATGAGACTAGCCAACTGATGTGTGATCAGCTTCCCTCTCCTCTGCGTGAGTCCATCCTGTGCTGCGAAGGTTCCCTTCTCGCTGGTGAAGGTGAACCTGGTCCCATCCATGCGGACACACCACACCTTGCACCTAATACAGTCGATCTGAGCATGGACTGTAGATAACCAGTCCATACCCAAGATGACGTTGTAAGGCCTCGACGCCGCTACAAGAAGATCCCATCCGAAGATCTCACCTCCTAGATTAAGCTCACACTGCCGGCACCAGTGCGTAATCGTCGAGTATACTCCTGTAGGAGTCTCTAGCCGCAAGGATCGAGCCAACAGCTCCGTCGGAATCTTTGAGCTCCGAACAAGGGCAGCGACAATAAAATAATGACTCGCACCTGTGTCCATAAGAACTGAAACAAGGGTGTACTAGACACAGATAGTACCTCGAATTATCTCGGGTGCGCCATGGTCATAAGCCTCCGCTTCCTAGAGCTGAGCTTTCCTCTTCCCAAAATCTCTCTGTGGTCGGGGTGGACCTCCTGGGGGTGGTGGTGGTAGAGCCTCGAAGCGTTTTCCACCACCCGCTGCTCGACCAGCTCCTCTGCCTCATCCGCCTGCTCCCTGCGGACCACCACGGTCGAACCTCTACCTCTGCCTGGGAGGTCCCTCCACTGTCTTTTTCTCATCTTCATGGAGGGTAGAGTAGTCACAAGCCATGTGGCCCTGCCCGACGCATGCATAACACTGTCTTCTCCACGGAAGGATGGCTCTGTGCCATGTGCCCCGCACAACTGAACCCGAATCCTGAGGTCTCCCACCTATCGGCCTGGTCCGCTTAGACCCCTGCGTCATCTGTCGACTTCTAGAAGAAGAAGAATCTGCTCTGTGCCATCCTGCGGTGGGTCTCGCTGCTGATGGAAGCTCGGCGAGAAAGCTCTCCACTAGCAGGGCTCGATCCAGCACCCCCGCCTGGTTCGGGATGCAGAGTGGAATAGTCGAAGCTCTGATCTCATGCCTTAGCCCCTGCTCAAAGGTCTGGGCCCAGAAGAATGGGTCACGTACCATGTCCATGGAGTAGTGCGAGAGTTCGGTAAATCTCGTCGAGTACTGGGCTACTGACATGCTACCCTGTCGCAGCTGTAGTAACTCCTAGATGCGCACCGCACGGAGGGTGGCTGGAATGAACTTCGAGTGGAAGAGGCTCTTGAAGTCCTTCCAAATAAGAGATGCCTCATCATGCACCGGGAGCATCAGGCTCCACCATCTACCTGCTGCTGCGTACAGGAGACTCGTGACAAGGATCACCATGAGGTCTATTGGTGTACCTACCAATCTAAAGACTCTAAGGATAGCCTCCAGCCAATCCTCGGCTGCCTGAGGATCCGTCTCTCCACGGAACCTAGGTGGCCTCTGCCTCTGAAACTCATGCAATGCGCTAAGGCGGTGTGCACTCTTCACCGCTGGGGCGGGTAGCATCGATGGCTCAGCGGGTAGAGGTACCGCCAGTGCCTCTGCTATAATGGGCCCCTACACCAAGGCCTCGTCGCTCGGTGGGCTGCCGTCTCGCACAAATCTCGGAACCCTAGTTGGCTGCCATCGTGGGACTATCCTGAAAAGAAATAGGTGCGCCACGGTTAATACAGTATACCTGGTGAACTAACACAAATTAATCACAAAGAAAACTTTTGAAACACACATGCAATCAATGTTTTCATGCACTGAGTCGGAAATCAGAAGTCATGGTCCTGATGTATGGATACGTCATCCGCTGCACCAACAATGGACTCCTTGTACTGATAACCACACTCATTAATCTAAACATTATTGCTCCACAGAGAAGAAATTATCAGAGTCCTGAGTTCTGCGGTAGAACCAACTCCTTTGATACCAATTTTTCACGACCCATCCTCGGGGCCCGTGCCGTGACTAACCAAAGCCTGCCTTCCATAGGCCAGGGGCTGGTGACTAGCACCAAAGGCATAAATCCAAAAATTAGGGAAGACATTGCCTTTAAGAAGTAACATACACAATAGAGTACGCAAGCGAAGTAAACACTAAGAAAAACTGAGTACAAGGTAAGTGATGGAAAAGTAAATGGGAAAGAATACAAACCCAACTGAAAGTACAGTACAACTGAAAGGAAAGTACAATAATAGTAAGAAAAACAGCAACACCGAGTCGTCCTTCGGAAATCCCACCTGAAGGGTGGGTACAGATAGTCTCCTCAGCTCCTCGGGTCCGGTCGCCCGCTCCGTGTACGTCCCATCAAGTGGTCCACCTCCGGGTACCGTACAGATCCTCAAGCCTCCACCTCGATCAACATTGTCCGTCATCTACAACCAACACAACGTAGTGCGGGCATAGCCCATGCAGGGGTGAGTATACGATACTCAGTAGGGACCCCGAGACCCCCGAAGGTCTCTCATAATCCACGAAGGATAAACCACAAAGTAAAGATACAATCATAAAGTATCAAAAAAACTACTTAGGTATATGCCCATACATATACCTAAGTCATCAGTTACAGTTCGTCTCCAACTCCCAAGCACCACGCAGTCCATAAAGGAAAGCACAAATCAGTACACAAGGATAACACAACTCAGTCCACACAGGAAAAACACAACCCAGTCCACAAAGGTTAGCACAACTCAGTCCACACAGGAAAAACACAACCCAGTCCACAAAGGAAAGCAAGTCAATCACATCAATGATAAGATTGAGAATCAAGACTCAACTCACACAGGTATACAATTCATAAGGCGATAGAGATGATTAGATTTAGCCACTGATTCATCTAAGCTGTCAGACCCACATAGGATACAAGACTAGCTAAGCTGTCAGACCCACAAAGGATACAAGACCAGCTACTCTGCCGGACCCACACTGGATACAAGTACAGAGGTCAATACTGCCAGACCCACAAAGGATACAAGAATAGTAGTCATCACCGTCAAACCCACGGAGGATTCCAGTACGGTAGTCGTCGCTGCCAAACCCACGGAGGATCCATGTACATTTGTCATCATCGCAGTCGCAGCCAGCTCTTGGGTTCCCGCACACAACATGCTCGATTCCGGAAGGGTCCGCTCCTCGAGCAAGAGAGATAGAGTCGATTAATAAACTATCACTAAGTCTAGAGTTTATGTATCCCAAAGTTCCTTCTCATCAAAAGAAACCTAACGCGACAGATGGTGCGTCAATCAGACGCCCGGTCTGAGAGTTATTGGCTTTTCCGTTCCAGGGGCCCGGTTGGTTTTTAAGATAAAACCAAACTGAACGTACTCCATATACATCCAAACCTCAAGTGGAGTAATCCAAAAGGACTATCTAAACAAAAGGATCCCAGTTCAATTGACATCACGTCAATAGGATGTCCGGTACTTGAGATATAAGCGTTTCCGCTCCGAGGGCCCGGTTGGTTTTGAGTTCAAACCAACCTGTACATACCCAAACTTTGCTGAAACCTCAAGTGTAATATACCAAAACTACCGTCTCAATCCAAGGATTCCTACACAACTGATTGTGCATAGATCGGAGGCCCGTATCTCAAGTTATGGGCAAAAGACCGAAAATGGCCCGAAGTGGGGGGTCTGGGCCCGACCCGACCCGGGTCCGGGTCGGCCTGGCGGGGCGTGGCCCGGCCCGGCTGGGCGGTGCGCGGGCTCGGACAGTGGCTGATCAGGGGGGACGCAATCTCCCCTTTGTTCCGCAGACGCGGCGTCGGTCTACACGTCTCCCCGCCACCGCGGCCTCAGCCGCGGCGGCTCCTACTAGCGGTGCACCGGGGCGCCGCCGCCTCCGGCCGCCGGCGCCGCCGGAAATTTCCGCAGGCCACCAGAGTCATTCTGGTGGTCCGTTATTTCTCTCGTCTATGCCTACAGTCGTCTCGGGACCCGTACATCACTGCGACGACCTCCAATCACCAAAACGGTCTCGTTTCGTCATCGTCAACGATTCCGCGCATCAGGAACAAAACAACGGTGGGTTCGGACTTGTTCGTTAGTCCGCACCCACCGCGTTAGTGGTTCAAAACATCTCCCAAAAATTATACATCATGCCGAGGGTATAATTCACATAATGAAATATAAACTAAAACCCTTACCTCAAGAAGGAAGATGATCGTCAGCGTCGCGATACACAGCGTCACGGTAGACAGCATCGCAGGGAAAAGGGTTTGTAGGCGTCTTCGGAGTGCGCCGAGGAGGTAGCGATGTCTCCTTTATTATCACGAAGAAGAGGAAGGGTGGCACGTCTTCGATCTCTGAGGAACCGACATTATTCGTCGTTCTTCGTCGTTATTCATCGGAGGCCGACGTTCTTCGTCATTCTTTGTCGGAGGCCGGCATTCTTCCTCGCACAACGAAGCTCTCCTCCTTAATAAAATAATTGGTTCCCCCTATTATTTTATTATACGCAAAGAAACTCTCCCATAATTAATTCACCACACTAATTAAAATGTGTTGACATTTAATTAAAGGAGGGAGAGAGAAGGTTTCCCATAATTAAACGCGTTGGCGGTTTAAATTAAAAAGGGGAGAAGGAAGGTTCCTCATTAAATTATGGGTTGACATAATTTAATGGATTGAGGTGACATTTAATGGTGGTTTTTCAAATTAATGGGGTTTCTTAAAGAGATTTAGAGAAAATTAAATGGTGGGGCTCGTGTGGGCCCCCGCCTCTCTAATATCCCCACTTGGGTAGTTAAGTGGATGTGGGACCCACTCTTAACTACCCATGGGAGGGAAAAACCACCTTAAGAAAATATAAATTGTTCCGACAATTTTTATTTATTTCTTAAACAAACCCCCCAAAATTATATTCTCCCCTTTTGAGAACGCAACTACGGTAAGGGTCCCCTTAAGCAATTACCGGTGCTGTGAGTTCATCGTTGCCCTCAGATTACAATTCCAAGCATCGGTTCAAAAGTTAGTAAAACCCGCTCGTTCGTTCACTGAACGTACCCAAGCTAAATTTCGAAAATTGATTCCGGGAAAACCGGGCCTCAGAATCAAGCACCGTCAGAAGGCACAGACTCGTAAAATTCCAAAGTATTTAAAAAAAATTCCTTGAAATTTCTGGGTCTTTACACTGACCACCAATTTTTGATGGCAATGATTATGAATATTGTAGAGATAGAATGAAAATGTTTGTAATCAACACTGGAGTTGATAACTTTTTTATGATTAATACCCCCGAATGGCCCGAAGGTCTTATTTTTTATTTTTATTATGGATAATCCCCCTTTTAAGGGTTTATGTGGAAACCGTACATGACCCGTAGGCCCAAGGCACAAGGCTCGACAAACCCGCAATACATGACCTGAAGGCCCAGAGGCATACCATGACCAATACATGACCCGTAGGCCCAGGACACTTGAACTGCCCCTCCCCACCTTTCTGCATCCTTGATCACCTAGCTCCCCACCTTGCATTTCTGATCGGCTATCATTTCCCCATAAAAAGCTGCATGGTGCCTGGTCCCGATGGCGGCTGCCATACCCTCTCATTCTTCCAATCCGGTTAGCTCTACATCCGGTGGCTGCTACTCCTATTGCTTTGATCCTCTTCTGGGGCCTGTTCTATTTGAACTGGGCTACTCCATGGTCTACGTGACCCGAAGTCCCTGTGGCCCGAAGGCCTTTGATGACCTGAAGGCCCTGGAGACCTGTAGGCCCAAACCGGTGGCCTAAAGGCCCAAATCTGGTGAATAGTTCCTACTGCTACATTACTTCTAAGGAAGTGTATACTTTCAAAAATGATGAGAAGTTGGAATACAAGTTGAAATAAAAATTGAGGAATACTTTTTTACTCTCAATGATAAGGAATATTTGCAATCAAATTTCATCTTGTGAAGATACTAATAGTATCTAGAGTAAATTGGAATTTACTCATTTTGGTACATCCAAAGTTATGGAAACCAGAAGAGCTATGATTAAAGTCAATTACTAATCCATTGATTTTCTTCCTAGAGAATTAGTTTCCAAGATGCATCAAAAGTTCATAAAAATTTTAAATAGTTTACATTCACTTGGATAAAAAGTACTTGATAATAAAATTCTTTTGGAAAAGATAATTGATATTATGCCCAATGAGTGGGAATAAAAAAGAACAATTTTTGATGATACAAATAAGTTAACTAATTTTACTCTTGATGATTTAATTAGAACCCATATACAATATGAGGGAAGTATTAAAAGATATACTGAGAAATTGGAAAATAAAAATGGTGGTGTTGCTTTTGCTACAACTTATACTGCACCTTATCAAGTTCAATTAGCTAAGAAAGTTGTGAATTCTTTGAGGAATAATAAAGTTATTGTTCAATTAGATTCTAGCATATAATAATATTCAGATAATGACTTTTCTAATATAGAAAGAAGTATGAATGAGATATTTTAGAATAAATATTTTCAATACCTATATAAAAAATCTCATAAGGATAAATGAGATAAGAAATATTCTGTAGTCACTTGCTATGAATGTAATAAAGTTGGACATATCTGACCTGATTTTCTAAAGCTAAAAAGAAAAGACAGAAAGTAAAATAATCTAGAAATAAATTCCAAGAATTATTATAAATTTAAAGTCAAGAAAGCCTTAAAATATTATGATAGATGGAGTTATAGCGGTGGAGATTCTTCTGAAAGTTTATCTGATAATGAAAGTTCCGGGTAGAGAAACATATGTATTTTTTCTAAATCACCCTTGGAAAATAAATGTTTCATGGAAAAGGTAAACACAAATAAATCTATTACTGAAATGTATTTAAATTATAATTATCCTGATGAGAACAATTATACATATTATGATGAATAATCTTCCTCAGTAGAAGATAATACACTTCCTAGCTTTGATGAAGTTTCCAGATTTGCAAAATTATTAGAAAATGAAAACTGTAAGATTTGTAAAAAAATTGATAATGCTAAAGCTAAAATTTATAAGGTAGATTCAAGAATAACTATTTTGAATAATAAAATATCATATCTTTATAAATATATTTATAAAACTATTTTTTAGAAAGAAGTTATTTCAAAATATTATGAAAAAGTTGTTTATGAAAAAGATGTTTTACAAACAAAACTTAGTGCTAAAACTAATGCTGATGAGGATAAAAATTTATTTATCAAACTAAAATCTGAAATTTCTAATCTGAGAAAACTTTTATCAAATTTTACTACAATTAAGGAAAATTTTGATAAAATTTATAAACAAATTAAACCTCATGGTAATATTTTTGGAATGGGTTATACAAATAAGAACCCTGTTTTTAGTAACGACTATTTTATTCTTAAAAGTATACCTTTTTACACTAAGTGTCAAAGTGTTGAGCACTGGAAAAATAATTATTCTTTAAATAAAGTTCAATATATTTAATTTCATAAGGATTATTTTTCTATACAAATTTGTTTACCTAAGATTTTGTTTTCTGATAATACCGGACCCAAGAAGGTTTGGGTTCTGAAAAACTAATCTTTTTGTTTTTTGAAAAAAAAAAGTACTAACAAAAAAAACCTTTGTTACATGGATAGTGGATTTTCTATACAAATGACTAGAAATAAAGATTTCTTCAAGAATATAATCAAGATAAAAGGTGGAAAAGTAACTTTTGAAGATAATTCTCAAGGAGAGATTATCAGAATATGTAACATTTTTCTTCTTGAAAAATCCATTATTTCAAATGTTTTATTTGTTGTAATTCTTAAGCACAACCTTATAAGTATAAGTTAGTTATGTGATGAATGTTACCTTGTGAGATTTAGTAATGATAAATGTTTAGTACATAATTCCAAGGATGAATTTATTCTTTCTGCCAATTGACATGAGAATGTCTGCACACTTAACTTAGAAGAAAATAAGAGCCAAGAATTGCCTTGCCTTAGTGAAATAGAAGATCATTATTGGGTATGGAATAGAAGGTTAGGACATTATAACCTTAGATTATTATCTAATTTGACTATGAAAGGACTTGTTAAGGATCTACCAGAACTTAGGATTGATACTTCTAAAGTTTGCGACCCTTGTTAATACAGTAAGAAATATAAGTCAAGTTTTAAATATATTAGTGAAGTTTCAACATTTGATGCTTTACAATTAGTAAAAATGGAATTATTTGGTTTGACACAAACTAGAAGTATTGGTGGAAAATACTATGTATATGTATTAGTTGATGATTACACTAGATATGCATGTGTTTATTTTATCACAAATAAATACAAATCTTTTAGTTATTTTAAAACATTTGTAGCCAGAGTTAAAAATGAGAAAAACCTCTCCTTGATAACTACTAGTACTGATCATGGTGGAGATTTTGAAAATTTTGATTTTGAAACTTTTTGTAGTAAGAAAGGTATTGAACATAACTTTTCATCACATAAAACCCCCTAGAAAAATGGTGAAGTTGAAATAAGAATTATAATTCCTTAGGAGATTACTAGAACCATGATGATTTAATACCCAGTTGCTAAATTTTTTTAGGATGAAGTGGTTAGTACTGCCTTCTATACTATAAATCGAGTTTTAATTAGACGTTTTCTTAATAAAACTCCTTATGAGTTGTGGATAGGAAGAAAACTAAATGTTTCTTACTTTGAAGTATTTGGATGTAAAGTCTTCATTTTGAATACTAAAGATAATATACATAAGTTTTCACCAAAATCCGATGAAGTAATATTTTTAGGTTATTCCACTACTTATAATGCATATAGAGTTTTTATTAAAAATTCTTGTACTATTGAGGAAATAGTTCATGTTAAGTTTGATGAAACCGATCCTTTTGTTTTCAAACAACCCCAACCTATGTCATTGGATGGTTTAAAAAAAATGATTTTCAACCTTTGTTAAAAAGTTCTTATCAAAATGAAATAACTCAAGATTTAGTTTCTGAAGTTATTACTTAGGAATATTTTCTATCTATTTTTGAAGAACAAACTTTTGAAAACCTAAGAATTCATTTTTTTCTTAGGAATAATCCTAGTGAAAGTATCATTGGTAATGTAGATCAACCATTTAGGACTATAAGTTCCTTAATAAATTAAACTAAACATCTAGATTTCTTATCCCAATTTAAACCTAAGAATCCTAATGAGGCTTTAGATGATGAGGATTAGATTAAGGTAATGCAAGATGAGCTCAATGAGTTTTAAAGGAATAAAGTTTTGACTTTAGTTGAATGACCTTTGGAAACTTCAATAATTGGAGTAAAATGGGTTTTTTAGAATAAATGAGATGAAAAAGGAAAATAGTTAGAAATAAATATCGACTTGTTGCTAAGGGATATAATAAATAAGATTGAATAGATTATGAAGAAATGTATGCTTCGGTAGTAAGTCTTGAAGCTATTCGAATACTTATAGCCTTTACAACATTATTTAATTTCAAACTATTTCAAATGGATGTGAAGTGTGATTTTCTTAATGGATATGTTCAGGATGAAGTTTATTCTAAAAAATCACATCATTTTGAAAATAAAAAACATTTAGAACATGTTTATAAACTTACCAAAGAACTTTATGGACTTAAATAAGCCCCTAGATCTTGGTATGATATATTATCTGGATTTTTTTTATAAAATAACTTTGTTAAGGGAACTAAAAAAATAAATCTTTTATAAAATAAGTTAACAAAAACATTATAATTGTTCAAATTTATGTTTATGACATTATACTTGGTTCAACATAAAAATATTTAATAGATTCCTTTGAGGATCGTATGAAATTTGAGTTTGAAATGAGTATGTTGGGTGAATTAACATATTTCCTCAGTTTTCAAATTTCACAAAAACCAGAAGGAAATTTTGTATCTCAAAATAATTATATAAATGATATTCTTAATAAATTTGGATATAAAAATACTAAAAGTATTAGTACTCCCATTGGTACCTCCAATAATTTAGATCTTGATGAGGCTAAGAAAATTTTTTATCAAAAAACTTTTAGAGGTATGATTAGAATTTTACTTTACTTAATAGCTAGTTGTCTAGATTTAATTTCTTTAATATGTTTATGTTCTAAATATAAAGCCAATTCAAAATAATCCCATTTAAAATCTATAAAATTAATTTTTTGTTATATTAAGGGAACTATGGATTTAAGCCAATTATATTCTTCTGGAAATGTTTTTGATTTAAATTTTTTTTCGAATACTGACTTTGGTGGATATAGAATGGATAGAAAATTACATATAGAACTTTTCATTTTTTAGGAAATTATTTAGTTTCTTGGTCATGTAAGAAACAACAATCAAAAACTCTTTCCACTGCTGAAGCTGAATATATAGTAGTTGAGAGTTTTTGTGCTCAAGTGTTGTGGATGTAACACACACTCACATACTATGGAATGAGTTTTACTAAAACTTAAATACTTTTTGATAATAAAAGTTCCATTTCTTTAATAAAAACTCAGCACATCACTCATATGATAAGCACATAGATACAAGATACTCTTTCCTTCGAGATCACACACTTAAAGGAGATGTAATTTTATAATTCATCAAAATGAAACAACAAGTTGTTGACATTTTTACTAAACCTATTAGTTCTGATATATTTTAATATATTAAACAAAATATATAAATTATCAATGTTAAAAGATCATTTATATATACTTCTTGTTTACTCATATCCTTACATTAAGATACTCCTTTTCATAGGGGGAGTACATATTTTTTATGTTTTTCAAAAACTTTTTAATTTTTCTTAACACTTTTAGTTTTCTTAAATTTTTAGTTTTTATAAAACTTTTATCATAATGAGATTTCTGAACTCAATTTTTTTATAAAAATTTTGGATTCAGAATTATAAAATGTTTTTCAGACTCAAATTTTATTATAAAATTTTCAGAATTATATTTTGTTAAAAAACTTTTAAGATTAAAAAAAATATTATATTCATTTTTATATTTCAAAATTATCATATTTAGTTTTTTTATTCTAAAATAATTGTTATCTTTTTATGTTACAAAAACCAAGAAGAATAAGTTATTTATATTGATAGATATTTCCACTTTGAAAGGTACTCTTCTATTATTTTAGTTATCTCACTTATTAATTACTTTAGGTTACAATTGTTGTTGTTCTTATTATTTTAGTTTTTATAAAAACTTAGTTTTGTTTTCTTTTCAAAATTTTAAAACTATTTCTAATCATAATGGTACTCATTCTGATAAAAGTATTAAAAACATTGAGAGTTAAAAAATTATTTTAAAACTTTATTCAGATAAATATATATCTTCAAATTATACTGGTTTCAATATCAACCATATATTATCTTATGAAAGTTGAAATTTTCCCCCAGTACCTATATAAGGGTGGGTCACCCTATGTCCCATATTGTTTCTTCAGTGTTTTTCACCCCGATTTGTTTCACCCTTCAAAGGCATTAGTCCAAATTTTTTTCCTTTTCACTTGATCTATGGTTTTAGATTCCAGATCTAATGGAAACAAAGGAATATTTTGAAAAGTGGTATGTGTTTAGGGAAAGGTTGGTAGAGATATCGTGGCATGAAAAGTACAATTCCAAACTTAAGAAAATAATTTATTTTCAAGGATGGGAGTCAGTCTGTATAGAAAAGAATGATAAATATTTCATTCTTTATTATCTAGATGTAGTCTCTGAATTCTATGCCTTAGTTTAGTTTGTTAAAGAGGATGGTAAATATAAGGTATATTTTATAATGTTTATAAAAATATACAAGTTGTCTTATAAAATAGTTGTAGATTTTGTTAGCATCCCCTTAGACGGAGAAGTGTATTTTCTTTTTCACAAGCTTCCTAATAATCTCAAAACATTTTACAAGAATCAGGTAGAAGACCCTCTATTTTTGGAATATGAAAAATTAAGAATGGTTTTACACTTTACTCTAGATAACAGATTCATAGTATTATGGATGCAAGGATATATGATTCTAAGAAAGGGAGATTGAGATACATTGAAGGTATAAGATGTTTTTGTGCTTGATTATTTGGTGAATATGAGAAATATTTACATTGTAAATTTCATCTTCATTATGGTAGAAAACATCAAAACTTATTTTATAAAATCGAAGATAATTATGTTTATGGCCTTCACTAGTATGATGTTTGTTAAATATATGAAGATTTTCAAAGTGGAAAACACATTTTATCCAATGAGAGAAAATATTTCTTTTATTAGTGAGGATACAATGTCCATAATGAGATTGGTTTTTGATACAAATTCAAAGAAGTTTGTGGAAAATGATGATGGTACCGCATCATAGGCACAACCATCATAAAAATATGAGAAGGTTGAAAAGAAAAATAAAAGAAAGGCAGAGACCTCTCCTATGTAAAAGAGAAAGAAAGAAAAGAAGATTCCTAGTGATGTTTTTGAAGAAATGATGAAAAATAAGGCTAAGAAGAATCCAGGGGATCTAGAAATCAGACTTGATTCCACAAAATCAAAATCATTGAAGATTTGGGATGCAGAGAAGTTATAGGAAGAAGAGAAGAGAAAAAGAACAATAAAAGGTTTCAAGAAGCTCAAATTGTTGAAAGAATTTTAGAAGGTGTAAAACAATCTTATGAAAATATAGTGCTTTATAAATATCAAAATGATCAAGTAAGTATATAAATAAGTTTTGTTTTTGAATAAATAGCTATATTTTATACCGAGATCCCTTCTGTGGCTGATAAGGGAAAAAAATTTTGTTGAGGAAGAATTAGTCATAGTCATTCTAGTGAAAGTAACAGAACTTGTGCTAGCTGGAAAAGGAGATTCTAAGAATCCCAAGACAATTGGAAGAAAAACTTGATAAAGAAGTTTATGAATAAGTGGATGGAAAATAAAAGGAAAAAATGAAGAATAAGAAGAGGAATATAAATAAATATAAGAATAAGATGAAGTTGAAGATGAAGAGGAGGAATATGAAAATAATGAAGAAGATGATGATGAAGAAACTCACTCTAATAAAGAATCATGAAAATCATCCTCATCCTCATCAATTTTACCCTCTAATTCAAAAAGTTCTCAAGAGGGAGAGTCTTCATCAGAACAAGAAGAATAATCATCATTAAAGAAAGAAGAATATCAAAATTAAAAAAAGAGTTGATGACAAAGATGGAACTGATAAGGATTTTGAGATTATTGAATTGTTATATGAAAATAAAGTTTCTAAGGAAGTTGAAAAGTTAGTTCCAAATAAATATAAAAAGAAAGGAAAGGAATTTGAAACCAAAACTAGCAGAATTAAACCTCCAAAACCTTCTTCAGGATCATTAGATTCAGAGGTAATAATTATGCATGAAGGTTTTGATTTTATTGTTCAATCCTTAAAGAGGTTATAAGTAACAATTCCTTACTTTCCTAATCTTGAAGAAAGGTATAAAATCATTCAAAATAGCCTTAGTGAGAAATCAGAATCAATAAAAGTTTTAACAAATTCAGTGATTTATATTGAAGTAGAATTGAAAACATTTCAAGAAAGTTCCCTAACTCACAAAATATCATACAATCAAATGGTTAAGTGGTCCAACTAGGTTAATTCAGATATTTGAATTCATGATGAGCATCTTGGTGAAGTAAATAAACTCATATTAGAATTAGATGAATCCTTTAATAGATTATATTTGGATATGGCTGATAGAGTGAAGTTTTTTTAAGAGTTTAGAGATGCCACAGATGAACAGATTGAAGATGTGAATTCTTTGAAACAGAATATCTGAGATATGGAGTTAAATATGATCGAGCTCAAATCTAGTGAAGATGAATTGATCATATTTAGGGAATAGAACAAAGAACATGCTAAGAAATTTAAAATGCTGAAGTCTCTAGACTGGACTTTGGAATAAAAAATTTCAATGCTTGAGAAAGACTGGTGAAAGTTTATGAAAATAAAGGCCTTTATAAATATCTTTATAAAGAAAGAATGATTTTTTTTCTTTTAAATATCAGATTTATTTTTTAAAACTTTTTGTACTACTAATGAATTAATTATCTTTTCATTCAATTCTATTTTGTTTTAATGTTTTACAGTTATTATTGGTTATATATTATTTCATACTTACATGGATGATTAGTTAGTTTAGGATTGTTTTTTTTTATTTTTATAACATTTTAAGAGACATAGGATTATTTCAAATTATTTTTAAAAATAAAAAGCGGGTATAATATTTTACAAAGGGGGAGAATTTTTTTTACAAAAGGGGAGAAAGATTTATAATGTGATAATTCTTTATTAAGGGGGAGTATTTATTTCAAAAAGAAGAATTATACCTAAGGGGAGAAGTTTTATTTAACAAGAACTATTATAAATACCCTCTTTATTGTATTAAATATCATATTCATAAGAGTTACAAACTCAGGGGGAGTTAAGTTGTAAAGAATAACTTTGTAGTTATTAAAAGAACAAGGGGCTGTAAGTTTTTTAAAGTTATTTTTCCATTTAATTTTTGTGGTTTGTGCTTTCCAAAAATGTGGAGATTTTTGAGTCCTAAGTATTACTTATTAATTTTCCATTCCTTTAGTTTTGGAAACCACAAACACTTTCTTAAAACATTTTTACTAACTTTTCATGTTTTAAGTGTTTTAGTATGTTTTTTGTAGAAAAAATTATATTTTACAATACATAGAAAATTATCTAATGTATTATGAATATAAAATTACTAGTCTTCATTATGATCATCATATTGAGAATTAATTTGATAAATCAAACTTACCTTTAATCAAACTAGGAGTTAGAATTTTTTATTTTCTATCATACTAACAAAATTCATGACCATCAAACTAATTCTGGTATTGATAAAATCAGACTGACTCTCATAAGGATTATTGTATTGAAAATTGATAAGGTATTCCATCAAACTAACCTATGTTTATAATAAAAATATATAAACCTGTTTCTAATGTAAGGAATACCATCAACATTGTAATTGTGTTAAAGAATATGATGCCGTACATTTAGTTATGCTAGAGCATTGTGAGCTTTCAAGCACCAGATGTCTAATTCTATTTAAACAAACTTGGAAATATGATCATTGGATAATTACATATAAATAACGAGTTATTTGAAGAGTTTGGAGCTGATACATTTTCTCTCCCAAGTATTCTAAAGATTACTTTGCATGAGCTGATCATTCCTTATCTTTTTAATTCTTTAGAGAGTTATCATTCTAAGAATCCTTGTAAGGGTTGTTTCCTTTAGAACTTTTGAATTTTTTATTATGCGTCCAATCATTGTTACGATCGAGGAATTTTAGGGATATGAAGATGATGAATCCGATCCATCATACTAAGAGATCCTAGGGATAGGAAGACAGACACCAATCATTGTATCGAGGGCTTTCGAGGATAGGAAGACAAATCTATTCCTACCATCATATCGAGGGATTTCTTGGTAAGGAAAGACAAAATTAATAGTAAGTATAAAACTATGGATACATTTATTCAAGGTTATTAACTAACTTAACCTTAAGGTAAAAAGAGGTAAATATTTTAATAATAACTTGTAAGTTATTCTTACAATTACTAGCTATTGTATTACTTATTTTATAAGTCACTATCCTATCGTGCATGTTATAGAAATTTGACATCGTACTCAGATTTCTATTCTATTTTTTATCATTATAACTCTGATTCTGATAAAAATAATTTTATTAATTATATTATTATGATTCTAATTATTTACTTTGATATAATTGGATTATTTCTAATTTTTATTATTTACTCTGATAATTGTACTAAGTATGAGTCTGATAAAATTACTTTAATAGGCTTTGTGTTTTGTTTAGTTTAAATATTTTAAACTAATATTTTTGAATTAAAATTAACTCCAAACTTGTAAGTATATCCATATAAGATAAATCTTAAAATCCTACACTGTTGGGAGTAGACTACACATCACTGCTCATAGTTTCCGTGTCATGAATTTGCTTGATGAGTTTGGTGTTAGTTATGCCAAATTGGGATTTTAGTTTTAATTGTTTGGTCTGTTAATTTTATAATGTTTATAGATGATATAGGTTCTTGTGGATTCATAAAAGGTTGGTACAAGTGTGGGATTAAATCATGGATCATCTTTTGTGGTGGGTGGTCTTGAAAGATTTGAGTCACTTATTTATATAGTGATTTTATATCCCTGTGTCATCACTAGTATTATTTTTTTCATGGTTCATGATTTTTGTGATATTATAATATATTGGTATGGAATTTCATTGGCCTAATAGTCAATATAGAGCACATAGATTTTTAAATGATTTGATGGTAGTGACTTGGTATAACGAGTGATAATGGCCCTCTTTATGGTTTTCTTGGAGGAACATGTTGGATTTAAAAAATAAAATGATTTATTTTTTTAAAATGTGTTTTAAAATGGGTTTGTCTCAGATTATTTTTTCAATGGAAAAGTGGTGATTTTATAATGGGTTTTGAAATGATATTTCAAAATGAAAGTGGGGTTTTCTAAGGAACATTTTGCTGAGATTTATCCAAGGGACTAATGTGAGTAAAATGATATGAAATGAAATTTATAAATAGTTTAAATGACTGAGTTTCCAAATAAATTCCTGAGAGTCATGGTTGGGTTGTTTTGGTTCGCTTGACCTAATGTGGTTGATTCCCTATTTTCCAAAGCTTGTGTGCTTAATATGCTTCTTGGTTTCACTTTCCTAGTGCGTACCTTGTTCCATGATAGTGTATATTGTGTATGTGGCCTGTGAGGATTCCAATTTTAGAATCAAAGTGTTGACTTGATTTGGATAGATGTTCTATACCCATTGGAGTGTTGAGATGGATATTAAGATGGGTTGATATGCATGGCTAGGTACTGAGTTTCTAGATCCTCGTTGGTGAATTAACGAGCTTATGACATGGGCTATGTTCCCCATGTGTTATTTCTTTCATGTTGTGACTATATGTTTTTGATAGGTGATGGATTCTGGGGGGGGGGGGGGGGGTCCCTAGGCCTTGCCTCACCATGATTGAGATGGCATGTTGGGATAGTTTTGAGATGGAGTCCTTGTTATATGTGTAGGTAGGGCCCTCTATGAGTGAGATAGTTGGATTGATCTTGATAAAGAAATATATGAGTGAGATGTTTGGACTCAATCAAATGATGTTGGTTCATTCATGAGTGAGATAATTGGACCTTAGAGATGCGATCAGATGGTGGGATCACCATGAGTGAGATGGGGTCTGAGATTTGATGTGTTGCGGGTTATGGATAAACCCAACCTTTAGTGAGAAATTAGTGGTGGGATGGTGATGTAACCTCCATTGAGTGAGAAGGCAAGGTCGATAGCTTGATGTGAGATCAAATATGGTTTTACAACCTACCTTGCATCTTTGGGTAGTGTATATCACTTAGTGAGATAACCTACCCAGAGTCTTTGGGTGCGGTTTGGGTTTGTGGTATGAGGTGACACCCTTCCTCCCCACATTAGATGAAGCAGGTATGGTCAAGTGTCATGGTGTCCTAGTTATCACACAATGTTATAACTTCTATACTTGTATGTACATTGTGTGTTATGTTTCTGAGTGGGTGTTTTGAATAGGAATTAATATACTTATTATATAAGTATTGCATGATCATCCACCTGATCACAATAAAACTTAGTATGTTAAGGAATTGGGGATTCCTACCAGGTCCTTGGACTCACCCCTACTCACATTCATGGAATGAGTTTTGATTTACATGGGTATAAGTTCCTATTTCATCTATGGACATCGGTATATATTGGAGTTAGACACATGATTCATTAAATTGGTCATAGAGGTTGATGATTCAGTAGGATAATTATGTGGGTTAGGCTAGAGGCCAATGTATTTTGTTTTAGTTATCATTCAACATGTACTGTCCAATATGTCATTTATTTATATATGATGCCTTTAATGCTATGTTTATCTTCCATTACTCTAATATTGTTGATGCATCATATAGATATATTTACTACTTTTTATTATGGGCTGTGGGGGCCTTGTTTTTCTCCCTATTTTATATCTATAGGTTTTTGGTATACCTGTTACACAAGAAGATAAAGCTGAATTTCTTGATAGATTTGAGAATGACCCTTTCGAGTTATTTAGTGGTCGTAGTCTCCCCATGACCATGTTTGAAAATCACTACTATTTAGTAGCCTCTGGTGAATGAAGAGGTGCGCTTGAGGTCATGTAACAAACCCCACTCAAGTGGATCGAGATGGAGCATTATAGTTTGTTACTCATAAATGCATTTTCTCTTAACACATATAATTTCTACTGCTTAAGAACTTAAGTTAATGGTCATGGGAGTTTCTTACATTAAGTTACTTCTTATCAAGAATTAATCTCAAATTTTATGTTTGATGATGATGATAATGATATTATATACAACAAAATATTTTATCTTATGCGTATCATGTTTTAATAAGATTAAATAAGGACTTTAAGTAAATGTGATCCCATTAAAATGATGACCCTTTTAGAATCACATCATATCTATTAGTGGGCCAAGATCTATATTTCACTATACAATGAGTCTAATTTATTGTTCTTCTTAGCACTTACACATTTAGGTAGACCATCATGTTAATAATATAGTATATGAAACTTGTATATTTTAGTGGAAAACCCCTTTCCCATTCCATCACATGGATAGACTCAACTCTATTTCTCTGGTATCCTAACCACAACACCCCGATGATTTTAGTATGCATTTACCTTTAAATAAATATGGTGTTTTAGATAGCTTGTATCATATGAAATACCAAACTAAAGTGAATCATTATATATTATAATACAAATAAAATTAATTAAAAATTAGTTAAATGAAACATTATTAGAGAAATAAATGATTTTGTAATAATATTAAAAGGTTCCAAGTAACTTATGAAAATACCATTGATTCTAGAAAATATGGTTTTATGAATTTTATATTTTTATTAAATTTTTTATTTTTGAAGAATGATATAAAAAAAATATAATTCAAGGAAATATTATTTAAATAAATTAATAACATCCAAGAAATAATTAATCAACTACAAAGAATTCAAATTTAATTATTCATGGCTAAACAAAAATTTTTTATTTAAAAAAATTATTTTGATTATATATTATATATTTTATTTAAAAGTTAAATTTATCATATTTTAATTATTAATTTTAATGAAATGAATTTATTATATATACATTCAATAAAATTATCAATCATTTAATGACTATTATTTGGTAATGAATAGGTATAAATTCATTTTTTTCTTAAAAATGCGTTTTACTAAAAATTATTTTTATATGTTATGAATGATTATATTAAAATTGATTTTTATAAAATTTAGAAATTTAATTAATTAGAATGGTTTTTATATTTGGAATTATCATTTTCAAATTAGGCAATAAGGTCAATTTTATTTTAGGCATAAAAATAAGTTACTAAGGTAAATGTTAGTCTCCATAATAAAGACTAAAATGAGGTAAACAGGTTAAATTAAGGGATAAGGTCACAAAATATCACAAAAAATTATTTATAAATGGGTGTATGAGTAATTAATATACCTCAAAATATAATATACACACTAACTAACAATTTTGGATACACTTCCCTTGAATATAACATTCCTTTTATATTAAGAAATGAGTATTTAAAAGAATATCACCCCTTCTCATCTATAAAAATACCCCCCTATACCCAAATACACACACAAATTTCCTTTAAATATCTCTTGAATATCTTACCAAATTCTCTCCCTCACAATCCTTTATCATGTTTGGTAAACCTTGATCACTAGACGTCCCAAATCCTTTATTTCTAATAGGCTCTTTAAGAGGAGATTCAAGTCTTCAACATAAGTGTTATCTTTTCCTCAATCATTATTCTATAAAAAATTCATGAATTTTCTTATAAATTTAATATTTTTTTAAATCATTAATATTCTATAAAATTTATGTTATTACTATACAGTAACATGTTCTTATTTATTCAGTCATTATAGCGTGCTATTGTTTGGGTCAATTTTACCACTAACATGAATGATGTTATAACATTAAATTATGAATGAGTAAGGAAACTTAAATAATGGTAATATTATATAAAAATTAATAATTTAATATTTTTTAATAATTATACAATGGTAATATATATATTTATATTCATCAATAAAATCAATTCTTTTTATTGAATCATTATTCCCAAAAAATAGATTTTTAAGCATTACATGAAAATAGTTACCATAAGTTACATTAAATGATCATGAAACTACATAACTATATAAATAACAAATATTAGATCAATATTAACATTATTTAAGTGTTGAAACCATGATAAAATAGAAATAACCGGAATCTCCAATCTGAAGTATGAATGAAAAATAAAACAGTTGATACCTGAATATTTATTTTAACAATAAAAATTAGTATATGGGTAATAAGGAATTATAAATGAATAGAATCAAGTTAAATAAATATTAATAAGGTTCAAATTAATATTAATAAAAGGAATAAATTTATTATACAGGTATTTAGAGTGTTTATGACCAAGAAAAAGTCTGAGGTAGGGGTTTCTTTTCCAGTTTCACTTTGAATTCAAGATTATTTATGTCTAAATTATTATTTAGGGAAATTATATGTCATTTATCTATAAAAAATAATATATTTTATTCTATTATGATTATATCTAGGGTTTAAATTTATTCTTATAATTTCAATTCCCTTTGGTTTATAATTCAACATAGAGGATACCTATAAGCGGAACTAACCTTATCTCTTTCATTTAATCAAGAATATTTTTCTTCCATATTCACATTCTTTATATTGTTTCATTAATGTTACAATTCATAATTAAATGATTTATTATGGTCATTTTATATTATCTTTTAATTTATTTACCCAATTTTGAAAGGAATATTTTTTAAGGATTTATACATTGATCATTTTTTACTGACTTTGACTCTATTTACAAAAGTGTGATTTTTTAACGCTTTCCACATGAATTAATTTTACCACTATTATACTTTTTTTCCTTAATAAATCATCCTTTTAAAATTTTCATGGTTTTAAAAATGTAATTCTTATTCTCTATGTTTTAAAAAAAATATTTAGTTTTCAATAAATGAAATAAAAAAAGTAATGGATACCTTTTAAAGTAACTTTATAATGATCTTATAAAGCATTTTTTCATCTATATAGAAACCCTTTAATGATTTTATGCTTCACTAAGGATATTATATAATGATAAACACTACCTTATTTCCCTAAATGGATTATGAAAATGTCTTAAGGTAGTTTTCATGGATTATATAGTGGGTGGGTTTGTTATATACATCCAATTAATTGGATAAATTTTGATATCTTATGATATTAGTTTGGGACATGGGTGGTTATCCCAATTTTAAAAGGTTATGGGATACACGTGGTTAGCCCAAGTTCACTATGTTATGTGCAGGTGGTTATTATAGTCCATTATGAAATGAATTTATTTATGGTTACCCATAAAATATGTTAGGATTTATATGTTAATGTTTATTCCACACTCTTATTCCACATTATTATGTTATACAACATACCCATGTTTTTTTTTCATGGATCATGATTGTTGAATCATGTTTCTACACTCTTATTACCCATTTATTATGTTATTACAAAATATTTATGTCATGAATCATGATTTATGATATGTTTTTTATTTAGTATGAATCTATTATTTTATGTCCATTCAATTTGATTATGTCCTCATACACACATCATCATCTTATTATCACTTATGATATTTGATTATTACCAATTATGTTTACCCTTACTGAGAATTTGATCTCACTCTTTGTTTATATTCCTCATTTAATAAATAATAGTATTATAGAAGATGAATCTATAAGGTTATAATGTGTAGATATTTTTTCTGAGATGTTGAAAACTAAGTCTGAGTTACATATATGAGGTTTTATCCTTGAATAAATAAAGTTTATCACTTGTTGTGTTTGGTTTAGTGGGAAAATTTCCTTTTTGGTATGAGTTTTATTATGTAAGGGTTTTCATAATTCTATAAAAATATAAACCTAAAAGATATTGGGTATGTAAGTGATGCAATATTTATTAACTATAGATGGTTAAATCTGAGCTGTCTTAGTTAGTATCAAATCCAATTTATAAAGAATATGTTTTCAGGACCAGATATGGGAGTGTGGGTCTGGGGCACTTCAGTTGGTATTAGAGTTGGGTTTAGGTATTTTCTGGGATTAGGTTATAAAGGATAATAGGATGTAATCCAAAACAACCTATATTGAACAAAAAGTGATTTAGGATGAACCTAAATTGTCATAGGTTGAAATGACGATGTCATAATTCATGATATATTATGATTGATTTTCCTTATCATATGATTTCTAATTCTAATTATCACTACTTGATACTCACACTAACCTTTTTGGTTTTAGTAAATGGATGAAATTATAAGGAATATAGCTAAAAATTAATGTGATAGACAATTAAATAACTATCCTCATGAGAAACCAAATGGCATGGGAGATGGAATGTAAAGTCTCATGGGTATGATCACACAACTATTTCATGATATAAATAATAATTTAAACCACATTGAACTCCCAAGTGATCAAATAAAGTAATAATTATCCATTTATTATTTCATACATAATAAACATACTCATCTAGTGGGTCATATGATACACTAATTATTAAGAATTGGATCAGTACAATAGAAAATTTATTCTTTGTTCTCTAATGTTTATATCAGGAAAATGTTTTTTATCTATTTATCATTTGGAAGGTGAAACTAATAAATAGTGGAATATCACAAAGAACACGAGGAAAGAGAAAAAAATTAACTCTATGGAATGGTAGGAGTTTAATAAGATATTTTTCAATAAGTATTTTCCTAGAACTCTTTACACTAAAATAGAAAAGGAATTCTTGGAGATGAAATAAAAGGAGGATGAATCCATTAGTACCTTTTTTGGCACATAAATATAACCCTCACTTACTATGGAGTAAAACCATTGATACAAAATGTCCCAAAAAAAGAAATAAAAAGATAAATTAAGAAAAAATGACAATAATAGTGATTAATATTCTCCTTAAAAAAATAAGGACAAAGAGGTTAGAGTTTTACTTTAACATATATTTAATTATTCTTGAGACTAAGATGGATTTACTAGTATATATCTAGTAAGTTGAACTCAAGAGGATTAGAAAAAGGTATTCAAAAAAATTAATCAGTTCTTACCAACCCCACATAAAATATTTAATATCGATCTATTTTGAATTGACCCATTCAACGAGCGACCACCATTTCCTAAAAAACCAAGATTATTGGATATCAGTTAGCTTCTATAAACACTTTCTCAAAGGACCTAATTTTTTATTATCCTTTGTTGTCCCAAGGAAGGAGACTAAATGTTCAACTTATTTATTTTAGCTAATGATAATAACATAGTTTATTCCACTCAAGTTCTCTTCATTCAAAATATTTGTAACCATATTTCTCTAAGAAGAATAAGGTTTAGAATTTGAATATCTTTAATTTAATTTTTTTGAGATAGATCTGATTTGTAACTTACTATTAGAAGGAGTAGAATCAATGAGAGAGAAATAAAATTATTTTTTATTCATGGAGAATCCATGAAGATCCTTGATAAAATACTTGGAAATCATAATGTGATATATCTTAGAATAATTTTTCTGAGATCTTGAATTCTTATAATGATACTCTATAAAAGCACCAAAATCAATGATAAGACTATTACCTTTATAATTAATCATTTAGTAGAAATGATACACTTTGTCTTCAATAGGGGAGGGATGAATAACCATATCACAAGAGAACCCATCACCACCTGCATCTTCATGCTCCTACCCTATCACCTTTCTATCCACTCTAGTAATAGTTATACACTCTCCTAAAACAATAGTATCATTAGAATATTTAAACTTCTTCTAAAAAAATTATTGCTTTAATACTTATTATTCAATAATCACTTAATCACCAAAGAGGGGAGTTATTATTTCTGGAGATATAACTTTCACTAAATATTTAGTCTAAAATTTCTCATTCTCAATATCATCTTTTATAGAAGATTGTCTAACACCAAATTGAATTCCTCCATGAGATGATATAGAAGTCTCTTTTGTACCCAAATTTTATCCTTGATGAGGACCCCTTCTTGAAAAATGATAAGTATGGAATTCTCATTTACATTCCAAATTCACAAGGAGTACTTTAAAATATTATTACTACCCTTATTCTTCTGGAAACCTTCCATAGAGTTAGTATAGGTGGTAGGAATATCTTTGTACTACACCAAACTTCCACATTACTTCCTTCTCCAATGTGGAATCTCATTTATTACTTTTGACTTCTATGAGCCTTTTTAGTAACCCAATCGATAATAAAAATATCATAATAAGTGTATATTTTTATAATTATTATCCTAGAGAAATATTTTCAAACCATCATCAATACAAATATAATGAGGTGAGGATGAAGATACATTGGTTTCCTAACATATACTGACAACCAATAATCAATATTCCATTGGTAAAAATTAAGAAAAATTTGCAATAATTTCATGATATGCTTCTGGTTTTATCATTGTACTTGAAAGAAAAACCAATCTTTTTTTTTTGTGAATTAAAACCAAGTATATGAAGAGTGTTATCTATAAGAGAATTTGGTAGCTATGAATAATTTTTTTGACATGATATCAAGGTAGAAATAGAAATCAAAGACTCTCATAATTCTCATGGTATTTGGTACAATAAGATAAAAATAGAGTTTCAATGAAATTCAAATAATAATACCCATATAGGAAAGAAAATTAATCTTATGAAATGATAAAAACGTGGAAATAAGTATAGAGGAAATTTTTACAAAGGTAAAAGTAAATTATTTTAGCATTAAAAAGAAATTCATCTAGGAATTGAGTACTAAATATATATAAATATTCAAACTAATGAAATTGATCAAGAGAAATATCAACCTGATACAACACCCACAATCTAATGATTTGATTATAATGATTATAACCATTGCACCAATAATTGCCCCAAACCAAGTGTTAATGTCAAAAACTGATGTTAACAACCTCTAAAGCCAAGGGAGAGAGAAAAATCCTATAAATCCTATAAAATCACAATTGTGGAAGTAGGTCATGAAAATGAAGTAGTGAAAGGTACACTCATCTTTCACTCAAGAACTATAAAGGACTTATTTTATTCTAGTTCTACCTAGTACTTCATACCTAGAAAGTTTTTTGAGATCATAAAATCACCACCCCAATGGATAAATATTGAATTAATGGTTAAAAATCATGGAAATATGATTGGATCTCAATTATACAACTCTTCTCTTATTGAAGTTTGGGGTAATGTGATTCTTGAAAATCTTGTTATTCTTACTTTAGTTGAAATTTATGTGATTTTGGGAATGAATTTCCTCTGTCTCTATATAAATACCATAACAATTGTTGGTATAGGGGAATCAAAACTCATATCCTAAATCAACCCATGATAATATATTAATGCAAGAATAACTATGAACTCCCTATAAAAGTAAGTTATCCTATATGGTTCCTTTTACCTAACCATGAGGGATTTATAATTCAAATGGATAGGTAAAATCTCAATATTAAACATATACCTATTTTTTGGAATATATTTTTGTATTTATAGAAGAGTTTTATGGTCTTCCCCCAGATCACAAGGTTGAGTTTTCAATAGAAATCATACCTAGTGCTATGCCTAAATCAAAGAATCCTTGTAGAATGGCCTTGATTGGGTTATAAAAATTGAATAATTAACTCTAGGAGAATCTGGTTGAGGGTTTTATATACCAAAGTGTTTCACCACGGGGTTCACTAGTTCTCTTTGTTAAGAAAAAAGATAGGCCAATGAATATTTGCATTGATTATTTTGAACTTAACATGATCACAATCAAGAATAATTATCCACTACCCCATATTGATGACTTGTTTGATCAATTGTGTGGAGAAAAATACTTCTCAAAGATTAAGCTTTGATTTTGATACCATTTATTAAGGGTGAAAATAGAGGATGTATCCAAGATAGTATTCCATACAAGCTTTGATTTTGATACCATTTTTAGCAGGTGTGAATTTTGAATACACAAAGTATCATCCTTGAGTCATGTAATTAAAAGAGATGGTATATCTATGGATATTTTAAAGAAAGAGGTAATCAAGGGATGACCCCAACCAACCACTATAACTAAGATCCATATTTTTATTTGATTTTATTGATACTATCGATACTTAGTTATTCTTTTCATGATTGACAAATCCACTAACCAAGTTAACTCTAAAGGGAGTAAAGTTACTTTGGGTAGATGAATGTGAAGAAAATTTCAAAGATATTAAGATAAGGTTTGTCACTTAACATGTATTCACACCACCTTTTAGAAGAGAAATATTTGTGATATAAAATGATTCATTAAAGAAGGGATTGAGATGTGTCTTAATAAAAAATTAAATGGTCATAGCATATGTTTCACATCAATTAAAGGTTCATGATAAAAATTACTCTACACATGAATTGGAGCTAATAATGGTAATATCTGTATTAAATATATGGAGGAATTATCTCAATGGAGAAAAGTGTGATATATATACTAATCATAAGATCTTAAAGTATATATTTTCATAGGGGTTGAAATTTTCAAAAGTAGATTATTGGAGTTGATCAAGGACTATGACTACTCAATAAATTATCACCATAGAAATACAAACAAGGTGGATGATACTTTGAGTAGGAAGGATTATGCTACCTTATCTATGAAGAGTGTTGAAAGAGACCCAATACTTAAGGATATGCAAAGTATGGACCTTGAAATCATAAAGTAAGGGGAGAAATACTATCTTTCCCAAATGAATATTCAACCATGTATCCATGTAAATATCAGGAAGGTATAAAAGAAGGATATGGAGCTAAATAAGAAGGTAAGGAATATTCTTGAGTTCAACCTTGATAATAATAGAATTATAAGATTTGGGAAATGAATATGTGTCCCATAAATATCAGAACTAAAGGAGTTATTGGATGATACACATGGATCATTATTATCTATCTATCTTGGAAGCACAAAATATGTATAAATATATCAAGAATCATTTTTGGTGGGAAAATATAAAGAGGTATATTTCAGAGTAAGTATCCCAATGCTTGGTTTTATAATAAGTTAAGGTAGAATATCAGATGTCAAATGGGGTGATGAAACCATTACCCTTTCCTGTATGTAAATAGGAAGAAATCACCATGTATTTCATCATTGAACTTACCAAGACTTATAAAATCCATAATTTCATTTGGGTTTTATTTGATTTCCTTATGAATCAAACACATTTCATTTCTATAAGATATGTTTATATTTATCATTACTTATCATCCTTATACTGATGGTTAATCAAAAGGGATTATTAAAACTCCATAAGATATGTTGATATCATATTGAATGGATTTTAATGGATGTTGGGATTAATAAATTTATATGGTAGAGTTCTAATATAACAATAATTTCTATTCTATCATTAAAATGGCACCATATTAGGATTTATATGGGAAAAAATTTATAATTATGACATTCTATGATGAATTTAGATGGAAAAGGTTAAAACTATTTAGTGACATATCATAGAAGAAAAAATTCGATAGAAGATAGATGTTTATAACCATAAATAATATTTTGATTTTGAAGTTTGATACAAGGTATTCTTATGAATATCACTATGGAAGAGGGTTATGAGATTTTAGAAGAAGGGAATGATAATACCTATATACATTATCCCTTTTAAAATCCTTGATCATGCAGGGATGGTAGCTTATCATCTTAAACTTACACTGAATCTATCTTAAGTGTATGATGTGTTTAATGTATTAGTTTTGATGAAGTGTATACCTGAAACTTTACTTGTATTAAAATCAGAGGTTGTATAGCTAGATCATGATATATTTTATGTGTAATAACTGATAGAAATCTTAGATTATATAGATAAAGTACTACGAAATAATACCACTTATATGGTTAAAGTTATCTGGAGGACTCATAAGTTTGAGGAAGCGATATGGGAACTCAAATAAGTAATGAGGGGCCAGTACCATCATTTTTTTCATTTAATTAATGAAATTTATATGGTGATATTATTTTAAGAGGGTAGAATGTAACACCCCATGATTCTAGTATGCAATCCCCTTTAAATAAATTTGACGTGTTTGATAGTTTGTGATACACACAATACCAAACTAAAAGGAATAATTCTATATTATAATACAAAATAATTTACATCACAAGATAGTTAAATGAAACATTATTTTCAAAATAAATGATTTTTTAATAAAATTAAAAGGTTTTAAATCACTTAGTAAAATACCCTTGATTCTAGAGAAACTAGTTTTATAAAATATGTATTTTTATTAAATTTGTTAATTTTGAAGAATTATATAAGTAAAATTTAATTCAAGGAATGAATATTAAAATAAATTAATAACATCTAAGAAAAAATTATATAACTATAAGGAATTCTCATTTAAATATTTATGGCTCAATTTTTTTAAAAACATTGCTTCTATTATATATTATATGTTTTTATTTAATAGTTAAATTTATCATAATTGAAGAATAGAGTTTACTGAAATAAATTGTTTATATATATATATTCAATAAAATTACCAATCATTTAAATATTATTATTTTAAAAAAATAGGAACAAATTTATTTTTATGATTAAAAATATATTTTATTAAAAATTATTTTTATGCGTTATGTGTACTTATATTAAAATTAGTTTTTATCACCTTTAAAAATTAAATTTATTATAATGATTTTCATATTTGGAATCAAAATGTAAAAATTATTTAATAAGGTGAATTTCATTTTTAAGCATAAAAATAAGTTACTGAGGTAAAGGCTTTACACTATGATAAATGTTAGAGTGAGGTAAAATGGTTAAATTAAGGGACAGAGTCATAAAATATCACAAAAAAATATATATAAATGGATGTATGAGGGATTTCTCAGCCTTAAACTATCTTATCCTCACTAATGTTCTATTTTTAATCCACTTACCTTTAATATAAAATCCCTTTTTATATTAAGAAATGTGTATTTACAAAAATTATACCCCATATCATTTATAAAAGGGAACTTATTCTACCCACATCAATGTACAACTTTCTTTATAATTTATCTTGAATACTTTTATAAATTATCTCTCTCACAAGCATCTCTCATGTTTAGTAACACATGGTTTAATGGCCTAAATTTCCAAATCCCTCCATTTTTATTTTTCCAGGGCTTGGTGGTGTTGAGAGGGTGTTTGTATCCTTTTCTTAATCATTTATAAATTTATTTAATTTAAATTTAATTATTTTAAAATTTTAATTTTACCCTTATATATCACCCCTCATCATGTGAAGGTAAACCTCATTTACCCTTATACATCCCCCATTTCTTCCACTGTGTAAATATAAGCCTAGCTTTGCATAAGGGTAGCCTAGCTTTCATAGGGGTAAGATCCTTCTCACTTAATGCTAACCAGATCACATAAGGGTATTCCCATGAGGGTAAATCTCACACAGGAGGGACTTTATTCACCATATCAAGGAATTTTCTTGTGAGATTTTATATTCATGTACAACATGAAACCTATTTTTACAAAATAAATGGAAATAAATATAAAAAATCAGGGATTTAAAATATTTTACAAAGGGTATGGATCTAATCAATGAAATTATTAAATTTATGAAGTTTAAATGGGTCATATAAGGGGAAATAAATTAAAACTAAATTTAAAATTAATTAAAAATGGGAATTTGGATGATTTTGGGGTTTTTCTGGGTAAAACACCTATCTATAATTCTATAATCCATATTTTATCATAATTTTATTTTTTTTTGTTTTATCTCAGGTCAGGATGATCAAGGATTTTCTGTTCTAGTTTTATAATCCTTAGGTAATTCACTTGATCCCTTATCATGATTTCCAAATCATGATTATCCATTTTCTCTCTCGTTTTTTCTACAGAAAAAATGTGAAGCGTCTTAGCAGGTAAGGTATTTGTTAATTTATTTGGACCACTTTAGTATATGATCAACAATGAGGGGGGGATTAGTGTTGGGGTCTTTATATAATAATTAATACCTTTTATCCCTTTACCTCTTAGACCTATTAGGATATTAGTTTTCATGTTCTCTATTTTTTTGTATACAAGCAGATAAAAGAAAGTAGAGGATGGAAAATGACATTTTCAAAAGGTTTAATAACCAATAAGAGTATCTAGTCTTTGT
Organism: Viscum album; assembly: GCA_963277665.1. Lineage (NCBI taxonomy): Eukaryota > Viridiplantae > Streptophyta > Magnoliopsida > Santalales > Viscaceae > Viscum > Viscum album. The sequence continues at coordinate 179,551,701 of OY728146.1, read as the reverse complement.
AGTGTATGGTGATGAACAGAAAATAGATTATAAACTATAATGATATATTTATTATAGTGGTTGATCAAAAAATAATTCTAAACCTTAAGTGTGGTACCCTATACTCAAGAGGGGTGACAGAAAAAAATTCTAATTCCTTAGACTGGTGATTTCATGATTCACATGTATCTCTTTGTTGGATACCTAAACTATCTATGTATATATTATTTAACTTCTTTAATTACTTTGTATTATCAAGAAATTCCTCCACCAGTTGTGACTTTTATTGAATTTTTAGTTCTACCTTATTATTCTCTTCATCCTCATTCTACTATCATGTGAAAAAAATTATACAAGAAACCTCTTCTCTTCTTCCATTTTATTAATTATAACACACTAAAACTTATCCTTCTTCACAACAATAAACTAGAATGAAACTTTTCATACACTGGTTAAAGACTTATTCTTTTACTATTATTATTCCTTCTTTTCCCTATATATAAGAACTACATAACACTCTCATATTATCCAATTTTATTATTATTTTACTTATCTTCTTCTTATTTAATGAATATTTTCTATATTGGTTCTATTCTATCTAGAACTCTATGTTTGGTTCTTCTCCGTTTGATACCTATTCCCCTGATACCTTATTCTTCACATGTTACCACTTTTTATGGTACCTTCTTCTTCATCCAATACCTATATGTCTATTAAATTCTTCTTTATTTGTTATCTCTCTATATGATACCTCGATCCAATGACTCTATTTGGAACCTCTATGTCTGATGGTTTGACAAAATATCTCTCAATATACTCAGTCGACACCTCACTACTTCAACCAATAGCTCACCTCTTAATCCGATACCTTCTTCATATGGTACCTTGTGTCCAATAATTTGACCTAAAAAATATTCTCTAAATATTTTTGGTCATAACATAACTTATTTAAAAATCATTACAATGACAACCACCTTCATAGCGCACCTGGTGCCCTTTATATAGTCATAGTTTCTCCAAAAATCAAGGGATAAGCGTAAAATTAAAATTCAAAATTCTCACTTAATATTTGAATTTTTCACTCAATTATTTATTTAGTTTACTACTTAAAATCTCCATGTTAATTAGAGTCAGAAAACTTCATAGGATATTTCCTCAAATATCATCTAGAATAATGATTTTTCTTCATGATTATTATTTCTTTGGATATCCAACTCAACATCTTTACAATTTATGACTTTACAAAAGACTTTATAAAGATCCTCAAACCTTTTCCAAATACATATTCATAGGAACTTCTTCATTTGGTAATGCTCCATCCAGTATAACATCACAGGAACTCCTTTGTCTATTTTACCTTCATCTGATAACCTATTATTTGATGAACCTCACTAAAAAACCTATGTCTAATGACTTCACTCAAAAACCTATATCTGATGTATTCACTTAGAAACCTCTGTCTGATGACTTAACTTGAAAACCTCTATTTGATGAATTTTTTGGAATTTTTTTTTCTGATGGCTTCACTCAGAAACCTCTTTCTGATGATTTTATTTGAAAACCTCTATCTAATGACGTTGTTTGAAAAAATCTATCCAATAAATTTTAAAAGTTCAACCAATAGACTTCAAACATATATGTATATTATACAACTTCATTCGAATAAAATAACCTCTACCTGAATCATGGGAACTTTTAGTAATCATGATGTTTAGTATTTTGAAGAATATAAAAGATCTCATGTTTTACCTTCACTTCACAAAGTCTTTTCTTCTTCCAATATCCAGCTTGAATCATATCTACATGATATTGTGATGTTTAATAAATAAGGAATACATCACGAAGAATAAAATGATATAATATATCTAGAAATATTTGTCTGATGGAACTATGAATACATTCATAAAAATATTTGGTTCCACCCTACGTCCAATCATCTCAGCCCATTTGAATATGTTTGATCACCTTTTTCCACTATACATAGTATGATCAGCTTCTTATATTATAATTATCCTGATTAACTTTTTCCATTAGACTTAGTCTGATGAAATCAAGTTCCTTCATTCAATAACTAATAAATTTTTCTTTTGTTTGGAAAAAATATGTCTAGAAACTCCATTCGAAAGATTCATGTTTATCATGATGTAACACTCGTACTTCTCCAAACATCATAACACATGTAATATACATTAATATCATCTCAATAATAATAATAATAATTAATTAAAAATATTCAAATAATCTTTCACCTTCAAGTACTAAATATATTCCAAATTTTCCAAAGGCAAGAACACCATTTATCTACTTTCAAGATAACAAGACTTGGGAAGCTATTCTCTTACTCAATAAGATTAGATTATTTATCATTAATAAGTAAGACTTTATCATCACCATATCTATTCAACAACAAAGATACATATTCTTCATTAACATAATCCGATACTTCACCAAACTTTTGAGAAAATTCTTCTTTAAAACTCCATTAACATATTAGCATCAATGAAATAATTTTAATTCATTGATAACCATTAAAAAAATAAAAACACACACAATGTGGTCTAAAAAACACCCCCTTTGTGTTTATTGGAAATAACTTAAAAATGAATATGTAAATATGTGAATATTTTATTATTTATCTCTGCTATGTTTTCAAAATTTTATTTCACTTTCTCTCCCCATTATTGAAAAAAATAGAAATTACTTGGGAAAGGGGTACTAATTAGTTATTAATCAACGTTCCATAAATACTCTCACTATAAAATAGAGTGATACCAAATGAAATGAGAACACAATGGCTTATATTCAAGGTATTTCCACCTATATTTTAGGCTAAATATTTGAATTGTGATATAAAACATTTATAAAATAAATCAACCAAAAACTCTAGTACCCACTTCAACAAAAAGTTACAAGAATCCAAGTACAAATAATAGGATTAATATCCTAAGTACTTATTTAACCTTTCACTTTACTTATGAAATTAATTAATTAAATATATCTCCAATTGATTTAGAATTTTTTATTTTAGTTATAAAGGATGGTAGAGAAGAAAATCATACCTCTTTAATGATATGATCTTCAATCACTTTTCAAAATAATCAGATTTGTATGAGATAATGATTTTGGAATATTCTTCGACATTCTGCACTTGTATCCCTATCAAGGAGTCATTTCTCATGATCTTAATAATGGATGATCTATTTAAATAATTCATCTCATTATTTTTTATGTATACAATAAACCAAAATGGATCTTATTCACTTTTCTATCATGTGTTGATAATAACCACTTTAACTACCTCAAGTATGATCCTCTCATTATATATTTTAGTACACCAATTTAGGAATAATTATAAGATGATAAATTATTTAAATAATATTATAAAATGTTAACAAACCATCCAACACCTTAGTATATCTCCCTGATATCATGCCTTACCTTTAATTTCCAACATTATAAGAACAAATACAATATATAAAGATTAAGGGAATAAGGTGGCTCTTACTTTCTTCTTATTGTGAATATAAAGGTTGAGATGATTTTTCAACCAAATTGATCCATTTACTCTACTCTTCGTGGTTTCACATATAAAATTTAATTATATTTTATCATGTGGAATCATGGATCTTATCATTTCTTCAATTTCTTTATGTGTTAATTTTATCTTATCAAGAGCCTTTATGGAACTTGTATCACCTAGTGTAACTTTTATCTTCTTTAATAATTATTATTGTATTAGAATTATTGTAGATAAATTTATAAGAGTGTGTCCAGACATATTACACCTTGTACAAAAAATTTCTTCAACATAAGGGTTTTCATTTTTCAGCAACGTTTCATGAATTTTGTGATCTTCATGTGGAATCTTCTCTTTTCCTTTCATAATGGCTTCTGCTTCTACTTTGGATATATTTATTTCCTTCTCTGTATTTTCTTGATTAATAAATAATATAACTTTAGTATCATTTATATACTTCTTATATCCACTATATGTATTCTTCTAAGATATTTTATTTATATTATTGTTTTGGATATATCACTCCTCTTCAACTTCTTGGATTTGTTATCCAAGAACATTTTATTTATCTTCTTTGATATATTCATGGGAGAGTTCTAACTTGCACTAGTTTTCTTATTTTTCTCAAGGGTTATTATTCTTTATTTACCAAATTATATGGTATTCTCTTATGATCATATTTTGATACATATCAAGATGATCATACACCAATATTACTACAAACATTATTGTATACATCACATACATTTTCATGAATTATAAATATATTTGAAGTATATAGATTTTTCTTAATCTATGGATGTTACACCCTCATCTATAACTTGACACCCCTTGACATGGGCCTCATTTATACTTTAACGTTTGAATTATTATACCAAAAATCTTGTGAAAAATGCCCGAATCTATTTCAACACCAATATTAAACCAAAAAACTTGATTTTCTTGTATACATTTCATGCTATTTTTGGGTTTTCATCACAAATTTTTGGTATCTTAATGGGGAACCATCTTCCATACTACTTATTATATCCACCCTACACATGGTTGTAGGATCCTCACCAATTTTTTTCATCCATACTTGTACAAAATTTTGTTTTTACACCTACAATATTCATTAAAATATGTTTAGATAAATTATTAAAAAAAGGTATGGATGGTACCTCTTTCTTTATAGATTCTTAGGGATATAATCAAATTATTATATGATCTTTTTTACATAAAATAGTCCTTTTAACACATGAATCATCTTTAGAAGAATATAAGACAACAAATCCTTCATAATCTGTTCTTTTTGAAGACATATCTTGAGATCCTTCTAGATTTTCTAACTCGATATCAAGATCAATACTTCTCATGTTGAGAATATATTTTTCATTTTCATTAGCCTTAAATTTTTCTTTATCCTACTTCTTAATTCTTTAAAATTATTCTTCATGAATTTTTTTCTTCTCTTGTAGTATGGTTTCAAGATGTTTGACCCTATTTGATTTTATATCCAACTGATCATTCTTGACATCTTGATGTTTTTCATTTTTTCATCAAGCGCATGGATATTTTCTTCAATAATATTCTTAAATCCATAATTATATTCAAGTTCTTTGAGCCATTTGTTTTTTTAAATTTTGAGGAAACTATTTCAAGATCTAAATTTCTCATCTCAATGGTTCCAGCCTACTTTTAGAGCTTTATTCATACTAGAATATTTTCTTATAAATCCTTCTCTATGTTATTTATTTCACCTTCAAACTGGGTGATTTCTTCCTACATGCTTTCAAAGACACCGCAAATAAGGGTGACTATTTTTCTAGGAATTCAATGTATAGTGTCTTTTAATATAATAACTGATATATATTGAGAATTTTTGGATAGATCATCATTAACAATTATTCTAGGTTCTTCTTCTTGAGTATAGTTTGTGAAATAATTTTTACACACCTAATGACCACTTAACATTGATCTCCTTGAGGTAGGAATGTTTTCCTCATCCTTGGTGGTTGTTTGAACCACCTATTATTCACTTCCCACAATATATCTATCTTTGTTATCATTTCATGGAGAAACTAAATTTTATTCTTCTTCTTAGATCAATATGGAAATATTATTCATCTTTATTTTTTATTGCTTTCTTCTATTAATCAGGTTCTTGGTAGAAATAGAAATATGATTTGATACACCCAATTCTTCACCATACTTTTATTCATTTAAAATACATGAAAGAAAATAAAATATTAAAAATTGAATAATTTCCAATTTATATAATAGAATATAGGTGAAACCTCCATAATACCAATTGTTAAGACCACTTCAGGATATGATCAACATTGAGGGGGGATCGGTGCTGGGGTATTTTTATACTAAGTAATATTTTTTATCCCTTTACCTATTAAACCCATTAGGATCTTGATTAAATTGTTATATTTTCATTTTGATATGAAATTAGATGAAAGTGAGTAAAGGATGACTTCTCACTCTCTTCGGCTATAGTATTCTATGTGGGAATACTAAATTTGTAAAGACTTAAGGTATAGGGTATAGTCTCACTTGGGATAATATGGATCTTGGTATCACTATACATTTATGTGTGGGCTGTAATGGATTGAGGTTATATCACATAATTGTATCTGGTCATGGTGGTTATGGCTTCCCACAAGTGTACATGAATGAGCTGTGATGGCTTGAGGTATAATGCATGATATAAAGGCTGTAGTGGCTTAAATACTTATACTTGGTTACAAGATGAGATAATGATGATGAGGTTATGTCGGGCTTCATGGGATTCATAATGTATAGAATACAATTTCCTAATATTTGATCAGGATGATTCATGTAATGGATTAACACAAGACGTGAGTTGTTTGGGTGTGTGAGAGACAAACCAGCGGGGAAGTGGAAGTGAGGTACCTATATTTATATACATTTTTTGATATGGATATGATTACTTATATTCATTACTTTGTGATAAATTCTTGTGAGGATGTGGAAATAGGTTTACCTATTTTGGTGATGAGTTGGTTTCATTTGTTTATTCACTGGGATTTAGTATGATGATTTCACATTTTTTCATGTTAGGTCTTGAGGAGGATCCTACCGAGTATACATGTTATGATCATCCCATATAGTAAACTAATTTTTAGGCCTGAAGGAGTTGGTTAGTGATAGATATGGGTATTACTAGCTTAAAGTGGTTATTCAGGAGTTGTTGGAGTTTATGGCCACTACATAGTATTTCATCTGGTACTTTTCAATTATTTTTAGTTAAGCATGACATTACATTAATGTATTGGGATTAAATTTTTATTTATCCATAATGTTTATTGGTGGTATATCATCTTATCTATTATTCATTAAACTTACATAAATAAGATAATGAGTCCTATTTGTGATTATATATACTCAGTACTAGTTTCCAACCCATGGCCTATTGGAGTTAGGTTTTTGTGGTCATCATATATTCCTTCATTGACAGACTAGGAGGGGTATCAGTGGTGGTGGGGTGGGGGGTGGGGGTTAGGACTCCCATTCACTAGAAGAAGTCTCAATTCCATCATTTCCAAGGGGCTCTTTAAGTGGAGATTCAAGTCTTAAACATAAGTGTTTTCTTCTCCTTGATCATTATTTTGTATCTCATTTATTATTAAATTATTTAATTTTATTTATCAATTTAATAATTTTTTAAATCATTAATCTTCTATAAAAGTGATATTTTTACTATACAATACCATGTTCTTATTCATTATTCCATTATGCGGTGTTCTTGTTTGGGTTAGTTTTACCACCAAATGTTACAATGTTTAAATCATGAATGAATAAGATAACTTAAATACTTATAATATTATATAAAAATTATTAATTTAAGATGTTTTAATAATTATATAATGGTAATATATATATTATTATTCATCAATAAAATCAATTCTTTTTATTGAATCAAAATTCCCAAAAAATATTTTTAAGCGTTCCACGAAAACCATTACCATAATTTATATGAAATGACCATAATACTGTAGAAATATATAAAATACATATATTATATTATAATTAAAAATATGAAGGTGATGATCTCATAAAAATAGATCAAGGACTATAATTTACAAACTGAAGCATGTATGAAAAATATAACAGTTGAGACCTGAATATAAATTTTCATAATAAAAAATTAATATATGGGTAATGGGGAATTATAAAATAATAGAATAAAATTAAATAATTATGAATAAGGTTATAATTTATATTAATAATAAACCTCAATTTATTATATAGATAGTTTGAGCACATTTGATCTAGCAGAAGTTTGAGGTAAGTGTTTCTTTTCTAGTCTCACTTTGAATTCGAGATTATTTATGCCTAAGTTACTATTTGAGAGAACTATATGTTATTTATATCTAAAAATTCATATATTTTATTATAATATGATTATATCTAGGTTTTACATGTCATATTTTTATTTCACTTCCCTTTGGTTCATAATTCAACCGTGAGGAAGCCTGTAAGTGGAACCAACCTTGTCTATTCTTTTCAATAAAGAATCATTATCCTCTATTTCACATTATTTATATTGTTTTAGGAGTTTCCTTATTTATAATTCAATGATTATATTAGGTCATTTTCAATAATATTTTAATTTAATTATAAAAATTTGAAATGAATCTTTTTTTAATGTTTTCTACACAGGTCATATTCTATTGACTTCAACCCTCTTTACAGAAGTATGAAAAAAATATTCTTTTTAATGATTTCCACATGAAATAATTTTACTACAATTATAACCATTTTATTAATAAATATTCCATTCCATTTTCCAAGTTTTTATAGATGTGATTTTTATTCCCCATGTTTTTAAAAAATATTTAATTTTTTAAAAAATATTATAAAAAATAATAGATACTTTTTAAATTTACTTTTGAATGATTTTATAAAATGTTTTTTCCATATATGTAGAAATAATTTTATTTTTATTATTATTCAATATGGATATAAACTAATGATACCATTTAACTTATTTCTCTACATGTCTTATGATAATTTCTTAAGGTAGTTTTCATAAAACCTGTTTCTTTCCCATGGGTTAGTTAAGCTATGACGGGATTATGATTTCCTTTAAGTTATTATAGAACACATATGTTTGGTTTATCCTTGTGTGATGATTGGTTCTATTATATAACTCTAATTCATTGGGTAAATTTTTATATCTCATGGTATTGAGATGGGACATGGGTGGTTATCCCAAGTCCAAAAGGTTATGGGATACATGTGGTTAGCTTAAGTCTATTATGTTATGGGCCAATGGTTGGCCTAGTACATTATGAAATGAATTAATTTGTGGTTATCCTTGACATATTTTATGATTTATATGACTATTTTTATTCCACATTCTTATTAAAAATTTTTATTTAATATTATATACCTATGTTATGTTTTCATATATCATGATTATATCCATGAACTTTTATCATTTCATCATAACCATATGCTCATATTATGCCCACTTATGATATTTGATTGTTATTATTTATGTTTATCCTTACTAAGCATTTGAGATCACCCTTTATTATATTTATATTCCCTTATATATTAAGAATATTATTATATATAATGTGTCTATAAGGGCATTATTTATGTATAATTTTTTGGGATATGTTGAAAACTAATTCAAAGTTCCATATATGAGGTTTTATCCTTGAATAAAGCTAGTATATCACTCTATCAATTTGATTTAGTGAGAAAAATATCCTTTTTGGATTAGGTTTTATTATGTAAGGGTTTTATTAATTCTCTAAAACTCTAAACATAAATGATCTTGGGTATATAAGTGATTCAATATTTTTTTATAGATTTTTTAATTACAGATGGATAAGTTTGGGCTATCTCAGTTAGTATCAAATCCAGTGTGTAAAGAATATATTTTTAGCATTATATCCAGGAGTGTGGGTCTTGGGTGATTCACTATTCATTAATGTTTCCCAAATAAGTGTAATAAAATTAAAACACCAAGAATAAGGAACCCAAATATTAGGTTCACTGCATTACTTTCTTGACTCACACAATATAATCCAAGGGCACCCATCTTTAGCATAAACATACCCGATTATATGATCTATGTCTTGATAAGTGTTGTGTTGGAAAGAATATTACACTTAGTGTTTTTTAGGGTATTTACTACCACCATCTTAACTAATGTTTTTACTTTATTAATGAACCCTTCTAGTGGTTTAGTTTTGAATCCTATTCTGTAACACCCTGAAATTTTGTATGAATTTTCCTTTAAAAAAATACTATATTTAATAGCTTGATTCACACAAAACACTGAACTAAAACAAATTATAATACATTTTATTTAGATAAAACATTAAAAAAATACATGAAACCATGTATTAAATACCATGGTTGATTAAATCTATTAAAAGTGCATAAATTAAATGGGGAAAATAAATAGAAATGAATAATATCTTTAAAACTTAGAGATCCCTTGGATCATTTTCACCCTTGATAATCACCATTAGTAGAACTAAACCTGCAATGATAAAGAAAATAATGAATAGAGAAAGAATTATCCTTAATATGGAATGAGAAGTGTGACTTAAGAATTTATAATGGAATGAATGGTTTTAGTAAGTATATATATATATAGGAATGAAATCTGACCGTTATAAATATGGTAATTAAAAGTATGGTCATCGGAAATATGGTCTTTGAATATCTAGTTATTGGATATATATGTATCCAATAAGAATAATTAATTTGTGTATTGTTAGTAATAAATTTAAATATTATGTTTTATAAATAATAAATAACGAAACAAAAATATTATATTTTATTAAAATATTTTATTATAAAAATATTTTTATGCATTAAAAATATTATTATCAAATAATGATATGATAAAATTAAAATAAATATTTTAATATTAATAGATTGATAAAATTAAATTATTACACTATAAATAATTAATATTAATTGTATTAGGGTTAAGATCATTTAATATAAAAGGGATATTTTTTCAAAGAACTATTTTTCTAGAATTATTGTGTATTTTTATCATAATAAAATTAATCACTACTAAATAATGGTTTTAATGAAATGTGTTGATAATATATAAAATATGATAAATTAACAACCATCCAATAGTTATTACTAGGCAAGTAATAATAATAAAGTCATTCTATGCTCAAACATTTATTTTTTCTAAAAATTGCATTTTTATACACTATGTGTTTTTATTTTAAGAAAGTAAATATATTATTATTAAATTATGGTAAGATATATCACTAATATTAATAATATATTAACAATATTATAATTATAAATTGATAGTAAATAAGAATAAGAACAATAAATATTTGAAAAAAAAATCATTTTCTTATAATTTTTTTCATTATATCTTATGTTTCCATTAAAACGTTAAATTCCTAAATTTTAAAAATTTAATTTTATAAAATAAATTTTATTTTTAAATTCATTATAAAAATATTTTATTAGGATTATTTTTTTAGTTTTTTCTAAAAATATTATTTTTAGGTGAATAGTATAAAATACCGTTTTTACAGATACAATGGCTTTTATTACATCATTACGATATAAACATGACTTTAAAATTTATAAAAAAAATTCATAATAAAATATGTATTTAATAAGTAAAATTATACATTTAAAATTTTAATTTTAATTTATAAACCTTAATTGAAATTTTGGAACCTATGTAATGCTTTCCCAAAAATTCTTTTTATGCATTATACCTTTATTATTTTAAAATTTATTCTTATCTCTTTTATAAATTTAAAATTATAAAATTATTTTCATATTTGGTATCATGATGTTAAAATTAGTTAATAAGGGAAATTTCATTTTATGTCATAAAAATTAGTTACTGAGGTTAAAAAATAGTTACCACGATAAAGGTAAATTATGGAAAAAAGTTAAATTAAGGGGAAAATAAAAAAATATCTCAAAACATTATCCCTTATTTTTTTGATCAGAGGAGGATTAAACAATAATTTTCCCCTCTAAATTATTTTACACTTTAGGATTCAACTTCCATTGAGAATAACACACCTTTAATATAAAGTTATGGATATTTACAAAAATGTTATTCCCTTACTTATAAAAGGATCCGCACACCACCCCTTCAAAGAGACACCAAAAATTATAATTATCCCCTATACTATACCTTATTTACTTAAAAAATAATAATCTACCATGTTATTGAGATTTTTTTCCCCAAATATTTCCCAAATCCCTTCTAAATCAAGAAGGTTTCTAAGAATAAAACAAATTCTTCTAAGAGGTTAAAGCACTTTTGTAGAAGCCAAAAGTTAAGGTAAGGGTTTTTATCATCTCGATTTTATTTCTTTGAGACATATGACATATTCAACACTTGTTTTATTTTTGTGTGTGTATATACTACAATAAGGATTATTTTTATCATACCTTTCATGAAATTTATGGGATTTAAAAATCTGTCACATGCTCTCTTTTTAAGATTTTTTTATTCAAGTGTTATTGAATATGTAAGGTATTTTATTAAATCAAATCACATTTATTTGAGCTATAATGTTTCTTATTTTTTTATTATATATTTTTTTATTCCACCATAATATTTTATTACATGAAAATTTCTCTTTATCTCTAGGTAAATTTACATTTTTAATCCAAATCTTATTACTTTATGAATTTATTTATCATAAATTTATAATGTTAAGAATAATTATCATCCACTTTAAATATTATTTTCCCTAAAATGTTATTATTACTTATTTTAAAATCTAAATATTTATTAATTATAGTAATCTTTATATTTCTCTTTACCCCATTTTAAGTTAAAGGTTTACTAACCCTTTTTACAATGTAGGATTCAATAACGTTATTTTTTAAAAAATATTGAAAAGGTTTTTCCTTTCCTGATTATACATTTTATCATTCACTCTATATTTCCTATAAAAAATATTTATGTATTTTTTAAGGTTACATTATTTAGATTCCTTTTCAAATAGTGTTTTTAAAAATAATTTCCATGTCAACTTATCAAAAGAAACTTTTTAAAGTAACCGGTAACTTTATCTTTTTATGAGAATGTTAAAAATGTTTTAAAAATATATTTTCATTATTCCACTTAAATTTTACCCTATATCTCCAAGACATACATATACTTTAGATTAAGTCTTCATGAATCACCATCTAAATGTATTTATGAAATATTCTTTTTGGGTGATTGAATTTTTCATGTCAACCAATATACTTTTGATATCATGTTATGTGATGCCATTTCGAAATGATATGAAACCCATTTTATTTACATGGTTTTTAATGAAATGATTAATTATTGATATTTTATGGTACACATATGTATAGATGTTGATGGGTGGGGTCCTATATCACCCTCAATTTCATTGGTTAAGGTTTTATGTCTCATGAGATAAGGATGATGTGTGTACATTACTATTATGTTCAAAACATGATGTTTATACATTATTGTTATGTTCCTAATAGGAAGAGTAGAAATTATTGTTATATTCACAACATGATGTGTTTAAATTATTTTTATTTTAACAACATTAGTCTAGGACATTATTATCATGTTTATGTCATGATGCACATATATTATTGTTATGATAACAACTTTATGCATGAATTCTATTAAAGTTAACTTTTACTAAAATGTTATGATTTCCTATGATTATTCTTATTACATATTTCTATGTTATATGCCTGCTCCATGGATCATGATTATTATCTCATGATTCTGAAATCTTATGCCATGGTATATGTTTTATCATTTGAGATTAAATTTCCTTATATTATTCCTTATGGATAATGTTGTCCTGAGGTATGATGGAACATAAAATACAAGGGGGGATTATAGTTTAAAAATAAACTTATAATTTTAATCCTCTTCAAGTATTAAGTTGACCAGTTTTCTGAATTAATGATGAAGTCAATGATTGATTGGTTTTTTTAATTACCAATGAAATCAAAGACTAGAGTCATAAAAATATAAACTATATGAAATATAGTTAGTAAAATAGAAATAAAATGGATGGAATTATATATTACTTATAAAAAGTTAGCACATATAAATTTAGTCTAACCAAATTACAACAACTTAAGATGGAATTAACAAATCTATAGTTCAAGAATGAATATAATAAGTGTTTAAAATGAAACACATATTATTGGTTAGAAAAAAAAAATACTCTTTCAAGAGGATATTTATTAAAACTTCACTTTTAAACAAATGTGAAAGGTAGATCTATAGACCTGATTTGAGGTATCCATGAATTTAAACCTATCATAAGGTATCCCTAATTTTACACCTATCAGATAGTTTTTCTTCCTATACCTAGAAGCCCTTAACTATACCTGTTAGTAGCATCTCACTTCCACACACTAAAATTAATTGAGATATGCCTTCTTATCCACAAAACCCCTCGATCAAATGATTAGATATTCCTATATCTTCATATCCCATAAATCTCTATATCATGAAAGATCATTAGAAAAATGATTAAAATGTAAATACTAGGAGTTTTACAAGGAAAACCTCACATGATGATAACTCTTAAAAGAAACACTTATAAAGAAAAATATGACATTGATCAGACGTTCTCTCAGTAATAAGAAATTACAGATCTTCAAAATGAACAACAACTTTCATAATGTTCAATGTTTCCCTTATTATTTTGACATTTAAGGTTCATATTTATTTATAGGAAACATTGTAACAAACTTCAATAATAAAATTCCACAAAAATCAAAGTCAATTGTAAATGCATCAGTTTCAACATCTTCATCTTCAAATGAACTCATCATGTTTCTTCATCTACCAATGAGTTAGATTAGCACTGAGTAAAATCATTTTCATATGAAGTGTATTTTGATTTCTAAAATAAATAAAGAAGTTATAATAGTCTCCCCAATAGATAAATATTATTTTTAATAAGATATTTCTCCCATGATCATGTTTTATCACATGATTATTATTTAAACCTTGATGAAATGTTGATAATTTTTTACCTTACGAAGAATTTAATATCACCCCTTCTTATTATTACCATTACCCAAGTTATGAAGATGTATATAACATATGAGATATCTATAAGGAAGTTTATTATGATGTAATTATAAATAAATGTTCACAATAAAATATTTTTTAGCTAATATCCAATAAAACTAAACCTTTAGGTTCTAGTATTGTGCGAATATTTATGAGATGTAATGTTTATATTCTATAAATATATGTAATTTTGGACCGATTCATCTCATTTGGTTTAAAATAAAGAAATTAAAGTATTTTTTAGCACCATATCCAAGAGTGTGGGTATAAGGCGCCTCAGTTGGTATTAGAATATGGTTTTTTTATTTTTGGGGTTTAGTTTAGTTTTTTGGGAATAATATGAGATAACTTTGGTAAAAAATCTAGAGATAAGTCTAAGAATATGATAAAATACTTAATTTTTTTAAAGTAGATATTGTGTGGTTTCCTAGAAATGGAATATTTTCCTTGATAAAAATAAGTGGATAAAAGCTTTGGAATAGATTCACCTTGGTGTAATAAACCTAAAAAGGTTTGTTTGGTATTAACTTGATCTTTACCCGATGTACAAAAAAGATGTATAACTGAACACTTGGTATGACACACCTGGGGGATTTGATTTTATGATTCACATTCTCTTTATGAATCATTATTAAGGATTTAAATGAAATTTGAGGATGTGATATATAAATAGTGATGTTAAAGAACCTAATAGGAATATGACAATAGATAACCTAGGTTAAACTGATAGAGTTATAACTTGATCCAATTATATCATACATGAACAAATAGTATCATAGGTTGAAATGAAGTTTTCATAGGATAATCTATTTTAGGATTGATTTTTCATATTTATATGATCATTTAATCTTATTTTATTAAATATTATCAAAAATATTTTTATTTTATTACTTTCTTGGAAATAAGATCATAAAAATAAATCTATTAAAGGTATGTCACTAAAAAATCCTAAGACTTATAACCATCTAAGGAGAAATATTTGGAATAAATATTTGAAACTCTTAATATATGCCTATTATGAATAATTATATGAGTTTCCTAATCTTACCAAGGATAGTGAGGTTGATATCCTATAATAAATTATATCTCCAGTTATGTCTATCTTATGGATACCCTTAGTTCTTTTTATAAGTAAGTGATAATTAAAATTATGAGCATGTAATTTATTTAAAGGGGGATATAACACCCTCATAATTTTTTTATGAATTTTCATAATAAGTACTATGTTTAATAATTTTATTCACATGAAACATAAAATTAAAACAAACCATGATACATTTTATTGAGATAAAACATTACAACAAAATTACATCAAACCATTATTACACACTGTGGTTGATTACATCCATTAAAAGTGTATAAATTAAGAGGAGATAATAAATATAAATTAATAATATCTTTAAAACTAAGTGATCCCTTGGACCATCTTCACCCTTGATTATCACCATTAGTAGAAGGAAACCTACAATGAGAAAGAAAATAATGAATGGATAAATCATTATCCTAAATGTGGACTAAGAAGTGTGACTTAAGAAGCCTACAATGAGAAAGGAAATAATTAATGGATAAATCATTATCCTAAATGTGGAATGAATGATTTTATTAATTCTATATATTGGAATGAAATCTGACTGCTATAAATATGGTCATTGGGAATATGGTCATTGAAGATATGGTCATTGGATATACATTTGTCAACATATACTGAATCTGTTTATTGTTTGTAACAAATTTAAATATTATATTTTATAAATAATAAATAATGAAACAAAAATATAATATTTAATTAAATATTTTACTATGAAAATATTTTTATACATTAAAAACATTATTATCAAAGCATGATATGATAAAATTCAAAGAAATATTTTAATTTCATTTGATTGATAACATTAAATTATTAAAATATAAATAATTAAGTTTAATTGTATTTGCGTTAATATCATTTAATATAAAAGGGATATTTTTTCAAAGAACCATTTTTCCAAAAGTGTTGTGTTTTTTATCTTAATAAAATTAATCATTACTAAATAATTATTTTAATTAAATGTATTGATAATATATATAAGGGAATATTTTAATAACCATCCAATAGTTATTACTAGACAAGTAATAAGAGTAAAGTCATTTTATGCTTTAAAATGTATTTTTCTAAAAATTCTCTTTTATGCGTTATACATTTTTATATTAAGAAATTAAATATTTTAATGTTAATGATGAGAAAATATATTATTTATATGAATTATAGGTTAACACTAATTTAATTTAAAATTTATAGGAAATAAGAATAAGAACAACTAATATTCGAAAAAGTCATTTTTATATAAAAATAATTCTTATTATATCTTTTTCTTCCATTAAAAATTTGAATTCCTTAATTTTAGAATTTAAAATTTAAAAGATAAACAAAAATTTTGGATTTATCATAAAAATATTATATTAGGATTATTTTTTGGTATTTTTCTGAAAAAAATGTTTTTAGGCGAATAGTACAAAATACCATTTTTACAAATATCATGACTTTTATTACATCATTAGGATATAAGCATGAATTAAAATTTTATGAAACCTTTTTCATAATTAAATATGAATTTAATATGTAAAACTATACAATTAAAATATTATGTTTTATTTATAAACCTATAATTGACATTTTGGTACCTAAGTAATACTTTTCTAAAAACCGTTTTTATGAGTTATACATTTATTATTTTAAAATTAAACTATATCCCTTTTAGATATTTAATATTATAAAATTGGTTTCATATTTTGAATCATAATATTAAAATTATATAATAAGGGTAATTTCATTTTTGGTCATAAAAATAATTTACCGAGATTAAAAAAATAGTTACCATGATAAAATTAAATTGTGGAAAAAGTTAAATTATGGGTAAAATTCTTAAATATATAAAACAATTATACTTATTTGTGTGTATGATGGGTGTATTAACTAAGAATCACCCCCTCTCTATTATTATCAACTTTATGAGACACCTTACTTTGAAAATAACACGCCTTTAATATAAAGTAATGAATATTTACAAAAATGTCATTCCCTTCTGTTATAAAAGGAGCCTCCCACAACCCCTTTAAAGCACCTCAAAAAATTAGAAATATCTAATATAATATTCCCCATTTAATTTAAAAATTATCTTATCCCACATTATTAATCTTTTTATCTTTATATATTGTAACATACCTAGACAATTCAATGTGCATTATGTTTTAAGTTTAATTTATTTTAGTTTTTTTTTCAGTGGTTTATAGTCCATAGAGGGGTTGAGAGGAGGTTTGAAGGATTGTTGAGAAGAGGCCAGGACCATAAAAAATTGATGTAGGTCCATTATCTAGTTAGTGGACTGTTTAGTGGCCTGGGTATCTACCTGGACCCACCCACTGGCTAATCAGCAACCCACTAGGAAGATTTTTAATGAGGGGATATTTTTCCTTTTTGGCCACAACCCCCATTTCACATCCCTCACCTATCCCCCAAACCTTGGATTTTTTTTTAGTAAGAGATGATTCTTGGAGAAGGAATTGTCTCTACAGACCTCATCTCTTCACCATTTTGATCATATTTCATTATGTTGGGTCTCTTTAGGAAATTCTAACACCGTTCAAGATTATAATCTTGGTTTACACTCTATTTCATTTTTAACTATAAAGTTATTAATTTGGTATGTTTTTAGGGATTTGGTGTGCCAATATTATCATGAAAAATGATTCTTCATAGTTTAGTCTCACCAAACCTTATGTATGAAATCCCTTACAATTTTATAGTGTTTTTCATAAAGATGAATGTGTATCTCTGTGCATGGGTGTGTGGATAGCTGTGAGACTTCCACATAAGGGTAAATTAAATTCAGTTAGGATTGTATAGGTGTAGTGAACCCTTCATAGGGATAACATCGATATAATTCTTGGTTTAAGTGAGAATTGCACTTGGAATTGTGTTTTACTGAGGGGTTGTCCACTTGGTAACATTAACTTTGAGGGAGATATCCAGGCTCCATTAGGGATGGTTAGGAATGAATAAATGATGTATGGGATGGAATAATTTTTTCCATTTATTTTAATATTTTTTATGTTTCTTACTAATAATGTTAGGCTCTTTTCTTGTGGTGGCCTTCCAAGAACCTTCAAGATGGGCTGAGGTGATATGTTGGGCCTCCCAAGAACCTTCAGGACGGGATGAGGATATATTGGACCACCCAATAAACCTTGAGATGGGTAAGGGTGAAATGGATAAAATCCTAAGAACCTTCAGGATAGGTCATTGTATGATTAAGGCCATGAACTATGGGACATTTGTGGGTAATTGGTTACATTTTGTATGGATATTCCAATAGTCCATCCTTCAAGCACAGAGTAAAAGAAGGTAGGGATGGGATTTGTGGGATCTTGGTTAGCACATGATGACCCAACATTCTTATGAGTTATTATTGTATTTATTTTATATCAATGAATCAATATTTATACAGTTGAGACATTGATGTTAAGGGAATGTTGTTGGTATCTTATTGAGATTATTCTCACACCCTACATGGGCATGTCGATGTGCATGTAGAATTTATGACCAGGGATCCATCCAAGACCAAGGTCCCTATAAAATATTATTGATTAGGTGCTAGTGGTTAGAGATTAAGGTGACACTGGGACATTCTCTTGGAGTAGATAAACCTATTTTATTATTTAACTTATTTACATTCATACATTGATCCACCACTTCCAAGGATATCTATTTACTACTTTATATGACTCAGAATATTGTATGGCATTTTGTTATCTCATGTTATGTTGATTTCATTGAATTTTTTATTTTAATTCCTTATTATATACTTCCTTGGTCATTTCTTCTATTGCATTCTTACTCTAATATTCACATATACTGAGGGTATAGTATCCCCATATGTTATCTAGACCCTCAGTACTAGTCAAAAAACTCTTGGATATTGGGAGGTGTGCATGAGGTCATGTACTACCTTAGACCAGACTGGATGATCTGGGGTCAGAGTGTTTCAAAATGGCATCATATCCTTTTTCTTTAACTTACCACTTGGGGATTGGTAGAATGAAGATGGGTTGTATGGGACTTTGTTAGGGGAGATACCCTATTCCTGGCCATCACTTGTGTATTAGACCTATAAGTTGACTAAAAAATTTATTTTATTATATTGGTTAGGATTTTATAGTTTCACGATGTTCTTGGGTATTGTTGTGCTGTTATGATTTATGGGTTTTCTCTCTTGGCTGTTGGTAAGATTTAGTGAGTTCATGCATCATGAGTAAGAATGTAGGTTTACATGTCATATGCCTACATTATTTTGATTAATATAGGTTTAAATTAATTAAAATATATTCAAAAATAAATTTTGTGTTTTCCCAAATAAATTTTTATAACATATAATTAATTTAACCTGAGCATGACTATGATTTTTTTATTATATAATTATGACTAACATGAATGTAACATGACGTGGGTTATATGTTCCTGTGATGTTAACCCCATGAGAGAGTATATGGGGATCTTGAGAGTGCTTTATATATGAGTTCCGTATGATATAAGATGTAGGGAGTATTAGAGTATTACACCCATTGTTTCTTTCCTTAAGATATAGTGCTAAGAAAAAAATGTGATTTGATATGGGTCTTGATTGTGTATCCAAGTCTAGATAATGGATAAATGGAATAGATATATAGATATATAGAGATATATCCCAAGTTTTGATACCTTATGACATGATATGTATCACCTAGTGAGATCCTGTGCTTGTTGTGACCTTGATTTTGAGCTGTGGCCATGTGACTACGGATGAATTGTGGTGCGTAATTGCTACCAGTGACCCTTGTGGGTTTGTTCCTAGATTGAGAGTAGGTAGGGTAGATTAGAGAAAACATTTACATGGGTGTTAGAGACTATAGAGTGAGTGGGTTATTTAATCACATTAGATATCATGTGTAAAAATAGGAGAAATAGAGATAAAGTGAGACATGATCTAGGTGATACCTGTTTTGATGAAATAACTTTGAGAGCCTAGTTTCCTTTGAGGTGAAAATCAAGATGTTCATGAATTGGTGAGATTAAATTACCAAGGGTAACAAAAAAGAGAGGTTTCCCTAGGTATGTAAGTTATTTTGGGATGAGGAATGTGGGCGAATGCTCCTGTTTGAGAGCGATGCATGGAAGTGCAATTAGTGTGTGGTAGAGGATGATGAGATGCTTTGAGAACATTGAGACTATGTTTACCTATTTATATGGGTGTCCTTGAATTAAATTGAGCAATGTAATGGGAATTCCTTGAGATGTTTCAGTTTCAATATTCATTTATAGGGAAGTATCATTCATATGCCTAGCTGTGTTATTTTTAGGTGTGGATCATGATGAGATGGCCAGTTGTAACCCTAGGTGGTTGAATCTAGGGTGAGTAGAGCATGGTTAGGAGATTTGGGTTTTGACCAAATTATCACTAAATGTCAAATTTATTATTATTTAAATAATATTTTATAGTTTAGGGCATATCCTAGGTCATCTCTTAATGAGTGTTAGTATATTTAGAGTGTGTATTTTTAATAAAAAGTACTAAAATAGGGGGTGGTTTTGAAAACAATTTTAAAAATAAAATGGATTTATTGAAAGAGTTTAATATTTAACCAGTGGATTTTAAAAAAATATTATAATTATTTTATCATTTATAAGTTACTAAACCACTTGAAATTTTCCTTGTTCTTAATTGATTATTAGGTTTTAGTGTAATCCTTTGGTTGAGGGTTAACCAAGATCTCGGGTACCCACAAGCCTCTAAAATGATGAAAATAGGACTAAAACTTGAATTAAAAATAATGTAGTAAAGTAACATCCCATTATAATGCTTTAAAGTTTTTTAAGTAACATTGAAATATCAAATGTTAAGGAAATAAGAGGATTCTTATGTTGTCCAATCAGAACAACACAAGCCGCACACTTAAAACTACACACCGATTGACAATGAAATAAAAAGTGTTTCAATTAAATGAATAAAAACAAGTTAATATACATATAAAATAAAAATATAAATTCAAAATATACAAAAAAATAGATAATTATGTTCCATAACTCCCTCTTCAAGTGTGTAGCGCCTTCACAATGATCACCCACTATTTAGCCTAACATCGGGAGGAGGAGGAAGCTTAGGTGGATCTCATTATTCATCCTTGATCCCCATATAAGGACTGGGGTATCAAGAACATTAGGATGAGTAGAGGAATAAAATGTAACTCCAAAATTATCTAACTTCACTCCTTGGTATAACTTGCAAACAGGGTTCCCAAGGTAAACTTTTATAGGCAAAGTGGATGGTGCTTTTGGGAACCCAGATTTAGAGAAACCACTTGGCCCATGGTTTTGGGTGGTTATAAATACCTATCTCACTTTAAATAAAAACAATTTGTTTCCCCACATATTTAATATCTCCACCTAAAGGTTGGAATCATTTGGAGGCCTACTATTCGAGATATGGATGAAATACAACACACCACTTTTGACTTCGCGTAGATTTGGTTCCTTGAACATATCAGTCCGGTTGGTCCCATTAATAGATGAATTGGGATTGGGTTCTTTAATAAGAGTTTTAGTTCACCGAATTTTGGATAAAAAAATATCAACCCAATTGGATGCATGGTTCATTTGAAGTTTCCATTTGAGTCTACTGTTGTTCTTAGAATCTTGCACATTTTGGACCATTTTTCTTCAACTTCATCTTGGGTCCTCCAAATCACATCCAAATACAATGAAAACCTAAAAAAAGTGAAATTGAAAATTTTAAAAGTGATTAAAATTAAATTATTGAATCAAACATGAAGTTAATTTTTTTTATAATAATTATAATTTACAATAAAAATTCAGTTTAATACAGTGGTGTAAGGGTGAAAATGAATAGTGAATCACTACATAATCACACCCCCACACCTAAACATTTGAAAAAATTATGCATGGAGATATTCCCAACTTCATGAAGATTTAAAATTAGAAGAAAACTTAATCCATGATAGCAATGTGATCAAAGAAAAAATCACACCAAAGAGTTATTCTCAGGGATCATGGAAAAATATGTCTCATAAATTGTATCTGAATGAAATTAAAAGAGATGCATGATATCAATATGAGAAAGTAATTAAAAATTTAACCATGCCACTAATTCTCTATGTGCGTGTGTGAAAACCATTTCATACTATTTTTTCAAGTTTCTATCCTTTAAATATAGTTTAACTTAAAATTTTTCTTCTTAAATGATTTTGTCCACTGAACCCCAACATCCTTTACAGTAAAATTTCAAGACCCACTCACTTAAGTATTCCTAGAAATAAAACCTTAAGGTCCCGACGTAGATATCCCCATATTTTTTACATTTCATTAGTCCCCTCATTTATTATTATTTTTGTTTTTTTTTTCAAAAGTTTAACCTGGGAAAAATATCACACTCATCACTTAACCCTTATTTGATATGTAACAATCGAGATTTTTTTATGAGTAATATTTTGTTCAAAGGAATCTTTCACTACACACTTTCTTGGCTTACTTTACACGCAATCACGACCTTCCTCGATAGCTTGCGTCGTACGCAATACCGAGTTTCACTAAACAACGATATGCTATTAAAATATTATTAAAACTAGCCGTTATAAATAGTAATAACCACTTTTTGAAATTTTATAAATTTTATTTTTCAAAATGGACTTCATTTTTGGATTCGGAATACCGAAATTAGCCTAGGATGAAATTTTGGTATTTTTATGAAAACTTTCAATTTTTGATGAATAGTGAAACCACTAAGTGGTAGGTTAAAAACTGAATTTTGCATAAAACTTAATTTTACCGCTTCTGTGAATGGAATTTCGAAAATCCGACAGACACGGTTAATATCAGTAAGTAAAATGTGGTTCAATGAGATAAAAATAATTTTTTGGTGAATAGTAACTTTTTACTTTTTTTTACCGCGGTTAATAGTAAATAGGGTAACTAAGGGTAAATATGATATTACTATTAACCTAACACATGTCCTAATTCTATTGGATAAGTGTAATTCGACCAAAAACAACCTTATGAATAAAATATGACCATTTAGGCCCACTTGAGTTAGATTAGGACATTTATTATTAATTTATTTAAAGAAGGGTTAAAATAGTTAAAATCAAAGTTTAATAAGTAAATAATTTTTAATATGGGGTTATACATAAGATAAATTCGACCATAAATATTCATTAGAAAGATAAAAAGATTTCCTACATAATGGTATTTTATTTATAATTTTTAGACATTAAATAATTTAATTTAATTATGACACAACGATGATGCAGTAATTATCTTATTTATGAAATATTGACATAATTGATGTTATAAACACAAAAATAAATGTAATTTGAGACTTTTTATGAATTAAACTAATTTTATAGGTTACTATGATATATTAGTGTTGATTTAATCAACTTGGTTCGAACATATAATTCTATTATACAAAAATCATATATCAAATAGTGTCAAAATTGACACAAAATAGTTTTTAAATCAAATATTATATTATTAATTGTTATTTTATTCCTAAAAATCTAAGGTTCGGCCAAATGACTTAGATAAGGATATATATATTAATAATAAACAATTTGGGGTTCGTTTGGCATTTTATAGTAAGTGTATTAACCATATAGTGAAAGAAAACAAAAAGACATGGTAAAAGTTAAATTATTTAACTTAGAGTTAAATATAATTGATAAGGTTAAAATAATACCCTAAACTTGTCTAAATCCTATTGGTTGATAGGCTTTCGACCCATCCCCACTTTAGCTTCGAAATAAGACCCTTTGGAACCATTATAAACCTATTTTGACTTTAATATAAAATAATATTTTGAGATATTCCTAAGGTGCCCCTCTCCTCCCTTATAAAAGGGCACCTCCTCCCCCTCGTCCTCACACCAATTTGAGCACTCAAGATCGTCCAAACCCTGACATTTTCTCCTCTCCACTTCCCTAAAATAATCCTAGAGGTCCTGGTCTTCTTCAAAGACCAATCTTAGTTCCCTAAGTGGAGGATTCAAAGAACCATTCCAAAGAAGAGGTAATATCCATTACCGATCTTTTCAATTTCTTTCTTCTTCAACTTCTTATTCTTTAGTTGTTTCATGATAAAGTAATAACATCAGTATTACTTACATACTTATATGTTATTATAAATATGAAACAACCCTAATTCACCTTCTATCCATCCTACGGAAAAATGAAATCACCGCGCGTGCGTACGTACGGAATACCGTCTCCACGCCGTGGTGTAATCTATTTTCCACCATCACCTTACAAGGATGGGTATAATGGTGTAATGAGTAACTATTTATGATTATTATAAAGTAATATTGATACTGAAATAATATATATATACTCCAATACAATTCCACGATCATAGGAACGATATCATCACTCGTGCGTACGTACGGAATACCGTCTCCACGATGTGATGCGACTCATTCTACATGATCTTCATTTCATAATGATTATATAAATGAATTTAATGAATGAATATGGTATATAATACACTAATACCATTCTGGAAACGAAGTATCTATAACCTAAAGATAATAATAAGAATTTATTTGACAAAACATGCATAAGAACAAAAAGTTATAAACACCCGAATAACAAGTAGCAATGAAATATTACTACTAAGAAGTTAAGAATATGACCATATATGATATCATAAAAATAAGTATAATTCTGGAATAAGTCAATAACATTATTTAAATCATTATACAGGAGGTTTGAACACTTACAAAGCAAGTCGAACCTAAGGTAAGGGAAATATCACAATCTCATTTTTATCTGAGATTGTTTATACTTTCGTATTTACTGGGGTGTATTTTATCATCCACATCCATGTTTCCTCAATATGTAATATTATTTCCATTCACCTACAATTTTTTAAATCCTATTTTACCCTTCGGTGAGTTTTTAGTAAAAGATATGAATGGAATCTTTTGTCGTTTATCGTACGAGGTACTTTTTTGACTTTTCCGACAAAAGTACGAGAAGAATGTTTTTTTAACTTATACGGCATGAATGGATTTTTAAAAAATTATTTCCAAGAAGCTTCCTTTACAAGTTTTCAAGTTTATTTTTAATCAACTTCTTTTAGTTTATAATTGTATGACATGTTAAGAAAATAAAAGTGTTTTTGAAGAAGAAAGGATATTTTCCTCAAGAATGGAGTTCAAGTGTTTTATCAAAATTATTTTCCATCTAAGATAATAAAGGGTTCTGTTTTTATCCCTATTATTACATTGATTTGATTATGTTGTGAGGGAATTATTTTTATGAAGTCATTTACCTTATATGATTTGTTTTATGATGTCATGATGTTTCAAGAATCCCATTTTTGTTACACGTGTTATGCGATGATGTATGATTTATGATTTATGTGGCACACATAAGAAAGGATTCATTATAAGACGGGTGGGACCTATATCTCCCTCCAATACATTGGGTAAAGATTTATATCTCATGAGATATACATGGCTGGAACGGAAGGTTATTTTGGTTCAGTGATACAGGACTGAAACGAGGAGTGAACTCGGTTCAGAAATGGACTTTGTCCGCTAAGATAGTCTTGGCAATGAGTCATGACTAACAAGAAATGATTTTCCATGATTATGTGTGCATGCCACAAAGTTTCAAGTTTCATGTTATGATTATGGGGATCTCATTTTCACTTCTATGATTTATTCCATGTTAAGATATTATGATCTCTTTTGCAGGTTATGATTTTCAAAAAGATATGATATGATTTTTATTTCCTTTATTTTCCCTTGCTGAGAATTTGAGATCACCCTTTTATGTTTTCTTTTCCCCAGGTCAGGAAGATGGATATTAAGTAGAATATGATAAAAGGGACCCTAGATATGATGAAATAAATGGGAGACACTGTAGAATATTTATGAACTAGTTGTTTATGTTTCCCAGTTTCTAAAGACACTATACCTATACGGTCCTTTGTGGTTTTGTCATATGTTGTAATAAGTGTGCTTCCATTTTGAAGTATTAACAATGTATGTAAAGTATGGGTCGTTATAGTTGGTATCAGAGGCAAAGGAGGTAGGGATGTATCCGATCCTTGGGAACTCTCACATGTGAGCGTTGGACGAAGCATGGCTCTCCGCCCAAGGGCTTCATGAGGAAATGGCTGCCACTGGGGATGGTGGTGTGTCCCGCCCAGGGGGTGTAGCCGCCTATGGAGTGCCCTGATAGGTATCAATTATAGTCCACTGGAAGTAATTCCAGACCGTTATAGTTGGTATCAGAGGAAAGGTATAGTCAACCTTTGGAAACTAGGATGTGAAAGTCTTAGTAAGAACCCTAAGGATAAGTCTAAGCATAGAACACAATCTTAGTGTTTTAGAAATGGCCATGAATACCCTAGGATAAGAACTTAAGTGTGAAATTTTATCCTTGATTATGTGGTTTTACTATTATAATTAGTGTTTCTCACACTATTCTTCTTGGTTTTAGTCAATGGCTGGAACCCGAAGGAACCATGTTAATGCAGAATGCGATGGGAAATGCAATGATTGTCCCCCTGAGCAACCAAACGATATGGGAGCTGGAATGCAAAATCTTGTAGCCATGCTCACACAACTTTCTCAAGCTATGAATCATGCAGGACTTCCAAACGAGCAAAGGAAGGAGCAAAATTCTGTTGAATCCTTCATGAGGTAGCGTCCACCTTCTTTTAGCGGGTCTACTGATCCATTAGTTACTGAACAATGGATTAGTACAACTGAAAAGATATTTTCAGTTCTTGAATGTTTTGAACATGATAAAGTCATCCTAGTAGTGTATCGTTTGGAAGGAGATGCTGATCAATGGTGGAATCTTATTAAGAATACGAGGCAAAGGGATGAAATTGAGTCTATGGAATGGGACGAGTTCATGAACTTATTTTTCAATAAGTAATTCCCTCGTATTCTCCGAACAAAGATGGAGAAAGAGTTTCTTGAACTGAAGCAAAGGGATGATGAATCTGTTGGTACCTATGAAGAAAATTTTACAAGACTTGCAAGGTACGCTTCTGGTATTATTATCCAACCTGAGAGTAAGATCGATCGATTCTTTAGTGGCTTAAAACCAAGTCTTCGAAGAGCATTATCCATAAGGGACTTCAATAGCTACGAGGAAATCGTTCGATGTGCTCTCAAAGTCAAGATGGAGATTGGAGTAACCCATCAGTCACATGGGTTTGATAAGAAGAGGAAGATGGAATTCAAAGGAAAATCTAAAGAGCACACTGAAAAGAAGATGAGCTTTCCCTTATGCTCAAAGTGTGGAAAGAAACATGGAGGGAGTTGTCTTAAAGGGACAATTAAATGTTTCAAATGTGTAAAGGAAGGTCATCGGGCATTTGAATGCCGCGATAATGGGAAGAAGATGTCTAATGATGCAAACAAAGGAAGGGATACACAGAATGAACCTACTACACTTCAATGTTTCAAGTGCAAGGAGATGGGGCATTATGCCAGTCAATTCCCAAATCCAAGGGTTGATGATGATGGTCGACGTCAACAAAATCTTAAGGCTAAAGACAAAGGAAAGTCACATGCAATTTCTATCAGCGATGTGGAGTACGATAACGAAGTGGTGAAAGGTACACTTACCATCCACTTTAAAGTAGCAAATGTTTTATTTGATTCTGGACCCACCCACTCTTTTATTTCTAAAGAATTTTCTAAGGGTATCACCATATTACCTCAACAATTAGATGTTGAGTTAGCTGTGACAACACCTAATGGCACAACAGTCGCATCAAAAGTTTATAATTCTTCTCCGATCGAAGTTTATGGGAAAGTGCTTCCTGCAAATCTTGTGATCCTTCCTTTAGTGGAATTTGATGTGATTCTTGGCATGGATTGGCTTTCTCTACATGGAGCTCATATCAATTTCCAAAGAAGGGAAGTCACATTTCATATTCCAGATCAATCTATGATCGTCTATCGATGCAAGGATGAATATAACCTTCCAGTGGAAATTCCTTCCATCTTATGGGTCTTGATTCCACTAAATGAAGGTTATTTATCTCAAATGGTTGGTGAGAAACTTACGATTAAGAATATGCCCATCGTACGGGAGTTTGATGATGTCTTTCCAGATTAATTACCGGGTCTTCCACCAAATCGTGAAGTTGAGTTTTCAATAGAACTCGTACCGGGTGCTTTGCCTATTTCAAAGACACCTTATAGAATGGCCCCAATTGAATTGCAGGAATTGAAGAAGCAACTCCAAGAGAATCTTGATAAGGGATTCATACGCCCTAGTGCGTCACCTTGGGGAGCACCTGTTCTATTTGTTAAGAAGAAAGATGGATCAATGAGACTCTGCATTGATTATCAAGAACTTAACAAGATCACTATCAAGAACAAATATCCTCTGCCATGCATTGATGACTTATTTGACCAACTACGCGGAGCTCAATACTTTTCCAAGATTGATCTTCGTTCAGGGTATCATCAATTAAGGGTCAAAAGGGAGGATATACCAAAGACGGCTTTCCGTACAAGGTATGGACACTATGAATTTATAGTGATGCCATTTGGTATTACTAATGCCCCTGCTATCTTCATGGATCTAATGAATAGAGTCTTTAGAGACTATCTTGATCAATTTGTGGTAGTCTTTATAGACGATATTCTTGTCTATTCAAAGAGTAAGGAAGAACATGAAGATCACTTGAGAATTATATTGAAGACCCTGAGAAAGGAGAAGATTTATGCCAAATTTACCAAGTGTGAATTTTGGCTTCAAAAAGTTGCATTTTTGGGTCACATAATCTCAAAAGAGGGGATATCTGTGGATCCAGAAAAAACAGAGGTTATCGAAAGATGTTCAAGACCAACAATAGTAACTGAGATCCGAAGTTTTCTTGGTTTGGCTGGATATTATCGACGTTTTGTAAAGGATTTTTCATGATTATCTAATCCACTCACCAAGTTGACTCGGAAAGGAGTTAAGATTGTTTGGACAGAGGAATGTGAATAGAATTTCAAGGAGTTGAAAAGAAGGTTATCCAGTGCACCTGTGCTCACACTGCCTTGTAGTGGAGAAAGGTTTGTGATCTACAGTGATGCATCCAAGAAGGGATTGGGGTGTGTTCTTATGCAAAATGATATGGTGATAGCTTATGCCTCACGATAGTTGAAAATCCATGAGCAAAATTACCCAACACATGATTTGGAGTTGGTTGCGGTAATCTTTGCATTAAAGATTTGGAGGCATTACCTTTATGGTGAAAGGTGTAATATTTATACTGATCATAAAAGTTTAAAGTATATTTTCACACAAAAGGAGCTGAATATGCGTCAAAGAAGATGGTTGGAGATGATTAAGGATTATGACTGCTCAATCCATTACCACCCTGGGAAAGCAAACAAGGTGGCAGATGCATTAAGTCGACAAGACCATGCTAGTTTATCCATGATGAGGATCACAAAAGATCCAATATTTATGGATTTACAAAGGATGGATCTTGGAATTATAATGGAAGGGGAAAAATCTTATCTTTCTCAAATGAATGTTCAACCATCTATACATGTGAAGATTAAAGAGGCACAGAAAGAAGATGTAGAGTTACAAAAGAAGGTGAGAAATGTTCCTGAATTCAACCTTGATTGTGATGGGATAATAAAGTTCAGGAATCGGGTTTGTGTTCCTCCCATCCCCGAATTAAAGAAGGATCTGCTGGATGAGGCTCATAGTTCATCATTCTCTATTCATCCTGGAAGCACGAAGATGTATAGGGACCTGAAAGAGTACTTCTGGTGGGATGACATGAAAAGAGATGTTGCTGAATATGTCTCTCGATGCTTGGTTTGTCAACAAGTTAAAGCTGAGAGACAGAAGTCTAAGGGGATGTTACAACCATTACCCATACCCGAATGGAAATGGGAAAACATCACTATGGACTTTGTCACAGGACTTCCTAAAACATCCAAAGGCAATAATGCTATTTGGGTCATAGTTGATCATCTTACAAAGTCTGCACACTTCATTGCTATTAGAGAGGATTTCTCTCTAGATCAGATTGCCAGGATATATGTAAAGGAAGTGGTAATATTGCATGGAGTACCACTTTATATTATATCTGATCGGGATCCGAGATTTACCTCGAAGTTCTGGCGAAGTCTTCAGCATACTCTGGATACAGAGTTGAGTTTTAGCACTGCTTATCATCCCCAAACAGACGGTCAGTCTGAGAGAACAATTCAAACCCTAGAAGATATGTTGAGAGCTTGCTCTATGAATTTCAAAGGAGGTTGGGATCAACACCTACCTTTGGTGGAATTTTCTTATAATAATAGCTTTCACTCCAGTATTCAGATGGCTCCTTATGAAGCTCTCTATGGAAAGAAATGCAGGACTCCAACTTACTGGGATGAAGTTGGGGAAAGAAAGCTATTAGGACCTGATCTCGTTGATGAAATGGCAGAAAAGGTCAGATCTATTCAACAACACATAAGAGCAGCTCAGAGTCGACAGAAAAGTTATGCCGACAACCGAAGAAAAGACCTAGAGTTTGAAGTGGGTGATAAAGTGTTCTTACGAATATCTCCCTGTAAGAGGGTTATGAGATTTGGAAAGAAGGGGAAGTTGAGCCCTAGATATATCGGCCCTTTCAAAATACTAGATCGTGTTGGAAAGGTAGCTTACCAATTAGCGCTTCCACCGAATCTCTCTCAAGTTCACGATGTGTTCCATGTATCTCTCCTGAGAAAGTACACACCTGATCCTTCACATGTACTCAGCTCAGAAGTTGTACTGCTGGAGCAAGATCTTTCTTATGAAGAACAGCCGATAGAGATTCTGGATCGTAGCGAAAAAGTCCTACGAAACAAGACCACTCGATTGGTGAAAGTTTTATGGAGGAACCACCAATTAGAAGAAGCTACATGGGAGCTTGAGGATATTACGAGGGAGAAGTATCCTCATCTGTTTGTTACAAAGTGACGAATTTCGAGGGCGAAATTCTTTTTAAGGGGGGTAGAATGTAACACCTGAGATTTTTTTATGAGTAATATTTTGTTCAAAGGAATCTTTCACTACACACTTGCTTGGCTTACTTTACACGCAATCACGACCTTCCTCAATAGCTTGCGTCGTACGCAATACCGAGTTTCACTAAACAACGATATGCTATTAAAATATTATTAAAACTAGCCGTTATAAATAGTAATAACCACTTTTTGAAATTTTATAAATTTTATTTTTCAAAATGGAATTCATTTTTGGATTCGGAATACCGAAATTATCCTAGGGTGAAATTTTGGTATTTTTTCTGAAAACTTTCAATTTTTGATGAATAGTGAAACCACTAAGTGGTAGGTTAAAAACTGAATTTTGCATAAAACTTAATTTTACCGCTTCTGTGAATGGAATTTCGAAAATCCGACAGACACAGTTGATATCATTAAGTAAAATGTGGTTCAATGAGATACAAATATTTTTTTGGTGAATAGTAACTTTTTACTTTTTTTTACCGCGGTTAATAGTAAATAGGGTAACTAAGGGTAAATATGATATTACTATTACCCTAACACATGTCCTAATTCTATTGGATAAGTGTAATTCGACCAAAAACAACCTTATGAATAAAATATGACCATTTAGGCCCACTTGAGTTAGATTAGGACATTTATTATTAATTTATTTAAAGAAGGGTTAAAATAGTTAAAATCAAAGTTTAATAAGTAAATCATTTTTAATATGGGGTTATACATAAGATAAATTCGACAATAAATATTCATTAGAAATATAAAAATATTTCCTACATAATGGTATTTTATTTATAATTTTTAGACATTAAATAATTTAATTTAATTATGACACAACGATGATGCAGTAATTATCTTATTTATGAAATATTGACATAATTGATGTTATAAACACCAAAATAAATGTAATTTGAGACTTTTTATGAATTAAACTAATTTTCTAGGTTACTATGATATATTAGTGTTGATTTAATCAACTTGTTTCGAACATATAATTCTGTTATGACTTTCACAAAAATCATATATCAAATAGTGTCAAAATTGACACAAAATAGTTTTTAAATCAAATATTATATTATTAATTGTTATTTTATTCCTAAAAATCTAAGGTTCGGCCAAATGACTTATATAAGGATATATATATTAATAATAAACAATTTGGGGTTCTTTTGGCATGTTATAGTAAGTGTATTAACCATATAGTGAAAGAAAACAAAAAGACATGGTAAAAGTTAAATTATTTAACTTAGAGTTAAATCTAATTGATAAGGTTAAAATAATACCCTAAACTTGTCTAAATCCTATTGGTTGATAGTATTTAGACCCATACCCACTTTATCTTCGAAATAAGACCCTTTGGAACCATTATAAACTTATTTTGACTTTAATATAAAATAATATTTTGAGATATTCCTAAGGTGCCCCTCTCCTCCCTTATAAAAGGGAACCTCCTCCCCCTCCTCCTCACACCAATTTGAGCACTCAAGCTCGGCCAACCCCTGCCATTTTCTCCTCTCAACTTCCCTAGAATAATCCTAGAGGTCCTGGTCTTCTTCAAAGACCAATCTTAGTTCCCTAAGTGGAGGATTCAAAGAAGCGTTCCAAAGAAGAGGTAATATCCATTACCGATATTTTCAATTTCTTTCTTCTTCAACTTATTCTTCTTTAGTTGTTTCATGATAAAGTAATAACATTAGTATTAATTACATACTGATATGTCATTATAAATATGAAACAACCCTAATTCACCTTCTATCCATCCTACAGAAAAATGAAATCACCGCGCGTGCGTACGTACGGAATACCGTCTCCACGCCGTGGTGTAATCTATTTTCCACCATCACCTTACAAGGATGGGTATAATGGTGTAATGAGTAACTATTTATGATTATTATAAAGTAATATTGATACTGAAATAATATATATATACTCCAATACAATTCCACGATCATAGGAACGATATCATCACTCGTGCGTACATACGGAATACCGTCTCCACGATGTGATGCGACTCGTTCTACATGATCTTCATTTCATAATGATTATATAAATGAATTGAATGAATGAATATGGTATATAATATACTAATACCATTCTGGAAACGAAGTATCTATAACCTAAAGATAATAATAATAATTTATTCAACAAAACACGCATAAGAACAAAAAGTTATAAACACCCGAATAACAAGTAGCAATGAAATATTACTACTAAGAAGTTAAGAATATGACCATATATGATATCATAAAAATAAGTATGATTCTGGAATAAGTCAATAACATTATTTAAATCATTATACAGGAGGTTTGGACACTTAAAAAGCAAGTCAGACCTAAGGTAAGGGAAATATCACAATCTCATTTTTATCTGAGATTGTTTATACTTTAGTATTTACTGGGGTGTATTTTATCATCCACATCCATGTTTCCTCAATATGTAATATTATTTCCATTCACCTACAATTTTTTAAATCCTATTTTACCCTTCGGTGAGTTTTTATTAAAAGATATGAATGAAATCTTTTGTCGTTTATCGTACAAGGTACTTTTTTGACTTTTCCGAAAAAAGTACGAGAAGAATGTTTTTTTAACTTATACGGCATGAATGGATTTTTAAAACATTATTTCCAAGAAGCTTCCTTTAAAAGTTTTCAAGTTTATTTTTAATCAACTTCTTTTAGTTTATAATTGTATGACATGTTAAGAAAATAAAAGTGTTTTTGAAGAAGAAAGGATATTTTCCTCAAGAATGGAGTTCAAGTGTTTTATCAAAATTATTTTCCATCTAAGATAATAAAGGGTTCTGTTTTTTTCCCTATTATTATATTGATTTGATTATGTTGTGAGGGAATTATTTTTATGAAGTCATTTACCTTATATGATTTGTTTTATGATGTCATGATGTTTCAAGAATCCCATTTTTGTTACACGTGTTATGCGATGATGTATGATTTATGATTTATGTGGCACACATAAGAAAGGATTCATTATAAGACGGGTGGGACCTATATCTACCTCCAATGAATTGGGTAAAGATTTATATCTCATGAGATAGACATGGCTGGAACAGAAGGTTATTTCGGTTCAGTGATACAAGACTGAAACGAGGAGTGAACTCGATTCAGAAATGGACTTTGTCCGCTAAGATAGTCTTGGCAATGAGTCATGACTAACAAGAAATGATTTTCCATGATTATGTGTGCATGCCACAAAGTTTCAAGTTTCATGTTATGATTATGGGGATTTCATTTTCACTTCTATGATTTATTCCATGTTAAGATATTATGATCTCTTTTGCAGGTTATGATTTTCAAAAAGATATGATATGATTTTTATTTCCTTTATTTTCCCTTGCTGAGCATTTGAGCTCTCCCTTTTATGTTTTCTTTTCCCCAGGTCAGGAAGATGGATATTAAGTAGAATATGCTAAAAGGGACCCTATATATGATGAAATAAATGGGAGACACTGTAGAAGATTTATGAACCAGTTGTTTATGTTTCCCAGTTTCTAAAGACGCTATACCTATACGGTCCTTTGTGGTTTTGTCATATGTTGTAATAAGTGTGCTTCCATTTTGAAGTATTAACAATGTATGTAAAGTATGGGTCGTTATATGATATCCTTACGACATAAACTGTAATAGTTATAACAAGTTCAAAGGTCTAGGAAGAGTGGTTTTTGACCTGACCAAGACACAACACATGTTTTTTTTGTTTTTTTTGATTTTAAGTTTTTTTAGGGCATACACGAGTTGGATAACAGACACACACACATAGGTCAATCTAGTAGAGTAATTAAATATAATAAATAAGGAAAGAATGTATGTAAAAATAATTTTGGAAAGTAGATAAATATTAACCTAAATTATATTTACCTTCTATTAAGTAATAAAAAATCAAACTTTATGGTTGGGTGCAAAGATGTGTAGAGATATTAAGTGATCCAATTTTACTATAAACTACTCACACAAAGGGTACCATTTTTCTCAAAGGTTTCCAAATGATAAAACTATTCACATAATCAACAAAAAAACAATTTTATATTTAAATTCACACCTTAATGTTAAAGTCATGCTTAAAAACACATTCCATCAGTGAAAAAAAGTTAAAAAAACATGAAATAAGGAAGTTACTCATGAATTTTCAATAACTTTCATGGTAAAGTGGGCATCATTTTCCATGATTGAGCAGGCATAATTTTACATGATAAAGTGAGAATCAAAAATTAACATTCTGACACAAAATTAAGGGGTAATGGGGGGAAAGGTAACAATACTATCCAGCAAGCCAAAAAGAGAAAAAGAAGAAAGATGATGAAAATTCCTCAATTACCCAAGAATATAACCATTCTCACCACACCTATAGTATATAGTGTCATCACTATAATAAAATAGAATTTGGAAAGTAAGGATAAAACCTAGTGGTTTTCATTTTAGGTTTATTCTTGAGCTTAGAGTTTCACTATCGAGGACTTCAGAATGGTTTCGTGAAAGTGCTTTAGCTGCTGCCCATTGACAGTGAAGGTTTGTTTTGTTTATTTATTTTGAACCTGAAAAAAATAAAATAGATAAACATTAGAAATAGTGTATGGTCCAAACCAGTGGGAATGAATCTTATCTTGATGCAACTTTAGCATTTCATTACAAATAAGTACCATATGCCCAATGTGGAATTGACAATGAAGGATGAGGCAGTTGTGGACAACCTTGGTTCACTCCTTATAGATCTGGGAGTTCTTATATCAATCTATACGAATTTACTATATCTATTTAATCTATAAATTACTTTAATCACCTACACCAGAAATATTAGAGTTTCATTGTTTAATGTCCTAGTAGGCTCAATGTGAAAAATCTTTCCAAAAACAAGCCGATAGGGTGGAATTCCAACCGGAGTTTTGAAAGCAGTATGGTAAGCCCATAATGAATCATCAATTTTATGACTCAAATGTTTTCTATTGGGTTAAACCATTTTTTCAAGAATTTATTTTACCTATATATTTGAAACTTCCTCTTGACAATTTATTTGTGGGTAATGAGTAGTAAATACTCAACGCTCAACCCCATACTGACACAAAATTGATTACATTGTTCAGTTGTAGAAATGAGAACCCTGTTCACTGATGACGAACCTAGGTAGTCCAAACCTATAGAAAATTTGGGTTCTCAAAAATTCTACAATTTCAATAGAATCATCAGTACTTGTGGATTATTCCTATACCCATTTTTACACATAATAAACTGTCATAATAATGTACAAGTTTCCAGAGGAATTGGGAAATGACCCTATAAATTCAATGCCCCAAACATCGAAAATGTCATGAAAGAGAAAGGGCTTTTGTAAAATTTCATTTCTTTTAGATACATTCTCCATTATTTGACAATGAGGACAAGATTTAAAAAAATCATGGACATCTTGAAATAATGTTGGGCAAAAGTGACCCAAATTGAAGACCTTATGAGTAGTCTGTAGGGGGCTAAAGTGCCCCCCACAAGAAAGAGTGTGGAAAAATCTAAGGACATCCCAAAACTTGCTATCAGGAACAAAAAACTTTAGGACTTGATCATTACATGTGTGATAAAGGTAGGGGTCATCCCAAATGTACCAACGAGACTCATTTTTTAGACAATCATCTTGGTTTTTGTTGAAATCAGTAGGAATGCAAGATGCTAACAAATAATTTAAAATTTTGGCATACCAAGGAATAACATCTTGTAATCAGTAAAATTTCACATTAGGAAACATATCATTTATGGGAATATAGGGGGATGAGTCAATTTTTGTGGATGAGAGGATCCAACTGATATAGTCATCCATCACATTATCTACTCCCTTTTTATCCCCAATTTCTAAATAAAATTCTTAAAATTGGAGCATCCAATGAGTGAGATGTGGTTTGGATTCTTGTTTCTTAAAGAGATACCAAAGGGCTTCATGGTATGAGAGCATAATTACTTTGGACCCTAAAAGGTATAAGCTAAATTTATCCAAGTAAAACACAATGACAAGGAATTATTTTCCAGTTCTGGTGTAGTTTTCTTGGGTAGGGTGTAGTGTATGTGGGGCATAGGCTATGTCATGTGGAGCTTGATCCACCCATTATGATAAGACTTCCACAACTACATAGTTAGAGGCATCACACATGAGATCAAATGGTAAATCCCACCAAGGTGGTTGGATTACTAGGGTTGATGTGAGACTCCATTTTAATTTATCAAATGCTTCATGACATTATTTATAAAAAACGAATTTTTTTTCTTTTTATAGTAAGAAGAAGAGGAGGAGTTCAATCTTACTAAAGTCACAGATGAAATGAAGATAAAATCCAGCATTAACTAAGAAATACCGCACATCCTGCACGTTTTTGGGGAATGATAGGGAAGAAATGACATCCACTTTTGATTTACCTACTTGGATACCATCCCCAGAAATGAAATGACCAAGTAATATAACTTGTTGCACCATGAACTGGAATCTCTAATATTTTAATACTATATTCTGTTCAATATATATATATAGGATTCAAAATAAGAACAATATATAGTGAAATAATCCATGAAAAATTACATGAAATCCTCCAGGTAATCCAAAAAAATACTAACCATGCTTCATTGGAAAGTACCTAGAGCATTGTATAGACCAAATGGAATCCTCCTATATGAAAATATACCAAAGGGTTAAGTGAAGGTTGTATTTTCCTGATCCTCAGGGGTAATATGGAATGAAAGTATCCAGAATATGTAGGTTCCAGGTGTAGTAGAAGCGAAGGAGGGGTGGTGCCCAACTTTGATTTTTTCCATATTCAATGAACAATTCAGTATCTACTCAATGATGAATTCCATGATCCATGGTATTGAATCAAAGAAATAAGACAAATGAATAGAAACCTGGAACCAAGAGAGAGGATCAACATATATTGTTTATAATTAATTTAATTAAATAATAATTACCTATAAGGTTTATTTTTTATTCGTTGATGTGTTTGACTATAGATATGTAGTGAACCATCATTTTATTGTAGAGATCAAGGGTAGATTTACTCTAGCGGTGATCCACACGCATTCTATGAATCTTCAGACATCACCAAAGGAGTCTTCGAGTGCTAGAATAGAAGATCCTTGCACTTGCGTTGTCTTCCTTCGATCGCCTTGAGAACTGCTTCTAAAGCGTTATCTTTGATCCGGTGGAGGAAGATCACTATCTTTCTTGAGAGAATTCTTGGAGAAGAAAGAACACTCTTATCTTGAGAGGTTTTATCCAAAATTTTGTGCACAACTGAATTTGTGTCTCTTAGCTAATGAGAGAATAATATAACTAGGAATTTATTTCACTAGGGTAATAATAAAATAATTTTCAAAAGTTCCTTTAATTATTTCATTAATCCTAGCGAAACCCCCATGAAAAATAATAACAAAAATATTATTATATCCTGAAATGTGATTAACTTGAAAGTTATAATTAAATATAATTTAATAAAATAATATTAAATATTATTATTTCTCACTGGACCCTTAAACTCAGTCTTCCAATCCTCCTCAATATTTATTAATTATTCTGCCCACAATATATTTTCTCGAATAAGTAGTGACAAAATAAATGTGATAAGGAATACATACATAATTATTAAACCACGACCGTGAATAATATTAATTCAACTTTTTAAATAATAAATTATTCAACTAAGATTCTAGATACAGTTTGTGTGTGACCCTCTATACCCCTTTCTTAGTGGTATTAGGTGGAGTAGCCTAAATTCCAAGGTTAGAATCTAGAAGCATGAAAGGGAGCCCATAGAGAAAGAAGATAATGTCATAACGAAATGTAACCTCATATGAATGTTTATTGTGTAATATAATCCCTTTATCATAATATCTCTAATCAAATAGGTTTCATTCTAGTGCCATCAACCTATATGCTCAGTATCTCTTTCTTTGAATTTTCGGAAATAGAACTTTCCTCTAGAACACCATAGCCATGGATTTATTTAGGCTACATCATTTCCATCAAAGGGCATGAGATATTAACTTCCGTTAGTGAATAGAAGGGATAAATCCTTTCTTACATTATTTTTTAATACAATATTACTCATGACAAACCCAACATATGCTACCTCATTGTGAATATATGTCATCATGATTTTCATCAATACATCAAAGTATGCGACTTATAATATACATTAATAATAATATTAAATTTAAAGGACCAATACACATGTCCGCAGATAGAAAAATCTAATGACACTTAAAAATGTGGATTTCCTACTACTGGGTCTCATTCTCATAATATCCTACTGGATATCACTAAGGGTGTACACCATGAGAAGGTTCTTAAAAGTCCTATGAGTCTCCATCCCTAATAGCCTATATCATTTGTGACCCTCAAATGATATCATCTGGCCATAGAACATATATTTAAGAATAGTGTCATAGAACTTCTAAGTTCTCATCATAGCAGGGAACTGCTATGACCTTTTAGTGCGACGACTACTCTTGATCCATTATCACATATAATGTCATACAAAAGAAAAATCATGATGTGATAAGGAATTTATTGATATTAAAAAACTATGTATATAAGTTATCATAAAGTAAATAGAAGTTGGTTCTAGGGAACCAAATCTAATAGACTCTCACTTTCACTAGAGTCAACTACTAACAAACTTCAGTTCGCTAGCCCTCACATGATACTCATGCTTCTTATGAGATAGGCCTTTAGTCAAGGGGTCTACCATA
Organism: Viscum album; assembly: GCA_963277665.1. Classification (NCBI taxonomy): domain Eukaryota; kingdom Viridiplantae; phylum Streptophyta; class Magnoliopsida; order Santalales; family Viscaceae; genus Viscum; species Viscum album. The sequence goes on along the minus strand of OY728146.1, from coordinate 179,511,367 downwards.
TTCCCCTCTGTGGATACTCTAGTCATTGCAACTTCACCCCTATGATGAAAATTCCTTAAGAGGTGATTCTTTTGGAGTATGTTCTTTGTCTGTTGATGTGACCTTATCTCTTTTTCAAGATCCATCACTGTAGTATTATCACAATACAATGTGATATGGTATTTACTAATAGGTACCACATCAAGATCCTAGAAAATGTTTCGATTCCAAATAGATTCCTTGGATGCATCAGAAGCTGCTATATACTCGGACTCCACTGTAGAATCAGTGATAACTGACTTCTTTGACTCTTCTAGATCACATTTCCTCTATCGAGACATAAAACACATCCTAATTGTGACTTCAGATCATTCAGATATGTCTGAAAACCATCATCAACATACCCTTTGATGTTAAGATCCCCATATTCTCCATACACCAAGAAAATATCCTTATTTCTTATCTGATACTTAAGGATATCCTTAACAATAGTCCAATCCTTTTCTCCTGGATTTTCTTGATATCTACCTGCCATTATCAGTGCATAGGTAACATCAAATCTAGTACATAACATGGCATACATGGTTGATCCTATCACTAAAATGCACGAGATCTTACTCATTCTCTCTTTCTATTGTTGTGTTGGGGACACATTTTCTTAGAAGAATGTAAGCCATGTGACATTGGAACCAATCCCCTCTTGTATTGTTCCATACTAAATATCTTTAGTATCTGGTCAATATATGTACTTTTACTTAGTCTAAGTCACCTCTTGAATCTATCACAAATGATTTTGATCCCTATAATGTAAGCTACTTCACCTAAGCCTTTCATGGAGAAGTACTTGTTCAACCAGTCCTTAACTGACTGTAATACTGGAACGTCATTTACAATAAGTAATATTTCATCAACATATTATACTAGGAAAATTACTGCATTCCCATTAAAACTTTTGTAAACATACATATCACATTCATTTTTAATGAATCCAAATTCTCTCATGGCTTCATTGAATCAAATGTTCCATAACCTGGATGCTTGATTCAATCCATAGACGGATCTATGCAACTTGAAAACCCTTTTGGAATCACCCAGTGTCATAAACCCTTCTGGTTGCATCATATAGACATATTATAGAAGGTTCCCATTAAGGAATACAGTTTTGACATCCATTTTCCAAATCTCATATTCATGGTAAGCTGCTATGGAAAGTATTATTTTGATAGATTTAAACATAGAAATTGGCTAAATTTTTTCATCGTAGTCAATTCTTAGACACCGTTTTAACCTTCTAGACACTATCCTTGATTTATAGGTACTAAATTTACCTTCCATGTCCAGTTTCCTCTTGAATACCCATTTACATCCAATGGGATTTACATCAACTAACACATCGAACAGAACGCAAAATTAGTTCAGATACATGGAATCCATCTCATAATTCATAGATTCAAGCCATCTTTCAACTTCTGAGCTCTATAATACCTCCTTATAAGAGATAGGTTCATCATTGTACAATAATAACGATTCACCATCCTTGGTGCCTAAAAACCATATATCTCTGGTTCCCTTACCTCTCTTACACTCCTACATAACACTTGTGTTTCAAGAACTACTTATTCCATGGGGACCTATGGGATTTGTTCTTGTACCAACTTCTGTGTATCTTGAGAAACAACTTCATTGAATTCAACCTTGCTCCCACTATCCTTTTTGAGGATGTGATCCCTCTCAAGAAAGATGACTTGTCTGGAAACATTCAATTTCTTGTCTGAGGGGTTGTATAAGTAGTATACCTTTGTTTCCTTATGATACCCTATAAAGATATACTACATGCCCTAAGGTGCTAGTTTGTTTCCTGATAAAGCCTTAACAAATGCCTCACATCCCCATACATGTGTATACGACAAAATGATTTTCTTTCCACTCCATAGCTCGAAGGGAATTCCTATTTTCCACATTAGTTGGTACTCATTTTAATGTGTATACCGTTGTTTGTTATGCATATCCCTAAAAGGATAAAAAAATATCTACATGACTCATCATCGACCTTACCATGTCCAACAAGGTATGGTTCCTCATTTCACTAACACCATTCCACTATTGTGTATAAGGTGGAGTGAGTTGAGATAGAATCCCGAACTCTTATAGAAATTTGATGAACTCTTGTTTAAGATATTCTCCACCTCGATCCAATAGAAGCTTCTTTATATTATTACCAAGATAATTCTCTACTTCATTCTTTAATTCCTTGAATTTCTCAAAGGACTTGTACTTATAACACATCAACTAAATATATACATATCTACTCAAGTTATCAGTAAAAGTTATGAATAAAGAATATCTACCTCTAGCTTATACTAGAAATGGTCCACACACATTAGTGTGTACTAATCCTAGAAGCTCTATGACCCTTTCACCCTGTCCACCAAATGGTGGTTTGGTCATTTTCCCTTATAAACAAGCATGAAATATATCAAGTAATTTTAGATCAGAAGAGTCTAAATAACCATCTTGGCAGAGCTTTGTTAGGATATTCTCATTTATATAACTAAGATGGTGATGCCACAACTAGGTGTTATTTGAGTCATGTGAACCTGATTTGTTATCAATTTATAACACCTAGTTTTCATTATTTAATACATATATACCCTTATTTAAATCTTCTATACCATAACATATGTTTTCCTCATAAAAGAAACAACTTTTATTTTCGAACATAAAAATAAAACCATATTTATCTAAAATTGATACAAAAATTATGTTTTTGGTAATAGTAGGTACATAATAGAAATTATAAAAAACTAAATTCATTCTTGTCAGCAATGAAAGGTGGTAGTCACCAATGGTAAGAGCATCTAGCCTTGCACCATTGGAAGCTCGCAGATCCACCTCTCCTATGGCAATTTTCCAAAATCTACTTGGTTCCTATATTTGAATATAGATCTGTGAACTACAAGCTATATATAATACCCAATATGTAGAAATGGAAAGATTGCACTTGATAATGAAATCACCTTTGGATCCCCCTTGCCTCTATGTGCATTTCCTCTTCCATTGGCCCGACTTTCCACATTTAAAACATACTTCCTCCTTTTCCTTACCCTTCCTTCGGATCTTCTTCTTCTTAGTTGGACGATTCTTGGGGGATTTAGACTGTTTATAAGTCTTAGGCCCCTTTTCCTTGTCCTTCCCCTTACTATGCACTATAAGGACCATGGGTTTGTCACACCCCATGTCCTTATCCAATTGGAAAATCAAGTTTATAAGTTTTGATAGAATATTCTTCTTATTTTTCATATTATAATTCAAAATAAAACTTGATAATGCCTTGGTAAGTGATGAAATTATGATATTTGTATGAAACTCATATGATAATTTAATCCCTAAGATGTCCAAATTCTCAATATATATGATAATATTGACTACATGAGGCCCAAATAGAGCATACTATCCAATATTAGTCATGAAAAAAGTGTTGGATATCTCATACCACTCTTGTATTTCCTTCTATTGATAGAGATCCAAAAGGTGAAACATCATGATATAAGCATCCATTTCCTTATGTTTCTTCAAGAGATCATTGGAAATGGATGATATCATGAAGCACTGAACATCTGTAACATCATTTATATGTTTCTCGTACATAGATATCTCTTCATCACTCACCTCATTTCCAGGCACAACTAGTAAAGTTTCTTCTCGTACATACAGTTTCCTTTAATGGTGAAGGATGACCTGTAAGCGCCTTTTTTCACTCCTGAAAATTAGTGCTAGTGAGAAGGTTTTCTTTCTCACATATGGATCATAATGATATGTTTAATGTCATTTTTGATGGTTTTTATACAAATAAGATGAGCATAATTTTAGTACTTTATCTGATAAAATTTAGAAAAATAAATAAATATTATATTTATTAGTCTCCAACTATTTTATTAAAACCCAGTAGCCCTCACCATTGGCTTAATAATATCCTATTTCTTGGACATTCAAGTGGAAAGAATCCATATTACCATTCTCATTGCCCCAACTTTGGTTGGTCAAGAAACTTTAAAGGTTTTAGGTAGGAATTCAAAATTTTAATCACATTAACTCATAGTTCCTTGATCCGTTGAGTGGAATCCCTAATCCTGAAACCCTATAATTGGATTTCCTCAACCTTTTACTCTTAGTTACACAAAGTCCTTCTTTATTAGTCAACCCTTTATGTCAACCAAGTTAAGTCAACCCAAAACCTCAAATTATAATTCCCCAATAATTGAAATCACCCCAACTTTGGCTGGTAAAGAACTTTGAACTATGGTTCTATTCTAATCGAAGTAATAGAAGGCTATACCGACTTAATATTTTATTGAGTGATTTTATCCTTTATGTATAAATTTCTAATTATTATCTTTTCACAAGCTTGTTAATATTAAGTTGGATACACTTAAGTGATTAACCATGTCTTAGATAATATTTATGCATATAATAATTTATTTTAGTTCTATCTTGCATTCTTGTTAATTTATTAATTATATGATATAGAAAAAACATACAAAATGAATGACCATGAAATTAATAGAAATAAAATAAAGGGCATGATCACGAGCTTATTCTAATGGTTAGTTTATTCAGCAGTTGATAAACTAACCACTGAACTAGGGGAGAAACACGTTGAACCATTTAAGGTTCATGTTTACAACTTTACACCTATCCACCTTTGTATATCCTTGGATTGGTTTCACCTCAGCTCCTAACTTGAACCGCCTCCACTAGCTTGGGAGATCCATCCATTACATATGATTTTACTCACACACAGGTGAGGGGTAAAAAGGAGTTTACATAAAATAAACCATGGGAACACTGAACCTACATATTCATGAGGAGAGAAGGAAAGTAGACAAAAAATTTAATTTAATAATAAATTAAAAGGAAACCAATCACATACAAAGGTCTGGTATAGTTCATTATTATCCAAATTCATGAAAAAAATTACTGATTTAATAAAATTAGAATTCAATTCATTAAGCATTCTTATTTAAGATAAATCATGCTCGAATCGATTAATTGTTATCTTTCATTAATCAACCCTTTTATCTTAATTATTTTCTGAATTTCCTTGAGATTATCATCCATTATAATTTTAAACAAATTAAAATTCATTTAAAATTAAACTTGTATATAAATATACCTTGGAGGTATCCCACTGAATACCCATCCAAATTTTCTCAACATGTATTATACTTGTATATACTTAATTATTTTTGACATATATCATGAATGACTTATCACATACTTTCATGATGTGTACTTCACGGATGATTACAAAAATTACATGACTTTTGGTAACATGTCATGCTTTAATGCATGTAGAATAATAACTATAATACAACTTATACACGATATACATATATAAACATTATGTAGATATTATAGTTTTAATTCTGTGTAATTTGGTAATAGTACATGACATGTAGATCTGATCTACACAGCGTGTACTACCTTCACTATCTGTCCAGAGTACATGCCTAGGGACTCAGCATGTGAGGCGTACTTTAGAATTACTGGAGTACACAATATTTCCAACGGACCATACACTGTGTTAACTCTACGTTACACAGTCACTGGTCGGATAAGTAGTGTATGGGATACATGGTCCGACCCTGACCCGAAATGGACTACATGTCGTGTACAGTGGTCCACATAGAATGTAGTTCGACTAACTGTGCACTAGTCTATCCTGATCAACATGCAATGTAATAATTAACTACACTGCATGTCTTTAATGCACACGGGTTGAGTAATTTCTAAATTAACTCGGTGTATTAATAAAAAATACACAACATGTAACTCTGGTTACATGATATGTACTACTGTGTTATCCAGGTAGAATCCTTGGCACCTCCATATGAGTTCATTGATTTTATTTTAATCATAAAATTGATTGTTTCTATTAGAACTGTGATAAATGATGGAAGAAGAAACAGATCTCATAATTAATATTAAAAGAATGATTAAAATTGAATTGAAAAAATAAATTATGAATGTGTAAATCACCAATGAATTTAAATAATTATAAATAATAATATGACTGCTCTAATAACACTTGTAGGTTTCTGGCTTAGATGAAGCACATAGGGGTGGTGCCCAACTTTTATTTTTGATATATTCAATGAAAAATCTGGGATCTATGCGAAAATGAACACCGTGATCCATTATATTGAATCAAATAAATAATAAGAAGGAATAAAAATTCGAAACCCAGAGAGAGGATCAACATATATTGTTAAAAATTAATTTAATTAAATAATAATTACCTCTATGGTTTATTCTTTATTCGTTGATGTGTTTAGACATAGATCCTTAGTGCAATGTCACTGAGTTATAGAGATCAAGGGTAGATCTCCTCTAGCGGTGATCCACATGTGTTCCACGAATCTCTGGACATTGCTGAAGGAGTCTCTAGGTGTTATCATGGAAGATCCTTATGCTTTCATCGTCTTCCTTTGATCTCCTTGAGAACCACTTCCAAAGTATTCTCCTTGATCTGATATAGGAGGATCATTATTATTCTTGAGAGCATTCTTGGAGAGGAAATAACTCTCTAGGATTGAGAGGTTTTCTCCAAAATTTTGTGCATAACTAAATTGGCGTTGCTTGGATAATAAGAGAATAATATAACTAGGCATTTATTTCACCAGGGTAATAATAAAATAATTTTCACAAGTGACTTTAATTATTTCATTAATCCTAGCGAAAATCCCATGTCAAATAATAACATCAATATTATTATTTCTTGACATGCACTTAACTTGTGAGTTATAATTAAATATAATTTAATCAAATAATATTCAATATTATTATTTCTCACTAGACCCTTAAAGTTAGTCTGCCAATCCTCCTCAATATTTATTAATTATTCTTCCCACAATATATTTTCTCAAATAACTAGTGACAGAATATGTGCGATCAATAATACATGAATAATTATTAAACCAAGACTAAGAATAATATTTATTCAATTTTCTAAATAATAAATTATTTAACTGAGATTCTGGATACACTTAGTGTGTGACCCTCTATGCCTATTTCTTAGTGGAATTAGGTAGATCAACCTAAAATCCAAGGTTAGCATCTACCAACATGCCAAGTCACCCATATAGAAAGAAGTTAATTCTACAATGACATGTCACCTAATGAAAATGTTTTCCATGTAATATAATCCCTTTATCACAATATCTCAAATCGACCATGTTGCATGCCAGTTCCATCAACATATTTGCTCGATATCTCTTTCTTTGACTTTTCAAAAATAGAACTTTCCTATAGAACACCATGGCCATGAATTTATTTAGGATATATCATTTACATCAAAGGACTGAGATATTAACTTTCATTAGTGAACAAAATAGACAAATCCTTTCTCGCATTATTCATTAATGCAATATTAATCGTGACAAACCCAATGTATCTTACCTTACCACAAACATATTCCATCATGGTTTTTATCAATACATCAAAGTACATAACTCATATTATCCATTAATAATAATCCTAAATTCTAAGTATCAATACACACATCCGTAGATATGAACATTCAATGACACTTATAAATGTGGATTTTCTACTACTGGGTCTCGTTCTCATAATATCCTATAGGATATTAGCAATTGAGTACACCATGAGAAGGTGCCTCAAATTCCTATGAGTCTCCACCCCTGATATCCTATATCATTTGTGTCCCTCAAATGATGTCATCCAGCCATATAACATATATCTAATAATAGTGTAATTTCACTTCCAAGTTCTCATCATAGTGGGGAACTGCTCTGACCTTTTAGTGTGATATCTACTCTTGGGACATTATCACATACAATGTCATAAAGAAGGAAAATAATTATGTGATAAATAATTTATTAATATTAAAAAAACCATGAATATAAGTTATCATAAAGTACATAGAAGTTAATTTTATATCACCAAATCCAACAAAATGCCCATCACGAAAACAATAATGGGACTTCCCCGCTAGTCTCTCTATCATTTGGTCAATGAACAATAATGGGAAATGTTCCTTCCTAGTGTGTTGGTTTAGTCGGTGATAATCTACACAGACACACCGACTATTCTTCACATGGATTGGAACCAATTCATTGTTTTCATTTTTTATTACTGTTAGAACAATTTTTTAAGGAACAAGTTGCACTAGACTAATCCTTTGGATATTAGAGATCAGGTAAATGATTCAAGCAACCAATAATTTGGTTACCACCTTTTTAAAAAAATCTAGGAGGTTTGGTTTCAATCGACATTGTGCTTACCTCATTAGTTTAGACTCATCATTTAATAATATATGATGTGTGAAAAGTTATGGGATAATACCTAGAATGTCAATAAGTTTCCATCCCAAAGCTTGTTTATACCCCCTAAAAAGTTCAAGTATCCATAATTAATGCTCTAGATAGATTGAAATAGCAATGATGATAGACATATTTTTTCTATTCTCAAGATATGTATGTTTCAAATTTTGAGGTAGTGGTTTAAGTTCCAATTTAGGTAGATTTTGAATTTATGGGAGTGAATGTAAACATGGGAAGTCAATGATCTCATTGAACTGCTCAATACTAACATCCTTGGACAAGGAATGAGATTTGATAAGATTATCAGTATCATTTATTGTCGTGGAATCCATGGTTCTCAAGAAATCATCAATTAACAAACATGCTTGAAATTTTTCTAGACTGATACAACATTAAATGCATGATTCATTACCTATCATGTCTATTAATGATGAAAAATCATAAAGGGGATCAGATTAATGAAAATAATTTTTTTCATGGGATGTTAGTACATCAATAGGATTAATTTAAAGTGAGGAATGTTCTTCCAAGGGGTGCTTTATGGAATCAAGGATGTAGAAGTGGAAAATGATGCCACCAAACTCCATAGATAATGCACCATTGTGGATATTAATTATTATTTTGGTAGTTTTCAAGAAATACCTCCCCAATATAATTGGGGCATGTCCATTCATCCTGTCATCTTCCATTTTAAGCACATAAAAATCATAAAGAAAAATTAAAATTTTCACCCTCACAAGAATATCCCATAACATACCAGTGGGGTGTGATGTACTCCAGTTTTCTATTTAAACAAAAATTTCATTAAGATTCAGTTACCTGACCTATATTGAATAGAAAATGGAGTGTGGAATCACATTTATAGAAGAACTCAAATCAAGCATAGAATTGGAAAAGAAATACTCCCCTATGGTGCACAAAATCAAGAATGTTCCAGGATCATTGCATTTGGTGGGAAGTGATGGCTCTATTAATGTTGAGATGTTCTTCCCCAATATTATCTTTTCATCAGCATGAATTTTTCTTTAGTGTGTACACATCTACATAAGAAACTTGGCGTATCGTGGAACTTTCTTCACAACATCAATCAAGGGGATGCTGACTTTCACTTTTTTGAAAGTTTCCAATATTTATTTATCAATTTATATTTCTTTTTGTTTTATTGGTTGGGTTTCCCTTTGGGTAAATGGAAGAGGAATGGTTGGGTAAGGTGACTCATAAATAGACACACTCTTTCCTTTGGAAGGGCTTCTCTCAGGACAAGGTTTTTCAACATATTTAAGATTTTAAAGGGTTGGTATGATGTTTTCCTCAGGAGGGGATGAATCTAATGGAGGGGTAATTTATATTTTAAGTTGTTTTCCACATATAAGGGTGATGTCACTGACATTTACCTTATCCCTAGGATATATTAGTGGTTAAGAAGGTAGATTACCCGAATCATGACTTTGAATTTCCCCCACCAAGTTGGCAAGTAGGCCTAATTGGGTTTTTAGGTCTTGAATTTATGCTTGGGTAGTTTTTTGGAATTATATATTGTTGGAATCCATTTGTTTCATCTTGTATTATAGGAAAGGATTAGGTTTTGGAGGGGGTTATTGGAAATTCCTTTGTGGTGGGTGATAATTTCTGGGTGGTGGTGTCGGTTTGAGTCCACTGGTGTTCTTAGAATCTAGAAAAATTTGGTCCATTTTTATTTAACTTTATATTGGGCCTTCCAAATCACCTTCAACTATAATGAAAACATAAAAACAAGTGAAATATACCTTTTTAATAGTGATAAAAACTAAACTATTGAATCAAACATGAAGTTAAATTTTTTATATTAATTGTAAATTTAAATAAAAATTTAGTTTAATACAGTTGTGTAAGGATGAAAATGAATAGTGAATTGCTATATGATCAGGTTTCAAAATGATGAACGACTTTTGAGTGGTCATGTAAATGGATTGGTATGGTAAGACACTTGGATTCTGAAAATAATTGAGGGAACTATTCTCTTGGTGACATTGGCATGTGGGAGAGGCTTGGCCAGCAACATAGACGTGTGATCATAGTCTCGATAAGACATGAAACACTGAAGTTGATTTAGTTCATTATGTTGGTATTGTATAAGATTGGGAAACTGTTGAGACTTTTTGAGACCATGGAGGCAATGTGCACTGGTTCTTCATGGTGACCCATGGTTTTGGTTTAGAATAGAGAATTCCCCTATGTCTAGGGGAGATAATGTGGACAGTTAAGGTGCGGTGGCATAATTGATCTAAGCTTAACCCTTGTTATTGGTTAACGTGGTGAAAAAACTTGGATTTGTAGGAGTGAAATTGGTACATTGATGATGATATCTATATAGATTGTTCTTAAGGAGTGGTGTAAGTGAGATCATATGGTGAGGATTTCACCATTTGATGATTAATGGTGTGAAATTCTATTGGAGGGAATTCCATCTGATTCCACAGATGATGTTCTTAGTGACTTGAGAGTGGGTTTAATTTATTGTTTCATGCAGTTGGTCAAATATGAGACAGGAAGTCACATCTGATCATTACATATGGTGATGAAATAAGGATAGACTATAGAGCTTGGAGATTTTGGTTTTATGGACCGATGATGATTAGGGTTTTCCTATGGTGGGAAGTATCGAATTGATCATGAGTGTGTAACCCCATGTGGGTAAGACCATATATTTAGTGAGACCGATTGATGAATGGTCTTAGTGGATCTCAAATACTGGTGCATTAGTGAATACACTTTACTTGGTTTATGGGAGTGCCAAATTTTGGGTTCATATGTAGCATTAGTGGAAGTTTGACTTTAGGAATTAGAATCATGGTAGAATTTAGTGATCCTAGTAGGATTCAGACTAAGGGATTTTTAATTCTCATCAGAACATGAAAATAGTTTTCATTGGCTGAGGATTTAATCATGGTATGGAACTGGGAGTTGATTTCACACTAGTGTGAATGCCTAGATGGTCTCAAGATTACTTGGGATATAAACATTGCGAGAAAGAGGTGTTGTGGTGATCTAATGTAGGTTGAGAAATTTTGTGATAGGTTGGCCGAAGGTGGTCTAATATACTCTCTTTTGTACAACTGGTTGTGATCAAATAGATTCTATTTCAGGAATATCATTGAGAAATGGACATGATGTTTGCTGGTTATATGGACCTTTTCAAGGGAAATCTAACATTCATGGGCTTCTAGAATAGATGATGGGTATTCTCTCATTTGATTTGTAATTGGAAATGGAATGTTGTGCTAACCTACAATCAGTGATTCATGGATAACCATGTATAGTGAGTTAGAAATTTTATCGAGGTCATTATTAGAACTCGAGAGTCTCATTTTGTAGGGGGGTCATCATTAGAACACATGAGTCTCATCTTGATAGGAAATTTTGATGATGAGAAGTGTTGTATCTTGGAATTATACCTTTGAGAAGAGAATAGGTTGAGTATCTCTATGATCTATTCTACAAGATAAGTGATGACATGGTAGCATATCAAGACAAAAAGGTGTTGTGATGCACTGTCATGATGTTTTGATGTTGGTTGTAAGAATTTTCTCAGGTTGGGTGGATTAATCAACTTGAGTTATAAAGTTATGAAATGAAAGTGTGATTGGATATTGAGGATAGAACACTGTCTGGTGAGGTTGAATTAATGGACCTAGCCTGATAATGGTTTGACATTTGGTAAAATGTATATGTATGGGCATTAGTTTATGAGATACTCTTACACTTCACAATGGGCGATGTATCCAGGATTGATGAAGATGTACCAAGATATGAAAACCCATTTTTGTGTGTCCTAGAATAAAGAAGGAATAAATAGGGTTCGTCACCCATTTCCTTACCTATTATAGAGTAAATTCAGAGCACTAGTGACTAAGTGGGTTTCTTTAGTCACTTCAAGGTTTGGTGTAGAAATGGGATGAGGTGATGATGAAATTTGTTATAGGGTTACCCAAGACTCCGAGGAGTCTATATGTAACGCAGATAATTGTTGATCATCTAAAAAAGGTGTTACACTTTTTTCCTATTCAAGAGACCCATTAAATGAATGATATGGGTAGACATTATGTACAAGAGATAGTGTAGTTGCATGGAATTCCTATGAGAATCATGTCAGATCGAGATGCTCATTTCACATCATGGTTTTGTAAAGGTTAGCAAAATGCATCATGAATATAACTAAATCTGAGCACCACATATCACCCATAGACTAAAATAAATTTTGAGAGGATAATCCAGGTTCTAGAGGATATGTTAATAACATGGGTGATTGATTTCGGTGTGGCATGGTATTACCACTTATCCTTGGAATAGTTTTCCTACAACAACATTTTTTAGGATTTGATTCAGATGTAACCCTTTGAGTATGTTTATGGTTGTCCATGTAAATCACTATTGTGTTGGAATGGGATGGGTGATTTGGTAGTTATCAGACCGATCCTGATACAAGATACTTATGAGTGGGTGAAACTATTCTGAAAGTGGTTTTTTACCACCCAAATAAGGCAATGTTCACATACCGACCAGAGGCAATGGTCCTTAGAGTTCATCATGGATGTTTTATAATTCTTGCAGTCATCACCTCAGATAGGTCACCAACATTTAATGAAGTCTAGAAAGTAATAACCATGGTTTTTTGTCCCATTCAAGAATATAAAATGAATCGGGATAGTTCTTACCAATTGAATCTGCATCCATGACATCGGTGTATGCACAATTTCTTTCATGCATCACAAGTATGATCCAAAACCAAAAAATGTGATTAATAGTGAGTATTTTTAGTTAGAGGCAAATACTTTATTAAAGGAATGTCTGGTGTGGATTGTGGATCAAAGTGAGAATGTGTTATATGGGGAGGCAATGCCTCTTGTTCGGGTGGTATAGTAGCACGGGAAGATCTAAGAGGAAACATGGGAGAAAGAATTGTATGTTTGGGAGTAGTGGATGAAGATGTTTTTAAAATACCCCTAGGAGTTCTTCTTAGGGATGAGAATCCCTTATAGGGAAAGTTTGTAACACCCATCAATAATTCAATGTGATTTATGTTTTAAATTCAATTTATTTGAGTGTTTTTCAATGGGTTTTGGTCTATAGAGGGATAATGAGGTGGTTTAGAGGCTCATCAAGAGGATTTCGAGACTGCAACAAACTATTGTAGGTATATCAGTTAGTTGGTGGGCTGTATAGTGGTCTTGGAAGTCTTCCTGGATCCACTGGCTAGCTAGTGGTGTCTAGTGGCTAGCGAGTGGGATACTGGACATATTTTTAATATGGGATTATTCTTTACAAAATAATTAAAGTAATACCTTTTCATGTTATATAAAAGAGTTATTTTTATAAAAAAGTGAAAAATTATCTTTTTAAATGCTTTTTCATGATCAAATATTCCCATTGTCTTCTTCAGTATTATTTAATAAGATTCCTCTCCAAATTTTCATGTTTTTACAAATTAATTTCAATTTTTATTATGCTATAAAATATTTACTTTGAAATAATTTTTTTTAAAAGTGTAAAGGGGTTTTATTCTTATTTTTATAGGTTAACTAAAAATTCTTGTTCTTATTGGTTTAAAAGTGAGTTTTTATGAGTTTTATAGTGAATTATAATATCCTTTTTCTTTTATTCATGTTGATGTTCTTGAAAATTATATATGATGATGGTTGGGTTTGATATAGCCATCCAATTCATTGGATAATGATTTAATCTCTGGAGAAAATATGTTAGAGATAATTGAATATGCTATTACATTATAAAGGTGATTGTAAGGGTAATTACAGTGACCCATAATTTTTATACATAGATATTACATATTATTAGATGAATATTCATTACAAAACATAAATATCCATTCCAACACTATATAAGTTTATATTCTTTGAAAAATTAGATAGAAAAATAATTGTTTCATAAGTGAATTACATCATATCCCACAAAGTTCTTCATAACTAGAACCCTTGTTAGACACATCATACTTAGTACCTTCATTTTTAACCTGAGGAAAGGAAAAATAATAAAGGGTGAGATCAGATGCTCAGTAAGGGTACATAAAGGAGATATCAATGATCACTTAAATATAACATGATCATATGGGTATGATAACATGAGTATAAAATTTTAAAACCATACCATGCGTATCATAGATCATAATATTGAGTCATGGAATAAGTTTTGGTAGTTCATAATACATGAATTATAAAGGGATCAAATCACATGGGCTATGAGAGTATAACATTGTTAAAAGAAATACGTTTTTGGTATACACATAAGTATATAAAATAATTTACTTAGTATTCAAGGATTAATTTCATGGATATAATATTGGATTGGGATCACTCCCCAAACCATCATAATAGTCAAGGTTCACTCTAAATACTATCATATTGGACACCTTCCCTTACTAAATTAGGTTAAATCCCCATTCTAGTCCTGTTTATATCATGAGATATCCATATTTACCCAATGCATTGGATGAATTTATAATTTCAATACCTCCCTTCACATAATGAAAATCATACATATTTGTTCCACAAGATCATAAAAAATACATCATACCATAAAATGTGAAAAGAAATAGGTTTCATAATCATTTCATTATGACATAACCCATGGAAAAGAAATGGGTTTCATAAACATATTTTAATCATAATAATAAACCACACATATAAATAATATATATGGTAAAATTGGATAATATCACCAATAAAACTTAAGTAACTTCCAAGGATGGAATCGTAAATGAAAAATGACTTTAATGATCACTTGGAATATTTCATGAGGAAAATAAACTTTTCACTTTGAAATCAATTAATTAAAATCTAAAAATTTTCCAAATATTAAGGATTTTTTTATTAAAAAATCCTTATAAATATGTAAAGTAAGATTTAAATCATTGATTTTTCCTGATGGCTGGAAATTATTTTCATGCCATATATGTTAAAACAAATATTCCTTTCATATTTTTGGTAAAAATTCAAAAGTAACTTGTTTCGAAAAGTGACAAGAAGATTTATTTTAGACCATATTTTAAAAATTTAAACATTGATAAAAATTAATTTAAACAATCATAGTGAAATATTAAAAACATTATTTATTTTTTAGAAAACATGGATGTGGAAGAAAAATTATTTTCGAATGAAAAGAGAAATAAAGTCGGTTTTCCTTAAAAAACATTATTTTAGTCTCTTGAGTACTTAAAGAGAGAAAAATGTAAGGAAAAATGTAATCACTAAAAATAAACATAGGATTAGAAAATTAATGAATTTACTATGAGATAGATCATAAAATTTTATCATTGTAATCATAATCATAAATAATCCCAACAAAAAATGATACTGTAACATAAAACCCTTACCACTTTGTTAACATTTGAATTGTAATCCTTATGAAAGAAAAAAACCTTATATGGATATTTATATCCCATAATTTTCATGAGAATAATCATAAAATACATTAATGGGTAGTTTATACACCACAAGGAAAAAATAATTTGTGAATATGGCATGTGTCCCACATAAATAAAAGTGAGATGAAAATCTCTTACCTTAGATCTAACTTCCTTCATATGTGTTCGAACCTTCTTTTCCTCAAAAAAATATTTTTTATTATACCTAAAGAATTCCTAGCATAGTTTTATGATCAAATCATAGACTATAGGTTATATGTAGGGCTGTAAGAAAGAGATTTGTTTAGGACTTTTCTAAACCAAAAAGTCTTTTTAGTGTGATGAAAAGTGGAGAGTAGGTACCATTTTATAAGTGGGAGGAAAGTCCCACTTGAAAATTTCTTAAACGAATAAAATATAACAAAGTAATTATAAATAAAAATGATTCCATATGGATATATAATTTGGTATAGGATAATGTTGAAATATGTCTAGAAAATAGGATTTAGACAATTTTAATTTGCAAACTCACCCTTATCTTTTGGTCTAACCCCCCCAATAAACCTGTTTTAACTTTAACCGTGGTAAAATATTTTCACTATTTTTAATATTAATTATGGAAAAAATTAATTTAACCTTATTAACTAATATTAATTATTATTATTACAAATATTAAATACATTTTACTAAATTCAATTCACAAAAGTGATAGTATTTAATTTAAAATTAAATCTGCAAGCGTGATGAAAAGCGGGTTTCAAAAGAAAAAGTTTTCTTAAATTATAAAAAGTTATTATATAAAAAATCAACCTAAAATTAATTATAATGACCTAAATTTTATTAATAATAATATAATTGAACAAATTCAACTTTTAAAACAATTTAAAAAAATGGAACTTTGTAAATACTTTAAATGAAAAGGTAGTTTTCAATTCATTATTTTTTTCACTAAACATAAAAAGTTAATCTTTTCAAAAAATTATAAAAAATTACCTCTAAGATATTATTGAACTATTGATTCAAAAAATTAAGTTCAATTTTTGAAATACAATTTATATAAGTGGTGAAAGTTAATTTTAATATAAGTGCATGAGGAAACCCTTTTTTAGAAAAATAAAGTCTTTAAGCTCAAAATTGGATTATTATTATCCCATAGATAGAAAACCTATTAAATAAATGATAAAAATTTGATTTAATATGTAATATATAAATTTCATTAAATTATTCACCAATATTTATTAATTTAATTTATATGGTAAAACAAATTACACCCATAGAAATTGTTTTTTAGAAAAAAATTACTTTTTTTTTATTTTCATTTAAAATAAATTGATAACCAATGAATTTATTTTATACATGTGTAAAAAATATAATTTTCATAATTTATTTAGTACTATTCATACCCTTAATTTTAACATCTAGGTTTATAGTAATATTTCATTGTTCATTTAGGATCATTGTTGCATGTCATATATGCTATCAAACATAGTTTTTTTAAAAATCAGGGTGTTACGCCCTCCTTTAATAAATTTTATCCTCTAAATTTGAAATTTAACTTTGAAATTAAGGGTTTGATATTTGAAAATAACTTTTTTGAAAGCCCACATCATAAAAAGGGTTAATAAAACTACCTCCTAGAAAGAGGGAAAGGGAAATATACTGATCATCTAGAATAATATAAAACTTTGTTTCTAAATAGGAGAACTTTAGTGGGAAGTAAAAATATGAACATGGAGGATAAAAATAACACCCAAGTACTAATATTGAGTGATATAGAACATGGTTAGGAAAAATTTAGAAACCAAAAATACATAAATCAATAATGGGTGAAAATACCATTGCTTCATCAAAAATGAAGGTAAATGTATAAATTTTTATTTGAATATCCTTTTCCTAAATATGATGGATTATTTTACTATCAATATAGAGAGAACCAGAAAATATAAATACTTGATATATTTTTATTTCATAATCATAATTTCTTCATTTGATTGTGGTTCAATAAATTTCTACTTCATTTCTTACTCTAAGAAATGAATATCCCAGATGATTTTTTTATGTCTGAAGCACTAAAATTCACTTTTAGTGGATCATAATATCCATAGAAGATTGAAAAGTTTTTTTCTATATCTAATTATTTACCAAAACCAAAATGGTTATAAAAATTTATCCAATATAATACATTAATATCAAAAACCTCAACAGTAACACTCAAACTTCAACTTATTCCATTCCATAAGTATTTATCCTTAAACCCTTTTAAAATATGTCTGGCCAAATTCAAAATTCCTAAATTTAGAAAAAAGGTTACTAAATTTTGAAAATCAAATTAACATTAATCCTATGAATATTATAAAGAAACTATTAATGTCACATACCAAATATTTGAATACCTTGATCTCCATAATACCTCAATGAAAAGATAACTGCTTCTAAAATTAACTATATACTTATTGCTCAAATAAAATCAAATTTTATCAAATATATTCCATGAATATGAAATTTTAGTAAAATTTATTATAAATTACTTTGTCATTAAATTACTAATAATTTTCAAGGTCACCAATACTATCTAATTTAATTCATCAATTTCAACAATATCTTTATCCCAATTAAACATTACTACTTTAACATCAGACAGATATTAAGGGTTATCTTTCCCCTAATCACATTTTTTCCATAAAATATAACCTTACCTTTTAATCACTTTTCTAGGTCATCCGTACCATTCAACATATGCTTTAAAATCCTTAATGAAATACTTCTGAAGAACAATCCCTATATGTTTCAGGATTCTTAAAACTATAATATCATTAATAAAACATTTATATAATTTAATCCTTAAATCCCAATACATAAACACTTCAATCCTATTACTTCAATGATTTTTATGGCATAGGTACTCCCTTGGTCTAGGACTTAAACCTTGGATTACAAAATTCTATCAGATAATTCTTGTGGTCCCTACAAATAAGATATCAAAATAATCAATAATTAATTTCTATATGGCCTTAATTTCTACATAGGAAACATCTTCCCCTTACTTTGATACATTCCTTAGGGTGTCTCTTTACACATTTATGATATGATAGAAATTGATTATTTTTTCCTCTAAGGTCTTCACTATCTGATATCTCACAAAACTCTATCATTATCTTCTTTTGTTAGTCAAATATTTGATTAATGTTAAAGTTTTTAATTGTAACATCCTAACCTGAAATCCACCAACTAGTTCCCTGAGCTGGTAAGTCACATGTCCTCAAGCATGCCTCCCTATATGCTAGAGGATTCCTAATACCAGTGAGTTTCTATGGTGGTAAAGTGGAAAGACTATACCATCGTAATCAGAGTAGAACAATAGTTTAATAAATGAGTAAATAGAGGAAACATAATAAAAAATAATACCTAAAGATAAATCATTCAGATGAACTAAATAGTCATCAATAGAAATATCCAGTACCATATACAAAATGATGTAATGTCATATCTCTAACAAAAAAGGAATGAACAAACATAGAATTAGAAACAAATATATAAAAGTATATCAAAAGAAATAAAAATACCAAAAGGCTATCTCCATATAGCATCATGGGCCATAGATCAGTCATGGGATCTCCACTCCCATGCTATAATCAAATTGAACATTGACGACTTGGTATTTTTCCCTACCCCTACCTGCATCCATGAAGTCTATCTGGGTACCAAAAGACACCCTAAACAGGGTGTAGGATATACTCAATAGGACACCACCAACAATTTCAAGATTTATCTAGTAAGTTCATACACTATTATCATGGTGTAGATATAATAATAGAAAATCACTAATAACTATGTAAAGGGTTGGCTATGGTTCTTGAAGGACACAAGGCTTATACTACCTACTTCAACCTCTGCCAGGAAAACCTCTGAATAAATTTCATCAAGAAAACATGTGTATAAGTGTATATATATGTATTTATATATATGAATTATATATATAGAGTCATTTATATCCATATATACACGTACATTGTGCTAGCCAGGATTTGAGGTGTAACTCATGCATATATGTCTAGACACTAGAGTCTCATAAAGAAATTGGGGATTCCATACCTGAGTATCATAATTCATAAGGGTCACCATGACCAAGTATCACAGGTAAAAGGGACACCATGTACAAGTATCACAAGTATATAGGCTCAATGACCAATTATCACAAGTATAAGGGACTCCATACTTGAGCATCACAAATATAAGGGACTCCATTTATGAGTATCACAAGTATAAGGGATACCATACCTGAGTATCACAAGTATAAGGTACTATATGCCCAAGTATCACAAGTATAAGAGACTACATGCCTGAGTATCATAAGTATAAGGGATGAAATTCACAAGTATCATAAGTATAAGGGATTCTATGCCTAATTATTACAAGTATTAGGGACTCCATGCCTGAGTATCATAGGTATAAGAGTCAAAGTGACTTATCATTTATTAACGCTACACTTTAAAATTAGGGAGTAACCATTGTTTATGTAAAATCGTGTGACACAATCATACGACCCACTTTACATTTGATTCATTATATTCATCACATTTAGTATTCAATCCAAATCCATATAAAATATAGTTTGGTCACATATCACTTATAATACAAAGGGAAAAATTCCTAGGCACACCTCAAGGGGTGGAAATAGTTGATGGGGACCTATCCCAACAAGAATAAGGGGACAAGAGGTAATATATATTGAGGATATCCATTTAAATGAGGATTAGGTGTATTTTTAAAGAAATACATAGAAAATTAGGCATGTGGAACCATGACACATAAAATAAAGTAAAAATACTTGAGGGATAATTACTAGACCACCTACCTTATGATTGTAGTAGAGAATTCATCCAATACCAGCCCTAGGTTTAGCATAAATTAGAAAAAAATAAAAAAAAATTCACTAAAAATAGAGAATATTAGCTTGCACCAAAATAACTTCATGATATGAAGAATAATGATGAAAGGAGATAAATAAGTGGAGAGATTACTGGTGGCAATCCAACACGATAGATGGATCTCGAATCAGAGTTTGAATGGGGAAGGAATCAAAAATACTAGATTTAATATTAGAGAATCTCAAATGGGTGAAGCTTCTATAGAGGCTCCCTATTGGATAAAGAGGAGATATTCTTTCAAAATAAGGGGCCTTATCTTCTTTAAAAAAACTAACCCATGACATTTATATGGCATATAAACTTTACATGTCATGTAATGATCAGGTTTTTCCCTCTGAGAAAAAACCATTACACTTCATGAAAAGGGTTTGTTCAGACCAATACACATCATGTATTTAATATACACTATGTATTTAAATACACATTATGTATTTGGAATGTAGTCAGGATCCAACCTCCCTAAAAAATTCCTTCAAAAAACAAAAATGAACCACCCTAAGGTGCAGTTTTTAGGTTTAAGCCAAAAGAAAACCTAAATAAGGGTTTAATGAAAATTTAAAGGATCTGTACCTCACATGAAAAATACAGGATCTTACAGTCATATCTCCTTAAATAAACTCTTCCAAGAGTTTCCTTTACAAGGGTGGTAAAGCATCATCTGAGAATAACTACAGCCACTGAGCATGTACATTTGCCTCTTTCTCCAAGGTCTTGTATAGAAATCTTCCATGCTACCATAAAATCCATACCAATATCTTCCTTGGAGATACTTCATGCTAACATCCACAGTATGGATAAGATTCTCCTCAAAGGATTCATCTACCTCTAGCTCAACCTCATCAGGATGAAATATATGAGACAAATTTGGATAGTATTAGCGAAGATATGAAACATGGAAGATGTCTTGTATATCCCGATAACTTTGAGGTAACTATAAATGATAGGATTATATATATACTCTTTTAAAAACCTCAAAAGGTCCAATGAAACTAGGTGAAATCTTCCACTACCTTTTAAATTGTCGATGCCCCAGTCTAGTCGAAGCACGTAAGAATACATGGTCCCTAACCTTGAACTGTAGTGGTCAACGACAACGATCATCATATGACTTCTACATAGATTGTGATGTATCCATTAACTTACTAATTAAATAAACCTTCTATGAATTACCTTGAATGATATGAGGTCTAATTAAAGTTTCCTTACTTACCTCTAACCAGTAGAAAGGTGAACAATATGATCTACCATATAAAGCCTCATAGAGAGCCATCTAGATCATCACCTGAAAGCTAGGAGACCATGACAAGAGGTATATTTTTTCCCAAGAACCTCCAAAACTAAGGAAAAATGCTTAGATCATGTCCTATATTACCTGTATTTTCTGTTATGACTGAAAATTGGTCTGAGGGTGAAAGGTTGTGCTCAAAAGTACTTGTGTACCTAAATATTTTTGTAACCCCTACTGAAACCTCAATGTGAAATGAGAATACCTGTTTGAAATGATAGTGAGAGGGACCCCATAAAGGTTTCTCATGGAAATACAGTCTCCCAAGTTCATCCACTGAGAAGGTCTCTCTAATATTTAGGAAATGAGAGACCTTTGTAAGCCTATGGATGATCACCCATACCGCATCAATGCCTTATGCAGATATTAGTAATTTAGTCACAAATTTAATTATTAAATTGTTTCATTTCTATTCAAGAATGGGTAATGGTTTTAAATGACCTATTGGATATTGGTGATCTACCTTCATCTACTGACAGGTGGAACACCTATTAAAAAAACAAGCTAACTCCCTTTTCATATTAGACCACCAGTATTGAAGACGTAGATCACGATACATATTTGTAATACCAAGGTGTACCAACTAATTAGAATCATGAGAATCTCACATAAAGTCCTCCTGGATGTATGTAGGAACCTATACATTTCCATGGATGCGTAAGATCTCATCCCCATCCATGACCCAACCAAGAGGTGGTTCATCTCTTGAAATAATATCCCTTAGGATTAGGCCTTTAGGATCTCATAACTACCACATATTCACTCTCTCTATAAGTTATGAGGTCACTGATAATGATATAATTAAAGACTAACCATGATATCTTGAACCTCCAAGTGAAAATTATAAAATAGGTTCATAAGTTGTCACTCATCACTGGCCTCTCAAACTGCCTATTTCTAATCCCTTCATCTCAGAGAATCCACTACAACATAGCTTTTACCAGGTATATAGACAAGATTAAAATAAAAGGATTGAAATTATTCAACCCAAATTCTCCAATTAAGGTTCAATTCATGCTGCGTGATAATATACATGAGGCTTTTGTGGTCCTTAAAAACCAAAAATGATCTCCCAAAAAGTAATGTCTCTAACAACATAAGTAATGAAATATGACTGCCAACTCAAGATCATGCATCAAGTAATTCCTCTCATGTGGCCTCAACTGATAAGACCAGTACAACATGACTTGATCATCCTGCATTAGAATAGGTCTTATCCCAATACCCGATGTATCAGAATAGAATTAATAGCTTCTTTTTAGATCTGGTATAATCAGGATCAACATTGAATTCAATCTCCCTTTCAGCTTCTGAAAGGCTATCTCGTAGGATTATGACTATAAAAACTTCACACCCTTCTTAGTCAAACTCATGAGAGGTGTTACTAAGTATGAAAAGTCTTGTATAAAGTTCCTGTAATAGCTGGAAAACACTAAGAAACTTTGTATGTCAATGGAATTATTAGGATGTTCCTAGGTAACTATATGACTCAACTACTCTAGATCAATATAAAATTTGGCCTCTGAAATAATATGGCCCAAGAAGTGCACATAATCAATAAAAAAGTGTCATTTTATAAGCTTAGAATACAACTAGTTCTCTCTTAGTGTATTCAAAATGTTCTCAGTATGTTTAACCTAGTCGTGTCGAGTTTGATAACACACTATGATATCATCCCTGAAGACTACGATAAATGAATCCAAATACGAGTGGAAAACTTTATTCATCAAATCCATGAAAACATTTGACGTGTTCATAATATCAAATGACATAATGAGATACTCATAAAGACCATACCATCTAAGAAATTATGTATGAGGTATGTATAAACATATAAAGCATACCTAATGATAGCCCAATCTCAAATAGATCTTGGAGAAAACCCTTGATCCTAGGATTTGGTCAAATAGGTCATCGATATGAGGAAGTGTATATCAATTATTAATAGTAATATGGTTTAAATGATGGTAATCCATGAAAAATTTGAGGGTTCCATGCACCTTCTTAGTGAAAAGGATAGGTAAACCCCATGGTTAGGTGTTGGTTTGTATAAAAACCTTAGCCTCCAAATCCTATAGCTACCTCTTGAGATCCTGCAACTTAGTAGTAGCCATCCTTTAAGGAGTAATGGATACTGATTCAGCTCCTGGAACCATCTCAATAAATAACTCCACCTCTCACTCATGAGGTAAAACATAAAAATATATAGGTAATACATCCATAAAATTAACTTATACTGGAGGAAAATGAGCCTGAATCATTCCCTGATCCTCCATTTATAGGCTAGCCTTACTCTAGTCTAGATCTACTTTCTTGGAAATCCTATTAACCATTATGAAGGTAACTACCACCATATGATGATGGAAAAGATACCTTGAGGTGATATCAATCCGTATAATCATGATAAGGGACCAAACAATCCTTCCCAAGAATGAAATCAAATACTATAATCTCAAGGATGAAGTGGTCCCATAAGAAATTATAGATACCTACCTCAAGGGAGAATTTCTTTCACTGGAATACACTCTCCGATCAAATCACCAATGGAGTATCAAGTGTCATCATTCCATAGAAAACTCAATATAAATATCAAAGAAATCCAAAATATCAATAGAGATAAAGGAATGTGAATTACCCATATTGAATAAGGAATGCATGATAGTAGAGGCTATTAGAATAGTACCTCAAATTGTAGATGGTCTAAAACCCTTCTCTTCAGGTATAGGATGCACTGCATAAATATTGCTTGATCCACGACCCTGTACTATAACCTAACTACCCTGAGTGGGTCCACTCTACTAGTATTGTACATCTGAATCTAGTCTAACTCATCCTCATCAATATCCAAATCCTATATGGATAGAAGTATACTAGCTTCTGGCCTAATGTAGAGCTGCTAATTCGGCTCCTGAAGGGGAAAATGATATGGATCCTCTCCCACTAGGAATAGATGGTAAGGTCCTGAAAAAAACCTAAAGATGCCCTAACCTACTACATCCTAGACACTCAACGATACCTTTGGGACACTAGGGACCCTTATGCCCTGTCTTCCCACATAGATGAAAAATCATGTAACCATAAGTTAGTGTCATCTGGCTACCACTGCTCCCACATGTAGTCTCAAAGTATCATTCTGGACACTACTTAAACCAAATCCCTATATTAGTTTTGAACCACCCTGGACCACACTATCAGCTTACCTCAGGTTCCTCTTGATTATAATAGCTTGGTTTACTATTTATGACACATTGGTCAATCGAAATACATTTATTCAGGATCATATTTCATATACGATCCAATACTCAAAACGTCTCACTATCCCAACACATCACTAGAAAGGGTATGCGAAAAGCATTAGAGATTCCTAAATTGAGTATAATAGTCTATCACAAACATATTAACCTATTTTATATGCATAAAATCTCTATCCCAATCCAATCTCAACATCTGACTAAATAAATAGTCATAGAAGAATATTTGAAAACCACCCTAGTCCATACCCTAAGGTTGATTTTCCCAGGTAATAACATCACAACATCACTTCATAGATTCTTGAAGAATATACGTAGCGAGATTCACTATCCTATCAAGATGTGTCTCTAGGTTCTTGAAGATATTCAACATCACCTCCAACCATGACTCTGAAACCTAAGGACCACCATCCCTTGAAAATGTGAGGGGATACTACTACTAAAATTCTCATGTCAGCCCTTCCATAGTAGGGAAAAGTCATGGATCTCCCTGAATAGTTTTAATAAGTAAAATAAAACCCTCCAAAAACTAGTAATCCATACCCATATCAAGTATAATAGAAATTTACATAGGAGGCATCACTGGAGGTAACACTAGTATCCCAGGTCCCACCACCTCCGGAGCATAGTTTTCACTAACCACTTGGCACACAACTCAAGGAAATCATGGTGGAATAATTTTACAAATTCCAAGAACATGCCTAATATAGGGTTTTAATAATATCATAATCCAAAGGTATAAGAACATAACAGGTACACAACTGTTCTATATAAAATTCACACCCCTACCTACTCCAAAATCCAGGTCTGGGAGACATATGGATCATAATAATCATAAGAGACACTGTATACTACCCACCACGAGGTCATTTTAGGATCAAGTTCTCTACTATAATATAGTATTCTTGGTATACAGAGTTTCAATTTCAATTTATAGAGGAAACACCCCTTAAGTTGTAATTGGCTTTCCCATTTAATAGTGACCATTTCATTTCATAATTTAAATTCATTTAAAATTTGTATAGAAATATTTTTAATGGTTTAATTATATATATAAAAACTTCTAATTTATATAGTCCCATAAAATTTATAAATTTTAAAATGGAATCCATTTAGTCCCAACCACAATGAAGTTCCATCCCATGAGTCTAATAACCCATGACTCAATGTGCCATAATTAACTATATAATGCCGCAACATCAAACTATGTAAAATGGAATAATACATCACCCAAATAGGAAAATGGTAAAATGGAATCCATAATAATTATAACAATAAACATCACACATCATCACATCACCCAATAATTAAATCAATACAACTGTAATAAGAAGAATCCAAAAATAGTAATTCCCATCCCTGGTAATTTTGTTTTTCTATACACATGGGTTAACTACTCTTATGAATAATCTAATTTACAAATTCTGAAACATCCTAGTCCCATTTTTACCATCCTAAGATAATAATTCAAGGAAAAGAAACCCCTATGATACTAATTTGTAACATCCTAAACTGGAATTCATGAAGCGGTGCCCTAAACTAGTAAGCCACATGGCCCAAAGTGAACCTCCCCATATGCCAGAGGCTGCCGACTAGTAGCGAGGGTCTATGATGGTATAGTGGGGAGACTATACCCACATAATAATATTTTCATAATGGTGTAATAAATTAACAAATAATATAAGCGTAATATCAAATAATAGCTGAAGATAAATCATCAAGATAAAATAAACAATCATTAATATAAATGTCTAGTACCATATAAAAAATGATGTAATGTCATGTATCTAATAAAAAAGGAATAAACAAACATGTACGCAAGCACACATACATACACGTATATAAAAATAAAGAAAAAGAACAATAGGCTATATCTAGATAGAATCATGAGACATAACTTAGTCTTATGCTCCCTGGTCCCATGCTATAATCAAATCAAGAATCAATGACTGGTCATTTTCTCCTGTCCCTATCTGCATCCATGAAGTCTATCTAGGTACCAAACAATGACCCAAACAGGGTGTGAGATATACTCAGTAGGACACCCTCAATGGTGTCTAGAAGTATCCTATTAGTTCATATAATATGATTAGTGTGCAGATAAAATAATGGTGAAGCAATAATAAAAATCTAAAGGGTTTTCTCTAGTTCTTGAAGGCCACCAGGCTGACACTACCTGCTTTAGACCATGCTAGGAAAACCTCTGAATAGATTCCATAAAGATCACATGCACATAAGTATATATGTATGTATGTATGTATGTATATATATCCACTATATACATAGAGAATTTTATATCCATATATACACATACTTTGTTCTAGATAGGACCCAAGATGTAACTCATGCATCCATGTCGAGACACTTGAGTCTCATAAAATAGGGGACTCCATGCATGAGTATCATAAGTCATAAGGGTCACCATGCCCAAGTATCACAAGTAGAATGGATACCATTCCCAATTATTAGAAGTATAATGGACTTTATGATGGAGTATCACAAGTATAAGTGACACCATGCCCAAATATCACAAGTATAAGGGAATCCATGTCTAAGTATCACAATTATAAGGGACACCATGACCGAGTATCACAAGTATAAGGGAATAAATGCATGAGTATCACAAGTATAAGGGCCTCCATTCCCGAGTATCACAAGTACAATGGATTCCATTCCCAATTATCATAATAATAATATTAAATGAGACTTATCATTTATTAACATTTCACTCTAAAATAAGGGAATAACCTATGTTTATGTAAAATCATGTGATGTGGTCATAACACCCACTTTCTATTTGATTGATTATAGTAATCACATTTAGAAGTCAAGGAAAATCTATACAGAATATGTTTTGGTCACATAAAATTTATAATACCAAGGTAAAGTTCTCTAGTAACACCTTAAGGGGTGTGAATAGGTGATGGGGACCTATCCTAATAAGAATAAGGGGACATGAGGTCATATTTACCAAGACAATCTATTTAAATGAGGGTTAGGTGTATTTTTAAGGAAACACATGGAATATATAGCATACAAAATAACAATGAATAAAATAAAGCAACAATATTTGAGGTATAATTACTAGACCACCCAACTTATGACTAAAGTAGAGAATTCATCCAGTATCGACCCTTGGTTTGGCTCAGATCGGAAGAAAATAGAAAAACAATCTAATTCCTTGAAAATAGGATATATGATCCCACAAAAAATAAATCCATCAACATAAATAAGAATGAAGAAAGGATATAAAGGAGTGGAGATATTACCAGATGTGATCTGACGTGATAGATGGATCTTGAATTAGAGTTCATATGTAGAAGGAATCACAAAGCCTAGATTTAGGGTTAGAAGAGCTAAAATGGGAGAAGCTCCTATGACTGCTCCCTTCTGGAGAAAGAGGAGAGATTATGTCAAAATTGTTTGAGTTGGTACCATATAACCAACTTATATTTACTTTATGATAACCTATATTAATTGTTTTTAATATTAATAAACTCATTATCACATCATGATTTTTCTTTTATGTAAAATAGCATGTGATGATGTCTTAAGAGTAGCTGTCACCCTAAAAGGTCATAGTTGTTCTTCACTATGATGAGAGCACGGAAGTTCCATGAATTAATTATTAAATATATGTTCTATATCCATATGAAATCATTTTAGGGTCAAAATGATACATGCTATCAAGGGTGGTGACTCATAGGACTTTGATGCACCTTCTCATAGTGTACGCCCCTAGTAATATCCAATGTAGGATATTATGAGAATGAGTCTCACTAGTAAGAAATCCACATTTATATGTGTCATTTAATGTTTCTATTTGAATAAATTTTTATTGATCCATAGACTTTAATATTATTATTAATGAGTGCTATAATTCATGTACTTTGATGTATTAATGAAAACCGTGATGACGTATGTTTGTGATAAGGTATGATACATTGGGTTCGTCACAAGTAATATTTCATTAATGAATAACGTGAGAAATAATTTTTCCCTTATATTCTTTAATTCAAGTTAATATATTAGGCCATTTTATGTAAATGATATATTCTAAATAAATCTATGGTCATAGTGTTCTATAGGCAAGTTGGATTTTCAAAAAGTCAAAGAAAGAGACATCAAGCACATAGGTTGATGACATCGACATGCAACCTACTTGATTATATATATCACGATAAAGGTATTATATTACACAATAATCATCCTTATGAGGTATTATTTCATTAAGACATTAACTTATTTCTCTATGGGTACTTTTGTGTGTTGCTAAATTCTAATCTTGGATTTTAATATTCTTTTCCAAATTCCATTGAGAAAGAGGTCTAGAGAGTTGCACACTAAGTGTATCTAAAATATTAGTTAAATAATATGATATTATTTATTATTTAACAAGTTTAATAAATATTATTCTAGAACATGGTTTAATAATTATTCTTGTGTTATTGATCGCATATATTCCATCCCTAGTTATTCAAGAGAATATTATGTGAGTGAAATATTTAATAAATACTTTTTTTATACTTATAAAATAAAATATTTATTTATTTACTAGAAAATAATTAAGTGATATTTATTTATTAAATAAATAATCATTATTAAAGTCCCAATAAATATTGTGGCGGAATGGAGAAATGATTTTATAGGTTGATTGAGAAATAATATATATATTTAATGTTATTTGATTAAATAATATTTAATTTAATTCGTAAGTTAAGAACATGTTGAGAAATAATAATATTATTATTATAAATGCAGGGTTTTTTAGGGATAAAATAAATATTAAATGGAACTATTAAAATTATTTATTTCTATTCCTAGTAGTATATAAACCCAATTATATTATTTTTTTCATTAGATCCAATTCATTTTTGTGTTATGCACAATAACATTTGGATTGAATCCTATCAAGACCTAGAGAGATCCCTCTCCTTGATTAATCAAGAACAAATAGGTATCTTCCTCCATCATTCACTCTTGATTCTAGAGGGATCAATGAGAATCCTTTATAAGAAATTCTCAGGGTGATCAAATGATAATGGCACAAGCAATAGGATATACTGTGCTAGCACCGAGAGATTACTATAATGATGTTCAGAGATTCATGGAACATGTGTGGATCACCACTAGAGGGAATATACCCTTGATTTATATAATGAAATGATAATATTATGTAGATCTATTTTCAGATCCATCAATGAAGAAAGAATTTCTTACAAGGTAATTATTTAATTTCTTAAATTAATTATAAATAATATGCGTCAATATTGTGCATCGGTTCTAGAATTTATCCATTGTCTATATTCTTTGATTCAATTTTGTTGATTATGTCCATTATTTTCATGTAAATATCATATTAATAATCAATCATTCCAAATATAAATGTTGTGCGTGACCCATTCGATGATTCCACTGTGCTTGAAACCTACAAGTGGTATCAGAGCGAGTCACATAATTATTTATAATTATTTTAAGATTATTGATTGATTTAAACATTTATTATTGGTTTTAAATTCTAGTTTAATCATTCCTTAATTCAAATTGTGAGGATATATTTCTTCTTCTTATTTTCATTTAAATATTATCAAATCGATTAATTTTATGAATGAAATAAATTTGTAGACCTCATCTGAAGGTACCAAAGAGTCTGGCCAGATAACACAAGAGTATATGTCATGTAACCTAGAGATACATGTTGTGTACTGGTGTTTAATAAACCAAGAATTAATTTGGAATTAAGTCAAGGTATCTTAATTTATTACATGTGGTAAATTTTCTTATACACCGTGTTCTAACCAATCCAACTAGGTGCATGGTCAATCAGAGTACATACCGTGTAACTTCCATACACAGAGTGCAGTCCTTTAGTGAATTATAGGCCATGTATCTTCTTATGTGGCCTATATGACTGGTGACTGTGTAAATCAAAAACCACACACCATGTAGCCCGTATACATTCCAGGTACTCTAATATTTTCTATGTAATAGTTATATGCTGATTCCCTAGGAATGTTCCATGGATAAATGATGATAAAAATATAAACGTCATGTAGATACAATGTACATGTCATGTACATTTACCAAATTATGTAGAATTAAAATAAATTTATTATACAGTGAAAAAATTATCAACATGTTCCTATGTTTGGTAATTAAGATGATAGGAAACACCATGTGATTGGTTTTTTATATATAAATATCTAATTAATTTCTGCATAATGTTCGGATCTACCTATCATGTATAAATTGTATCAAAATTATTACTTACACGCATTGAATAATAACATGCTATGTAAATAGCATGTAAATTATGTTATCATTAAGTTGATAGTACACGTCATGAAATTATGTGATTAAGTCATGTATGCCACATGTCACAAGAGTAAACAATGTACGAGTATAATACATGTTGGGTAGTTCATATGGGTACTCACCATGTTTCCTCCAAGGTATATTTTGTATATAGTTAATTTTAAATAAATTTATTTAATTTCTTTAAAATTATAATGGATGAGAGTCTCAAGAAAATTCATATGAGAATTAAGATAAAATAATTGACTAATTAAAGAAGATAATTGATTGATTCAAGCGTGTTTTATCTTAAATAAGAATGATTAGAATTGAAAGCTAATTTTATTAAATTCATAATTAATTTCATGCATGTTGATGATCATGAGAATAGACTATACCTTTGTATGTTATTGGTTTAATTTAGTTTATTATTAAATTAAATTGTTGGAATGTGTGTCATATATCATTTCATTATGTATGGGCAAGAATGCTCACAGTTTCTTTTATGTAAACCCCTTTAACCAATCCTTTATTTCCCTCACCCATATATGAGTAAAATAATATATAACAGATGGATCTAAAAAGCTAGAGGAGGTTGTTCAAGTTTGGATCCAATGTGAAACTAATCCAATATAGATACATAGATGAACAGGTGGAAAGCTACAACATGAAACATTAATGGTTCAAGGTGTTGTTATCCTAGGATGACAGTTAGTTTATCATTCACTAGATAAAATAACCATTAGTAAATTATCTTGATCATACTACTTTATTTTTTTTCTAGATTTCATGGTTATTACAGTATGAATGTTTTTTCATGATCATATGAATTAATGAATTAACAAGCATGAAATATAGAACTAAAATAAATTGACTAATGCATAAATATTATCTAAGACATGGTTAATCACTCAAGTTAATCCACTTAATATTAATAAATATGTAATAAAGATAAAAATTGGTAATTTACGTATAAAAGATAAAATCCATCAATTATATATATTAATTTGGTATAGCCTTCCAATATTTCAGTTAAAATCAAACCACAATTCAAAGTTCTTGACTAACCAAAGTTGGGGTGCTTTCAATTATCAGGGAATTCTAACTTGAAGTTTAGGGTTCAATTAACTTAGATCACATCAAGGGTTGATTTAAAAAGTAGGAATTGGTGTAACTGAGAGACAAATGTTGAGGAAATAAAATTTATGGATTTTAGGATTAGGGAGTACACTCAATATATCAAGTAACTGTGAGTTAATGCTGTTGGTATTTGGAATGCCTACCTAAAACCCTTCAAATTTCTTGACCACCCAAAGTTGGGGTGATGATAAGGGGAATATGGAACCTTTACACTAGAATATCCAAGAAATATGATATTCTAAATCCAATGGTGAGGGATATTGGGTTTCGATTAAATAGTTGGAAATTAATAAATATAATATTTATTTATTTATTTAAGTTTTATCAGATAAAGTACTAATTTTTTCTTATATTATTTGTAGAAACAATAATAAAATGGCTTCAAACATATCACTATGATCCATACTTGAGAAGGATAACCTCTCACTAGAATATATTTTGAAGAGTGGTAAAGGAACTTATGAATTATCCTATGCCATAAAAAGAAATTATATGTGATAGAAGAACCTATTTATAATGTGTTTTAGTAATAAGGATAGTGGGGAAGAGTTTAATCTCCCTAAGAAACATTTGAATGATGCTACAGATGTTCAATGTTTCATGATATCATCCATGACCAATGAGATTTTGAAGAAGCATGAGGACATGGATTCATATAACATTACATATCACCTTTTCGATCTATATCAAGAGAAGGCTAGAAAAGAGAGATATGAGATCTTCAATCCTCTATTTACAACTAATATTGGAGATTCTGTGCTAGTTGAGCCACATGTAGTCAAGTTTATTGGCTACATTGAATGCTTATATATCTTAGGGATTAAATTCACAAATAATTTTCACACATATATCATACTTTCCTTACTACCCAAGAACTTATCTAGTTTTATTATTAATTATAACATGAGAAATATTAATAAGAGACTTTCAGAACTTCTTACTATGGTTTTCTAAGTGGATAAGGGCATTGGGATTGAAAAAACCACAGTCCTTATGGTGAATAAGAAATAGAAGAACAAAAATAAGGGGTCCAAGACTCATAAAAAGTATAAATCACCCAAGAAATATCCTTTCAATAAGAGGAATATCCATAAGTAGGGAAAGGAAAAGAAGGTAGTAAGTTTTTCATGCGAAAAGCAGGGGTACTAGAAGAAAAACTATATCTAGAAGCAATGGGAAGCTAAAGGTTTATTTGTTATCAAGTGTAATATTTTAATATCTACACATTAGAAATTAGATATAATTTGTGGTGCTCATATTTGTATTCAAATGTAGGAACTAAGTAGATTCTGAAAGATTTCTAGAGGAGAGGTGGATTTGTGAGTTTCCAATGGTGCCAGGCTGGATTCTCTAGCCATTGTAGACTACCACATTTAATTTCCAACATGAATGATATTGGTTTTATAGTATTGTTATTATGTACCAACTGTTACCAATAATATAATTTATGTATCACTCCTAGATGCAGATGGTTTTATTTTCAAGTTTGGAAATAAAATTTGTTTCTTTTATAAATATAATATTTTTTATGGCATGGAATATTTAAATAATGATCTTTATGTATTAAATCATTAAAACCAAGTTTTGTTAATAGACAATGAGTCATGTTCACATGAATCATTTAACACCCAACTATGGCATGACCATCTTGGTTATTTAAATTAGAGGTGTTTAATAAAGATATGTCAATATGGTTATTTAGACTCTTTTAGATAAAACTACTTGAAATATGTCATGATTTTCTAGAAGGAAAAATTACCAAAACACCATTCAATGGTTATGGTGAAAGGGACATAGAGCTTTCAAGATTGGTATACACTGATGTGTGTGTACCATTTATAGTAGAATCTATAGGTGGGTATTATTACTTCATATTTTTTACTGATGAATTGAGTAGATATGTTTATTTATACTTGATGAGGTATAATTCTGAGTCCTTTGAGAAATTCAAAGAATTCAAGAATAAATTAGAGAATAAACTTGAAAATAAGTTAAAGAAGTTTTGACCAGATAAAGGTGGTGAATATCTTGAACAAGAGTTTATCACCTTTTTATGAGAGTTTGGGATTCTATCTCAACTCACTCCACTTTATACACCACGATTGATTTGTGTTAGTGAAAGGAGGAACCATAACTTTTTCGACATGGTAAGGTTGATGATGAGTCATGTATATCTTCCATTATCCTTTTGGGGACATGCATTTCAAAATGTGGCATACACACTAAACCAAGTACCAACTAAAGTGGAAAATGGAATTCCCTTTGGGTTATGGACTGGATAGAAACCCATTTTTTCATATAAACGTATATGGGGTTGTGAGGCATCTTTTACGGTCTTCTTAGAAAAAAATCTACCACCCGAGCCACAAAGTGTATCTTTATAGGGTATCTAAAGGAAACAAAGGGATAATACATATAAAACCCCTTAGATAAGAAAGTGAATGTTTCCAAAAAATCTGTATTTATTGAGAGGGAGCACATCCTTAAAAAGTATATTTGGAGAAAGATTAACTTTTATGAAGTTGATGATCAAGATACATAAGAGTTTGTAGAGACAAAAATTCCATAGGTTCCCATAGAAGAATTAGTTCTTGAAACACAAGTACTACATTATGGTACTAGATAGGTAAGAGAACCAGATATATATGGTTTTCTAGTCATTAAAGATGGTGACTCATTATTAGTTTAAAATGATGGAACTCTCTCAAATAAAGAGATAGTATAGAGATCATAATATACAAGATGAAAATAATCCATGAATTTTGAAATGTATTCCATGTATCAAATAAAAGTTTGGGTTCTTTTCAATATTCCAATTTATGTAAATCCTGTAGGGCTAAAATGGGAATTCAATTAACAAATGTACGAGAAAGGTAAAGTAAATACATATAATGTAAGGCTAATGGATAAAGGGTTTAAAAAGCATAAATAAATTGACTATGATGAGATATTTTCACCAGTTTCCATGTAAAAATTCATCATAATTCTACTTGCTATAATAGCTTACCATGACTATAAAATTTGGTAGATGGACATAAAATCTACTTTATTTAATGGGAACCTTTAGGAAGATGTCTATATAACACAACCATAAAGCTTTATGACTCCAACTGATGCCAAAAATATTTTCAAGTTGCATAGATCTATTTATGGATTAAAGAAAGCATATAGATCATATAACATTCAATTTAATGAAACTATAAAAGAATTTGGTTTCATTAAGAATGAATGTGAGCCATGTGTTTACAATAGGTTTAGTGGGAATGCAGTAATTATCCTTGTAGTATATGTTGTTGACATATTACTTATTCGAAATGACATATCAGTATTATAGTCTATCTAGGATTGGTTAAAAAAGTGTTTATCCCCCGAAGAAGCCTATATTCTAGGGATCAAGATCATTCATGATAGATCCAAGAGGTTGATTGGACTAATTCAAAGTACACACATTGACCAGATACCAAAGATATTTAGTATGGAATAATCAAAGGGGGGATTGGTTCCAATTTCATAGGGTATACATCTTTATAAGAAAATATTTCCTCAGAAACAATAGGAGAAAGATAGAATGAGTAAGATCCCATAAACTTCAGTGGTAGGATCAAACCTGTATTCCATGTTTTTTACTATAATTGATATTTCCAATGTGTTGAGAAAAATATATATATATATATCAAGATGATCCCATAGAACAAATTTTTTCTTTTGTTAAGGTTATCATTAAGTATTTTAGATGAACTAAGGATATGTTCTTGGTGTATGGAGGAGATGAGTAACTTGTCATTAGGGGTTAAACTAATTCTAGTTTTCAAAGAGAGTATAATTATTTGAAGTCACAGTCAAGATATTTTTCCTATATCAATGGAGGAGTTATGATTTGGAATAGTTAAAAGTAGCCAGCTCTCACTGATTCTACAGAAGAGTCTAAGTATATAGTGGCTTATAATGCAGAAAAGGAATCCATTTTTGGTATGAAACTTTTTCTAATAGCTTGATGTGGTACGTAATAGTAAAGATCCAATCACATTGTATTGTTATAATACTATGGTGGTGGTTCTTTCAAAATAACTAAGGACACACCAATGGGAAAGGAACATAC
This sequence comes from Viscum album, assembly GCA_963277665.1. Lineage (NCBI taxonomy): Eukaryota > Viridiplantae > Streptophyta > Magnoliopsida > Santalales > Viscaceae > Viscum > Viscum album. The sequence goes on along the minus strand of OY728146.1, from coordinate 179,474,653 downwards.
TTCAGAAGTATTACCTCAAGCATGTTTTTTCTCAAAGGTGTGAAGTTACAGTAAAAAAATTTCCCACAGAAGAAAACATGGAGGACCCCCTAAATAAAATCATATCCCATTATAAGAATTAGTATCGTGTAAGAGATATTGGATTAAAAGTTGTTAAGAGTTGGATCTAGTGAAAGTGGGGGTCAGTTGGAGTTAGTCCCCTAGAACCAACTTCTATATACTTTATCATACCCTGTATTCATTTTTTTAATACTAATAAACTCTTTATCACATCATGATTATTATTTTTCATAACATAGCATGTGATAATTTCCAAAGTGTATTTTTTGCACTAATAGGTCATAATAGTTCCATGTAATGATAAGAGACTAGAAGTTCCATCACAGTACTCTAAAATATATGATATATAGCTAGATAAAATCATTTTAGGGACACAAATGATACATGATATCATGGGTGGAGAATCATTGGACTTTGATACACATTCTCATGGTTTAATCCCATGGTAATATCTAGTCTAAGATATTATGATAACGAGACCTTCCAGTAAGAAATTAACATTTATATGTATCATTGAATGCTTCTGTATATGGATGTGTGTATTAATCCTTAGCCTTTAATATTATTATTATTTATTTTTATAAGTCATGTAATTTTATGTATTGATGAAAACCATGAGGATATATATTTGCAGTGAGGTAGGATATGTTGGTTGAGTCACGGGTAATATTTCATTAATGAATATTATGAGAAAGGATTTATCCCTTATCTTATTTAACAGAAGTTGATATCTCAAGAAATTTAATGGATGATATATGTTTATCGGAGTGGATACTCAAGAGGGGGGTGAATTGAGTTCCAATTAAAATTTTTGTTAAAAACTTTATGATTAAAATCCCCCAAATTAAATAAAAATTGAACTGTAGTGAATTTATAAAGATTGTAAGTTTTCAATTAGTTTCTCAAGAGATTGATTATTTCTTAGTTAACTCAATCTGAAGATTAATTAACTTTTGAAGTTAACTTACTATCTAACAAAAGTTATAAACACTTTCTAGTTTAACTATAAGAGTAAATTTAAAATAGATTTATATTTAAAGTACTTAGCAGTGGAATATTCAATATAGTTTAAAACAAAATAAACAAGCACAATAGATTTAACCAAGAGGTTCAGTATCAAGCTGAGACTTAGTCCTCTAAAATAGTTTATATAAACTTTTGATCCACACCCTGGATCGGGGTAAACAACAGTACAAATACTATCCAGGTACTAAGACCTCTACCACAGTTCTTAATGGAAAAAACAAAACAATATCACACAAGATATCCAGGTCACACTTGACCTCTACCACTATCCACAGTGGGATAAAAGAGTATAGGGAAATATTTATTGAGGATTTATAAATCCTCCAGTTTAGCACAGGAGTTAGTTTGTAAATACAGAACACACACTGCTCAAAATGTAAATAAATGAAACACAAAAGAGCTAAATAATTAGAGATGAGTTTAGAATGCTCTATGTGTTTTGAGTGAAGCTCTGGACTCCTTGGATTGATGTAGATGTACCTTTCAGTCCTTCTCTGGTTTTTGTAAAGAAAAATAGAGTGTCATTTTTGTATTTGACTTCTAGGTCCAGGTTGATCATCTTGATCATCTTGAATGAAGATTAAATAATTGAAGCTCTTTTCTGCTTGAATGTTTAGGTTCTATGGATTCATTATGTAATATTACTTCTTCTTCTATGCATGTAAGTCCTTGAGTATCTCCATAATATTGTATCGTATGTGCATGGAAATACTGACCAAACACCACACGTCTTTAGTACTTTGAGGTTCCCTTATATAGCTTTAGCTCCAGCAATGGGAATGATTACCTTTTTACAGGTACGAATTATGGTTCCTAAAATACCAACCACTATCATTAATTAATAGCAGGTGCATTAAAAACATCAAATATGACCGTTGCTAAATAAACAAATAGAAATAGAGTTTAGTGACACTGTGACTGATTTCCATCAGTTTCTCTTAGTATCAGTTAGCTTGTATCAATAGCTATTCTATATCGGTAGCTGTTATCCTTTATAATAGTAGCTTGTAGGAATCGGTAGCTTCTCATATCAGTAGCTGTTACTCTTTATAATAGTAGCTCTATGTATCAGTATCTATTTATATTGGTAGCTCCTTCTGTCGGTAGCTCCTTCTGTCGGTAGCTCCTTCTATCAGTAGCTGTTATGCATATCGGTAACCTTTCTATATCGGTGAACGTATGTATCAGTAACCCATACTAGTGATCTTATAACGGTGGACTTCATAATAGTAGCGGTTACTCTGTATCAGTCGACTTGTGCATACCGGTAGACTTATTCTATCGGTAGCTCAGGTGTAACGGTAAGTGTCTGCATACCGGTGACCTTATCCATATCGGTAGACTTCTGTACCAGTGTACTTAGCCTTATCGGTAGCTGTGTACCTGATACCATTGTATCAGTAGCTGTTTGTATTGGTGGACTTTGTATTTGTATTGGTGGACTTCATATCGGTAACTGTCTGTCTGTCTATTTGTATCGGTAGCTTGTATCGGTAACTCTGTACCAGTGAACTTTACTTATCGGTAGACTATGTACCGGTAGGTCTGTATCAGTGACTCAACACTTAATACTTATCTGCTCTATGCAAAACATATCCATATTGAGTTAGTAACATTTCTAAACAAGTATAAACATAGATAAACATTGACTAAAAAATTCCAATGATCATTTTGATATTTTATCAACTTAATAATATGATGTCATAGATTGAATGAATAATTATTATAAAGATAAACATTATTTGGGATTATCAAATCATATTGAAACATAATTGAGATTATCAAAACATGTGAGGTCAACAATATACCCCTTTTTGATAATCAAAAATTATGATATTATAATCCAAAATAATCAGTAAAGTACCAGAGGATATAGTATTAACTACAATTGTATCAGAGGAAACAAATGTACTAGAATTATAAAACAAATTTATTAGAGGTAAAATTATAAAATAAATGCACCAGAGGTAAAATTATAAAATAAATGTACCATTGGTATGAAACAAATGTATCAGAGGTAGAATATATTATGCTCATATTCCATATTTCTCCCCCTTATATAAAGTATGCTCTAGTATACTCATAGTTATCATATTTATCCCCCTTTGTGATTAACAAAAAGTAGTAAATAAATAATGATAGAAGTAATAGAAGCTAAAAAAAAGTAAGATCATATATATTTTGTGGGGAAAAAAGATATAGAGAAATAAAAAAGTTATACAAGTGATTCCTATCAAATTTCCTAGCCACTATTCAATCCACCTCCTCAGCATGTGATTTTCCCTTGAGATCGGAAGAGGATTTAGGTTTGGTGGATGCAGGTGGAGGCTTAGGAACATTAGAGATGATCAATGGAGGATGAGCTACTGATATAGTGTCTAGCCTATACTGTATAGCTCTCTGGGTGATCATAGGAGTGCGGCTCTGGATTTCTTGGGCCGGAGTCATATGAGGAATGGATGCAGACTAAGCAGAGGCAGGAAGAGCTAGAGGTACAATGTTTAGAGTACTTTATATATGAAAAATTGACAGCAAAAGATTCCTAAAGTCCATTATGATCTATCCTCCTCTTTCCATAGTATAAATGAACTCATCCTTGTTCTCTATAAATTTATCTCGAGCAGGAGTCAACTCCCTCAGCTTGCTTACTTGTTCTCTGAAATCCAGATTGATTGGAGGAAGTTTTAGGTTTTCTAACAGAAGATTGAAATGATTTTTCAACTGATGCTTAATGTAGATCCATTGGAAATAGAAATCCACTTTGTCTTTGACCTCTTTTTGAGAAGCAGTGGCCTCTCTCATAAAATTCTGAACAATTTTCCATATATTCCTAGTGGTAGTTACCACTTGGGTCAAAGCAGCAGAGTCTACAGAGCCACTGGTAGAAGACTGTCCAATCTCGTCTCTCATCAGAGCTCAAATCCGATCAATATCCAAAGAAGGCCTGGTAGTACTTAGAGGTGAAATAGTAAAGGTAATTGTTTCCTTAAAGGATTTAATCAGCCCACTTATGGGATTTTTCACAAGAGAGTCTTGGGTGTTGACATGTTGTTCAATGGAAGTCTTAAATTCCTCAAAAAATGATACCATTTGGCCAACTATACTCTTCACAAAAGCCAAGTATTTGTCTTCTTGAGATTTAGAGCTCATATAAGACTCCATAGATACAATTGATTTCTTTAGAGATTCAACATCCTCTACCAAGATTGAAAATTGGTTTTGGTAGGTCTTGACTTCATCCAAAACACCAGCTACATATTCAGTCATCATAGACTGAATAAAAGATATTAAAGAGGTTTCCATTCTTTTCATTTCTTCCACAAAACTGGCCTGGAGATCAGACTTCAAATGGTTTAAATCATATTTTCTTACTATGTCCTCAGGTAAAGATTCAGAAAGGAGATTATAAGTGACAGGAGGTCTATTGATGGGTGTCCCATCTTTTGAACCAGGATAGTCCAACCCAAACACTACAAAACTTGGGTCTTTAGCCCAGTCTTGAATCTCATGAGTAACTGAAACAGTACCATGTTTGGTAGGATGCTCCCCATCAATATGTGCATTCTCCTATATATGTATAGCAATATCACCCTTAACAGCTCAGTCTTCCTCAGAAGAATCCTCCACAACCATATCCAATTCTCCAATAATAGGAGGCTCCTCAGGAATAGGTGCCGTTCTGTCTACTTCAACAAGAACAACCTCTATAGGCACAACAGTACTTCCAATCAATAGACTCAAACTCAAGTTTTTCTCATTTGAGCTATCTGAAACATGTTCTCTAATTTCATGGAATTCTTATTCATTATCTGGAGAAAATTGGTCTTCCTCATCAATAGGGGCTTCTTCAAATCTTACTCCCAATAATTCTCCCTTTCCATATGATACAATTTTAGCATCAGGACTTGGAGGAAAGTTCGTATCCCTTCCATCAGCTACAAAGCTATCCTCTTCATCAGTATCATCACTATATTGAGGTTACTCTTCATCAGGTCCTAGACTTGGATCCCTCACATCCTTAGGCCTAGAAGGATGATCCACAGGATTAAACTTATCATACAGCTTCTCATCATTACTGACCCATTCTCTTCTCCACGGATTACAATTTATCTTCATGTATTTACAAACAGTGGTTGTGATTCAAAAATTGTTCCTTACCACCACTGTCTCATCCTGAGACTCAACTACTCCCTTCACTTTGATCATAACCAAAATTATCTTTGCAAAGAATAAAGCATTGGACTTTGATTTGGGCCTAGTCATATCCTCAATCTGAGTCATTAACAGTCTACACAGATTCACCTTAACACCATGTCTTAATAGATGCAACAAATAAATATATTGGTATTTCAGATTTACAAAGTTTCCTCTTATTGGACTTAGCACATGTTGGATGAACTTGAACAGTAACTGGTTCTCTCCATCCATTTATGCAACAACTATTTTTCTTGCTGTACCATCTCCTGTTAATTCTTCCAAAGCAGCTTCATATTCAAATATGTCACTGGTAGGAGGTACTGATTTTGAGAAATACCCAAACTCTCCTTCATGTGGAACTTTCCTGCAATCAGCCCACTCAACAGAAGAAAAAGATATTTCCTTTCCATTCACAACTGAAACCATTTTGTTCTCAACTTCTGATTTCTCAAAACGAACAAACTCATATAATTATTTTACCATGGTTGGATAATAAGGACCATTGTTATTCAAGAAGCACTCCACCCATTTCTATTCTTCCAGTACTTCTAGAACTAAAGACTTACTGGTCATAAACCAGTCCGTTCATAGTTATTTCTCAACTACTATCTCCCTTTGAACGAGATGTGGATTTTTAGGTTTTTTCACTTTACTTCCACCACTAGACTCTCCTTTGAGTCTCTTGGAATTCGACTCATCATCCTTTTCGCTGACTGATGGTCTCTTCACTCTTTCCATTCTGCGAATCGCGAGGCTTAGGGTTCGAGAGAAAAGAAGGTTTGGGAGCTAAGGCTTGAAGGTAAAGGGTTTGAGGTGGATTGAGATGGTGTCAAGGCTTATGTTTTATCATTTAGGAATCATACAATAAATAAATAAAACATAATAAGTAAAATATAAACAGTACAGATTCAGGAAGCTAAAGATACAGAAGTTTAAAAACAGTGCTATCCTTATGGTAATACATACCGGTGAGGATTCCTAACAGTGTGGTATTTTTATCGGTAAGGTCCACTAACAGTGAGGTATAGCAGTGAGGTTCATACCAGTGATGTATAATAGTGAGGTTCTGGCTAATGGTGAGGTTTCTAATAGTGAGGTTTGGCTAACAGTGAGGTTTTGGCTAATGGTGAGATTTTGGCTAATGGTGAGGTTTTGGCTATCAGTGAGGTTTTGGCTAACGGTGAGGTTTTGGCTAACGGTGAGGTTTTGGCTAATGGTGAGGTTTTGGATAATGGTGAGGTTTCTAACGGTGAGGATTAGGCTCTAAAAATTATATCATTCCCAACTCATGTCTAATGTAACTTAACCTATCTGAACTTAAAGGTTTGGTGAAAATGTCAGCTAGTTGATGTTCAGTACCTATAAATTCAAGAGTAATATCACTCTTTTGGTAATGATATCTCAAAAAGTGGTTCCTTACATCAATGTGTTTGGTCCTAGAGTGAGAAACATGATTCTTAGAGATGTTAATCACAGTAGAATTATCACAGTTTATAGACACATGTCTAAACTGATATCCGTAGTCAAATAATGTATGTTTCATCCACAGAATTTGTGCACAACAACTACCAGCAGCAATATATTCTGCTTCAGCAGTGGACAATGCAACAAATTTTTACTTTTTACTATACCAATATATCAGGGACTAACCTAGAATATGACATGTTCCAGAAGTCCTCTTTCTATCTAACTTTCAACCAGTAATGTCAACATCTGAATACCTTATTAAATAAAATGATTGTCCTTTCAGATAGAATAATCCTAAGTTAGTAGTATGTTTAAGATATTTGGAAATTCTTTTAACAACAAGAAAGTGTGATTATTTTGGATTTTCTTGAAATATTGCACACATACACACACTAAACATAATATCAGGTCGACTAGTAGTAAGGTAAAGCAGACTCCCTATCATACCTCTGTAGTTGGTTTTATCCACTGGTTTTCCAGTTTCATCACCATCCAACTTACAAATATTACTCTTAGGTGTGTCACTTTCCTTAATACTATCTAAACCAAAATGTTTTAAAATATCCTTCGTATATTTACTTTGACTTAAAATAATACCATTTTCATTTTAAAAAACTTGAAATCCAAGGAAGTATTTGAATTCTCCCATTAAACTCATTTCAAATTAATTTTGCATACTATTTGAAAAATCAATACACAAGGCATTTTTAGAAGATCCAAAAATAATATCATCAACATAGATTTTCACTATTAAAACATCTTTAGAAATTATTTTAATAAAGAGAGTGGGATCAGAAATCCATTTAGAAAAGCCTTTTGAAATAATAAAATTACTAAGTCTATCATACCAAGCTCGTGGGGATTGTTTTAAACCCTATAAAGCTTTAGAGAGCTTAAAAACTCGATTTGTAAAATGAGGATTAGTAAATCTAGGTGGTGGTTGAACAAAAACATCTTCAATTATAAAACCATTTAGAAAAGCACTTTTAACATCCATTTGATATAACTTGAAATTCAGATGAGCAGCATAGGCAAGTAGAATCCTAATAGCTTCTAATCTAGCTATAGGTTCAAAGGTTTCCTCATAGTCTATTCCTTCCTCTTGACTATATCCTTGTGCAACTAGTATTGCTTTGTTTCTAACTTTATTTCTAGATTCATCAACTTTGTTTCTAAAAACCCATTTAGTGCCTATGGTCAAAGTGTCCTTAGGTCTGTCAACTAATTGCAAGACTTTGTTTCTTTCAAATTGATTTAATTCTTCTTGCATAGACATTACCCAAAATTCATCATTGATTGCATCATTGATATTTTTAGGTTCTAACTATGAAATAAAGGCTTGATGTTCAACCTGGTTTCTTAGAGAAGCTCTAGTTTGGGTTTCTCTATCCAGATTACCTACAACAACATCTAAAGGATGATTCCTTAGAATCCTAGTTGATCTAGTAAAGGTAGGACTAGAAATTTTAGGTTCTTCTCTAGGTCCGGGTTCACCAGAAGCAGATTCTGGAATATTTCTAAAACTGGTTGTCTTTACAATAGGTTCACTGATTTTATCATTAAGGTCTAGAATAGACAGATCTTCTTCAAGATTTTCAAGAGAAGACTTAGGTTCATGCGGATCAGTTTCATCAAATTTGATGTGAATAGATTATTCCACACATTTGGTTCTTTTGTTAAAGACTCTATAAGACATACTAGTTATAGAGTAACCTAGAAAGATTCCCCCATCACTTTTAGAAGAAAATTTGTCAATATTATCCTTAGTATTGAGAATAAATACTTTTCAACCAAAAAATCTGAAGTAACTAACTTTAGGCTTCCAGTTATTCCACAGTTCATAAGGGGTCTTCTTAAGAATGGGTCTAATCAAGACTCTATTTATAATATAAAAAGCTGTATTCACAGCTTCAGCCCAAAAATAAACAGGTAAATCGTATTCATTAAGCATAGTTCTTGCAATTTCCTGAAGGGTTCTATTCCTTTTTTCTACTACACCATTCTGTTGAGGTGTCCTAGGGGCAGAGAAATTATGATTGTATCCGTTTTGTGAAAAATATGATTCAAATTCATGATTTTCAAACTCATGGCCATGATCACTTTTCAAGGTCTTAATATTAAGTCCACTAAGGTTCTCTACAGACTTGGAGTATTTAATGAAATAGGAAAAAGCTTCACCTTTGTGAGCAGGAAAGTACACCCAAGTGTATCTAGAAATTTCATCTACTAAGACATAGACACAATGCTTCCCATTTAAACTAGAAACTCTAGAAGTTCCAAACAATTCCATGTGAACCAACTCGAGAGGTTGATAAGTTGAAACTTCTTTCTTTAATGTGAATGAAACTTTATGTTGTTTTCCCTTTTGACAGGGAGTACAAACTTTGTTTGATGGGAATTTTAGTTGAGGTAGGTCTCTAAATAAAATTTTCTTAGTTAGTTTCTTAAGTTAGTGAACATTACAGTTTCCTAATCTTCTGTTCCATAGCCAAGATTCTCTATGAAAAGAATTAAAATAGTTAACCTTTTGTTTGGCTAAAGAATTCAAATCTACAGCATAAACATTTTCATTTTTTAAGGCAGTAAATACCAAAAAAATTTTAGAATTAAATACATGGAAAGAATCATTTTCAAATTTAACATTGAAACCATCATCACACAACTGAGAAATGCTTAACTGATTTCATTTTAATCCATATAAAAATAAAACTTTAAAAATTAAAATTGAATTAGTGTTACCAATATGGCCTAAGCTAATGATTTTTCCTTTTGAATTATCACCAAAGGTGACATGTCCTACATCAACCTTGATTAAACTTTTGAAACATGAGTAATATCCAGTAATATTCCTTGAACATACACTATCCAAGTACCATATATTCTTATGGGAACTCTTCAAGCAAGTCTCCCACAAAACAAGTTTAGATAGAAAATGATTTTGGTACCCATATTTTCTTGGGTCCAGACAGGTTAGCAAGCAAAACTTTTGGTACCCATATTTGTCTAATGGGTATCATACAATCAACAGATTCAAAAGATTTTGAAAGATAGACTTTGTTTGATCTATAACTATGTGAATAGCTAGTTGAGGAATAGTAATTTCCAAAACTGGAACTAGCAGAATACTGTCCATATTGAGGAATAAATTTATTCTTAATAAGCTGTCTCTGTCCAGGTTGGTATCCCAAACCAGTGGTGTACTTTGGTGCAACTTGTTTTCCTAGAATTTGAGTAAGAGTGTTATTTCCATTTGTGAACTTCTCTAAATCTATTCTAAGTTTCTCATTAGACAATTTAAGTTGAGTATTCTCCTTTAATAGTTGAAAATTATTTTCCTTTTCTACTTCTAATGCAGATTGTAAAGTTCTTGTTAAAGCACACTATTTCTTTAAGGTTTTAAACTTATCTTTCAGCTCATTGAAGGTTTACTCTAACATATTACAGTATTTAAATAATTCAGATTTAGACATATTATCATCAATACTTTCATTCCCAGAATAATAATCATTCAGCATAGGGGAAACAGGTACCTCAAAAGTATTAGTCATGAAACACATGTTGGCATGATTTTTTTCAGAATCCGAAACCTCAGACTCACTTGTGCTGTCTTCTGAAGCACTCCATGTTCCCTTCATAGCTTTCTTATATTTTTTGTCAATGGTGTTATATTTCTTCTTGTACTTTAATTTTGGATAGTCAGCTTTCACATGTCCTTTTCTCTTGCATTCGTAGCAGACTATGTCATCACTTTTATCAGTCCTTTTCCAATCTTTCTTCCAATTACCACGTTGGTCATATTTACCCTTGTAATTTGGTTTTCTGAAAAATTTCTTATTCTTGTAGAATTTCTTGAATATACTAGCTATTTGAGCCATCTCTTCATCACTATCAAAATCTGAACCTTCCCTAGTTGAGCTTTCAGTAGGTAAGTGAACATTCTCCTTGTCCTTGCTCTTTGAGGCAGTATACTTAAATGCCACTGACTTCCTCTTTGGTTCATCATCTTCCTCCTTGTTTACTTTCAGCTCTTCTTCATACATCATTAACTTACCAATCATATCTTTAACAAGCAGTGAAATTATGTCACATGATTCTCTTATTTAAACTAAAGTGCCTCTCTATATTTCTGGCAGACATCTTAGTATCCTCATGATTTTCTCTTTCGTAGGAATAACTTTTCCAAGTGAGCTCATTGTGTTTACAATTTCGTTGAACCTGAGATACATGTCAGAAATAGGTTCATCAGGATTCATTTTAAAATTATCATACTTAATAGTGTAGGTATTAAATTTCATTTCCTTAACATTAGTTTTTCCCTCATGGGAAATAGCTAAAGTATCCCATATTTCATAAGAAGTTTTACAAGCAGATATTTGATTAAATTTTTCATCTCCTAAAGCACAATACAAGGCATTCATTACTTTACAATTATTATTGTAAGCTATTTTTGTAGGTTCATCCCAAGTAGTTCTTTCATTTTCTGGAATCTTATACTGAGCCTCTATAGTAGTCCAGATATCAAATCCCATAATTTCTAAATGAATTTTCATTTTCAGTTTCTATTGGGCATAATTAACACCATTAAAGAAAAGTGGCCTATTGGTAGTAGAACCTTCTAGTCTATTATCCATAATTATATTTTAGAAAATATATTTAAAGATATAAAATTTATAACTAACAAAAATTTAAGATCTTTAAGATATAACTAAAATCACAGTTGAAAAATAGAGTGTTTGGAAATCATTTTTTAACAAACAATCATCTGATACCAAATGTTGGTTGGAGTGGATACTCAAGAGGGGGGTGAATTGAGTTCCAATTAAAAAGTATATTAAAAACTTTATGATTAAAACACCCCAAATTAAATAAAAATTAAACTATAGTTAATTTATAAAGATTGTATGTTTTCAATTAGTTTCTCAAGAGATTGATTATTTCTCAATTAACTCAATCTGAAGATTAATTAACTTTTGAAACTAACTTAATGGCTGACAAAAGTTATAAACACTTGCTAGTTTAACTATCAGAGTAACTTTAAAATAGATTTATATTTAAAGTAATTAGCATTGGAATATTCAATATAGTTTAAAAAAAATAAACAACCACAGAAGGTTTAACCAAGAGGTTCAGTCTCAAGATGAGACTTAGTCCTCTCAAATAGTTTATATAAACTTTTGATCCACACCCTAGATTGGGATAAAAAACTGTACAGAGACTGTTCAGGTATTAAGACCTCTACCACAGTTCTTTGTGAAAAAAAAACAATAGCACACAGGCTATCCAGGTCACACTTGACCTCTACCACTATCCATAGTGAGATACAAGAGTATAGGGAAATATTGAGTGAGGATTTATAAATCCTCCAGTTCGGAACATGATTCAATGTGTAAATACAAAACACACACTGCTAAAAATGTAAATAAATGAAACAAAAAAGAGCTAAACAATTATAGATGAGTTTAGAATGATCTATGTGTTTTGAGTGAAGCTCTGGACTCCTTGGATTGATGCAGATGCAACTTTGGGTCCTTCTCTAGTTTTTTTCAAGAAAAACAGAGTGTCATTTTTGTATTTGACTTCCTGGTCTAGGTTGATCATCTTGATTAGCTTTAATGAAGATGAAATCATTGAAGCTCTTTTCTTCTTGAATGTTCAGGTTCTATGGATTCAGTATGTAATCTTCCTTCTTCTTCTATGCATGTAAGTCCTTGAGTATCTCCAGAAGATTGTCTCGTATGTGCATGGAAAGACTGACTGGCCACCACATGTCTTTATTAGTTCGAGGTTCCCTTATATAGATTTAGCTATGGAAATGGGAATGATTAACTTTTTACAGGTACAGGTACGGTTCCTGAAATACCAACCACTATCATTAATTAATAGTAGGTTCATTAAAAACATCAAATATGACCATTGCTAAATAAACAAATAGAAATAGAGTTTAGTGACACTGTGACTGATTTCCATCGGTAGCTCTTAGTATCAATGAGCTTGTATCAGTATCTCTTCTGTATCAGTAGCTATTATCCTTTATAATGGTAGCTCGCAGGAATCGGTAGCTTCTCCTATCAGTAGCTATTACTCTTTATAATAATATCTCTATGTATCAACAACTCTTTCTATCGGTAGCTCCTTCAATCGGTAGCTCCTTCTGTCGGTATCTCCTTCTGTCGGTATCTCCTTCTGTCAGTATCTCCTTCTGTCGGTAGCTCTTTCTATCGATAAATGTTATGCATATCAGTGGCATTTCTTTATCAGTGAACATATGTGTCAATGAACCATACCAGTGATCTTATAATGGTGGACTTCATAATAGTAGCGTTTACTCTGTATCAGTCGACTTGTGCATACTGGTAGACTTATTCTATCGGTAGCTCAGGTGTAACGGTAACTGTCTGCATACTGGTGAACTTATCCATATCGGTAGACTTCTGTACTGGTGTACTTAGCCTTATCAGTAGTTTTGTGCCTGAGACCTTTGTATCAGTAACTGTTTGTATCGATGGACTTTGTATTTGTATCGGTGGACTTCATATCGGTAGCTGTCTGTCTGTCTGTTTGTATCGGTAGCTTGTATTGGTAACTATATAATAGTTACCTTTACTTATCGGTAGACTATGTACTGGTAGGTTTGTATCAGTGAATCAACACTTAATACTTATCTTCTCTATGCAAAACATATCCAGATTGAGTTAGTAACATTTCTAAACAAGTATAAACATATATAACCATTGATTAAAAAATTTCAATGATCATTTTGATATTTTATCAACTTAATAATATGATGTCATAGATTGAAACAGTAATTATTATATATAAACATTATTTGGGATTATCAATGCATATTGAAACATTATTGATATTATCAAAACAGGTGAGGTCAACAATATAGCCTAAATAAATCCATGTCCATGGTGTTCTATAGGAAAGTTTGATTTCTAAAAAGTCAAAGAAAGTGATGTCGAGAACATAGGTTGATGGAATCAGCATGCAACCTACTTGATTAGAGATACCACGATAAAGGGATTATATTGCATAGTAAGAATTTTTATTAGTTATTATGTCATTGTGATATTAAATTATTTCTCTATGGGTGCCTTGATGTATTTCTAAATTCTAACCTTGGACTTTAGGCTGCTTCACCTAATATCATTGAGAAAGAGGCCTAGAGGGTCACACACTAAGTGTACCCAAAATATTAGTTAAATAATATATTATTATTATTTATTATTTAATTAAGAAGTTGAATAAATATTATTACCATATGTAGTTTAATAATTATTCATGTTTTCTTGATCACATATATTCCTTCACCAGTTATTTATGAGAATATTATATGAGGAGAATATTTAATAAATATTTATTTTATATTTAGTGAATATAATATTTATTTATTTATTGATGAATAATTTAATGATATTTATTTATTAAATAAATAGTAATTATTAAAGGCCTAATAAATATTGTGGAGGAATGAAGAACTGATTTTATAGGTCTAGTGAGAAATAATATATATATTGTATATTATTTGATTAAATAATATTTAATTTAATTCGTAAGTTAAGTGCATGTCGAGAAATAATAATAATATTAGTATTATATACTTGGGGCTCCACAGAGATTAAATAAATATTAAAGGGAACTTTTGAAATTATTTATTTCTAACCCTAGCTATATATAAACACAATTATATTATTTTTTCATTAGATCCAATTTATTTTTGTGTTGTGTAGAATGACATTTGGAGATAATCCTCTCAAGCCCTAGAGATATCCCTCTCCCAAAATGTTCCCAAGAATGAAGAGCAATCTTCCTCCACTTTCCACTATCTATTTTAGAGAGATCAAGAAGAATCATTTGGAAGTGATTCTTAGGGTGATCAAAGGTGAACAATGAAAGTGATAGTATTTACCATGATAGCACCCAGAGATTTCTATGAAAATATTGAGAGATTCTTGGAACATGTGTGTATCACTACTAGAGGGAATATACCCTTGATTCCTACAATGCAACGACGGTACAAACCATATCCATTTTCAGATCCATCAATGAAGAAATAATTTCTTGAGAGGTAATTCTTTAATTTTTTAAATTAATTACAAATAATATGTATCGACCCCATGATTCAATTATAGAATATACCCATTTTCTATATTATTTTATTCATTTATATTGATCACAATGTTTATAATCATGGAAATCTAAAATTAATCAATGATCATGAAAAAAATAAATGTTGGGAATGACCCATCCGACACTTATACTATGCTCGGAACTTAAAAAAATAAGAGGCCCCAACTCATTTTAAAAAAAAACTGACCCAAATAATTTATACGGTGTGTAAACTTTACATGCCATGATCAAGTTTTTACCTTTTGGGAATAACTATTACTCATTGTGAAAATGGTATAACCATACCAATGCACACCTTTTATTTATATACACTTTGTGTATTCAGCCTATAACTAGGCTCTAGACCCCCAAAAACTTTCCTTCCAAAAACAAAAATGACCCACCATATGGAATATTTTCCATGTTTAATACAAAATACAACCTAAACAAGGGTTTAATTATTTTTAAAGGATCTATACCTCACATGAAAAAGATGGGATATTAAAATAATCATATATCATGATAACTAATTAGGTATAATCACAATATATTTATCTCTAATCATTATCCAATTTGGTTTCTCATAATCACATCATTTTCTATCACATTCATTGTTAAAATTTCCTCTTAGTTCTATCCATCGAGTAAAAAAAAAATCATTATATGACCAAAAATAATCATAGTGGGAAATAACATAATCCTTTATAGGATGTTTAAATCATGAAATTTTCTTTTCAATATAATATATATTAGGTTTAACCAAGGTCATTTATTGTCATAATATATTCAAATCCTTCATAATAATTCATAAATAAAATGTGAATTAACCCAATAATATCCCCCAGGAGGGTTAAAATAGGTGACCAGTAAGGGAGTACTCACCATGCACTAGAATGATGGATGAGATATAATTGACTGTCTCTTTTTAAGTTGTAACCCCTAAATGCATCTATGATAAAACTGCATCCACTTGTAATATCTAGATAAGGATATTTTTCTAAGAAAAACACACTCCTTTATTTTTAATAACTTAGGAAATTATCATATATTTAAGATTATCCTAAGGGTTCTTACTAAAGTTTTCCCTTCCTAGTTTCCAAATTATAACTAAACCTTTCTCTGATACCAACTATAGCAACCCATACTTTTCAAATATAGATATTACATATTATTGGATTATTAGTCATTAAATGACATAACCCATGAAAAGAAATGAGTTTCATAAACATTTAATTAGTATACAACCCATGGAAAATAAATTGGTTTCAGAATCATTTCATCAATTCATTATATCATAACCTATACATGGAAAAGGATCAAGTTTCATAATCATTTGATCAATTCATCATAGCATAACCCATGGAAAAGGAATAAATTTCATAAACATTTTCATTATAATCCAAAACCATCCAGAGAAAGAATAAGGATAATATCATTGGATCATTTCCCCAGTAAAAATCATGTAACATACATGAAATTCATTATATATGTAAAATTACTTAAAATATCACTTGGAACATTTCTTGAGGAAAATAATAATTTCACTCTAAAATAAATTATTTAAAATATAATAATTTAACATATATTAAGGAAGACATTTTCATTGAAAAGAACCATGGAAACTTGTAAAGGAAGTTTTAAATCACTAAGTGATCATGGAAATGGGTAATTTAATTTATAACTTATATGTTAAAACAAATATTCCTTTCATATATTTGGTAAAAAGTCAAAAGTACCTCATTTTATAAAGTGACAATATGATTCCTTTTAAAGCATTTTTAAAAACGTAAAACATGGGTAAAAATGAATTTTAAAAGTAATAGAGGAATATTAAAACATTCTTGAAATTATTTATAGAAAATATGGATATGGAAGAAAAATTATTTTTGACTCAAGAGATAAATAATATCAGTTTTCCTTAAGAACATTCTTTTGGTCACTTGAGAAATTAAATATAGGAAAATGAAAAGAAAACATGTAATATCAAGAAATAACCAAAGGATAAGAAAATTAATGAGTTTAATGATATATATCATAATATTTCATCATTGGAATATAATCATAAATAATACGGATAAAAAATGATATTTTAACATAAAACCCTTATCACTTTGGTAACTTTTGAATCATAATCCCCATGAAAATAACACTTAGATGGACACATATTTACTATAATTTTCATGAAAATAATCATAAAATAATTTCATGTTCATTATATAAACAAATTAAAAGAAACAATTGGTGAATATTAAATTTGTCCCATTAAATTAAAAGTGATAAAAAAATCCCATACCTCAGGCCTGACTTCCTTCATACGTGTTCAAACCACCTTTTCTTCGGACAATATCTTTAGAATTATATCTAAAGATTTTATATGATGTTTTTTTGAACAAAAAAAGGATTCTGGGTCATTTAGAGGGATGTAAATAATTTATTTGGGTAGGGTTTTACTGAACTAAAAATCTTTTTAAGTGTGAAGACAAGAGGATAATACATGCCTTTTTATAAGTAAGGGAGGGGTCCCACTTAGAAATTTATTAAACGAATACATTATGATAAAGTAATTCTCAAGAAAAATTATTCCAAATGTCTAGAGTTTATTATTAAGGATAGTATAAGTATCATATATTATTATAAAATAGTATTTTGACAATTTTAATTGTCAAACATACCCTTATCTTTTGGTTTAACCCCTAGGTAAACCCATTTTAACCTTAATTTTGGTAGTGGATTTTTACAGTTTTTACTATTAATTTTGACAAAAAATTAATTTAAACTTATTAAATGATGTTAATTATGATAATTACAAATATGGAATACATTTTAACAAATTAATTCTATATAAGTGGAAAATTTTAATTTAATATTAAACCTACAAGCACGATGAAAAGTGTTTTTCCAAAGAAAATGTTTTATTAAGTATACAAAGTTATTATATTAAAATTAAATATAAAATTGATTATAATGACCTAAATTATATTAATATTAATATAATTTAACTAATATTACTTTTAAAACAATTTTAAAATAAAATATATCTTTGTAAATGCTTTAAATGAAAAGACATTTTTCAATAAAAATAAGAATTTTTTCATTATTCATTGAAAAGTTAATATTTTAAAAAAACTATAATAAATTAACTCTAAACTAATTTTTATATTCTGATTAAAAAATGAAGTAAATTTTTTAAAATAAATTTTCTAAAATTGGAAAAAATTAATTTCTAAATAAGTGCACGATGAAACCGATTTTTAGAAAAATAAAGTTTTTAAGAACAAAACTAGATTTATTCTTATTCCATGCAAAGAAAACATATTAAATGAATGATAAATTTTTTATTAAATATTTAATATACAAATATTATTAAAATAATTCAATAATAGTGATTAATTTAATTTATAAAATAAAAAACATTGTGTGCATAAAAATAGTTTTCCAGAAAAACATTTCTTTTACTTTCAAATAATTTTTATTTTCATTTCTATTCAATTGATAACCAATGAATTTATTTTATACACATTTAAACCATATAATTTTCATAATTTATTTAGTAATATTTAAAACCGAAATTAATGGATAGGTTTATAGTAATATTTAATTGTTTATTTTGGCCTGATTTTACATGTGTATACTTTATTGAACATGATTTAAAAAAAACAGGGTGTTATAGGGATTGTAAGAGTGATTATAGATATGATACCCCAAGAAAAATTCATGATTATTGTTTTTAATTTTTTTACTTATGAAATTATTTTATGGAATTATCTAGGCAAATAAGTTGATTTTATAAGTGATTATGGGTTTTCATGAGCATAAAGTTTGTTATTTAAGGTGATACTTTTCATGAATTTGTATTTTTTCAATATAATAATGAGTTTTATTTATTTTTATCCCCCTTAATTATCTTTATTTTCCCATAAAAACTTTTCAAATTATTCTGCATGGTTTATGGATAATTAGGAATAATAATGAAGTAAATTTTAAGTTATGGATATTTGTCTTGAATAAAGAAAATGTTTCATTTTAAGAACTTGTTTTCATATAAAAAATATACACCAAGAAAAAGTTTAGATTTTGTTTTGTAATTGGTTTCCTAATACTCTAAAAACATAAACTTAAAAGGACATGGGAATTCATGAAATGTGATATTCTATATAAATCATGTAGTTTATGAGTGAATATGTTTGGGATGTTACAAGGATGATCCTTAAGAGATCATGTTTTAAATCACATGTTATTATTTAATTCACGCATCAAATATTACTCTTGTACAGGTCATGTGACACTTGAATGAATTTATATAACTCCCACATGCTTTATCTTTTAAAATATTTAGTTTAATAATAACTTATGTGAAATATATTCTCGAATGATAATGATTATAATTTGATATCCCATCAATCATAGTGTGGTAGAGTATATTATACCATATATTTATACTCAAACACTTTTTTATGATATCACCAAATGGTACAATACAATTGGGTAAGGTAGTGGAATAAAACAATTCAATATGATATCTTTATATCATAGGATATAATATAACCATATTATATCATATTTAATTGGGATTTAAGGAATATCTCCTTCAAATACTTCCCATTTTAAAATATTTTAGAATACATAATTGAAATTATATTTTTTGAATAAAAAATTCAATTTAACTACAACCAAACATTAATTCATACCATTAAAACTATATCATAAAACCTTTGAGACCAAATTCATGCTAAAATTGAAATAAAAAAAATCATTTTCAATAATTAGAATTTTTTTTTATAAATATCATATTCAAAAATATAATTATAATTATACTTCATTTTCCATCCAAAAATCATATTGACATGCTTTAAAATCAACACCCACGAACACATTACCGTACCATAAAAATATTTTAAAATACATGTCAAAAGTCAAATAAATTTGGATTTGATAATACTCACAATTAAAATACTAAATATCAAATTTGATTTTATATTTTTCATCTTGAAACTCATAAAATTATTCAAGTCAAACATGTACAACATTTTATAGTTTTAAACCAAGAAACTAAACTTTAAATCACTGTAAAACCTCTAGATAGTATACGGTTTCTAAATCATTCATTTTTGTAATTTTGATATTATAGTGTCATGATAATATTCATTCAAAAAAAAAGTTACAAGTAATTTATTCATAAAATTTTAGAAAATTATTTCAAAAATATATTTCTTATTTTAGCTCAAAATACTGAATAAAAAAACTTAATCACATCCATAAAGGAATTTACCAAG
Source organism: Viscum album (assembly GCA_963277665.1). Taxonomy (NCBI): domain Eukaryota; kingdom Viridiplantae; phylum Streptophyta; class Magnoliopsida; order Santalales; family Viscaceae; genus Viscum; species Viscum album. The sequence goes on along the minus strand of OY728146.1, from coordinate 179,454,518 downwards.
TATTTTGAATTTAAAACGGTCATTTTATTCAAAATAAAATTAAAATTTCATCACTCATCATTCAAAATGAACTTGAAATCAATCATAAAACATTCATGACAAATAAATAACCAAATAGTAAACACCCAAAAAATATAAAAACAATTATTTAAATCCCTTATTTTTCTTTAAATATTAATAATATCATTATTTTTAATAATTATAAATCACTTACATATATAAAATTTTAAATTCTAAATAATCTGAAACAACCATTAAAAGTGGGTATTGATTGCAATAATGCATAAAAAAATCATTCTATAAATCAATAAATTAATCAACCATCACTAAAAATAGCAAAGAAAACTTGTCAATAACATATTAAAACCATTTCATTAAAACTATTTTACTTCACACTTATAAAAATCCATAATATGACTCACCTTCAAATATCCATTTCATTTTTAACTAAAAAAATATCAATGATATATTTAATTATATTGAAAAAAATAATAATTCTTAAAATTTCTTGGCAATGTAATGAATTTGTTGACTCGATGGCTTTTAACAATGATAAATAATATTTTTCAAGTTAATTTTCTATCACGTTATTCACTTGAAAGCATTGAAAAAATTAAATAAATAAATGTATAAATTTAATTCAAAATCCATTCTTTAACATTAATGATTTGAGTTTAATATTAGTCTAAATCCATTTTAATTGAATCATAAATATTCTAAATTACATTCCAATCATTAGTATGGCTCAAACTCTGGAGAGTATCAAATCACTCACAATTGATGTCACCAGAAGAATAAAATAAATAAAACACATCAATGAATAAATTGAATTTTAAACAAACATTTTATAGGAAATTAAGGGATAAAAAATATATGTTTTCATTGACAGATACACTTATTCACCAATAATGTACACATTTATCGTATATAGGTTATACTTATAACTTGATTATAAAAAATTGAAAATTCATTAATAGTATGTTACTACCATAAAATAATACATTCAACCAAAAAATATAATATAAAACTAAAAGTTGTTATTTGTAAATATAACTAATAAGTAGTTGTCACTAGCTGAATTTAGTTTGTGACCCCACTATAATAACAATGAATCCTAACAAAGTGATCTTGTGTAAAACATAAAATAATAAATGATTCAAAATAGAACTTCATAGTTAAAATAATAAATATAATTTTTAATTTAAATATAACCTCCAATTTAATGTTATTTATAAAAAATTAACTTATTTATGAAGATGTTATATGCTCAAAAATGTCAATCAGGTTCATCTCCACCACCACCACGACACCACCACCCCCACCACACCACGACCACCATTGTATTTTTTAGTTTTTGTAGAACCGACATCTGTATATGTAATATAAATAACCCCACCATGATTATCATAACTAGGATATGGGTTAGTGGAAACATAAAAACCACTAAGAGTAAATTATCCTATATAGAAACCATCCAATTATCGAACTATGATGAAATATCTCTCAGAATCATAGACCGTAGAAACTAGAATTCAATGGTCATCTTTAATTCATAACAACCATTTGTTTCTCTATTTTAACCAAACACTTCTCTATAATATATGTCATGTAAGAACCACTTTTTATTGATTATGGTTAATAACTTTATAGCACAATTTTATTTCTAGGCCTATATCAAAACCTTCCTGGGTGCTCATGAATAAAAACTTGATTGAAATGATCATTAGAACTTAAATAGTCCCCTAAAACTTTATCAAGATCCTCTAAATAAACTGATGGATATATTCCATAAATCCATAAATTCATGTTATATGTTTATGATATATCATATGTGATGATATATATATATGTCATAATGCATAAAATGAGTAAAACTAAAGCTTATTGCAATCCATGGTTTGGGATATTTTATGGTGTGATATAGAGATATCATACCACTACCAATACTTATTTTATATATATCATAGTATATGAGATAAAAATATCACAAAAATTGTGATATTAGTTAATTGTATCATACGATTAACATGGGTAGTAGAATGTTAAAATTTAGCATCCAAGAAATTTTCCATGTAAGGCTATTGTAACACCCCAAGTTTTTATGAATTAATTATTTTTTTGAATAAATTTAATTTATTTGATGGATTTCATCACATGATAAAACGAGTTAAACTTGTGTTATATGAAACACCAAATTAATATTTCACTATACGCAACACTGACTTAACTTGCATTACACACAACACGTACTTTTAACAAAACCATGATATATTATTAATTTAGTTATTTAAATATGACTTTTATAACCTCGCCATTAAACCTAGTGATGTGAATGGAAATAAATAAATTTTAAATATAATTTTAATTGTTTTATATAAAGAAAACATATTAATATAATGTACTTAATTTTTAGTAAAGTCTTTATATGTTTCAAAAATACTATTTTCTCAAAAAAATGTTTTTATAATAATTTTTATTATTTTTAAAATGAATTTTATAAAATAAAATTTATTTTTAATTCATAATCCCAACATTATGGTTGGGTGAATTTGTTGGATTTTTCTAAAAAGGTTCATTTTTTGATGAATAGTGACAAATACTATATTTTAATTGAAAACAGCCTTTTTGTTTAATTTATTTATGAAGTTAAATTATATTTAAAATTGGTTTTAAAGTTAAAATAGTTAAATTATAAATACATTAACCCAATTTAGGTCATTTTAATCCTTTTTATATAAAATTTTGATACAAAAACTTTGTAAACTTTTGAACGTTTTCACTTTAAAAACCCACTCTCTCATTATGTCTGCGAGATTCATATTAGATTATTTTTTTACACTTATATGAATGGAATTTAGAAAAATGGATTCCATATTTTTAATTGTAATAATTTATAATATCCTATAAGTTCAACTTAATTTTTGACAAAAATCAAAAGTGATTGCAGTAAAAATTAATTACTGTAGTTAAGGTAAAAATGGGTTTATTGGGGGTTAAACTAAAATGATAAGGGTAAAAATAATTTACAAACCTATATAAAAACTATTTTTTGGCCATATTTCGAACATTACACCTCCATTTTTCAATAATGGTACATTTTTAACCCTTTCTACATATGAAAATCACAAGAGTACTCAATTCTTTTCAAAATTATCAACTATGTCCTCTCCCCCACTTATAAAGGCCACCCATATCCTCTCTTCTTAACACCTTCAAACCTATTTGATTCATCCAATACATACCCAAACGACTTCCCAACTTCCATACCCTCATCCTAGAAGCATTATTTTTTGAATAAAGCCATCCTAAGAAGGTTTTTAGTTCAAACATATGGAGGATACCCAAAAATGAGGTACCGTTCATCAATGAGAATTTTTTTTTCTTTCTCAACTACCATAAATTATTTTTATATGATTATTATATACTAACATAAGTATATAACATATACTAATATTTTTTTGTTAAGTTAATGACCTAAAACCATATACACATCCATCAAATGGGTTACGAAATCATCGTTTGTATGTAAGACGAACTACCGCCTCACAAACTGATGCCGTTCATTTTTTCATTACCACTTATCAAGGCTAGCCGTAATGATGGATTTGAAGTTTATATATTATAATTATAATATTTATGATGTTATATTTGTTTTGGAATTATTATATCACACATACCTTCATACTCTCTATTTTGTGGGAATATGATAACATCATTTGTGTGTACAGTGGACTACCACCTCATGAAGTGATATTACTCATTCATGATATACATGGAATTTATTAATAATGTGTTTAATTTAAATATGGTATATATTTTAAATAAAAATTATTCTTTAATGATAATACATCCTTTACTTTTCTTTCTTTCGAAGTGATAATAAAATGAAAAAACAACATTTAGGTGTACAAATGGCCTACTGTCTCTATGAATGGTGCATTTCATTTTCTTTTTATAAATTTTATGGATTAATATAAATACATATACAATGAATATATATTATATTTATATAATTTTTATCATTATTTAAATGATTTATCTTTGATCAGAATAAGAGGGCAAAAAATATAACAAATCAAAACATATATGAAAAAGAAAATAGTTATTTTCTGAAACATAACCTTAACAGAGAATTTTTAATAAAAAGGTAATAAAAAGTCATAAGAAAATCATATATGTTATGATATATATGAATATGGTTCTGTAATAGATGTAAAATAAACTTATATTTATTATATAGGAGGTTTGAATGTGTGTGATGGAAGTCAAGACTTAAGATGATGGATTTTTGTCGCAATTTTCCTTCTTTGAGAAGTACATTATGTTTTGCACCTATATTATTTCAAGAGGTGTATATAAAACTATCACACCCAGAATTTGAATTCCTTGCCTTGATCAAATCCTCTTTTGGTTCTTATCATTCTCTTGTTTTCCGGGTTTGAAGTTTTGGTGTCTCCTGTGTTCTTAAGCTATGACCTTAGTTTTAACACCCTGATATTTTATGAGAAGTATATATTTTTTTATGAATTATGTTATATGAAACATCAAAGTAATCTTTTACTACACACAACACTAGCTTGGCTTGCGTTACACGCAATCACGACCTTCCTCGATAGCGTGTATAATACGCAATACCGAGTTTCACTAAACAATGATATGTTATAATATTATAAACTAGCCGTTATGAATAGTATTAACTGAATTTTAAATTTTATAACATTATTATTCATCTTACATATTTTCTAGAACATGGTATGAGAACAAAATAAAATTTTCGGGTAAAATAAATATTTTTCAAAAAATGCAGTTTTGCCACCTTTTGATGGCGCACCCACTTTAAATATTGTTTTTGACATGTTTATAAGTTAAATTTGACAAAATAAAATTATTCTTTGGAATTAGGATATAAAAATTTACTTTGGATAAATTTTTCATATTATTCTGGTAACTTTCATATTTTGATGAATAGTAAAAACACGCTATATTTTAATTAAAAACAACTTTTTTCATCGCAATAATTTATATGGTTAAATTATAATATTGAATGGTTTTAAAGTATAAATAGAATATATTTTTACCATTTAATATAATTTATGTCATTAACATTAATTTTACATTGAATTCATAGGTAAAAATATTTCAATCTTTGGCAATGTTTTAACTTTTAAAAACTCGTTTGCTTAACAACGAGATTAATTTTAAATTAATTACTGCAACTTATGTGTTTTGAATTTTGAAAAATGGATTCCATATTTGGATTCAGTGGGTCTAAATTATGTTAATATGTTACTTTTATTTTTTTTGAGATTATGAATAGTAACTACGGTAATTTTTATTTACTACAGTTAAAGGTAAATCGGGTAATTAAGGGTAAATATAAGATTATAAAATTACCCTAACACTTGAAAAAATACTATTGAATGAATAAAAGTCGACCCATATCACCTAAGGGTCGGACTAGATTCATTTCATGGACTTTTGACCATGAAATAATATAATTATTATTAAAACCAAAGAGAGTGACAACATGTCACTCTCTTAAATTTTATAAGTATAATAATTTTAATTTAGTGATAAAATTCATGAAACTTCAAACATGAATAGTCTAAAGAAATCTAATAAAAGTATCTACATCATATGAATGTATTTATAATTTTTAGGGATTAAATAAGTATCATTAAGTATGACACAATAGTGATGTTGAAATTATTTTATTGATTGAAATATCAAATAAATGATTTTAAATGTATTAAAATAAATATTATATGAACTATTTAATGTGATCCACTAATTTTATAGATAAAAATGAAATTTTATGAATCTATTAAATATTTTAGTTCGAATATATCTTCTGTATATATTTTATGTAAACTCACATAAATGAATAGTGTCAAAATTGACACTATTGTTAATTTATAGAAATTACATATTATAAAATTGTTTAAAAATCACAAAAAAATTTAAAAATTGTAAATTAAGATTTATATGGTCTAAAATGTAATAAAGTATACAATTATGGACAATTCACAACATATAAGTAAATATTTATAATGATTTAAAATTTAGAATATTATTACCACAAATAAGATTAAATAGATTATATAAGGATAAATCATGTTGATAATGTTTAAAATAAAATTTCAACTTGTCTAAATTTTATTGGATGATGAGATTAAAACCCTTATCATCTAAAATTCGGATTTGAGTCATTTTTGGAGGTTTTTAAGTAGGGTTTGAATTTATTATAAATTAATATTTCTTATAATTCCAATGGTGCCCCTCTCCTCCCTTATAAAAGGGCACCTCCTCCCTTTCCTCCTCACACCACCTTGAGCCTTCAAGATCAGAAAAACCCTGCCAATTTATCTTCTACACTTCCATAGAAACATCCTATAGGTCTTGGTCTTCTTAAAAGACCAATCTTAGTTTTCTAAGAGGAGGTTTCAAAGAAGCGTGTCGAAGAAGAGGCAATATCAGTTACCAATTCTTTCAAATTTATTTCTTCTTCTACTTATTATTCTTTAGTTGTTTCATTATGAAGTAATAAAATAAGTATCACTCATATAATTATATGTTTTTATAAATATGAAACAACCCTATTTCACCTTCTATCCATCCTACGGAAAATGAAATCACCGCGCGTGCGTACGTACGGAATACCGTCTCCACGCCGTGGTGTAATCTGTTTTCCACCACCAACTTACTTGTATGGGTATAATGGTGTAAAGAATAACTAAATATGATTATTTTAAAGTGATATTTATTCTGAAATAGTATACATACACTTCAATACAATTCCACGATCGTGGGAACGATATCATCGCTCGTGCGTACGTACGGCCTACCGTCTCCACGATGTGATGCGACTCGTTCTACATGATCTTCATTGAATAATGATTATATAAATGAATTGAATGAATAAATATGATATATATTACACTAATAACATTCTTTAAATAAGTTATCTATAACCTAAAAATTGGAATAATAATTTATTCGACAAAACACGCATAAGAACAAAAACCAATAAACACCCGAATAACAAGTAGCAATGAAATATTACTAATAAGAAGATAAGAATATGACCATATATTATTTCATAAAAATGAGTAAGATTATGGAATAAGTCAATAAAATTATTTAAATCATTATATATGAGGTTCGGACACGTACGAAGAAAATCGAACCTAAGGTAAGGGAAAATCTCGCAATCTCATTTTTATCCGAGATTGTTTATACTTTAGAATTTACTGGGGAATATTTATTATCCACATCCATGTTTCATAAATATGTAATATTATTTATATCCTCATACAATTGTTTAAATCCAATTTTACCCTTCGGTGAGTTTTTAGTAAAAGATATGAAAGGAATATTTTGTCATTTTTCGTACGAGGTACTTTTTGACTTTTCTGGCCAAAGTACGAGAATAATGTTTTTCTTTAACTTATACGACATGAATGGATTTTTCAAACATTATTTCCATGAATATTACTTTACAAGTTTTCAAGTTTATTTTTAATAAACTTCTTTTAGTTTAAAATTCAATGACATGTTAATAAAGGAAAAATGTTTTTGAAGTAGAAAGAATATTTTCCTCAAGAATGGAGTTCAAGTGTTTTATCAAAATTATTTTCCTTCTAAGATAATATAGGGTTATGTTTATATCCCTATTTTTACATTGATTTTATTATTTTATGATGGAACTAATTTTATGATGTCCTTTTATATTATATGGATTATGTTATGATGGCATGATGTTTAAGAATCCCATTTTTATTACATGGGTTATGCTATGATGTATGATTTATGATCTTGTGGCACACATATAAAATGGTATCATTATGAGATGGGTGGGACCTATATCTCCCTCTAATGCATTGGGTAAAGATTTATATCTCATGAGATAGACACAACTGGAACGACAAGTTAATCCGGTTCAGTGATACATGACTGGAACAAGGAGTGAACTCGGTTCAGTAATGGACTTTTTCTGCTATGATGGTCTTGGAAATGAGCCTTGACTAATATGATATGATTTTATATGATTATGTGTGTATGACACAAAGTTTCATGTTTTAAGTTATTATTATTTGGGATTACTTTTCATTACTATGATTTATCCCATGACATGATATTATGATCTCTTTTGCAGGTTAGGATTTTCAAAATGTTATGTTCTTATGAATATGATATGATTGATATTTCTTTTGTTTACCCTTACTGAGAATTTGAGCTCACACTTTTGTATGTTTTCTTTTCCCCAGGCCAGGAAGAAGGATATTAAGTAGGATATTCCAAAAAGGGACTCTAGATATGATGAAATAAATGGGAGACAACGTATATGATTTATTAATTAGTTGTTTATGTTTCTCAGTATCTAAAGACACTATACCTATACAGTCCTTTCATGGTTTTGTTATATGTTGTAATAAGTATGCTTCAATTTTGAAGTAATAACAATGTATGTAGAGTATGGGTCGTTATATTAGTCTTGGGGGTATTGTATGGTACTTTAATTCCTTCTTTGTCAAAGGGGCAGTGTGAGGTTTTGGACTTTTGGAGTTGGATTAATGACACTACTAGTGGAACCACTTATGGGGTAAGTTGTTGAGGTGGTTTATACCCATGAGTTGGATGATTTTAGGGGTGGAAAGGTGGTTTTATTTTGGGTATTATTTCCCCCTATCATTGGCCTATCTTTCCCCCTAGGTTTTCCCCTTATACCCCTTTGTAATTGGATGCAAAAAAAAACTTTTTGGGCGGCCATAACTGGCTGCACGGTTTGTCCACACGGTTTATTAAACTGTGTTGCCAAACCGTGCAGGGTGTCCAACTCATTAAAAATATTCTTGAAATTCCAAGTTTCTCCTCCTAGGATTTATCCAAACTCACCTTTTTCTTCCCCCATTCAACCATTTCAGCCATTCCATCTTCCCAATCTCTCCAAACCTCCCTTGGAACTCATTTTTGAATGGGTTTTTGATGGGGATGCTTCAAGTTCTCTTCAAGTAAGTGCTTCTATCTTTGATTTCTCTCCATTATTTAGGGTTTCTTCCCTTATCCTTGAGGTTCGTTATTTCCATCAGGTAGGGTTTCAAACCTAGGTTTTGATCCTTATTTTCTTGGTCCCATATTTTTATTTTTGGCTCGATCTACCTTCCTTGAGGTGCGGTGGTGGTGCGGTTGGATTTTCGCACAAAGATTCAAGGGTTTTCATTATTGTGTTAGGTGATTACATGGGTAATCAATGCTATATGAGTTATATTTTCTGAATTTATATTTTAGAACACTTTTTATTCATTATTATTGCTATTAAATCTTGTTTTTGTGACGTTTGTTAAGAAAATGAATTTTAGGTACCAATTTTTTGCTAAATTGGGTGTTTTTCATGTCTATCTCATGTTGTGCCAAATGGGGTTGTTTTCTATCTCATGTAATGGGTTTATAGAAATGTTTTGGGTGCGATAAATTATTTTTTTGATGAATATGGGTATGCTCATGGTGTTCAAAGTATATTTTTTAAGGGAGTTTGTGTAAAAAATATTGTTATGTTTTGTGAAAATATTTTATTGAAATTATAAAGGTTTTATTGAGCAGTGAAGGTGGTGTAAAACATGTGTAGCTACTTTTTTTAGTTGAATATGACCATACCTAATGTTTTTATGTGATAATGGAATTTGGGTATCCTGAGATAATGGTTTGAGCACAATGGGGGAATCCCAAGTACCTAGGAGGGTGGATATGTACTAGCATGCTAGTGATTCAGATGGGTTGTGTCCCTGTTTCAGTGAGAAAATGGATAAAGACAACACTAAAAAAACTATTTTGATGATTATTGGGGATCACTAGGTTATGGGTATGTTACCTAATATTGGATGATGCACAAGAATGAATTTTTATATGGTTAATTTACACTAAGGTATGAGGTACATGGGGTCCGAGACTAACTAGTGCCTAGGGGAATTCCCAAGTTTTGTGCTCATTGAATCTTGTGTAGTTATCTTTGGAATATGGGGGTTTTTGCTTGAAAATACATCATATTTCATGTTTTATTGATATGTTCTGTTTCATGGAAAATTCTCTATGAAAATTATTTACATTTAAAAGTTTCATTCTTTAAAAATTATTTCCACCACTTCTTGGTTATAAAAAATGGCATTCTTTTTATTGTGTATTGCTTACCATATAGAATATCTTGGTGGTATCCTATTGGGATTGGTCTCACACTCTAATTACACCCCTTGGGTGTAAGTAGACTCAGTTATGTTTGATACAGGTAAAGGTAAAGCCTTGGGTGAAGGCGGTTCAGGTTTTTAGTCCCCTCCTATGGTATGGTGTTGTGAAGACGACTAGGGGTGATGACCCCTTGTCATGTGGAGTATTTGTGGCTGATTTGATACTGTTTTTATTTACCTTTGGTCCTCTTGTACTATGATTAGACCTATGTATTCAGTTCTGGATTTTTTATAAACCTATTTTGTTATGAATTTTTCAGATTCATTTTATTGAATGTTTTTGATGTTTTATGTATCCATATTCAGGTAAATCATTCACAAACCAAAATAAATGTCACCCGGGAACTTGTGACAACCTATGGGGATAGGGAACTCGCTTTGGGCCTTGTTATGGGCTGGGTTTAGCCTCGACTTTGATGTAGACCATATTTGGTTCATGACAAAAACCCATTTAAAATTTAATATAATTAATTTATTCATCCTAATTATATTTTAAGTTTCATTTTATTTTATTCCTTCATGGGTGTTATGATTTAATGTTACCAAAGTGGTAAAGAGTTTATGTTACAATCTCATAATTTATCAATATTGATTAAGATTAAGTATCCAATGTTAAAATATCAAGATCTACCTCTAAAAAATTATCATGAATTTCCTTATCCTATAGTTATTCATTATATCTTCAATTAAAGTTACCACTTTTCCACTCATTAGTAATTAAGACAATTAAGATTTTTTTAATAAAATACTACTTATTTTTCTCTTCAGTCAATAATCTATTTTCTTCCAAAACCATGTTTTCTAAAAATATTTTTAATTTTTTTTATTATTTTACAAATTATTTATTAATGAAAATTTTACACATGTTTTAATTTTTACAAAAACTTATTGAAAGAAATCTTCATATCATTTTCCAAAACAATCCCTATTTGGTTTTTACTGAAAATATGAAAGGAATCTTGGTTTTAACATGTATTCCATGAACACAATTTTATGACACTGGGACCAATCATTAATTCAAAGATTAATTTATAAATTTTCAAGGTTATTTTAAAATAAAAATGTTTTAAAAATGTTTTATGTTTTTAAAAATAAATATTCAAATATAAAAATATATTTTCCTCAAGAAATTTTTTTAAATTATCAATCAAAATCATTTTCCATATAATATTTCATCCATTGATGTTACCTATGACTTAATGGAGATATATTCCAAGGATAACATTCTTATTTTTTCTCTAAATTTTTTATGTTTATGATGATTTTTTATGAAACCCGTTTCTATTCCATGAGTTATACAATGATAAAATACTTATAAAACCTTCCTCTTTTCACGAGTTATGCTATAATGAAATGATTATGAAACCTTTCATTTTTCATAGGGTATGATATGATGAAAATTTTATGATACCCATTTCATTTCCTGGGTTCTGATATGATGAGTGTTTATGATCTTATGTCACACATAAATATAGTTTTCATAATGTGATATGTGGACCTATATCTCCCTTCAATGCATTGGGTATATATTTATATATCATGGGATAAAAAGGACATTAATGGGGAGTTAAACTGGTTAAGTAAGACAAGTATAGAATGGGGAGTAAACCCAGTTCAGTAATACATGGATGAAACATACTATGAACCTGGTTCAATAAGGTACTTTGGACACTATGTCAATTTTGGGAGTGAACTTTGACTAATAAGGAAATTATTTTCTATTCTTATGTGTATGAAAAAAATTCCATGTCTTATGACAATGTTATGTTCTCATGGATCATGTTATTTGATTCCCTTATGATTCATGTCTTATGAACTATCAATCTTTATTCAATGAATCATGATTATGATTTTTAATATATAGGGTATAGTTTTAAAATATTATGGTCATGTTCTGATACCCTTATGCTCATGTTATTCTTATGTATATTCCTTGTTTACCCTCACTAAGCATCTGATCTCACCTTTTCTTACATTTAATTTTCTCAGTTTATGAAGATATATATTACAAAGGTGGTTGTTGTGAAGAAAGTATTGAAAGATTATGTATCTCACTTATAGACTAGTGTTTACGTTTCCATGTTTACAAAGGCACTAAAATATTGCAGTCCTCAAGTGTGTGTTTATGTAATGTAATGAATATTTGTAAGAAATGATTTAATATATATGTATGATAATCCTATGTCACTATAGTTTTTATCACTGGATAAGTTTAGTTAACTTTTGGAAACTAGGATGAGAAAACCCTAGTGAGATCTGTAAGGAAAAGTATAAGGATAAGTCCAAGGGAAAGTCAAAGTATAGGAAAATGTCCTGGAATTTTGGTAAAGGATAGAGTGAGTGGTTTTCTAGAAAAACATCCCTGTCTAGATACTACAAGTGAATTTGGATTTTTAACAGATGTACTTAGGGGTAACAACAAAAAAACATACTGAGCTAGACTCAACCAGGAATTGGTGAACAATAATAGGCCCCACTACACACCTAGTTTGGCACTCATAGGTGATATAATTTTGAAATTAAAAAACTATTTACAAACCATCATGAAATATATAAATAGAATATGAATATTAATGACCTAGGATAAACCTAAGGCGTCATAGATTAAATAAGAAGGTGTCCTTATTTAGATATCCTATAAGTGGTTTTAATTATTATATGGTTCCCCATTATGATTATTGTTTCATACACAATGATTTTTGGTTTTATTCAATAGATATAACCTAAATGAACCACATTAATTATAATTAAAAGAGAAAATTAAATTATTGTCCTCCTAATAATCTAAATGTTATGAGAGAAGCAATGAAAAACCTCATTGCTATGCTCACACAAAATTCTGTTTAGTCCTTCATGAGGAAACACCCATCTTTATTAAGTGGATCCACTAATCCTCTAGTTATTGAGAAATGGATAAGTACCATTGAAAATATATTTTACATTATCTAGTGTTCCAAACATGAAAAATTCATTTTGTATATCTATTGTTTGGAAGATGAAGTAGATCAATGGTTGAATCTTATCAAGAAAATGAGGAAATAAGATGAAATTGGATCCATGGATTGGGATGAGTGAAAGAACTTAATTTTAAATAAGTTATTTTCTTATATTCTTTTTACAAAGATGGAGGAGTTACTTAAGATAAAGCAAAAGGATAATTAATCTTTTGGTACCTATGAGGAAAATTTTACAAGACTTACGACGTACACTTCTAGTATTATCATCTTACTAGAAAGTATGGTTGATTGATTATTCGGTGGATTAAAACCAAATCTATAAAGGGTTTTATCCATTAAAAAATTAATTAGTTATGAGGATATTGTTTAATTTAAAATAAATGTGGAAATAGAGGTTGGAGTTACATATCAATATCATGGTTTAGATAAGAAAAGGAAAACAGAGTTCAAAGAAAAATATAAATACCATGGAGAGAAGATGATGAGATTTCCTTTATGCTCAAAGTGTGGGAAGAAGCATGGAGGGAATTGTATTAAGGGGACTAGTAAATGTTTTTAGTGTGGAAGAGAAGTTAATCAGGAAATTAATTTTTTTAAGTGATGGGAATAAGTTATCTAGTTATGTGAATAGGGAGAAATATATATATAATGTACCACCCACACTTCAGTGCTTCAAATGTAAGGAAAATTGGTATTATGATAACCAGTACCCAAACCTGAGGGATAATGATTATGATCAACATTATAAACCTATAAAGTTTAGGGACAAGGGGAAATATCATGTGATCATTATTTTTGATGAGGGGTTCAATAACAATTCAGTGAAAGGTACACTTACCATCCACTCTAAAACTATTAATGTCTTATTTGACTTTGGATCTACCCATCCTTTCATAACTAAATAGTTTTTTAAGGATACAAATATTCTACACAAACTATTATATTTTCAATTATAAGTGAAAATACATAATATTATGATGATCACATCTCAAGTGTATGATTTTTATCAGGTTGAAGTTGATGGGAATGTGATTCCACCAAATCTTTTCATTCTTCCTCTGGTAGAGTTTGATGTCATCTTTAGCATGGAATGGATTTCTATGCATAATTACCACATCAATTTTTGAGGAAGGGAAGTCAAATTTGATATTTTAATCCAACATATGATCTTATATCAATGTAATAATAAGTATGAACTTTTGATGGATATTATTTCCATTGTATGGGTATTAATTCTCATTAAGAAGGGGTGTTTATCTCAAATAGTTGGGGAGAAACATGACATCGATGATATTCCTATTGTGTGAGAATTGTTTTATAACTTTCTAGAATAATTCACTAGTACTCCACCAAAAAATGAAGTTGAGTTATCAGTAGAACTCATACATGGTTCCATAGAAATTTCAAAGGCCCCCTATAGAATTAACCTGATTGAGTTTTGGGAATTAAAGAAGCAAATCCAAGAAAACCTTGAAAAGGGGTTCATTTGGAAAAGTGTGTCACCTTAGGGTGCCCCTATTATTTTTATTAAACATAAATATGGATCAATATGACTCTGCATTGATTATTGATAACTGAACAAGATCACAATTAAGAACATGTATCCTCCTCCACATATTGATGACGTGTTTTAGAAACTACATAGATCTCAATACTTTTCCAAGATCGTGTATGGATATCATCAATTAAGGATCAAGAAGGAGGATATACCCAAGAAGATATTCCATACAAGGTATATAAACTATGAATATATAGTGATTCCATTTGGTCTTACTAATTCCCCTATTATCTTCATGGATTTAATTAATAGTGTTTTTATAGATCACCTTGATCAGTTTGTGGTAGTCTTTATAGATAATATTTTTATCTACTTAAAGAGTAAGGAAGAGAATGAAGACCACATGGTAATTGTATTATAGTCCCTAAGAAAGGATAAACTATATAAAAAATTTACAAAGTGTGAATTTTTTCTGCAAAAGGTTTCATTTTTGGGTCATATAATCTTAAGAGAGGGTATATTAGTAGATCAATCATAGTTGAAGGCTATTGAATGTTGGCCCAAATCATCCACAGTGACTGAGATATGTAGTTTTATTATTTTAGATGGATATTATCAATTTTTATGGATACTTTATCATGACTATATAGTACTAAAAAAAGTTAACTTGAAATGGTTATAAGTTTCTTTGGATATATGAATGTGAGGGAAATTTCAAGGAACTGAAGAGAAGGTAAGTTAGATCACATGTTCTTACATTAACCTATAGTGGAGAATGGTTTTTAAACTATAATAATGAATCCAATAAGGTATTAGGTTACATTATTATGTATAATGTCATGGTTATATCTTATGCCTCATTGAAACTAAAGGTTTATGAGAAAAATTACCCAACTCATGATTTGGAGTCAGCTATAGTAATTTTTTCCTTAAAAATATGGAGTAATTATATTTATGGAGAAAAGTGTGATATATATACTGATCATAAAAGTTTAAAGTATATATTCACATATATGGATTTGAACATGTGTTAGAGAAGATGGTTAGAGTTGATTAAAGATTATGATTTCTCAATGCACCACCACCCTGGGAAAGAAAACAAGGTGGCCAATGCTTTGAATCAAAAGGATCATGCTAGCCTATCCATGATGAGGAATAAAAAAGAATCAATTTTTATATATTTACAAAGGATGGATTTGGAAATCCTGAATAAAGGGGAAAAATATTATCTTTCTAAATTTATTGTTCAACTATTTATCTAAATGAAGATTATAGAGGTGTAGAAGGAGGGTGTAGAGATAGAAAGGAATGTTAGAAATGTTCCTGATTTTGACCTTGATAATAATGGAATGATAAGGTTATGGAATTGTGTATGTGTTTCTTCCATAATAGACTTGAATAAGGAGTTGGTAGGAATATATATGTATAGATATTTGAAAGAATAATTCTGATGGGATGGAATGAATATAGATATCATAGACTTTGTATCTTGGTGCTCAGTTTGTCTACAAGTTAAGGCTTAAAGAGAAAAGTATAAGGGGATGTTGCATCCATTACCTATACCAGAATGTAAATAGGAAAAACTCTCCATGTATTTTATCATAGGACTCCCCAAAACATCAAAAGGGTATAATGCTATATGTGATGTTGTTGATCTCTTTACTAAGTCAGAACACTTTATCACTATCAGAGAAGTCTTCTCAGTGGATCAACTTTACAGAATATACATTAAGAAAGTGGTAAGGTTTCATGGTGTACCAAATCCCATTGTATATTATTGGGATCCAAGGTTTACATCAATGTTCTAGTGAATTATTTAATAATTTATCGATATGTAGTTGGGTTTCAACATTGTGTTTCTTCCTTAGACAGAGGGTCAATCTTAAAGAATAACTCAAACCCTATAGGATATGTTGAGATATTTTTCTTTGGATTTAAAAGGTGTTTGGGATCAATACCTTCCTCTAGTTGATTTCTATTACAATAATAGCTTTCACCCAAGAATTCGAATGGATTCTTACTAATCCCTATATGGGAAGAAATGTAGGGATCTGATATGCTAGAATGAAGTTGGAGAATGAAATATATTTGGAAATGATAGAGATTATGAAATGGAAGAGAAGGTTAGATCCATTTACCAAAACATCAAGGAATATCAAAGTCAACAGAAAAGTTATACTGACAATTTTTGACGTGATCTAGAATTTTATGTTAGTGATATGGTGTTTCTAATAATTTCTCTATGTATAAATATTATGAGATTAGGGAATAAAGGGAAACTAATCCCTTGGTACATCAGTCCATTTGAAATTATTGATCATATAAGGATGGTATCCTATCACTTGGTGCTTCCAAAAAACGTATCTCAGTTCCACAACGTGTTTTATGTATCTCTAATGAGGAAGTACATACCTAAGCCTTCACATGTACTGAACTCAGAAGTCATACCACTAGAGAAAGATATTTCTTATGAGAAAAAACCAGTGGAGATTCTAGATCATATAGAGAAAGTTCTATGAAACAAGACCACTCACCTGATCAAAGTTTTGTGATGAAACCACTAGTTTGAGGAATCTACATGGGAACTTGAGGATATGACGAGCTAGAATTATCCTCATTTTTTATATTAGAATGATGATTTTTTAGGGTGAAATTCTTTTTAAGGGGGTAGAATGTAACACTCCATGTTTTTATGAGTTAATTATTTTTTGAAATAAATTAAATTTCTTTGTTGGATTTCATTTCATGCTACACTAAGTTAAGCTTACATTATATGAAACACCAAGTTAATCTTGTGCTACATGCAAAACTAATTTTTAATGAAACCATGATATATTATTAATTTAGTTATTTAAACACAAAAATTATAACCTACACATTAAAATTAGAGATATTAATAGTAATAATTACTTTTTTAAATATTAATTAAAATGGTTTTATGTAAATAAAATATATTTATAGAATGTATTTAATTTTTGGTAAAGTTTTTATATGTTTCAAAAATAAAATTTTCTCAAAAAAACATTTTTATAATAAAAGTATTTTTTTGAAACTTTTATAAAATTATTTTGATAAAAAACTTATTTTTTAATTCAAAAATTCAAAATTAACTTAGGGTAAATTTTTGGGATTTTTCTAAAAAGTTTCATTTTCTGATAAATAGTGAAAAATACTGTAATTTAACTGAAAACTGCCTTTTAGTTTATTTTATTTATAAAGTTGAATTATATTTTATATTGTATTAAAAGATAAATTAGTTAAATTATAAATACATTAATTAAATTTAGTTTATTTTAATCATTTTCATATAAAACTTTGATATAAAAACTTTTTAAACTTTTGAACATTTTCTCTTTAAAAATCCACTCTCATGTCATATCTGTGGGATTAATATTAAATAAATTTTTTCCAATTATATGAGTATAATTTAGAAAATTGGAATCCATATTTGTAATTATAATAATTTATTTTTTATAATAAGTTAAACTTAACTTTTTACCAAAATGAATAGTAAAGGTAGTAAAAATTAACTGCCGCAGTTAAGGTAACAATGAGTTTACTAGAGGGTTAAATTAAAAATATAAGTGTAAAGATAACATATAAATTTGTATAAATACTATTGAATGGACATATTTATACCATTACACCTATAATTTTATATAATGGTCCATTTTGGACCCTTTTTACACATGAAAAGCATGAGATCACTCAAGTCTTTTCAAAAATACCAAGTGTGTCCTCTCCCCCACTTATAAAAGGCCACCCATATCCTTTATTACTCACAACTTGAAACCTATTTGGTTTAACCAAGACCTACCCAAATCACTTAACAAATTTCATACCCTCATCCTAGAATCCTTATTTTTGGAATAAATCTATCCTAGGAAGGATTTTAGTGAAAACCTAAGGAGGACACCCGAAGAAGAGGTAATGTTCATCAATGAGAATTTTTGTTTTATTTCTTACTTTGACCGCTTAAATTATTTTTATATCATGATAATATAATAACATAAGTATTTTTAAATATATTGATATTTTTATGTTAATTTCATTACCTAAAACCATCTCCACTTCTAGAAAATGGGTTATGAAATCATCGTTCGTGTGTACGGTGGACTACCGCCTCCTAAATCGATGCTATTAATTTTTTCCATTACCACCTATAAAGGATGGTAATAATTATGTATTTATAGTTTATATACGATAATTATAATATTTATGATTTTATTATTATTATTTAATTATTATATCACATATACTTTCATGCTCTCTATTTTTTGGGAATATGATAACATCGTTCATGTATACGAGAGAATACTGCCTCACAAAGTGATATGTTTATTTCATGCCTTACATGGAATGTATTAAGGATGAGTTTTATAAAAATATGTGATATATATGACATAAAAATAATTCTTTAATGATAATATATCATTCGATTTTATTCCTTTCTAACCGACAAGAAAATGATAAAAATAGCGTTCATGCGTACGTATAACCTACCGTCTCTATGAACTATGCATTTCATTTTATATATCTAAATTTTATAAATTAATATAAAAACATATATAATGAATATATTTTATATTAATTTCATGGTTATAATTTTTGATATGATGTAACCCTGGTAAAAGTAAGAGGACCAAAAATATAACAAATTAAAACATATATAAAAAACAAAGTAGTTATTACCCAAAACGTAGCTTTAACATGGAATTATTAATAAATGGGTAATAAAAGGCCATAATAAAATAATATATGGTATTATATACATGAATATGTTTCTATAATATATTTATAATAAACTTATATTTATTATAAAGTTGGTTTCAACATGTGTGATGAAATTCAAGACTTACGGTGAGATATTTTTGTCTTGATTTTCCTTTTTTGAGACGTATGTTATGTTTTTCACATATATTATTTCAATATGTGTATATAAATACCATTTTATATGTAATATAATTAATTTATTCATCCTAATTATATTTTAAGTTTCATTTAATTTTATTCATTCATGAAGATTATGATTCAATGTTACCAAAGTGGTAAAGATTTTATGTTACAATCTCATCATTTATCGGGATTGTTTATAATTAAGTATCCAATATTGAAATATCATAATAAATATCTTAATAATTATCATTAATTTTATTATCCTCTATTTATTCATGATAATTCAAGTAATGGTACCATTTTCCACTCATTAATACTTAAAATAACTAAGAAAATGTTTTTAAGAAAATCTAACAATATTTATCTCCTCAGTTAAAAATATATTTTCTTCCAAAACCATGTTTTATAAAACTATTTTCAAAAATGATTTATTATTATAAAAGTGATTTATTAAAGAAATTTCTTCTCATGATTGAATTTTTATAATTTATTTGAAATAAATATTCCTTCTAGTTTCCAAAACAATTCCCATTTGACTTTTATGAAAAATGTGAAAGAATTATTGGTTTAAATGTTTACGACATGAATGGAATTTTATGACATGATGAACAAACATTTATTAAAATATCAATTTATAAAATCTCAAGGTTATTTTACAAGAAAATAGTTTTCAATTTTTTTATGTTTTTAAGAAGCGTTCTTTAAAGCGGAAAGAATATTTTACTCAATAAATTTTTTAAATGATCGATCAAAATAATTTTCCATCTAAGATTTTATCTGTTGATGTTACCTATTCCTTACTGAGGATATTATATAAGGATACCATTCTTATTCCTTATTTAATGGTTTTTGTTTATGATGAAAAGTTGTTTATCAAACCTATTTCTCTTCCATGAGTAATACATTGATAAAATGATTATGAAACCCACTTATTTTCATGAGTTATGATATGATCCAATGATTATCAAACATATCCATTTTACACAGGTTATGATATGAATAAATTTTTATGATACCCATTTAATTTCATGGGTCATGATATGATGAATATTTATGATCTTGTGGAACAAAAAAATATGGTTTTAAATATGTGATGGGTGGGACCTATATATATATCTAATGCATTGGGTAAAGATTTATATCTAATGAGATAGATAGGACTAGAATGGGGAGTGAAATCGGTTCAGTAAGATAGGGATGGAATGAAGAGTGAACCAGATTAAGTAAGATAGGGTTGGAATGGGGAGTGAACCCGGTCCAGTAAGGGAGTTTTTCCATTATGATGGTCTTGTGAGTAATCCTTGACTAATATGAAAATTATTTTCTATGATTACATGTGTTCTAAAAATTCCATGTCTTATTCCATTGTTATTATACCATGGATCATGTTCTTTGACCCCATTATGATTCATGTCTTATGAACTGCCAATATTTATCTCATGAATCATGATTATGATATTTGATATGCCAGGTATGGTTTTCAAATTTCAGGCTCATATTATCATACCCATATATTCATGTTATTATTATGTATCTCCCTTTTTTCCCTTACTGAGCATCTGAGATCACTATTTTTTATGTTTCCTTTCCCTTGCTTATAAATATATGTATTATGTATGATATGTCTAATATGGGTGATAATTGTGAATAAATTAGTGGGAGATTTTGTAGCTCACTTATGGACTAGTGTTTATATTTACAAGTTTCCAAAGTCACTATACTATTATGGTCCTCAGGTGCATGTTTGTAAAAAGTAATGAATATTAATAAAAAATGATGTAATATCTATGTATGATAAGCCTTGGTCACTATAATTATCATTAATAGGGATGTTTCATAATATGAAATGTATGGTCGAATCAACTATGTGTCTTCATGACAAATACATTAATGATTAAAGCATTACTCATATTCAATATAACATATGAGTAAATACATGAAAAGGATCATGTGTGTACTAAGGCTTATATAAAGTGGCCAATCCATTGAGATGGGGTTGGTTTAAACTCAACCAAGACTCCTACTGAGTCTCACACTCTCCCAGAAGCTCTCTTTTTCCTACTTCATCCTTCTTCAACTCCTGAGAGATATAAGAATATCTTGGATGAGAGAAGGATCCAACCTAAGAATTAGAAGATTTGATCATCCCAAAGATAAATCATGGAGGGAAGATTTTATTGATCATTCCTAGTGATCTTTATCAAGCATTGATTGAAGACAATAACAACTTCCAACTTTGTTGCAAGGCGTACATTCTTTACTTTGTTAATATTTTATTTTGAGATTCATAACATAGTTATCTTTATATTTTAGGTTTATATTGTCTTTTAATTCCATGAAAAAGTGTTGTTAAATCCTTAGAAACCCATAAATGGTATCAGAGCCCTTTCATGTCTCTTTATTCATGAAATCATTCTTTAAAATGAATAAAATTTTATACTACCTTATTTTCATTATAATGAACCACTATTGCTAAAGTCAATGGAGTTATAAATGAATTGGGTTCCAAAGAAAGAGAAACAAAACCATTTCATTATTTTTTGATTTTGGATCAAGAATTGTTATTTGAGAACACTTTTGAAATATTTAAATAGAGTTTTTTGAGGTGGTTTCTTCGGTGGAGGAGTACTAGGTTGAGGTATGGGGGTTCAAGAGATGAAAATGGGTTAGTTGGTGGATAGATAAATCCACCATGTACTTGGTTTGGTGTAATTGAGTACCCAATGAGGATCCATATAGCGAACCAGGATTATCATACATATAAATTGCAACATTTTTTCAAAATATAAAATACATTACACAAACACACGCCTAAAGACCATATTATTTTAGTGCCTTTCAAAACTTGGAAACATAAAAACTAGTACATAAGTGATGTATATTATCTCCCAATAGTCTTTCCATGACTAGAAAACTTCTTATAAACATCATAAATAATACATATCCTCATAATATGGTAGCGGAAACATAATAAAGGATGAACTCAGATTCCCAGTAAGGTTAAACATGGGAGATATGTAAGAATAATCATGAGAATTAGGGTATGATAACATGATCATAAAATTAGAAGATTATATACTTCATATTAAAGATAATAATCAAGATTCATGGCAGAAATATTGGATGTTCATAAGAAATAAATAATAAGATAATTAAAAGCATAATCCATTAAAGTATAACATAGGAATAAGACATGGAATTATTCCAAACACATAAACATATAAAACGATTTAAATAGTAGTCAAGGCTCACTACCAAGGCTATTTTAGTGGAATAAGTGCACTCCCCAAACCAAATTAGTAGTTAAGGTTCACTCCCAAGACCATATTAGTGGAAAAATTCATTTACTAAACCGGGTTAACTCCCCATTACAACTATGTCTGTGTCATGATATATAAATCTTTATCTAATGCTTTGTAGGGAGATATAGGCGTCACACATCACATAATGAAATCATATATACGTGTGCCATAAGATAATAAAAAATTAATCATATCATAACCCGTTAAATGAAATAGGAATCATAAACATTTCATCATATATTAACCATTGGAAAAGAGACAGATTTCATAATCATTTCATCATAGCATAACCTGTGAAAATAAGTGGGTTTCATGAGTGTTTTATCATGGTATAATCCATGGAAGAGAAATGGGTGTCATAAACATCATTCCATAAAAAAATAAACCAGTCAAATAAATAATATGAATGGTATTCTTGGATAATATCCCTAGTAAGGAATAGGTAACACCAACATATGTCAACTTAGATGGAAAATAATTTTGAAAGATCTTTTAAAAAAATTCTTGAGGAAAATATTCTTTATACTTTGAAAAATGATTTTTAAAACATAATACATTTAAAAAATAATTTTATCTGAAAATAACTTTGGAAAATTATAAATTAATCTTTAAATTAGTGATTGGTAATGGTGACAGAGAATTCCATCTATACCATACATGTTAAAACAAATAGTCCTTTCATATTGTCATTATATGTCAAAAGAGCCTTGATTAAAAAATAAAAAGAAGATTTTTTTTAAAACGATTTTTTAAAATTTAAAACATGGGTAAAAATTCCTTTTAAAAATAATTGGATAATATTATAACATTTTTGATTTTTTTGAAAACATGGTTTTGGGAGAAAATAGATTTCTGACTGAAGAGAGAAATAAAGTCATATTTTATTAGTTTTTTTTATTAATTATCATAAGTACCAAAGAGTGGAAAAACGGTACCATTACATGAATATATCATTAATAAAAATTTTATAATAAAATTAATGATAGTTCTTGAGATATGGATCATAATATTTAATCAATGGAAGTATAATCATAAACAATCCCGATAAACGATGAGATTGTAGCAATAAAATCTTACTATTTTGTTAACTTTGAATCATAATAAACATGAGAGAATAACATTACATGAAGATTAAAATAAGGATATTTATTATATAAAATGTAAAATGGGTAGTATATACACCTCTTAATAGAATATAGGTGCATAACTTAACATGTGTCTCAAAGAAGGAAAATTGGGACAAAATTACCTAATGATTTGGTAAAATTTTAACCATAAAGCCCATGAATGATAGATCCTAAAATGGATGTGTTAATACCAATAATTTTAACTATAATAATCATAAATTGCATTCATGGTTAGTATATACACCACATAGACGAAAGAGGTGGTGAATATAGCATGTATCTCACAAAAGTAAAAAGTGATACAAAAATCCCTTACTACTTAAATAAATTTTGAATCATGAACCATAAAAGAAAACATTAAATATCATAAATTAATTTAAATTCATAATATAACAAGTAATATTTCAGTATAAACACCATAAAAAATAAACTAGTGGTGAATATGATATAAGTCTCGCAGAAATAAAAGTGAGACTATAAACCCCCTTACGTTTAGTATTGAATCTCATCGTACTCATTCATAACTCATATATAATAAATATAAGTTTACTATACATATATAAAAGAACCATATTAGTCTATATAATACCAAATATTATTTTTATGACCTTTTATTGCCTGTTTATTAACAATTTCATGTTAAAGTTACGTTTCGGGTAATAACTGTTTTGTTTTTTGTATAAGTTTTGATTTGTTATATTATTGATCCTTTTAATTTAATCATGATTTTTTCATATAAATAATTTTAAACATGATATAAATACTATATATATATATATTTATTATATATATTTATAATAATCTATAAAAATATAAATAGAAAATGAAATACACCGTTCATGTAGACGATAGGCTGTATATACGCATGAATGATTTTTCCATTTTTCTTGTCAGATTGAAAGAAATAAAAGTATATGATATATTATAATTACATAATATTTTTTATTTAATATATATAAAATATTTTTATCAATACCATCCTTAATACATTCCATTTAAAGCATGAATAAATCACATCACTTTGCGAGGCGGTAGTCCGCCGTACACATGAACGATGTTATCGTATTCCCACAAAATGGAGCATGATAGTATGTGTGATATAAAAATTACATAATCATAATAAAATCACAAAAAAATAAGTATAATATATAAAATATAAATCCATCATTATTCTAAACCTTGAAATGTGGTAATGGAAGAACAAACAACATCGATTTGCGTGTCGGTAGTCTACGATACACAGAAACAATGATCACGTATCCCATTTGATGTAAGTGTATAAATTTGTAGGTATTAAACTTAAAATAATAACATATAATTATATTTAATATAATAATGTTATCATATAATCATGATGTAAAAATAAAAGAAGAGGTTTGGGAAAGAAATAAAACAAAAATGTTCGTTGATGAACATTACCCCCTATTCGAACATCTCTTTTGGTTTGCATGAAAGGAATTACTTGGTTGGGTTTATTATGAAAGTGATGATTCTATGATGAAGTGAGGTTAGTTGGGAGTTCATTTGTTCAGGTTTTAGATAATCTAAATGGATTGATAGGTGTGATGAGAGGGGGATAGGTGGTGGTCTTTTATAAGGGAGGTGAGTGGAAAACTTGTAAATATCGAAAAGGTAAACAATATTGGGAGGTATCCCTTACATCATGTGAATAAAATATTGAATTTGTTTTGGTAAAATATTGGGTATGATATAAATATGTACATAAAAATTGTTTTGGTCAATTTTATGGTCATTTTTAGACCTTATGTTTTAAGTTTAACCACTAAGTAATCTTGTTTTTACATTAATTTCTTTAATTAATTTTAATTACTTTCACTAATAGCTATGTTAACAAATTAAGTTTTAATTATTATAAATTATAAATTATGATTATTTAAAATATTAAATCCATTTTTCTAAATCATAAACACATAAGTGGTATAAATTAATTTAAAATCAATCCCGTTGATGAGACATGACAACATGTTTTTAATGTGAAAATGTTCAAAAGTTTGAAATGTTTTTATATCCAATTTCAATGTGAATATATTAAAATAACCTAAATTTGATTAATTTATGTATAATTTAAATAAATATACTTTAAAACAAAAATAAAATATAAGTTATATATTCAAATAAATTAGATGAAAATGTAGTTTTCAATTAAAATTTAGTATTTATATCCATTTATCCAAAAAATGAAATATTTCAGAAAAATTCAAAAAATTCACCGTAATATAATTTTATCATTATGGATTAAAAAATGAATTTTATTTTATCAAATTAAATTTCTAAAAGTTTAAAAATTATTTTTTATTATTTTTCACAGACCGATATAAAAATGAGTTTTTTTGAGAAAATAATATTTTCAAATCATATAGACTTTATCAAAAATTTTGTATTTTTTTATCAATATGTTTATTTATATATAAAATTTTAATTAATATTTAAAAATTATTTATTACTATTCATATTATAAAGTTTAATGTCTATATTATAAATATATTATTTAAATAATTATTAAAATAAAATTTTGTTTCATAGAAGCCCAGTATTGCATGTAACAAAATATAAACCAATGTTGTATGTTGTATAAGATTAAAATGGTGTAGCTTATAGTGAAATACATAAAAGAAATTTAATTTTATAAAAAAAAGTTTCATAAAAACTAAGGGTGTTACTTTCTACCCCCTTAAAATGAATTTCTCTCTCTAAATTCGTCACTCTGACATGAAAAATAATGATATATATGACTCATCATATCCTCAAGTTCCCACACAGCTTCCTAAAAATAGTGGTTTTTCCAAAAAACTTTGACTAGGTGATTGGTCTTGTTTTATAGAATTTCCTATGTATGATCCAAAATTTCAACTGGTTATTCCTTATAAGAATGATCCTGCTCTAGCAGTATAACCTCTAAGTTCAGGGATAAATTTATAGAAGTCCCTTCTCATCAAATCCAAATTATAGATCACATAGATGGTTATCATCATAACTTTTCTACCAAATTTGATATACCTTGATATGATATTGAAATACTCTAACCTTCTCTACCATTTCTTCAACTATCTCTAGTCCCAAAAGCTTTATTTCTCTAACTTCATTCTATCATGTTGGAGCTATATATTTATTTCCACAGAGGGATTCATATGGATCCATATAAATTCTTGAGTAAAATCAATTTTTGTAAGAAAACTCAACTAGAGGAAGGTGTTGATCCCAACCAACTTTAAAATTGAGAGAAAAAGATATCGACATATCCTCTAGTGTTTGAATTGTTCTTTCTGACTGACTATCCATCTAAGGATGATAAGTAGTAATGAAACACAATTATGTATCAAGGGAATGATGAATAATTCACCCAAATTTTGAGGTAAATATTAGATCCTAAATAGATAAAATAGAGTGTGGTAATCCATGTAACCTTACCACATCCTTAATTAATATCCCATTAAGCTGATCTAGATAGAATTATTCTCTAACAACGATGAAGTGTGCTGACTTAGTAAGGTGATCGACTACCACCCATATAACATTATGTGATTTAGAGGTTTTGGTGTGTCTAATGAAAAAATCAATAGTGATGTTCCCCCATTTCCATTCAGGTATGGATAATGGATGTAATATTCCCTTAGACTTTTTTCTCTCTGTCTTAACTTGTTGGCATTCTAAGCACCGAGATATAAAATCTATGATATCCTCTTCATGCCATCCAACAATAATTATTCTTTCAAATATATATACATATTAATACTTCTAGGATGAATATATAATGAAGAAACTATGATCTTACTCTAATAAATCCTTCTTTAAATCTAGTATTGAAGGAATAAATATAATTTTCTTTAACTTTATCATTCCATCATGATCAAGGTTAAATTTAGGAACATTTCTAAATTTCTTTTGAAGCACTACGTCTTGCTTCTTCACCACTTTAATCCTCACTTGGATAGATGATTGAACATTCAATTGAGCAAGATAATATTTACCCCTTCCTTTAGGATTTCCAAGTATATCCTTTAAAAATCTAGAAATATTTCATCTTTTGTGATTCTCATCATGGATAAGCTAGCATGATCCTTTCGACTCAAATCATCGGCCACCTTATTCTCTTTCCTAGGGTGATAATGTATTGAGTAGTCATAATACTTTATCAACACTAACCATATTATATATCAAAATTTCAACTCATTCTGTGTGAATATATACTTCAAACTTTTATGATCAGTATATATATCACACTTGTCTCTATGAATATAATGCCTCTATATCTTTAATGAAAACATTTCCATAGCTAACTCTAAATAATTTGTTAGGTAATTTTTCTCATAAATATTCAATTTTTACAAGGAATAAGCTATAACCATGTTAATATACATAAAAAAACATCTCAATACCTTCTTAGATGCATCAATATAGATTACAAACCCTTCTACACTATAGGGTAATGTAATCACAGGTGAACTGACTAATCATCTCTTCAGTTCCTTGAAATTTTCCTCACATTCATCTATCCAAAGGAACTCGGATCCCTTCAGGGTTTACTTGGTCAGAGGAATAGACAGTCATGATAAATTCTCTACAAAACATTGATAATATCCTGATAAACCAATAAAACTATGGATCTTAGTCACCATTTTTTATTCTATAACAACATTCAAGAGCCTTCATTTTTGATGGATCTACTGCTATACCCTCTCTTGAGATTATATAACCCAAAAATGAAACCTCTAGCAACCAAAATTCATACTTTGTAATTTTTTCATACAACTTATCCTTCATTAGGGTATTTAGTAAAATTTTCAAGTGGTCTTCATGATCTTCCTTCCCTTTAAATAGATAATAATATCATATATAAATACTAACATAAACGTATTAAGGTAATCTATAAATACTCTATTCATTAAATCCATGAAGATAACGAGGGAATTAGTGAGACCAAAAGGCATCACAATATATTAATAGTGTACATAGCTTGTAAAAAATATTGCCTTGGGTATATCCTTATTATCCCTTAATTAATTATATTTAGAATAAATTTTAATATTGGAAAAGTATTTAGCGCCATGTAGTTGAACAAACAATTCATCAATATGGGGAAGATGAAACTTTTTCTTGATTTTGATCTTATTAAACTCTCGATAATCAATGGGGAGTCACATTGATCCAAATTTATTTTTCACAAAAAGAATAGGTTCACCCCAAGTTGACACACTTGGCCGAATGAATCCATTATCAAAGTTTTCTTGTATTTTACTCTTCAATTCCTAAAACTCAATTAGAGACATTCTATAGTGAGTCTTAGAAATGGGTGTAGAACTAGGTATGAGTTCTTTTGAGAACTCAAAATCACATTTTGGGTAAATATTATAGAATTATTATGTAAATTCATCAAAAAATTCGTGTACAACATGTATATCATGAATTTTGAGTTTCTCCCCAACCATTTGAGATAAAAAAACCTTGTGTATGGGAATTAAAACCCATACACTTGATGAAATCTCCTTTGGAAGTTCATACATCTTATCACATTGATAAAATACCATAGCTTGGTTTGAAATATCAAATATAAATTCCATTACTTGATAATTTATTTTGGATTTATGCAGATAAATCCAATCCATTCCTAATATGAAATCAAATTCAAGAATAGAAATTATAAAAAGATTTGAAGGAAGTACATTCCCACTAACATCAACCAGAGAGGAATCATAGACTTGAGATGAAATCATCATACCATTAGGGGTTTTCACTAGTAATAACATATCTAATAGTTTAGGTAAAATCATAATACCCTTATAAAATTATTTAGATATTAAATATTGGGTAGATCTAGAGTCAAATAAGAAATTCAGAGTTCTGGAGTGGATGATAAGTGTACCTTTAACCACATCATTACCCACCCCTTTTCAGAAATAATTACCACATGAGATTTCCCCTTTTCCCTATACTTAATAGGTTTCTAATTTATATCATCATCATTAACCCTCATATTTGGGAACTAATTAACATAATGTACATTCTCCATACACTTGAAGCACTAAAGTGGGGGAGGTGAATTCTGTGCATCTTTCTCCCAATTCACATTGTTAACCAACTTTTTCCCATCACTTCAGCAATCAATTTTTCTATGTAATTCTTTTATAGACCTAAAAAATTTATTAAAACACTTAAGACAATTTCCTCTATGATTATTCCCACACTTAGAGCATAAAGAAAATCTCAAACTATTTTCTATATGGTTTTTATATTTTTCTTTTAACTCTATATTTCTTTTCTTATCAAAACCATGAGATTAATATGTAAATCGAACCTTCATTTCCACCTGGATAGAACAATACAAAATATCTCCATATATTCTGAAGTTTATTAGGAATAATGACCTTTATAGACTTTTTTTAAGACACTGAATAATCAGTCAACCTTACTTTCAGATGATGGTAATACCAGGATCATACCTCACAATTCTTGTAAAATTATCCTCATAGGTACCAATAGATTCATTATCCATTTTCTTTAAATCAATAAACTCCTTATCCATATTATTACAAAGAAAATGTAGAAATTAATTATTTAATAATAAGTTCTTTAACTCATCCTAATCCATGGATTCAGTTACATCTTTCTACCTCGTATTCTTGATTAGAGTCCACCACCGGTCCACTACTCCTTCTAAATTATAAAAAAACAAAATGAATTTTTCATTTTCCAAAAATTGAAGAATGGAAAATATCTTTTTAGTGGTATTTATCCATTGTTTAGAAACATGTGAATCAGAAGACCCACTGAAATAAGGTAAATATTTCCTCATGAAGGAATCAATAGAACATTGTTACCTTGTTTTCTTGTTTGGAAGTTATGCATGGTTCATAGCTTGAGGATGCAGTGTGATCATAACAAAAAGATTTTGTATTCTAGATCCCACACCATTTGGATGCTCAGGAGGAAAATCATTACATTTCCCATCACAATCAGTATTGACACAATTCCTTTAGTTTCTAACCATCGACTAAAACAAAAAAAATATAGTAAGAAACAATAATTATAGTGGAAAACTACATAATCATGAAAAACCACTTATATTATGTCTAATTTATGATATATTATTTAAAATATAACACCTTATCTCTATCATAGGTTATTCATATCCAACTTCCATTTAAAACCTTCACAATGTTTCATAAATAGTTTGTGAATTCCCAAAGAATATCCCCCAAGAATGTCAAACCAGGTGTGTAGTAGGGCACATTGTGGTGCACCAATTCCTAACTAATTCTAGATCAATATACTATTTTCAAGGTTTTTCCCCTAGGTAAATCTATGTTGGAGCCACATTCACTTGTAGTATCTAGACAGGGATGTATTTCTAGGAAACTAATTGCTCTCTCCTTTATCAAAATTCTAAGACATTTTCCTGTACTTTGATTCACTATTGTACTTATCCTTAGACATGTCTTTAGGGATCTCACTAAGGATTTATCATCCTAGTTTTCAAAGGTTAACTAAAATTTTTCTATGATACCAACTATAGAAACCTAGGCTTATCAAAAATAGACATTACAAAATTTTTTCAGAATATTTAATAAATTACACAAACACATTCCAAAAGACCGTATTAGTTTAGTGCCTCCAGAAACTTGGAAACAGAAACACATGTACATAAGTGAGATAAACTATCTACCACTAGGTTATCCATGACTAGAAACCTTCTTAGAAACGTAATACATAATACCTATCTTCATAACCTTGATAAAGGAAGCATAAGAAAGGGTGAGCTTAGATTTCCAGTAAGGGTAAAAAAGGGAGATATTTATGCATAATCCTGATCATAAGGGTATGAGAACATGATCATAAAATTATATGATCATACCCTGCATATCAAATATCATAATCAAGAGTCATAAAATAAATATTGGTAGATTATAATACGTGAATCATAAGGGAATCAAGAGAATTATTTATGAAATCATAACATAGTAATAAGACATGGAATTATGGTAAATAGATAAACATATAAAATGATTTCCATAGTAGTTAAGGATCACTGCCAAGGATATCTTAGTGGAATGGGTTTATTGCCAAACTATATTAATAGTAAATTTTAACTCCTAATACCATTTTATCAGACAATTTACTTTACTAAATTGGGTTCACTCCACATTCTAGACTTGTCCATCTAATGGGATATAAATCATTACCTAATGCATTGGAGGGAGATATAGGTCCCACCCCTCACATAATGAAATCATACATGTACATGTCATAAGATAACAAAACATAAATAATATAATATCTCATGAACTGAAATGGTTATCGTAAACATTTCCTCATATCTGAACCTATGAAAAAAAAGATTTCACAATCATTTCATCATATCATAACCCATGAAAAGAAGTGGGTTTCATGAGCATTTTATCATGGTATAACCCATGGAAGAGAAAAATGTTTCATAAAAATCAATACATAAAAAAAAAAACCATTAAAATAAAGAAAATGAATGGTATTCTTGGATCATATCCCAATTGTGGAATAGTTAACACCATCAGATGTTATCTTATAAGGAAAATAATTATGAACGATCTTTTAAAAAAACTTCTTGAGGAAAATATCCTTCATAATTTTAAAAAATATATTTAAAACATAATACATTTTTAAAATAATTTTCTTTGTAAGGAAATTTGAGAAAATATAAAGGAATATTTGAATTACTGATCAATTATGGTGGTGGATAATTCCATACATGCAATACACGTTAAAACAAATATTTCATTCATATTTTTGTTAGAAGTCAAAAGAGACTTGATCAGAAAATGGAAAGAATATTAATTTTAAAACTATTTTTTTAAAAAGTAAAAACATGGGTAAAAATTACTTTTAAAAATAATTTGATAATGGTATAATATTTTTGAAAACATTTTTAGAAAACATAGTTTTGTGAGAAAACAATTTTATGACTAGAGAGAGAAATAATGTCAGATTTTGTTATTTTTTTTTAATTATAATAAGTACAAAAGAGTATAAAAATGGTACCATTAAATGAAGATATCATGAATAAATAGAGGAGAATAAAATTCATGGGATTTATTGAGATACAGATCAAAATATTTCATCAATTTAAGAATAATTATAAACAATCTTGATAAACGATGAGATTGTAGCAATTAGATCTTACCATTTTGGTAACTTTGAATCATAATACCCATGAGAGAATAAAATTACATGAAGCTTAAAATATACTTAAAATAATAATATTCATGATATAACATTTCAAAGGGAAATTATATACACCTTTTAAAATAATATAGGTTCATAACATAACACGTGTCTCAAAGAAGGAAAATTGAGACAAAATTTTCTTACTACTTTGGTAGAATTTTAACTGTAAATATCTTGAAATTAATATAATAAAATGGATGTTTAAATACCAAAAAATTTAAGTAGGAGAATCATAAATTAAATTCATGGGAAATATATACACCACATAGAAGAAATAGGTGGTGAATATAACATGTGTCATGAAAGAAAAAAAGTGATATGAAAATACCTTATTACTTGAGTAAATTTTGATTCATGAACCATTAATTAAAACTATTAATATCATGAAATAATGGAAATTCATGATATAAAAAGTCATATGTAAGTATATACACCATAAAAAATAAATGAGTGGTTAATATGGCATAAGTCTTGTAGAAATAATTGTGAGACTAAAAATCACCTTACCTTAAGTATTAACTATAGTTGTACTCATTCAAACCTCATATATAACAAATATATGTTTATTATAGATCTATAACATAACTATATTTATCTATATAATACCATATATGATTTTATTCTGACCTTTATTACATATTTGTTAAAAATTCCATGTTAAAGTTATATTTTGGGTAATAACCTCTTTATTTTTAATATAAGTTTTTATTTGTTATATTCTTGATCCCATTACTTTAATTTAGATTTCATCATCTCCCAAATGATTACCATGATACAAATATCATATATATATATATATTCATTATATATTTATTTATAATAATCTATAAAATATATATTTAGGAAATGAAATAAACCATTCAAGGATATGGTAGGCTATACATACACATGAAATATTTCATAAAAATCCAAAAAAATTAGTCAAGAAGATAGTTTTCGATTAAAATTTAGTATTTTTCACTATTCATCAAAAAATGAAATATTCTTTAAAAATCCCAAAAATTCACCCTAAGATAATTTTAAAATTTTTAATTCAAAAATGAAGTTTATTTTATTAAATTAAATTTCTAAAATTGTCGAAAATTAATTTTATTATTTTTCATAGAAGGACAAAAAATAGTTCTTTTGAGAAAATAGTATTTTCAAAACAAATAGACTTTACCAAAAATTATTTATTTTATTGTAAATATGTTATATTTATATAAAACCATTGTAAATAATATTTAAAAATTAGTTATTAATATTAAAATTGCAATGTTTAATGGTTAAGTTATAACTATCTTGTTTAAATAATTATAATAATAAAATGTTTTTTTCGTAGAAACTCAGTGTTTCATGTAATGAAATCTAAGATAGTGTTGCTTGTAGTGCAATACTAACATATTGTATCATATAATTAATTACATAAAATAACTTTATTTTTCACAAAAAGAGGTTCATAAAAACTTGTGGTGTTATAATCCAGGGGAGGGTGCCCTTTTTTTGGAGCCATAAGGTGGCCAATGTGGGGTAACCAAGTACCTGATGCACCCAGGGGATGTTTTTCTAAAACATGGGAATGATGATGAATTAAAAACCATATATTACATATCCCCTTCATGGTATCAGTTCTAAGCTAGGTTAAATAAATGAGGATTCAACCCCCTCCTCTCCTCTACCTTGGATCAATGAATCCAAGAGGCCTTGGAATTTCTTAACATGGTGTTTGAGGTAGGTTTCCATCCTATAATCCAATTATTTTATTCCCCTCCATCCTTTATCTAAGTTTAGTGGTTTGGATTTGGGTTGTGATAGAAATTCCACCAGATATTGGTGTAATCAGGCTAGGATGTGAGGGATTGTCTCACGATTTCTATAAAGAGTCTCAAGAGACTAAACACACTAGGTTTCTTACAGTTTTGTTAATTAATTCACAACCTTGATTTATTTATTTTTTCAAAAATTGGGATGGAATTAATTTAGTAATTGGTGTGAAATTTTGGGGATTTATTTTTCTGTGATCATGGGGGTATGTCAAATGTGATATGTACCTCATTGATCGAGGTTTTTTCATTGTTACACTATTTGGTGAGCTATCATTTGATTACAAAAAAAAAGAATTAGTTATGGATTAAATGTATTAATTGATTATATTTGATTCATAATTAAATAAAAAGGTTATTCATTAGATCTAGGGCCTCATGTTGATGAGTGATAGTCGAAAAAACTTGGGTGATAATGGTGCTCAAGTTAGGATAAAGGTAGTGGATTCTTGGTTTGAGGTAGGTGGTCCTTGAACATCTCCCTATGGTTTAAAAATTCATTATGTGACATTTGATATGTGGTCTCATATATCATGTGGAATTTACCCAAAAATAAAATGAATTGATCTCCTTTAACTCGTATGAATTATACATAAGTGTCCAGGGACATAATAGTCCCTTGGATCACTAAGTTTTAATGTCTTAACCACTGATGGTTGTAGACCTGACCTAGGGTGTGAGACTTGTGATATGGGGAACCAATAGGTGTATGAAATTAGTAAACTAAGATATGAGTGACCTTAAATAGAAACCTATATGATTCTCTAATTTCATGATGTTAGCGATTGATAGAGATTGGCTTAATGATTAGCCTATATTGAACCTTTGTATATCCTTATAGATATTTTCAAGTTAATCGGGTCTTGAGGTAAGTGTTCCACCCTATTTAGCATATTATAACTGGATAAGAATACCATATTTTGAATTTATGTATAGGTTAGATGTGGGAAGTCCTACCTAGTTTTAATTTAATGTGATATGGGTGTTATTCCATCCTTTATGAGAATTTATTGCATTGTGTTATTCAAGTTGTTGATTAAACCATAATTTTATCATGGTTAGGGTTGAGGGACACTATGTACACTATGTGATAGGATGTCTAGAGAAATTTGGAATTATAAAGAGATCCTATTTGGGTGTCTTGGATGTGTTATGACCTAGTAGACCCTAATTGGCAACCTAGTACCCTTTTTCAAAACTCAAAGGATAATAATAAGAGGCTTACATGGAAAAAACCTTGGATAATGGTATGTTAGGATAGGTTGTGCCTTATTCGAGTTTGTGAGCTAGAACCAACTATTTTTTACTTTCGATTACTAGTATATTTAAGGTCTTGGATATTAATAATTATTTTATCATATGATGATTATTATTTTATGTGAAATCAATGTGATAATGTACATAGATTATCTTTCATGTTGAAAGTTTAGAATAATTTTATACTATGATGAGAACCTTGAAGTACTATGATAATATTTCCAAATATATTTTCTATAGTTAGATGAAA
The DNA here is from genome assembly GCA_963277665.1 of Viscum album. NCBI lineage: Eukaryota > Viridiplantae > Streptophyta > Magnoliopsida > Santalales > Viscaceae > Viscum > Viscum album. The sequence goes on along the minus strand of OY728146.1, from coordinate 179,417,975 downwards.
TTATCTAACTAGAAACTTATGCTATAAGATATCATGGGTATAAGGATTATAAGACATTGAGACTTCTTCTCATTAAGTTTTACATGGTATTATTCAAGAGAGGAGGTTATGAGAAAAAACATTCTTATAGGATTTATACATGTAATATGTTCCATTGTATTTTCCTATATATGGATATTTATATTGATCCTTAGACTTAAAATTATTATTAAATCATATGACAAGTTACATACTTTGATGTGTTGATGAAAACCATGATGATATATTCTCACATAGAAGAATGATACACTGGGTGAATCATGTGTGATATGTTGATAATTATAATTAACCCATATGGGATAAAATCTTAATCAATTCCTAAATTTTTCCACCATATATCTTTAAGGGAACTTTAGATCACCATGGGATGTAAATTAGTTCCCAGGAATCATTAAATATACCTTGTGAATGTCTTATCTTTTATACAACAATATAAATCAACAACATAAATAAATGAGATAAACCATCCAAACATGATACAATAAATAAACATCCAAACCATCATACAACTAAATTCATGCATAAATAAAATAATGTAAGTAGATACACATGAATCCTAAGCATAAAAATACACCACATCAAAGTTTCTAATACAATCCCAAACTAAAATAAATCCCTGAATGACTCCAACAAGCCTCCGTGTAACCCATGGATACTATCCTGACCAATATGTCCCTCTAAGGATTAGAAGATAAGAATCATATAGGAATAAACCTAAAACCTATAAAATATTGGTTATATATAAATAGCCCAATAGGCCACCACCTACTAAATCTATGCAGTTGCTTTAATATTTCAACATAAAAATAATACTTTGAAATATAAAAGAAAAATATAAATTTTTCATAATCATTTATATAAATAAGCAAAAAAGACATCCTCATTATATTAAAAATATATTTTCTTGTTTGTTTTTAAATTAAAAAAATTACTTAGAAAACATTTTCCCCTAGCTGAATCATCCTTTTATAAACCACCATTTTAAAGTCCCAATTTAAAACCATATTATAAAAACCTCTTTTAAAATAAAATTTTAAACTCTAAAAGATGAATTTTAATTTTAAATAGTTTTCTAAAACCTCTTTGAAAACCAATTTACAATTCAAAATAGGCATAATAACGCAAAAACATATTTTAAAACCCATACCAAGGAGTTTTAAAAAACAAAAAATTTCAATTTCCACATAAAAATACTCAAAAATATCTTTATAAAACAAATTATCACATTTAAAGAAAAAACCTTTCAAACTCATGATAAAATAGTGATATATTAGAATAAACCACACTTTCACTTCCCTTATTTTAAAAAACCTTTCAAAAAAACCTTTTAGAAATATTTGAAAAGTAATTACAATATAAAGAAGAAGGAAAGAACACAAACATGCACCACTATTTCAAGGTCATTAGAGAATTAGAAACAAACAACAAAAACATAGGTTCTAAGTAATCAAACAAGAATTATGGGATAAAATTGAAGAAAAATGATAAATCCCTTAAAAAAAATCCTAAGTAGGATCTATGGATCATGAGAATTGTCCTTAGATCAACTGATGAGGTAGAGCTGGGAAGAAATCCCAAGATACCCCATTACTACACACTAGGTTTTTCTCTCATATAGGTAACCTACTATCTTCCTAGGACTCCCATAACAAGTTATAAAAGGATGTGAGCAATAAATTAGATGCATACAACTAGAAGTAAACAAAAGAAATATATTTATAAAATAAATTCTCACATTACCTATGACACAATTGCAAAAAAAATCCCTTTGATCATCACTTGATATCCACATACATGAAGTGCCACTCATTAAAGGGAATAATTACAATGTTAAAGAAAAGAGGGTATCACCCCTTTCATAAAAAAATATTTTTCATAAGATTATAAAGGGTTATTTTACAAAACATGCTTGTAATTTCAAGCTAATTACTGTTATTTGAAACCCATACCAATCAAATCTTAGGACCAACTTTTATTAAAATATTACTTGAAACCCATTTGATAACTCACACTTCTATTAAAACCACATTTAAAATTAACCAAGGTTATTCAAAGGTTTTAAAACATCACTCACATGGGTTAACATGACCCTTTAAAATAAATAAAACCATTTAAAAACTTTGAACCCTTTTAAAACACTTCAAAAACTTGGTTTAAAAATCACGTGATATAAAACAACAATTTATAAATTCAACCTGGTATCATGAACCACTTTAAAAACATTGACATGCTTTGAAAAAATTATTAATAATTTTTACAAACACTTAGCATGGAACTTGTTGCATTTCAAGGGTTAAAAATATTTATAAATCTCTATTTTTCCATAAAGTAACACATGCATAGGAATATATTTAATAAATAAACACTTTAAAACACACAAGAATTCAATGAAATGTAGTATAAAGTGAAAACAAGGAAACACATACCTTGGTTCAATGGAAAATTTGCAGTAAGTTTTTCTATTTGATTGGGAAAACCCAACCAAGATACAATAGGTGCTTCTCAATACCTAACAAGATAAAAAACCCAATATTAAATCCACCATAATCCAAATTTTTATTACCGTGTCTCCAATAGTTCATGAGAGAAATGAAAACAAGGGAAAAAGATGTAGGGAGTAGAGAAGAATAGAAACTAAGGGAAAATACCTCAATAATATTCATGAATACAATGAGAACAACTATAAAAATAGAAGAGAGGGTAATGAGGAATCTTACTTTGAGGTTACTAGTACATTAGAATAATAGGTAGGAGAATATGAGGGTTAGAGGGTTAAAATAGAGCAAGGATAAAACTATATTTTTATAGTTTGAATGAATAGTTTTTCAAACAATGAAATCCTATCTGGACATAAATAAGATATGAACATAGCTTCCACTATGGAACCAAACAATCTTACCAACTATTATACAACCATTCCTAATGAAACTATGAAATTAAAAACCCAGTTTGCTTACCTATCACACTATTCACCTTAGTTGTGCGCCATTATTCTTACAAACTAAAGGTGCCACTCAATTTTTTATCCAGATCTACATGGTTCGTACTAAACCATACACTATCCATATAGATTAAACCATTTTAGAATAATTTGAACTGAAAATCTAGTTATATAAGTGTAACCAAATTATTTCCTCCAAATAGTGCATGAAAACCGTGAACCAAAGGATAAATTATTGAAACATAAAAATTAAAATTATAACTCTCCAAAACCAAAATTTAACTAGTAAAATGGTAAAACCATATAAAATAAACCATATAATGACATGGATGGTGTCACATTAATGAATAATTCAATATACACTAGTGTAAAAGGGGGTTTTAAAGTTATCATTTTAAATTTTTAACATTGTTTTTTAGATAAATTGATTTGAATGAAATAATTAATAATGTTTTTTTCATTGGTTATAAAAAAAACATGTGAAATAGAATATTTAATATAAGTTAATTATCAAATGATATATAAATTTCCTCAAAATCCAAAAATTCAAAAGGTTTTCATATTGGTTATTCAATGACTGTTGTGAAATTAAAATTTTTATATTGGTTATTAAAAATAACAGATTCCAAAAGTGTAATTTCAGTTTTATTATTCAATAATGGATATGAAAAATTAATAAAAGTTAATTATTAATTTCGGTTATTTCATAACTGATTTAATAAATAATTATGTTAGAAAATACACCAACCTGACCTATATACATAAAAAATATCCAAATAGAAGACATACTAGTAGAAAAAACACTAATATACAAATTTATAAAATATATTTACAAAAAACTTGTTTCAAATTAAAATTACTTTACAATTGAAGTATAATATTTGAAAATATTAATAAACTAAAATCTAATTAAAGATAAAAAATAATATCTCCATTTTCTCGATTGATGATTCAACTCATTTTCATCATAATGGATATGATCATAAATATTATAAAAATTATAAAGCAATGTATTAAACATTTATTTTAATATAATGTCAATATAAATAAAATAAATTTATATAATAAAATATAACCTTTTGGAACTTTGTAACCATTCCAGTTGTTATTACTTCATACATAAATCTTAAAACATAATATTCACATTTGAGGATTTATTGTTGTTTATGATAATTCTATTTAAAAATAATTTATCAATTGAATTGAAAATAAAATTTCAACTATTTTATAAATTGTAATACTTAAAAAAAGAAGTCACCTTTGTGCACACATATTTTATATTTATATTCATCTTTACTCTTATCGCATTATACTGACTCTATGAATTTTTTAAAAATGATAAGAATGAAATGCAATAGAATTTTATAATAACATATAAGTATTAAAGTAATAAAACTTATGCCTTTAATAGATTTGGGAGGTTTTATAACATGTTCCCATGTATGAAGCATAACAAAAAAAATTTCATTTCATGTGGAAAAAAACATACAACATCCAATGGTAAATGATATAATTTTTTTTTAAAATGAGTGGTTATTTAATTAAAGAAAGAATCCACACTTTATTAAAGCATTCTGAAATCTTTTAGATATTTAATTTATTCTTTATTCATCCTAAATTTTCCAACTTATAGGATAAATAAATTGTACATACATAAATCCTTACACTGATATAATTTTATACTTAATCTAAACGTGTATGAAGATACATAATAAAAAATTGGTATAGAGTTAGATCATGTTTATATGAAAATTGACTTATATATGAAAGATTTACATCACTATAAGACCCAATATATCTTCAATTTTAAGATCGGTGATACCTATCTTACAAATAATCATAATATAATCACACCGACAAATTCCATTAATAATTGGAAATTTTTAATCATTGATCAACATAAATACAAATGATGATAATCTAGAAATCCTTCAGAAATAGGAAGAAAAGATGATGAGGTCCTAATATGTTTTTGATTTCTATAAAACATACATTTACCTTTAACATATTAGTATTATATATAATATTAAAACAAATTTAACACAAATATGAAATAAAGAATATAATCAAATAATACATCAATGGTACGTTTTTAGACAAGTTGATATGGATAAAGTAAAAAATGGTAGACAATTTTTCCAACTATAGATACCTCATCGGTAGAGAATGCTACTCTATTAGATCCATCTATGATATCCTATATTGTTACACTAATATAACCCATATCTATCTACTGATGATTTAGGGTATCCCCAATATTATATATGAGCTTATATTTTATAATTTGATACTAGGGATCCTAAAAATACAACTCATAATAGATGTGATGTTGTGGAGGAGGATCCAGAGTGGTAGGATATTTAGAAAGAGGTGGAGTAGTGGGATATACAAGTGGAGGTGGATATACAACTTAAATCTCTCTCTTCATGTTGGAAAACATTGACTGTACCGGTGATCTAATCCTAACCTCCATTATTTTCCCTATCTCATTAACCATAGATTCTAAAATTCATATTTTCTCCTTTATAACAATCATCCCTAGAAGATGTTACATAATGAAAAAATACTCTTTAAATTGATATACCCATCCCATATCCTCATATGATACCTGGGTGTTTAGGCTTCTCTGATGAAGTAGTGAAAATATCAGTCCTACCCTATAGTATAAAGGTCCACTGTTTGTGTTTCTCCTCAAGGTCATATTGTATAGAATATTTGGAAGATTTATTAGTGAATTTCAAAATATAGAGTAAAAAAAATAAATCAAATAAATTCTTATAATATTTTCAACTATGACCTACACTTTATGTATAAGATATGTTCCATTTTTTGATATTCCACCCTTTTCCATTTTTCATGTCTAGCTGGGGGGTGGAGATACAATCTTTGCAGATCTTGATGTCTCGACTCTCAATTTTTCAAAATTTTCAACTATAATTTTTTCTTAAAATAATATATACCCTCCACCTGATAAAGTATGTGGGTATACATTTTTTTAATTTGATATCCTAATGATATCATCTCATCACCTATTAATTAAAGACTAAAAAATAATTAGTATGATTATTTTTAATGATTATTCAAAAGAAACACTTCAAAAAGTTGACATTTCACATACCAAAAATGTTTATCATTATCCACTTTTTATAAAAAAAATTACATGTAAATTCATATAGGAAATCATATAAATTACATGGATTTAATTTTTTTACTTTCACAAAAAATGAAATTTGAAGTTAGAGTTGAATTAAAATATCTCCACCTCCTAAAAGAAAAAGATAAACATTTCCTTCATGATTCTCTAGTGTCTTGTATATCATTTGTCATCTAATGAGAAGAAATAAAAACCTAAATTAGTAACAACATGTCATTAAAAACAAAATAATAATAAAAGAGATTACCAAAATAGTCTCACATAGAATATATAGTGTCCTTTGTTCGATACCTCTCCAATTAGAAATTATAATTCGTACCTTTTCTATAGATTGAAATGATATAAATTTTTTAATTTGTTTAGAATTTATATAATTCGGATTCCCATTATCATCAAACTCAATAATTATCCTCCAGTCCTCGCTATGATAAATTGATAATTTAGGCAAATGTGTGCTACCACATTCCCTAACACTATAATCCTTATCTTCACCTTTAGAAGTAGATGGATCATATGTATAATCATGAGGAGGATTCTCAGCAAAAACATGCATATGATTGTCCTTATAAGATCTAGGTGAGTTAGCTGTTTGATTTGGAATTTTCCTCCAAATCAAATCAACAAAAAATTAGTAAATGATTATATAATCTATCATTTGCATATAAAATTAAATAATAATTGAAAAAATTATAGAACCATTTTAAAAATAAATGAACCACATTTTTATTAATATTTGATAAAGTAGTTAAAGATAATACTAAAAAAATTTGACAACATTTATGAGACATGAAATGATATAGACAAAGAAAACAAAACTTAACTATAAGATTATAAAAATACAAAAATTTCATATATAGTTGAATAGAAATAAAAAAAAAAATTAAAGTAATAAAAATATTTATCAAATTAAAAATAGTATATCTAACATTTTAAAAATTTATTAATAATAAAATTATAAAAATAAAACAATACAAACAATTAATATATTACATTTTTGAAAACATGTGACTTAAATAAAATTAAAAATTAAAAATAGTATATCTAACAATTTACAAGATTTTTAAAATTTTAATAGAAAATAAATATATGGTACCTGTAATATTTTAAGATTTCTAAATAATTGTGTTCCCATATTCATTCTTCATGTTAATTCTATATGGAACACACTATGTATATGAATTTTTTCATCAATATACTCTGTTAATATATCTATATAAGTATTAATGTTACTGTCATTAAGTTTCTCATCACCAAAATATTGTTTTTTCATTATAAAATGATATAACACTACACGTTTTATTGATCAAGAACTTTGAATATTTTTTTTTCACATTTATTTCCATGATAAAAGGGTCATATATGTATTCCAATTTATTTAAATTTACTAATTTCATACCAAATTCATCATGTTTAACATTTTAATTAATAATAACCCATTTATAGTTGAATAAATGAACTCAAAATCTAATATAATCAGTCTCCCATATTTCTTAAATAAATCCATAATATATATAAATTAGATATGTTTTTTTCTTTTCACTTATTTTTTTTACTTAATTGAACAAAAATACACCACTATTATGAACTGCACTTATGTATTCCTAGTATTTGGTATAAAGTGTATTTCTATTGAGGTCATAACCTGACCATTTTAGTTCATTTAAACTTAGGCCACCCGATAACCATATCAATGTCTCTGATGAATTTGATTTACTATATATGGTATCTTTAAACCATTGAATTTTTTTATACACATTCAATATCAATATATCTTTATTTTTCGGATAACATTGTTTTAACTCATTAATTTGATATTTTATATATGTATGGTAATCATCTATATTATTCAAGATAGATAAATGGGACCTCTTTATTTGTTAACCCGTCAATGACTTTATTTTCAACACATGGATCCCCTTCCCCCCAAAACCGACTCATTCATGAGGAGATATATGAAAAATTCATGATCTACTAAATACAAGTAATCGATAAAAATATTTTACACTTCATAATAAATATATTTATAAATAATGGAGGCTTCTGGTTAATATGGGTTCTTAACATATGCCTTTAAAATCTTCATATACCTTTCAAAAGGATACATAAAACATAGATATACGAGACCACAATTATTTATTTTTAACACTAAATGAAACATTAAATGTACCTTAATATAAAATAATATGGTGGAAAGTAAATTTCTAGTTGATAAAGTATATAAATTGTACTATTCTCTAAATTTTTCAATGATTTTAGATCCATCACTTTGTTAAAAATGGAATTGAAAAAATAACTCATCTTGATGAAAGTAAATTTGACATGGATGGGTAGAATTACACATAATGAAACTAGTAGGAGATATTTCATCATAAAATGACAGTCATGAGATTTCATTCCCATTAAATTAAAATCTTTTAATGAAATAAAATTTTATACATTCTAAGAATAACGTTGAAGAAATTTGATACCATAGAGACATTAAAAATAATTGATTTCCTTCTTCTAGGATAATGGTTGAAAAGTCAAGGTTGGTATGTTCATCTTCCTTTAGAAGTGAGTGCTAACTGTAAATGTATTCCCATTTAAGGTTATTCTAATATTTCATTCAACCCATATTTAGCTTTGCCTTTAATATCTAACAACGTTTCAATAAAACTATCATAGATATTCTTCTCAACATGAATATCATTAATCTTATTTTTAAACTCATGATATTTATAATATAGAAGTTGAAAATATATTGATTGTTTCTTCCATATATTTCTATCATTATTTGGTTTTTTTTCTTCCTAAATGTGACATCAATGCTCTTCACCCTCTCAAAATAATGATCTCTTTATAAAGGATTTAGAGAAAGATAAAATTTCTATGATCCATTGAATACCTTTTTAATCATTGATAAATGTGATCCATAGAATTTTTTTTAATAAACCATGTACACTATTTTTCCCCATGTTGTAGTTGATAATATGAAGTATATTCTTCATAAATTGGACAAGATTTATACCCTTTGTCACTGTATCCAAACAAATTTACATATACTAGGAATATATTTATAGTTAACATTACCATTACATGAAACTAAAAACATTTCATTTTATAAGAATCATTAAATATGATTCCTTCCTCCTACAAAATTAATCAATTAATCAATTAATGGTGATAATAAAACATCAATATCATTTTAAGGTTGTTTTGGTCCAAAAATCATTAAAATCAACATGATATATTTAATTGTCATACAAAATTTAGGAGATAAGATTTAAATTACCAAAAAATAGGATATTAACTATGTTTAATACTAAGAATTAGATATGGATTTATTCCATCTATGAACAATCCAAGCATGAGATTAGTTGATCAATTTTCTTCCATTTTGGACAACCAGATGGTTGATGAAAATTTCCATAAAATATTTTCTCATATTGATTCCATATTAACCTTTTTTAATCATTTGAATTTGAAAATAAATATTTTAAATAAATAATTATAGGAAAACACCAAATTTCCTTATCATGAGTCTTGGTAATTCTAAAATCAAACTATGAATATTATTTCACCTTATACCATGATTCCCCACATTTAGGACACTCAAATAAACTTTTGTATCATTATTATATAGCACATAGTCATTATATTAGGAATGTATATTCTTATACATCAAAACCATTAAGAATAATTTTTTCTTTTCCTTATAATGTGAACATGGAATATTGTTTTCTTTAGAAAGTATGTCATTTAACATCTCTAGAAACTCTTTCAAACGTTTATCACTCCATCCATTTCTGAACTTAAAGTCAATCAATCTTAACACCATTGATAAAATCATAAATTTCCTATAACCTTAATAAAATTATTTTTCATCATCACCATATAGGCACTCAATCATAGATTCTTTGTCAATTTATTATACTCAAATATCATGATTTATTTTATCAATTTGACCAGACTTATCATCTTAAAAATATTTATCATCAATAGATCTTGAATTCATCCAAATTTCACCATGATAAATCCAAGGATTATAACTCATATTAAAAACATGAAAAATTAAAATATCTTTGATTTATCTAATTTGAAACTTTTTAATATTTAAACATTTTAGACATGGATATAAAAATAGGTCATTTTTTGAATATTTTGTTTGAAAAATTCCAAAAGAGCATCAAATACTTCCTCATATTCATCAATGGATCATCTTAAATTAATCTAAAATGAATCACTTTCAGTGATTGAAAATTTAAAGTATTTAATATAAGTTATTTTATATTTAAATTTAATTTTATAAATAAAAATATAAATAAATAAATATCATAATATAAATGACTAAATGATTTTTGAATGCCCATATTTTTTTAGTTTTAACATATATAATGTCTATATACTCACATGTTTTAGAATTAAAATATAAAATTTGATGAGAATTTTTCTTTGTATAATATATTATATAATAAAATATAAAAAAATATAGTGAAAATATAAGGACCTGACCTTGTACATTACATAATCTAGTAAATTCTGTTAGAATTCACTTTCTTACATTCCCAAAGATCTTTTCAGTTTAGAGTTTTAGAGAATTAGGACATAATTCATACATATAAAACCATAATAATACAAAGTGAGTACTAATAAGACAATTCCTATTTCTTCAATACAATTTTTTTCAATAAAACATGAAATATTTTCATAAAAAATCTTCACAACATTAAACTTGGATTCTTTTTTTCTCTTACCCATCCTTCAAAACTGTGAAGAATATTTAAAACATGGGGTGAGCATAAAATATCTATAAGGGACATATAGAGAAAAAAAACCTTTAGTCTATTATTAATTATAATCATATGAAATAATTTTCAAAAAGATATACTTACAGTATCATATAGTTTGTGAAAACACTAGATTTCCATAAAACATAGAAAACATAAATAAACCATTTATTTAACTTGGGGAATTAATTACTTAATATTGTAACCCTCATGGTTACCATATGATTTGTATCACTCATGACTAACTTACAATGTAAGTTTCATTTATACCTTATTATCTAACCCTCATGACTACCTTATGGTGTAACCCTTGCAGTTACACTTGGAATAACCATTACGATCAACATCCAACATGAACATACCCAATGCACTAGAGGGAGATATAAGTCCCAAACTTCATTATAAAAAATTCCCAAGAACTAGATAATAATCATAAAATGTGAATACTTTCATATAAAAACATTCATTTTGAATTTTGTAAAAATATAAATTTAAAAGAGGATTTTTAAAGAAAAGTCCCTTACATAAAACCCGAAAAAGATCAATTTTTGAAAAAAATGATAGAAATTAGAAAATTAGAATTTTAAAAAATTTATGTCCTTATAAATATATTCATAAAAAACATTATTAAAACATGGACATAAAAAAATATTTAGAAGGATAAAACTTTAAAACATTTAGAAAAATGTTTTAGTTAAAGAGTCACTTACCTGGGGTTCGTCTTTCTTCAAATGTGTTCAAACCTTCTTTATAATGGTTTAAAGATTTTTATTAATATATTAAAAAAATATATTCATATTTATAATTACTTATATGATATTTTTATATCATATTTCCACCCATTTATTAATAATATCTTGTTATTTTCATTGTTTCAGGTGCATTTATTTTATGGTTTCCACGATTGGTTCATTATTGATTTTCTTATCGCATGGAATAAAAACTAAAGAACTGGAATTAAACGGTATTAATATTTTTCCATAATTTTGAATGATACCATATATCATTTTTTCTGATATGATGATTATTAATTTGAATGATAAACATCAATGAAAATGATTTAATTTATTTTGTCAGTTTTTACGATCATCATGAACTTATATCATTTTATTTAATATCATGTTTATATATTGGTTCCATAACACTATATGACTTATAATATGTATAATAAAATCTTATTTAACCATAATAATTATTTTATGATAATCCTTGAACGTGGTAAATGAAAATGAAAAAGTATCATCTACGACAGTGGTAAATCGACACATCACAGATGATGTTCTCATTTTTATAATAAAAGAGATAAGAGAAGGAGTTTGATGATGAATTTTTAAATCAACAAGATAAAATTATAGTATATATAATATACTGGATTTTTCAATCCTCTTGGATAAGGGGAGGTGGGGAGAGAATAATAAAAGAAAAGAAATTGAAAAGAACATAAAAGAAAACGAAAATGGATTTTACCATTTGAATTCTTCCTCTTGAGAACCTCATGAAGTCACTTAGTTTTTGACTTCTGGTGAGACAAACAGGTCTTGGATGCGAGGAAGTGGATTTTTAATGGAAATGAGAAGAAATTAAACATGCTAAAAGGCTTTAATGTGCGAGGAGAAGAGGTGGTGCGAGGAGATATTTATAGTGGAGGAGAGGGGTTTTTTCTCATAATTTTATTCATTAGTTTATTATTTTGTCACATGACTATGAATAGTTAGATCATTATTACTAAATATATTAAAATAATGAAGTAAATTTAGAGATTATGGTAATTACATCAAAAACAAATCAAGGAATAATGCATTTAAATTATAATGTATATATACCGTAAATTACTGTATTTCACTATTAAAAAAAATTTAACTATTTCATAAAAATTCAAAAAATTCACCCTAACCATTTTTTGATGTGTAGAATTCAAAATTTTACTCCATTTTATGTTTTTTTCTAAATATGAGAAATTTAATTTTTAATTAAAATCATCATTTATTCAAAAAATACCAATTTTAAAATTCTAACTGATCTTATAACACTTTGAAAAATTAATTAAGGTCTCAAAAAATTATCTTATAATCATAAGACAACAAAATATTAATTTATGAATCTATTTTATAAAGTGAAATTTTCTTTTAAATAATTTTATTAATTATAAAATTGTAAATAAAAATATATGTGTCACAAAAATACCAACACTTAATTTATCATTTTCAAAAAAATTATTTTCTTAATCCATGATATAAATATATCATATTATTTCTTATACGATGCATAAAATTTATTTATAATATCACAGATGTGTTTACTATTCTATTAGTATAGATTAATTAATTTCTATAAATACCACTTATTTCATTATACATTTATAATGAATTTCACTATTTAATTCCAGAATGAAAATAAATTATTTTATAAGTACCTGGGTTGTTGCATTATCCCCACCTTAAATGAATTTTTTCCTCACAATTAGAACTCGGGATTGGTAACAAGGTGTTAACTAATCAAAATAAATTTGTTGAAAACCCACATCAGAAAAAGTATCAATAAATCTTGCACTTAAAAAGAATGAAATGGAAGCACAATAGTCACCTGAGATAAGACACACTATAATTCTGTGTAAGAAAACATAGACTTGGAAGAGAAAACGAACTATCAAGATCTAATAGAGAGTTATATAGAACATTATAAATATGATGTTAACCATCACATACCACAAATCAAAGATGGAATAAAAGGATATTAATTTCTCATTAAGAAAAGTAAACCAATAATGTTTTTATTTTAAGATCCTTTTTACTAGAGTTGAGGTATTATATTGACATATATACTAAAAACATAAGGATATGTACCTATTGAAAAGTATAATTTCATCCTTAAATAAAATTTTCACAAAAAAACTATATTTTAATCCAAATGTAGTTCATGAATATTTATTTATTGAAGAACTTTAATTAATTTTTATAGATATCTAAAACCATAAAAGGAAAAAAAACTACTCCCCTGTCATTTTTCATCAACCAAAACAAAATTAGTTTGTATAAGATAAGCTATTTACCAAAATTAATTAATCCCCAAAATTAAAAAGTAATTCCAAATGTTTAACATAGATCATTCCCCAACTAAATATTATTAAAATTCTTCAAAAATACTCTAAACTAAGATTAAAATCCAAAAATAAGAAGGATTTGGTCACACAGACTTCCAACAAAGTATTAACATTTATCACCGAATAACATCAATAACCCTTAAATTCTCAACCCAAAAAGTATAAACCGAAATCATATAATCTCAAAAATATGTAAGTCATCATAATAATTCCAAAATAAAATAATATTTTCCTCCAAAATACAATTTAACCTTTATTTCTCAAATAAAATCTCATGGCCTTGTGTTTACCATATTCCTATATCACTTCCTAGAATTATAGTGATATTATTTGAAAATAACATTTATCACTAAATCAAATTCTTATGAAACATATGTTCCCAAATTAGAATAACCCATAATTACCTCAAAATCAATGATCATATGAGCCATAAATTTATCGATACCTTTAAAATTATGTCCACAAAAAGAAAAGATAATTTTTTTCACCTTAATTAACTTTTTTAATATGAAAACTTAAGAATTACATATAACTAAATCTCAATAAAAGTCTCCCAAAGTAATACCATCATAAAAAGAGTAATTTTAATTTTAAACATTTCATCATCCTTAGGTATACCATAACTCTTGAATCCTTTATATGTTGAAATATTAGTCATTAAACATTCTTCACAATTAATTAAATATGTATCTCCACATAATTTCTTAATAATTAACTCCTAGAAATAAAATATTTGAATCATATCTTCATTATTCATAAATATAAATCCAATAATGTTTCATACTTTATGGATAAGAAAAATAATTCATACCTTGAATCCATATTTTAGGATCTTCTTGATGTTCCCCTTTCTCTTTTGTCACGTTGTCCTACTTTTAAAAAGTAAGAATTCACGCCACTTCTGATATTTCACTTTGTAGAAGATTTAGAAGAGTTGAGATCTTGAAATCATATGAAAAAGGTACAATGACCCATAAAATTTTGGTATAAAAGAGTAGGTGCTGTATAACTCAAAAAATTTCTTGTAGGTGATTTGAACACTCAAGTAGCTATCAAAATCATCTCAAAAAGATTTCTCAATAATAATTACGATCAAATCATTGGGGAGGGATAAATAGGTTGTGAAAGATCTATTTTATTCTATCTTGATAATTGATTCTTAATATGTTGAAAAGAACATCACTTGAACATGAAATGAGTTACTAAAAGAAAAAAAATACTATATAAGGTAAAGATAATACCATAAAAAGTTTGTAATAATATAATCTATCAAACTCCTTATATTTAAATTGATTTTTGTTTTTACCCAAAATACCTAAATTACCATAAAAATATCAAATTTTACATATGTTAATAACTCTTATGGTTATAAATTATTTTTAACTTATGCTCAACTAAAATCCTAACTTTTAAAGTTATCTAAACCACCGTCTGATACCAACTATAAGGACCTGACCTTATATATTACACAATCTAATAAATTCTATTTTAATTAACTTTCGTACATTCTCAAATATCTTTTAAGTTTAGAGTTTCAGATAATTAGGACATAATTCATACATATCAACCCAAAAACATACAAATTGGGTAATAATAAAATAGTTTCCATTTGTTCCATAAAAAAAGTTTTTAATAAAACATGAAATTATTTCATGAAAAATATTCAAAACATTTATATTGGATTCTTATTTTCTCTTACCCATCCCTACACCTTGTTAAAAACATTTTAAAACATGGTATGATCACAAAAATATCAGTAAAGGACATAAAGAGAGAAAATAAATAGTTAGTACAAGATTAATTATAATCATATAAAATCATAATTATAGTATCATATACTTAATTTTTGAAAAAGAGATTTCCATAAAACATATATAATATAAATAAACCATTTAGGTGACTTAGAGAATTACTTACTTAATATTATAACCCTTGTAGTTAAACTTGGAATAACCATTAGAGTCAAATTCCATCATAAACATACCCAATGAATAGGAAATAGATATAGGTACCACCCTTAATTATAAAAAATTCCCAAGAACCATAAAATAATCATAAAACATGAAAAATTTCAAAAAAAAACATTCCTTTTGAATTTTTTAAAAATTAAAATTTAAAGCATGTTTTTAATGAAAAAACCCTTACATAAAACCTGAAAAAGATCCATTTTTGAAAAAATTGAGAGAAATTATAAAATTAAAAGTTAAAAAAACTTAAGTGAATATAAATATAATCATAAAAACTATTCTAAAAACATGAACATAGAAAAAATATTCAAAAGTATAAAAATTTAAAACATTTAAAACAATGTTTCAGTTAAAGAGTCCCTTACCTCGAGTTCATCTTTCCTAAAACGTGTCAAAACTCATGTATAATGGTTTAAAGAGTGTTATTAATATATTAAAGAACCATATTCATATTTATAATTCCTTATATTATATTCTTATAACATCTTTCTACCCATTTATTAATAATATTTTATTGTTTTCATTGTTTTGAGTGTATTTATTTCATGGTTTCCATGGTTGGTTCATTATGTATTTTATTTTCAAATGGAAGAACTCCAGAAGTGGAAATAAATTTTATTAATATGTTTATATAATTTTAAATTATACAATATATCATTTTTTTGATATTATTATGATTCATTTGATAAAACATTAATAAAAAGTATTTTATTTATTTTGGCGGTTTTTACGAACATCACAAACTAATATCATTTTATTTAATATCATGTTTATATATTGCTTCCAGAACATTATATAAATTATAATATGTATAATAATATCTTATTTAACTACAACAATTATTTTATTACAATCCTTTAAGGTGGTAAATGAAAATGAAAAAGGATCATCCATGATGACGGTAAATCAACACATCACATATGATGTTCTCATTTTTAGAATAAAAGGGAGAGGAGAAAGAGTTTGATGATGAATTTACCATCAACATGATAAAATTATTGTATATATAAGATAATGGAGTTTTCATTCCAATTTTATAAGGGGAGGTGAGGATAGAATAAAAAATTAAAGGAAACTGAAAAGAAAATAAAAGGAAAGGAAAGAGGATTTTACCACTTGAATTCTGCTCATTGAGAACCACATTAAGGAACTTTGTTTTAGACTTTTGGTGATAAAATATGGTCTTGGATGTGGGTAAGAGGTTTGGGAAGGTAATTGGGAAGAAATTAAATAGTATACAAGGCTTTTAGGAATGATAAGAATATGTGGTGAGGTGTGGTATTTATAGTAGAGGAGATGAGTGTTTTCTCATTATTTTATTCATTAGTTTATTATTTTGGGTAAAGACTATGAATAGTTAGAGGATTATAACTCAATATATTAAAATAATTAATTTAAGTTCTATATTATAATGATTACATCAGAAATGAATCAAGTAATATTATATTTAACTTATAATGTATATATACCATAAATTACTATATTTCATTATTCAAAAAAATTCCACTATTTTAGAAAAAAACCCAAAAATTAACCCTAAATTTTTTTTAACATGAAAAATTAAAAAATGAACTCCATTTTATGAAAATAATTTTCAAAATATGATAAATTTAATTTTTAATTAAAATAATCATTTATTCAAAAAATACTAATTATTAAATTATAATTGATTTTATAACACTTTGAAAAATTAATTAAGGTCTCATAAAATTACCATATAATCATAAGTTAACAAAATATTAATTTCTCAATCTATTTTATGAAGATAAATTTTCTTTTAAATAATTATATTAATTATAAAGTTTTAAATAAAAATTTATGTGTCATAAAAATACAAACACTTAATTTATCATTTTTTAAAATATTATTTAATTAATACATGAAATAAATATATCATATTTTCACTTATATGATACATAAATTTTATTTATACTCCCATAGATGAGGTTACTTTTATATTAGTATAGAATCCTTAATTTCTATAAATACCACTTATTTCATTATAAATTTATAATGAATTTAAATATTTAATTCCAGAATGAAAATAGATTATTTTATAAGTACCTGGGTTATTACAGAAAGTGCCATGAACTAAGTGAAATAGTTCCACATTTTCCTTTATTATTGTTATGTTAATACTATAAAATATTCCACACAAATTTTCTAATATTAGAGAGTGATAAAACATGTGATTACAAAATTCTTGATAGATGGAAGGGAATGAGTGACCTAATAAAATAATAAAAATGTGTGAAAAAATATTTTTTAATTTTTGGGATTGAGTTGAGATAGTTAATCAAATATTAAAATAATAAACTAGTTTCTACATGATCATTGAAAGAGAATGATGTACCTAATATGTAAATCATTATACAACCAATTAATTAATCATTATAGGTATTAATTATTTATATATTTAGAAAAAAATGTAATGGTTGAATGTTATAGAATCATTATATATTAATGTGAAATCCATTATTCCTAAAAAAATTAATATTTTTAGATAATTTAAACTCACTATTTTGCAACATGAGGGATCATATAAAAATATATTCATCAATTACATCACAGTGCAATAAAAACATCAACTGCAATGACTTGTTTCTCGAGAAATAAAAATATTTCATTGAATCAATTACAGTAGAACAAACTTTTAGATTCATGTTGTACATAATCCACTATAATTTCAACATTTATTAAAGCATGAAAAACATTCATCATAATAAAATGAACCGACTAGCCTTAAACACACCATCATTGAATAATCATTGTATGATTTAATTCTATTTAAACAAGATTTATATAATACACGAAATAACATAATCATGTAAAAATTAATTAGTAAATAAAAAATAACTTAGATGTTGCAATAAATCCAAACTAGAAAGAAAATACATGGAAAAGAAAAATTAGAGAGGAAGACGATTGTTGAAGACAATTTAGAAGGAAACAATGAAGGTGATGTTAGTGATGGAAGAGGGTAAGGGTGATGCGATGATGGCAAGTAAGGGAATCACTAGAAATGGAGAAGGAAAGGAAGAAGAAGAAAGATCAGATGTATGAGGTTTTGAAGAATAATAATATGTTTAATCAAGGGATAAATCGAGCTCATGACTGAAAAAATAAAATGTGAGTTGGACTGTTACTTTTTTAAATGGTTATCTACCTTAGTTATCTTTTAACGGATATAATATTTTTTTCTACATCGATTATCCTATAAAGGAACTTTAAAAATTATAGATATGATATTTTATGTCGGTTATACTATAAATTATGTAGAGAATCATATATAACATAGGTTTTTTATAATTGACATTATAAATATGCTGCATTAAATACATAATAATTTCATAGAATATTTATCGATCATATAGGTTGATGGCATGAGTATACAACCTACTTGATGAGATATCGTTATAAAGGGATTATATTAAACACTAATCGTTCATATTGGTTATCATCACTGTGACATTCACTTATTCTTAAATGGTTTCCCTGGCATTTTGCTAGATACTGATCTTGGACTTTAGGCAAGCTCGCCTAATGAACTTAATAAGAGGGCCAAAAATTCACACACTTAGTGTTTCTATCAATCTTAGTTAAATACTCTTTGTATTTAATAATTAAAATAAATATTATTTTTGAGACTGATAAATACTATTTATTCAGGATTTAATAATAAAAATTATTTAGTTACTAATGTGTGTTGAATGTTTAAATAAAATGTTATTCTAAATTCTATCAAATAAAATATTTATTTTAAACTTGCTTTAATCCAAAAGTTAACAAATAATATTTATTATTAAATAAATAATTATTTAGTTATATCAATTATAAAAAAAATTATTCATAAAACTATGAATATAATATTTATTCATTTATCGAATGAATAATATTTATTTATTATTCATGGTTTTCTAAATGTCAAGGAAGGTAGATAAGTCGAGTTAATCATCTGATAGTGGAAATTATATAATCTTAAATATAATTTAAATAAACATGGAATTATTTATTTTCAATAATGATGTTTTTTGAAGTCATTTTGTGTTAATATATATATATATATATAATATATATATATTTTAAAATTTGGGGCTGAAGCTTCATTTATTATTTTAAAGCGAAGACCTCTTTCTAACTGGGTAGAGGGAGACCCATTACATAGCCCAAAGTCCCAAGACCAAGTTGTCTGAATATAAGGCAAGAAAGCCCATTTTTTGGCCCAAAGAGCCCTTTGGTGAATAGTACTACTACAATACCCAGGCTGCTACAGTACCGCCGCCGCTACAGTTCCTGATACAGTACCTCCGCCGCTACAGTATCACCACTCCTACAGTACCTACTACAGTACTGCTATAGTACCCTTGAAATTCGTCCCTACCCAGATTCGATCCTAGATCTTTTAGATACCAAGCATGAGCCTTTACCACTTGGGTTCAGACTCGTTGGAATTTTTTGTTATTATATAATAATATTATTTTTCTTATATTCATGTGGAATTGTTTTTAGTAGAAATATGTTTGAATTGGGAATGAAATGGACTGAAGAGGATTGGGCAGTGTATCCTTATTATGTTATAAAGGAGGTTCCACATTTAATTCATTCACATTAGGCTCACAATTTCTAGATTGTTTCCAATGGGTTTTGTTTATGGAACTAAAAATACCTAATTGTTCCATAATTGTGATGACTCAAGAACCTTATTTCCAAAGTAAAGTGCTCACTAGAAAGTTTAGATAATGATACTTAAGAGCTTACATTGGTCAAGTAGATGGGTGGTAGGGCTCATCACACCCTTTTGGGGGGAATTATTTCCTATTTCGAGACTCTCTTATAGATTTAATATATGTTCATGAATCCTTTATTAACTCCCAAGTATGATGTGGGTCACCCTTGAATTAATAATCAATTATTATCATGAATAAAGCTTAGAATCATTTGTATGTATTTGAGGTTCTTCGTCAATGAAGATATCTATATGTATCCAAGTTTCTCCATCGATGGTATCCTCTTATGTACTAATTAGAGATTATTTGGTTGCTATTAATATGATTCTGGTTTTATTGCAACACAATGGGGTGATTTGGAGTGTATCATCATCCAAGGAGAAGGGAGTTGTTTTTATGTTCAGATCAGACCCATAAATGGTTTTTCTACATATCCTTGTGAATGGAATCAGAACCCACATAGTTTAGTACCGCTTAATGGGGACAATCATTCCTTTTAAGGTCATTTTATAAGGACCCAAATGTAAATTTTATCATCATGCATCAAGGATGTATATGAAGAAGTTTACTAGTCAAAGTTTGGTGTGGGAATTATGTGTAAGTGGGCTAGGGAACCTGGAATTAGTATATGTCTCCATATTGAATTTGAACCTATTGGGAATGTGACCCAAAGTGGATAAGGTTAACATAGAGTGTTGGGTTTGGACCTTAGGTATGCTTCCTATGTATCTCATTTGGATGAGAGTCAAAGCCCATGTGGTTTCGTTGGTCTCATAGGAAAGTATCCCCCTTTGAGAGGATTAAGTTGGAAATTACTCTTGAAAAGGATTCCCTATGAAAAGGGGTTCCATGGGGGATGTTTTGGCTCATGGTGATTTAGAGGCTTGTTCGGGTCTTACACCTAATAAGGAGGCCCATTGAGTTTAGGCCTTAGGTAGGAATCTCACATATCCGGATTTTAGCAGGAATCAGAGTTCTCATAGTTAAATTAATGATTAGGTCCTACAAACTAAAGTTTCCTTAGTGAATGAGGGTTATGATTGGGGCATACTCTTGTGGAGAATTCCTATAAGATTATTTTGATTTGGGGATTATTCTTGGGAAGGATACCCATTGTTCTTGGACCCTATGAGGGTATCCTACATATCCCAATAGTATTAGGAATCAGAGTTCTTATAGTTCAATTAAAGGTTAGGTCTTACACACTAAGGTTTCCTTGGTGAATGGGGGATCTTGTGGATTTCATGATTACCATCAACCTCTAAACCCATGTGAGGCATGCTCTATGTGAGAAAAAAGAGGAAGTGAAAGATCTGATAAACCACACACTATTCTTTTACATTATATTCATGGCCTTGAGAACCCATGCCTATGGTGGAACTCTGAAGGAAGGAAATAGAAATATTCCAAGGATGATCCCTTACTGAAACTTTCATCTGATAGTGTGGACACCATGATCATGGTTATCCCATAATCCCACAATTCATGAAGATTCATGCTTGAAAATGATAGAAAATGGAAAGAGAAAGATCCTACAAACCACAATTCTCCTCCTCTATTGGTGGAATAGGTTGAGGTTAAGGGAGAGAGAGGAGAGGGATCCTATTCTCATCCCCTCTCTGACCCAGTAGCCAAGGGGTAAAGGAGGATGAGTACAAACTTCTACAAGAAAGGATAGGGTATTACTCTAGAAAGTATTCCCTAAAATTGGTCCCATAATAGGATAGAAGGATGCCATTCCTTGTCAAAAGGAAACACAAGTGTGATTCTTACCCTCCTTGCTTATAACCGAAGGCTACGAGTCTAAGAGGTGACAAGGGTAGGACATGGTCCTAGATCTTGTATCCAAGATCAGGAACTCCCTGACATTTCTCCTAGAGTTTGGGTCCTTGTGATCATGCAAATAAAAATCCACTGGTACCCCAAGGGTCCTAAATATCTGGTAAGACAAGTTCAAGAAACCACTAACTATAGGAATACAAATCCAAATGGGAGACATGATGGTGTACCTTTTCATATTGTTTCACAAGTCCAAAGGATTCAGCGGAGGTTTCAACTTAGTCCCTTTTAGACAAGGGGTCCAAAAGAAAAGAGGACCTTCCATGGATGGATTTGAAGAGGGTCAGAATAGAGGACCATACAAGATGGAGGTTAGGGAGACCCAAAGTAGGGGATGCGTAGGTAGGTTTGGGCAAGCCAAGGAAGGATAACACAAGGGGTTATTCACTCAGGTGGATTTGGGTGATTTAATGGAACCTTAGGAGATATACCACCTATAAAACAAAACTTGGGTGACACATTGATTAATCCTTCAAGGGTATCTACAGGTGTTACTGAAAGTGGTTCAAACAGGTTCTTAGTTTGGGAAGGGGACCTTGCACTAGTTTTCATCAATCACGGGGAGAGTATATGCCTCACATAGGTGTTGTTTATATTAAACCCCAAGAGGAATTTAGTTTCACATTAACCATTTTACTCCCACTTATTCAAGTTTTAGATGGATACCTAGAAGGTTTTTGAGGGCTTGAGTGAAGTACTAGGGTGATAAGAGCATGAAGAGGCCTTCAAAAAATTTCATCCATGCAAATGAAGACCCTTGGATAATATTTATAGTAAAATAAGAGACATTCGGTGAAAGGGATTTCTCACTCAGGTGTGCTTCTCAATTTTTACACTCAGGTATACCGTGTAGGCTCTCAATCAGATTAGTCATGTAGGTGGATGCGCATGTACATCGCTCAGGCTGATGCATAGGTTTCCTACATTCTAACACTACTTGGGGGTACTTGCGTAACTCACTTGGGAAAACACACTTCTCCATATCATGTAGACTGCTCCCCCACACCCCTACTCACATTCAGTGTCTGGCTGTGGTATCATCCATCTGGGTTGGTCCCTTCATTACATTTACAAACCCCCATTAAAAATAGATAGTCACACCAAAAAATTTTTGGGCCCGGTTGAGGACATTTTGGGTTGTGACACATGAAAATACAATCTTCTCCATCTTCCAACATATAGATGTATTTCTACTCAAACTCAATTTTTTTGTCAACGTGAGGTTCACATATTCAATTCTATGTAAAAGTTCATGGAATACATTTCACGGTGTCAAAATATACCCCCTTAGAATTATATTCATTCATAGTGAAAAAGAATTTGGTTTTAAGGTAAATTTACGACACTTTAAACACTCCAAAATAATTTTGTGGGACTTATATCTATCTAAATCATAGAATAATTCTCTATTTTTTGTCTAATATATGGGGCCTAGAGAGTATAGTTCAACTATTGATAGGTTCGTATGGACAACCCTACAAAATTTGTCTCTTTTGTGTCATCACCATAATTGTTTTTCCTATGATCAATATAGTGAAGACTCAGTGGGAGAGATTTGGATTTTTATTAGACCTCCTTTTTGGGTTTTGATTATAATGATTTTTATGGATTTTATCATTTCTTTTCTTTATTTTTTTCCTAAACCATATGGAGTGTAGGTATTGAGAACTGAGACTCAACTTTTTATCTAGAGTTCGCTTTGTGGGTTTTCAACCTGGAGAGTTCTTTGTCTCTATTTTTTTATTTTTCAGGCTATTTAATTCTATGCAAGAATAAGTAGTGTAGATGGTGTTTATGTTGAACAACATTGGCCATAAATTTTAAAATTATAATCCAAATAAGTATTATTGAAAAAGAATGTTCCTAAATTCTTCAAATACCCCCAATAGGGAATCTTGAACCATGGTTTTGTGGTTCTTCAAATATAAAACAAGATATTTAGGAATAGAGGTGGTCTCCCCTAAGGAAGAAGTTATCATTGATTGACGAACCCATTTTTTTGGGTTGATTTATGCAAATCCAACTGGGGTATGTTACTGCATGGTCAATAGTATAATTATTTGGCTGAAAAACCTATTTTGTGCGTTGTTTCATGAAAATGAAACTGGGGATTATTACAAAATATCTAGGAAAAGAAGTCCTCAATAATTATGAAATTCTTTCATTGATGACCAGATAGAGTTTATGGAGATTTATATTTATCAAGACCATGATGACTGGATTTACGGAAGGGAGTTTTATGAGAATTAAGAGAGCATGTATATTGGCATTGGCCGCATATGGGAAACCACTCCTACATAAATTTGGATCAAGTGAATGAGGTTATGTTTTATTAAATGAGCGATGTTAGGGGGTGGAACCTTTCTGAAAAGGGTTGAAACATTGTGCAATTTAATTTCTTATAACCAGAACATTGACTGTGTAGTTTAAAATATTATGGAGAGGACATTGTTATAAAATTTAAGGTTTTTTAACTAGGATGTTTTTCTATGATGTTTAAAGTCATATATCAAGGAAATAATTATATTCTGTTTAAATTAATTAAATAAGAACATTATGGGGGCTATAATTTAAGGTCTTTATATTTGATTGAAAGGTTAATAAATCCTACATTCTGGGAAATCTTTTCGAAAATGCACTATCTTCTCTAGGTATGAGGAAGGGAATTTTGTAAGTTGTAATTTTTTGGAAATCTAAATATAAATAGTGGTATGGGAAAAATGGATTATGGTGATAGATGAGGTATATTATGAATATGAAGTTACCACTAATTGAAGAAATAGTTTTGGGGGCTATTTTATGTAAATACATTTGGGGCGTGTTACAGTATAGTAAATAGTGGCGTATTTTGGCTAAGAAACCCATTTGTGGGATAATTTATGAAAAGGAATCTAGGGAATGTTGCAGCATAGTCAGGAAAATAGCTCCTCAAGAATTATGATATTATATTTCTTATGGAAAAAGGAATATTATGAAGATTAATATTTTCCTAAGCATAGAGTTTGGTTTTTGGAAGGAGGTACTTGAATAAGAGAGGATAATTTCTTATCAAAATTACCCAATAATTGGGAGAAAAGGTTACTCATACAAATCTAACCCAAACATGGGAGATAAGGTGCATGTATTTTTCAATCATATGACTAGGACCATAACATCATGAAAACAACATGAAACATGTGTCATATCAAAACAAGGACGTTACAACATACTTAAGACATGATGGAGGAGATTTTAAACCATTATCTTGGAGGTTCTCAGATTTAGAGAAAGGATATGGGAAAAGTATACAGAAGATGACCATAGAAAAAATTTGAATCATGGGTTCCAACATAATTTCATCAAATCTAACAGAGAAAAAGGAGGATTCTCTTGAGGATGAAGTTTCCACTAATTGACAAACCCATTTTATGGGAAGTTTTATGAAAATCCAATTGGGGGGTGTTACAACATATTAAATAGTGGAATCCTTTGGATGAAAAACCAATTTCATGGCATAATTTATGATAAGACATCTAGGGAGTGTTAAAACTTTTCCAGGAGAATAAGTCCTTAGGCATCATACAGTCTATCACTGAGAGTTAGATAAAGATTATGAAGATCTAAAGGTATCCAAGATTAAAAGTATGACATGTGGAAAGGATATATTAGAGCATAAAGGAAATTTTTGGACTGATATGGTCCATGAAGTGTAGAGTTCCTTAAATATATATAGCTCATATGTAGAAGGGAGAAATCCCTATTTATTTGATGGATCCTTTAATGAGGGGAACCAAATTGAGAGTTCCTGCATATATCTTTGTTTGTACATAGGAGATGGGGTATTATTCATTACCCTATGGTTGAGACTAGGACATGGGGCCTAGGAATCACTATATACCTCATTAGAATGAGAATAAATCCATACATATTTCTTAAGGTACTATTCAATTTAAAGTCACATGATCAGGACATTATCCATTAAGTTTAATGTCATGCAGTAAGGATGAGGGTGTATCAACATGAAGAGTGATGGAATGATGAGGCTGATCTAGGGAATAGGACTTAAGCATCACTATGTATCTTGTTAGTATAAGATTCAAGCCACATGTAGTTCTAAAATAAATGACCCCACCCTAATTGAATTCATGTGTAGAGGAAATGGTGGTTTTGTTTTGATATGGGTTCATGCATAGGGTGAGAAATCATATTATGTTTTCTCATGTAGATCTAACTTGTATATGGGAGAGTAGGGGTATTTCTCGTATTGTGTTGTGGCCGGGCCCAATATTGGATATCTGAAAGTCACTACATATCTCATTGAAATGAGAATCAAACCACACGTAGTTCTTGAAGATATCATGCAGTTTATTGTCATGTGATGAGGAAATCTAGTGTGCCTTTTAAGGCATTGCAGCCATGAACATGGTAACCCCAATACGAATTGATATGACTCACTTATGTGGGTAATCCTTTTACCTAATCTCCTATGCCCACATGAGCTATGATCGGTGTGAGAAACAGGGAGCAAAAAGGTTATTTCCGTGACACAAAGGTAGCACAAGTGAAAAATAGGCTAATTTAGATTTTGTGGTGGTTGGTCCAGGAGATATTATCTAGGAATATCTATGTATTTCATTAGGATTATAATCAATACATACATAGTTATTTAAGGACAATGTAGTTTAAGGTCATATAGAAAGGATATGAGCTTACCGACATGAAAAGGGGAGTTGTGGATAGACTGGGGGACAAATTCTAGGCATCACTATGTATGTTGTCGTAATAAAAATAAAGCCACACATAGTTCTTAGTAGGTTACCTATATAGGTCATATCCATACACAAGGAGGGGAGGATTTTTTTATTACAGATGGGCCTGAGATGGAAATTTTGGGCATCACTACATATCTCATTGGAATGAGAATAAATCCACACATAGTTTTGGAAAGATTATTCCCTATATCAATTAGGATTTTATGCGGGGAAAGGGGTTTAGTATTTTTTTGGATGGTGGTTGGGACCAAAACACAATGTTTTGGCATCATTACACATTTTTTTGTTATAGGAATCAAGACATATTCCCCGGAAAGGTTCCCTATGAAAATATGATTTGTACACATGGAAAAGGAAGGGGGGTTTCTTTTCCTTAGTTGTGGCTGGACCTAGGCTGAAAAGCCTGGGTTTCACTACATATCTCATTGGAATGAGAATCAATTCACACATATTTCTAGATAAGATCATGCATTTTACCATCATGTGATAAGTACATGATAGTGTTATGACTTATGCCTATAATGGGGGCCCAAGTTCCACCGTGGGGTGGTGATGATGCAAACAGGGATTATGTGTGGGATCTTCCCATCATTTCTTCCCCATGTATATCCAAGATGGCATCTCAACCTACTGAAGAGATTAGAGGAATGTGATTGGGACTTATACTTGATAGGGAGGTCCGTAATTATGGTACCATGAGGAGTGTTTCAACTCATGGTGTTTTAGGGGTTTATTAACATCAAATGAGTGGGATTTTAAATATGTAGTTTAATGTCATGAAACACGAAATAATGATGTCTTGTAGTTTTAGGTCATACAACTAGGTCCATATGTCATTCATTTTAGCATCATGTGACAATGAAGATAAGGATGTGTTGTTTAACATCGTGTAGTGTGAATGTGATTTCATTCCTTTTAAGATCATGTGACAAAGAACAACTATGGAGTTTGATGTCTTTAATCTTGGACATGCTCCGTGTGATTATATGAAGTATTTATTTCGGAACATTGCATTGGTTGGTGTCTAAATGATCTCTCCATCCATTGAGATCAAGGAATAAGCTTCGTTGGAGTTTACCTTGTGTATAGAGTAAGGTCCCTCCCACTTTGGTTAGAGCTTAAGAGGCTTTCTTCCTAGTATCATTAGAGTATTAAGGACCAATACTAGTAATCCTTAAAGGAATTAATGTAGGTATACCCTCTTGTTAAAGGCTCATGTTGTCCTATTTTGGTAGTCTTTCATGTGATTCAAGGTGTGAAATATTTTCTCATCGTGTCACTCCAGTTCATCTAGTTGTTTCATGGATTACTCATCCATGTATAGATTGTTACAAATGGAAACACAGAATGAGGGAAACTAGACCTCAATAGGTAGGACTACTTATATTCTATATAATAGTAAGTACAAGGTCACCTGTGTAGCAGTATGAGACATAGTCCGGTAATCCCATAAGGCATGAAAGAGCTTGTTAGGACAAGAATTTTTTATCTTTATCCACAATTTTCTAGAGTATTTTCAATAGTGTCTTGTTGAAGTCCTCTATCTATCCATTTATGCTGTATAACAGTGGGATGAATGGTTTTATTTGATAGTGTACTCCTGATATAGCTTCTCTACCTCAGTAAAATATAAATTGGTGACATTATTCATCAGTATGGTATGAGGGACACCAAATATGGTAATGTTTTAGGCTTTTACAAAGCCAATGATTATTTAGTCCCCAATTTCTTTGAGGGATATTGGCTTAGACCATTTGGAGAAGAAATCAGTTGAGTTAAGATTTATTTGAACTGCTTGTTAGTAGGTGGGGGGTATTTCCCCACTACATCCATTACCTATATGAATAATGTACAAGAGTATTTGGATGTATGTAGAAACTTTTTGGGTTGATAGATAAAGTTGGAATGCACTTGTAAGGAATGACATTTCTTGTTGAATTCTATACAGTCCTACGTCATTGAAGGCTAGAAGTATCAAAGTCTTTGAATTTGATTATAAACCCTATACCTTGATTGGTGGGCGCCACAGGTTCCCACGTGTACTTATTACCTGATAGTCACCGTCTCATCTCTATCATTACATCTGAGAAGGACTCCATCAAATCCTCATTTTTAGAGGACCTTCTAGTGATCTAGGTCATCATAAAGAGTGAAATTGACTACTCGCTACTAGATTTTCTCCTTACCAGTTCTATTTAGTGGTGGTACTCTATCTTAGTGGAATTCCATGTTGGGATTCTTCCATCCCATAGTAAGAACATATGGCTCAAGTATGGGACTAAATTACTTTATCTCCTCCATTATTAATTGAAGAAAAGGTGAAACCATACAACTATAGGAAATTTTGATGAGTTTTTCATCCCAGTTTGGATCTTCTAGAGTTGTAGCTACATTCTTCAATGCATTGGACTAGGTGTTCATTGATTGTGGGGCATGAGTCAATGTTGGCTCTAAGGGGAACTCTTCTATTAACCCTCATACATAATCAAGAAAGGGGATCAAATATTCTTTTTGAGGGTTTAATTCCCATTGATATATTTTATTACCAACTATGAGTCACCTTTCACCTCCAAGTGGTTCACTGGTATTTAGAGTTCTAATTACAAGACTGAAATAAGGGCCTAATATTCCTCCTCATTATTGGTACAACCTTCTAATAATATGAAGGATTAATATAGGACTTCCTTCACTGGGGAGATAAGTACAATCCCTAACCCAACTTTTTTGAGCTTAGGGTATTCTATTATTTTCCCGTTGGGGTCCTGGATGCACCATCAAAATTAATTTCCCACCCTTGTGTGTC
This sequence comes from Viscum album, assembly GCA_963277665.1. Taxonomy (NCBI): domain Eukaryota; kingdom Viridiplantae; phylum Streptophyta; class Magnoliopsida; order Santalales; family Viscaceae; genus Viscum; species Viscum album. Next base: position 179,387,888 of record OY728146.1, on the reverse strand, counting down.
ATCTTGAATAGATAATATCTCTTTTTCGAGAAGTTTGTTATATAACAATGTTGCTTCTGCATATGAGTTTTAGCAATAAATTCTTCCGAGGCCTGGCCTTTCACTACTTTCTAAGGCATGAATTGTATATCAAACTACTATAGGATATCCACCCACCATGCCAAACATCCTATCAAAATAGGGAATTTGATTATATATTTGATCGAGTTATTATGAGAGACCAATTGGACATAATGGTGCTATGGGTAGTGCCTCAGTTTATGGACTGAAAATATTAACACCATGTAACTGTTCTTGATACCTGAATAATGAGTCTCAGTGACAAGCATAGTCTGAATGAGATAATAGAGGTTTTTTTTCATTCATAGTGTCATTATTTTTCATGGGGAAGGTTCCCAATGATCACTCCAAGGTCTTTATAGATGGAATAAGTGGATTTACCTCAAAAGGTGGAATTAATACTAGTGGGATCAAGAGGTATATCTTGAGGTTTTTGAATCCTTCTTGGTAGTTACTTGTCCACTGATATGTGGCTCCCTTATTCATCAATATAGTGAAGGGAAAATACTTGCATTCAAGGTTGGATTTAAAGTTCCAAATATAGGTTCAAGTGTCCTTGAAGTCCTATCAACTATTTAAGGTTTTGAAGAGGTGACATACTTAGGATGGCCTTTTTTTTCTCAGGGTCAACTTCGATACGGTGATGGTGTACAAAAAAGCTGAGAAAATTCCTTGAGGTTACCATGAAATCACATTTTAATGGGTTTAAATTTGGGCTATGTTGTCACAACTTGTTGAAGATGGTATCTAGGTCGGTTAAGTGGTAAATGTTTTTAGGATTTTACCACTATATCATCTATATAACATTCAACAAACCTACTCAGGAAGGGTTTAAAGATGTGATGCATGTCATGTTGGTATGTGGTACTGATATTATTCAATCCAAATGGAATTACCTGATATCTAAATACTCCCTGAGGGGTTATTAAATTTTTGTATTATTCATATTTTAGGTCCATATGAATTTTTTTATACCTTGAATAACCATCCATGAAAGAGAGGGCTTGGTAACTATCGATTGAATCAATTAGTAGTTCTATGATTGGCATCAAGAATTCATCTTTTGGACAATGCCAGTTGAGATATCTGAAGTCGATGAAAACTATGATTTTTCCATTTTTCTTCTTCATATGGATAATGTTTTCTATATATTTTGGATATTATACTTCATGAATTAATTCATCCTTGATGATTTTATCCACTTTAGACTCAATTTTGGAGGTGTGTGCCAGGTGTGTCCTTCTAGCTTCCTGCCTGTATCCCCAATTGTCTTATGGTAAACCCAAGTGATGGGTGGTCACCTCAAGGTCATGTCTTGGAATCTATATATAATTTCAGGGAAACATATCCCAATGTTGTTTAAGGAAGGAGGTATGAACCTCTTGTTCTTCAGGATTCATGGCTGCACTAATCAAAGTGGGTCATGAATCTTCTTTTATACCCAGATTTATCTCCTTGAGATTGCCGATTGTGGTGGAGAAACTTTCCTAAAATTCCGTAGGGTTATCCATAAGGTATTCTTATTCTTATTATTCCTAATGATTTACCTACTTTTCCTTGTCCTGGGAATTAGGTGATGAAGGAAGTTCCTTAGAGGGAGGAGTGGAGTCACTATCTGGACATCCAAAAGAAGAGTCAACCATTTCAGGCTCTCTTGCTGGTATGAAACCTTATGGGAACTCCAAAGGGGGGATGAGGGGCTAAGGATGGGCCTCTTCATTTTATACCACTGGTATGATAACTTCTTTTATCCCTAATGATGGAACATGGATTTATTCGATTTCAAGGTATGGAATGAATACATTTTCATCTAGGATTTCATTATTTATCAGAGAGTTGACAACTTCTCCAATGATATTGGGATACATTTTTATAATTTACATCACAGAATTCATTGGATGTGTGTTCAAATTTGGAACCACCTCTTCAATTTGGTTGATTGGGATCACATACTCTACATTGATATATTTTAAAGGATTGGATGAAATCATCTCAAAAACATTTGTATCATTTATTCAAGTGACATTATCAACCATGGACTATTTATATTATTTATTGCAGAATCTTGCATCAATGTGTTGTGACTTGAATGATTTGAATAGGGATTTATCACCATGAAATGTTCCAATTTTATTGTTGATACAATATTTGAGGCATTGGTTGTATGACTAGGGGACGAACACATGATGATATAGCCAAGGTATTCCCAATAAAACCTTAAAGGTTGTATCCTATCTAAAAACCATGAATTCTGATTCAGACATGAGGACCTAGAACTCAGTCCTGAGTTTGATTTCATCAAGAGGATTTTGATCATTTTTTTAATAACCCTATAACATTAGGTTAGTGAGGAAAAGGTGAGATTCATTGAAACCCAATTGATGAAGTGTTTATATTGGGATAAAGATGAATCATGAGCAATTATCAATGAAGGATCATAGGATATCAGTGTCATTTATTCTTCCAGATATATACATGGGCCTAAAGTGTCCCTGTATGATGGAATAATAATCCTAGTCTGTGAAAGACATGATTGTATGGAATTCTACAATATAATTCTCTGCATGATATAATTAAGTATTAGTAACATAAATTTTAAATTTTCAAGGGCCTGATAAGGCCTCAAAAGGTGATTCTTGGATATCTTTTAATAGACTCAGGGCATCTAGGATTAACAAATTGGCCAGTACCAAGGACAATTACTTCAAAGAATCATATTTAGGGTCCAAAGGTCTATAATTCCATGCCTGGGGGTGTTCTTTCATAGGTTATTTATGATCTTATGTTCTTAATGTAGACAGATCAGTCCTTGAAATAAAATTTGAAGGTGCTTCCTCTCTTGGTGGATTTGGCCAGATAGGTTTTCCTATATGATGAGGTTGATTAAGTGGTGAAATATCATTTAATCGATCTTCCAAGATGATAATTTTAGGGAATACCCTATCATGTGTAGGGTAAGAACTCTATTTTTCCTATTGAGCTCAATGGAGATATTTCCCATAGGTTTTAGCTACATAGACAATTTGAGTGTTGGTGTGGTTAAAGTAGTGACTCATAGCATGAAAGCGTCTTCCTCTATGCCCTCAACTCTCACAGCCTCTTCCCCTAGTTCCCCAATCAAGTGTGGGTAATTTAGGTTTATAGTAAGGATTATAATTTGATAAGGTATCCATTAAGTGTATAATGTTAATGGAACAAAAAATAAACTCCTCATCTGATAGAGATTCCATCTAGTGGGTGGACCCTTGTTGTGTCGTTTAGCAGGGAGATGCCCATGATTTTGGTAATATAGGCAATAAGTCTTCTAAAGTCAATGATAATATTATACTTTACATGATCATTTCCCTTTTTGGAGGACTATATTTCCAAGGACTGAGCTATTGATGAAGTTGGTTGTGTTATAGTAGAAGCATCCAGAGGCATAGTTGGCTACTGAAACTATGATCAGAGGATATCATGAATTCAGTTGATCATTTTCCTGGCCATATAATCACTAAAATTATATGTAATCTTTATATTAACTTCTGTTGGACTCCTCATGTTTTTTTCATGTTTTAATGATCACAAATCCAATACATCCTATTTAATCTATTTCAAGTCATGTGTAAAGATGGTTGATTTCTTTGTGCTTTGCATAAATTTTCTCAAGAACTTAATTTCTATAAATCATGTTTGATTATTATAAAATATAGTTAAATTTGGTCTATAATGATTTCATTTATCAATGATTAAGTCTAATTCATTCTGTGAATATTACTTCTTAAGTCTATATACATATATTTGGCTAAGTCTGAGAAACCGTGAGTCTGCCACTGGTTCTGGTTTTTCTAGAAAATCACCCAGACACCATCACCCAAACACCATGACCAGACACTATAACCCAGCCACTGTGACCAGACACCATGACCAGACACTGTGACTTAGACACCATGACCAGACACCGTGACCTAGACACCGTGACCAGACACTGTGACCAGACACCGTGACCAGACACTGTTTGAAGTTTGGAAAAGGACAAGACACCGTGATCCTAACACCACATATGTGCTACCAGTTCCTGATATCAATAAAATTATTCCATAATGAATGTCTCACCACTTTAAGGTAAATAATAAGACATTGTTTTTTGGTGACACCATTTCCAAGTGACTCTTTCCAGACAGACTGTGACACCATTCCTTAATCTATTTTTTCTTTTTAAATTTAATTTCTAACAGTCATATTTGAGTCTTTTAAATTAAATAACATAATTAATATTTATTTACAGACATGTCCCCTAACAGTATGAGGTACAAGGTGTAGAATACATGCATCCTGTCGGCTTCAACACATGCACTACAAGAATAAAAATAAAAAGTGTGGCTCTAAAACCAAAAAAGGGGTGATAAAGTAGCAGAAGTGCGAGCATTCTTGTGAAAAAGTACAACACATTCAACAAGATACATCTGAAGAACATATGAATAATTCACAAATCCAAAAGCTGGAATACCACAGATCAAAGATAAGAACATCTTCAAAATACAAACTCCACAAAGAACATGATCCAGATCTAACTGGAAACCAGAGCACCAGACTTGCGATACTCTGTTTATCGTAAGAGGACCCGATTCTTACATCTGCTTCATCCTAGAAGTCTATAGATACAAAGAATAACACTCAAAGCACTTCTAACATTATCTCATCATCTTTTATCTATTTTTTATTCTTTTTAGATTTCAAGTAGTGTGTGTGTGTGTATTAAAACACACACTGTATCCTGTACTAAACTGAAGGATACAAAATATCCTTCCTCTAATATCTTTTTACACTTGTTTATTACCATAGATAAGTGTGGAATAGGTCCCTGTGTGACCTGGTAGTTTATACCCACAAAGAACTATGGAAGAGGTCATGTGACTAGGACAATCTTGTACACTATTACGTACCCCAAACCGGGGTGCAGATCAAGTTTATTAATAAAAACATCTTGGTGGTAGGTGATCACAAAGTGGAGTAGATTAGGTCTTGGCTTGAGACTAAACCACTTATTTTATATCTACAATGTTGTTTAATTTAGTTTTATCTATTTTACTGTATAATTCAGAAATAACTAGTTTTACTTTTATAGTTAATCTTGGATAGAAGTTATAATCATTTTCCTTATTAGAATAACTTCAAAAGTATCATCAATAACTGATATTGAGATTACTGATAATTAATCAATATTTTAAGAAGTTATTTGAACAGTATAGATTTCATAACTATATTACTTTGATTAACTAGGTTGTGTTTATTTTTACTGGGAAACCTTTTAAGAAAACTTTTCAAACAGAAATTTTTATAGATACTCAATTCACCCCCCTCTTGAGTACTCTACTCCGATGAAAATTTGGTATCAGAGGAGATGTTTACTAAGGCTCTATTTTTGAACCTATTCAACTATGATTTTAGTTACACTATAAAGATATATAAATTTCTGTTAATTATAAATTTCTAGTTCTTTGAGAGTATTTATTTATTATGGATAATAGACTAGAAGGTACTACAATAAATAGACTACCATTATTTAATGGAACCAATTATGCCGAATAAGAAAATTAAAATGAAAATGAATTTAGAAAGTATGGGTTTTGAAATTTGGTCTTCAATTAGAGATGAGTATAATATTACTACTACTAATAGAATCACTTCGGATGAACCAAACAATACTGCCTACAATAACAACTACAAAGACATGAATGATCTATATTTCTATTTATGAGATAAGTAATTTAACATAATTTCTGTATATAAAACTGCCCATGAAATTTGGGATACTTTGTCTATTTCACATGAAGGAACTTATAGTGTGTAAGAAATGAGACTTAATACATATACTATTAAATATGATAACTTTAAAATGAAACCTAATGAGCCTATTTCTGACATGTATCTCAGGTTCAACAAAATTGTCAACACAATGATTTCTCTTGGAAGATAAGTCACTACCAAAGAACAAATCATGAGGATTACCAGATGCCTACCTAATAGATGGAGAGGAACCTCTATCTCTATTAGAGAGTCATGTGACATCAACAAGCTACCAATAAAAGAGATCATTGGGAAACTAATGATGTATGAAGAGGAGATGAAAGTCAAAAAGGAAGAGGAGGATAAACCCAAACGAAAATCTGTTGCATTTAAGACAACCACCTCCAAACACAAAGACAAAAGGAAATTGGTAGTCTCTGTTGAAAGTTCCAGTAGTGAACAATCATTACCTAAAAATGACGAGGAGATGGCTCAACTATCTAGATGGTTGAAGAGATTTTACAATAATAATAAATTTTCAGAAATACTAACTTCGAAGGAAGATATGATCAAAAGGGAAGTTGGAAGAAATATTGGAAATGAACTGAAAAGTCTGATGAGATAGTATTATATGAATGTAAGCGAAAGGGACATGTAACGACTGATTGTACCAATCTCAAGTACAAAAAGAAATATGAGGAAAAATATAAAAAGTATAAAAGGACAATGAAAGCAATGTGGAGTGATTCTGATGAAAGTTTAAGTGACTTAGAATCTTCACATGATGAACATGCTAACAAATACAATATGTGTTTTATGAAAAACACATCTGAGGTAACAATGGAATCTCCTGTAAAAAATTCCTATTATTCTGGAGATGAAAGTGATTCTGAAAATATTTCTAAAGAATTAATGTTTGAGTACTGTAATATGATTGGAGAGACATGTAATGAAATAAAAGATAAATAAAAGTCTTTAAAGAAACTGCATGCTCTTACATCAACTGTTAAATATGAACATAGTGTAGAAATGAGAAAAATGTTCAATTACTCAAAGAAAAAAATGCACTAAATCTATCTAATGAGAAATTGAAATAGGACCTTGAAAGGTTTACTAATGGTAAATATACTTTGGTACAAATTCTAGGTAAACAGATTTCTCTTAAATATACTATTAGTATTGGATATCAACCTAGTAAAAGAAACTTTGGAAGAACCAATTTTGTTTCTAAATCTAGGACATACAACTTTACTCCTAGTTCAGAAAAACATTCAGCAAGTTCAAATTATGATACAATCTCTAATATTTCAAGCTTTTAAGAACCAAATATAGTTTATTTTTCAATCACTTTACATAATTATTATAGGAAACCTATGAGACAGATGTGCGTTCCTAAAGAACTAGTCACTAATATTAGTGGACCCAAAAAATATGAGTACCAAAGTTTGTTTTTATTTGACTATTTCGTAGGAAAATTTCTTAAAGAGTTTTGGTAAAAGTTTATAGTACTTGGACAGTGGGTGTTCAAGACACATGACATGAGAATATTCATGCTTTAAGAACCTGATAAAAATTGATGGTGGACATGTCACCTTTGGTGAAAATTCCATAGGAAAAATCATTGGCCCTGACCAAATCGGTAACTCTAACTCATTTTTAATTTCCAAAGTACCTTTTTTTAATGGATTGAAATATAATCTGCTTAGTATTTCACAACTATGTGATAATGGATTTCATGTTAAATTTAAAAACGAGGCTTGAAATGTTTTTAATTCTAAAAATGAATTGGTTTTTTCCTCATTAAGAAATGAAAAAGTATACTCTGTTAACTTAGAGTCTTTAGTTTCTCAAAATGCATCATGTTTAAGTGTATTTCACAAGGAGTCTTGGATTTGGAAAAGAAGACTAGGAAATTTCAATATTCACTCCCTTAGAAATCTAACTAGAAAAATATTAGTCAAGGATCTTCCCAAACTTGAGTTTCTAAATGATAAAGTGTGTAATCCTTGTCAAAAGGGAAAGCAACAAAAAATTTCCTTCAAACCAAAGAAAGAAGTGTCAACTTCTCAATCACTTAAATTGGTTCACATGGATTTGTTTAGACTATCTAGAGTTTTTATTTTAAATGGGAAGCACTATGTTTATATTCTTGTATATGACTTTTCTAGATATACTTGTACTTTCATTTTAGCTCACAAAATTGAAGCCTACTCTCATTTAATCAAATATGTTAAAACTGTAGAAAATCTTAGTAGACTTAGAATTAAATCCTTAAGAAGTTATTATGGTCGTGAGTTTGTAAATAAAGAGTTTGAATCCTTTTCCTCACAAAATGGATATAGTCCTAATTTATTTTCCCCTAGAACACCTCAAAAAAATGGAGTTGTAGAAAGAATAAATAAAACCATTCAAGATATTGCAAGAACCATACTTAGTGAGTATGACTTACCTATTTATTTTTGGGATGAATCTATAAATACAACATGCTATATTATTAATAGATTGTTGATTAGACCCATTCTTAAAAGAACTCCATATGATTTATGGAACAATAGAAACTCCAAATTAAGATACTTATATTTTTGATTGAAAAGTATTTATCCTTTATACTAAGGACAATCTTGATAAATTTACATCCAAGAGTGACGAAGGAATATTTCTAGGATATTCAATCTATAGTAAAGCATATAAGGTGTTTAAAAAAAGAACTAAATGTGTGGAAGAGTCCATCCATGTCAAATTTTATGAAACAGATCCACATGAGACTAATAACACTCTAGAGAACCTAGAGGATGATGTGTCAAATCTGGACATTAATTCACAATCCTCTAACCATCCTATAAAGGAATCTATGAAAACTTCCAGTTCTGGAAATTATTCAGATTCAAGTCATAATGAACCTGAACCTGTTGAATAACCTGAGGGCACCAGTCCTATTTTTCTAGAGCTGTTAGAACTCTTAAGAACCATCCTTTAGATGCAGTTGTAGGAGATTTAGATAAAGTGACCCAAAATAGATATTCTCTTAGAAATCAGGTTGAAAATCAAGTCTTCTCATCACAACTTGAACCTAAAAACATTAATGACGCTATCAATGATGAATTTTGGGTGATGTTTATGCAATAAGAACTTAATCAGTTTGAAAGGAACAAAGTTTGGAAACTTATTGATAGACCTAAAGACACATTTACCATAGGCACTAAATGGGTGTTTAGAAATAAATTATACGAAGCTGGTAACATAGAAATAAGGGTAGTTTGTTTGCACAAGGATATAGTCAAGAAGAATGAATTGACTATGAGGAAACCTTTTCACTAGTAGCTAGACTTGAATCCATCAAAATCCTGCTTGCTTATGCTTCACATCTTAATTTCAAACTATATCAAATGTATGTTAAGAGTGAATTAGTAAATGGGTATATAGTTGAGGATGTCTTTTTTAAGCACCCCCCTGGTTTTACAAATCCTTATTTTCTAAATCATGTTTTTAAATTACGAAAAGCTTTGTATGGTTTAAAACAAGCTCTAAGAGCTTGGTATGATATATTAAGTACTTTTATTATTTACAAAGGTTTTAAAAAAGGTATAGCTGATCCTACCCTTTTCATAAAACGAATTTCTAATGATGTTTTATCAGTTCAAATTTATGTAGATGATATTATCTTTGAATCTTCAAAAATTCTTTATGTATTGAATTTTCTAAAATGATGAAAAATGAATTTGAAATGAGTTTAATGGGTGAACCAAAATTCTTTCTTGGATTTCAAATCATTCAAAATAATGATGGTATTATTTTAAATCAAAGAAAATATACTAGAGATCTTTTAAAATGTTTTGTCTTCGATAGAACTAAAAGTAGTGACACTCCAATGAGTACTACTTGTAAGTTGGATCTTGATGAAGATAGAAAATATGTTGATCAAACCAATTACAGAGGAATGATTGGAAGCTTACTCTAATTAACTACTAGTCGACCTGAAATTATGTTTATTGTATGTATGTATGCTCGTTTTCAAGAAAACCCTAAGGAATCTCATTTAAATTCTATTAAAAGGATTTTCAAATACCTCAAGTATACACCAAATCTAGGAATGTTCTATCCTAGTGGACAATCATTTGAGTTAGTTAGTTATTATGATGCTGATTTCAGTGGTTGTAAGTTTGATAGAAAAAGTAGCTATGGAACATGTCACTTTTTTGGAAAGTCACTAGTATCATGGTGTAGTAAGAAACCAAACTCTGTTGCATTATCTACTACCGAAGCTGAGTACATAGCTGATGGTAGTTGTTGTGAACAAATCTTTTGGATGAAACACACATTACTAGATTATGGATATCAATTCTGGCATGTACCTATAAATTGTGACAATAAAAGTGCTATTAAAATCTCAAAAAATCATGTTTCACACTCTAGGATAAGACATATTGATGGAAGCCATAATTTTTTAAGATACCATTATCAAAAAGGTGATATCACTTTGGAATTCATTGGAAATGAATATCAACTTGATGATATATTCACCAAACCATTAAATTCTGAAATAAGATATTACATCATACTTGAATTGGGAATGATAAATCTTAAGTAGTAAGTGTACTATTTCACAACTTATTGTTTCCCAGTTTACGGTTTCACAAGTCACCGGTTTAATATTACTGTCTAACTCTTAAAATTATATAGTTTACTATCTTAAAAGTTGTTGTTTCATGTTTACAGTCTCACATTTACTATCTCTCAGTTATGGTCTGGAACATACTGTTTCAAATAATACGGTCACACTATTTTGAAGTCACACTGTAGAGATGATAATGAGAAAACTCGTTACGGTCTCACCATGACAAATCGTTATAGTCTCACTGTGAAAACTCATTATAGACTCACTATGAAATACTATTCCGGTCTCAATGTAAAGCCACTTTATTGTTTTATCTATATGCTATAACCCGTATCAGTGTAATTGATTATTTTATTCTTTTACTTTCCCGCTCTTTTAAATTTGCGATGCTTGATATCCCTAAATGATAAAAACAAAATAAGTTTCACTCTTTTCTTCACTCGAGGTCTCTTCTCACAAACTGTAAGCCCTCCTTCAACCCTTCAGTTCTCTCTCTCTCTCAAAACTTATTTGGATTCCTAGAATGAAACACACATCATCATCAACTACTGAGAAGCACAGATCAAATAAGAAGATGAAAATAACACCGAAGATAGCACCCAAAGGTCCTTTAAATCTGAACCTTGTTGATAGAATAGTGGTGCCAGAAAAGGAAATCTACCCCAAGTGGCTGCTATCAAGTAAGTATTTAGTATTGAAAGTACTAAAATAATAGGTATGGATGGATTAGTTTATAAATGAGACTAGGCCGATATATCCAAGGCTAGTTTCTCAGTTTTATCAATTCGTTCAATTATCATTTGATACAGAAGATGGATTTGTTGTGAGAAGCTGGTTCAATGGTCAAAGATGTACTTTTTATTCGAGGTTATGGGTTTCTTGCCTAAGGATACCGCATGAGGGAATTTTTGAGGACTACCAGAGAGGTCCTCATCCTCCCAATTATATCCATGTTTTAGAAGAAGCCTTGGGAAGATTGACTGGAAATAAAACAAAGAGAAGAGATATTGCTACTGAGCTAGATGGTGAAACCAGACTATTGTTTAACCTTGTTCAGAATTTGATCTGTCCAAGAAAAGGATACTTTTATAAAATCAAGTATCAAAATGTATTTTTGATACATCTTATGAAGAATGGACACAACATTAACATTTTAAAGTATTTTATACTTCATATGTGTGAGTTGATAAAGATAACCTCAAATTCAACCTCCTTATTCTATTCAAGGTTAATATCTTCTATAATTCACGCTAAAGGGTTAGTTGGACTAGATAAAGAAGTCATTAAGGACTATGAATTTTGTATCTCAAAGGCTACAGTCAAAAGAATAAAAATCAGTTGGAATCCATGGAGAAAAGCATGGGTGGAGGATAATGACAGGGTTTATGAAAATTTCAACCCGGTTGAGCATTCTTCAATACCTAAGGAAATTTCTGATCCTATTCTGGAACCAGACAAAATTCATGACTATCCTATTGAGGAAGAAGAAGAAGAGGTTGTTACACCTACAAGGGATACTATCCTAGATAAGAAAGACAATGGAATTGTTCCTCAAGTCATAATTGAGAAGGAAGTATATGTTTCTGAAGAAATTGTTTATCTGGAAGAATAACCTAATTCTAAAGAAGAATTTGTTGTTAATATAATAGAAAAGGATATTCTAGAAGAGCTATTAGATGAAGAGATTTCTCTTGAGAAAGAATCTTCTTTTGAGGAATACTTAGAGAAAAAACTTACTCCTAAGATTATCCAATATGCTGAGGAAAGAATGAAGAAATACTTTCAGTTGGCTCAAAAATAAATGGGTGAATCTATTGGGGTTTAAATTTTGGAATTAAATCAAATAACTAAATCTCTTAGTCCTGTGAGATATTCACTTGTTGAGTGGGAGAAACACCCTAATCTAGAAATTGTTAAGGTTCCTAATCCAGTTGATCATATCACTGTGGATACATGGTATAAATTCTATAGCTATTTTTATGTGAACAATTCCAAAGAATACTTAGTTAAAGGTATTGATATGTCTATTGTGTTTCAATTGAAACTGGTCTCTGATCTTGAAGTTATCTCTACAAAGGAACCCGAGCCTATCTCAGCTCCTGTTTCTAAACCTTCACAAGAACCTTCTACCTTAGTGAGTAATGATGATTTGAAATCCTTTGGAGTAACCTTATTGGATGGTATTTAAAATCTCATGAACACTCAACCTAATATTGTGACAAACTCGAGTGAAAGAGATGTTTTACTATTGTTAGAAAATATCATATGGAAGATTCAGAAAAAAATGCTTCATAAAATTCAAGAGGTCAGAATTGAGAACAAATAGTTGAGTGATGAAGTGAAGTCTCTCAAATATATGGTTGAAGATATGCAGAGAGTGTTGAAATCAAGACCAGATCCCATTTCTCATCCTGTTCAGGATGTTAGAGGTTAGATTTCATAGGAAGTTGTCTCTCTACTTCAACCGAACCTAACTTACTTAGCTAACAAAGTGGCTGAAAGAAACAAGAGAATAGTTCACGAAATGCATGAGCTTGTAATTTGTCCCAAAAAATTTTCTTATAAATATAAAGGATGTCTACAGAAAGTTATGAATCAACTAAAGACCCTTACTTCAACTGTTATTGCTTCTAGTACCTCTAGACAGTCATCTGAACCCTCCTTGGACATCGATCTGCTCAGAACAGTTGTTAAAGAAGAACTTCAATCAGTGCTCAGTGGCTTTGAAAAAGAATCTCTATATGTGGTTGTCAATAATAGTGGCAGAGTTCTTGATTTGGTAATAATTCATTCCAATATTGAAAATGATGCACAAGAAGAAATTATTAAGAAGGTGGATTTCTACTTCAATAGGATTTTCTCTAAGCATGATATGAAAAACAATTTCAAGTACCTTATAGAGAATCTAAAAATCCCTCATGTCACTCAAGATTTCAAAACTCAAGTTCAAAAGATGAAAGACTTCACTCCTTTTTTGGAAAAGTTTATGGAGAACAAAGATGAATTTGAGAAAGCAATGCAGTATAGTGGTGAGATTATTTCTAGCTTTATCAAGTTATTGAGGCCTTGTCTTCATGTGCAGAGCACTGCTATTGTGGCTCCTGCAACTACACCCTTACGACTGAGTTTGCCTCCTTTATCATCCACTACCTTTGTCTCTACCTCTATGTCTGTCTCTCAGGATATGAGTCAAATCAGACCTATTATCCTTGACCAACAATTTCCTCAGTCTTCCACCAAACCTACCTTGTCCCCATCCATTTTTGAAGGTCTCCCTTTACCTTCTCTATAAGTTGGTTCTCTTCCTTCTTCAACTTCTACCTATAATCCTATGGATTCTCTTAATGTTGCTGCCAAGGGAAAAGAGAAGATATTCAGTGCTGAAGAATAGTGAACACTATCTTTTGATAGGGATATTTCTATATTTTTTGGTTTCTTACTATTTGTAATGACTCATCTTTCTCCATTTAATGAATTTTGAACTCTTATTGACTATTCTATTATTTAATTTTCTACTCTTTTTGATAATCCAAAAAGGGGGAGATACCCGTACACTAAGGGACACACAACACACTAAGGATAGATATCTCACTCATATAATTTGTAATCATAAAAAAGGGGGAGATTATTGGACTCCTCATGTTTTAATCATGTTTTAATGATCACAAATCCTATACATCCTGTTTAATCTGTTTCAAGTCATGTGTAATGATAGTTCATTTCTTTGTGCTTTACATAAATTTTCTCAAGAACTTAATTTCTATAAATCATGTTTGATTATTGAAAACTATAGTTAACTTTGGTCTATAATGATTTCATTTATGAATGATTAAGTTTAATTCATTATGTGAATATTACTACTTAAGTCTATATACAGATATTTGGCTAAGTCTGAGAAACCATGAGTCTTCCATCGGTTCTGGTTTTTCTAGAAAACCACCCAGAAACCATGACCCAGACACCGTGACCCATACACCATGACCAGACACCGTGACCGGACACTGTGACCCGGACACCGTGGCCAGACACCGTGACTAGACACCATTCAAAGTTTGATAAAGGATAAGACCCCTTGATCCTAACACTGAATCTGTGCTACCGGTTCCTGATATCTATAAAATTATGCCATCATGACTATCTCACCACTTAAAGGAAAAGAAGAAGACACCATTTCATGGTGACACCATTTTCAAGTGACAAAATTTCCAGAAAGATTGTGACACTATTCCTTAATCTGTTTTTTAGTTTATAATTTAATTTCTAATAATCATATTTGAGTCTTTTAAATGCACTAACATAATTAATATTTCTTTTTAGACATGTCACCTGATATTATGAAGTACGAGGTGTAGAATACATGCATTATTTCAGATTCAACACATGCACTCCAAGAATAAAAAGAAAAATCGTGGCCCTGAAACCAAAAAAGGGGTGATAGAGTAGCAAAAGTGCGAGCATTCTTGAGAAAAGGACAAACACATGAAAAAAGATACATATAAAGAACAAATGAAGCATTCACAAATCAGAAATCTGAAATACCATAGATCAGAGATAAGAACATCTTTGAAATAAAAACTCCATGAAGAAAACGAGCCAGATCTAAATGGAAACCAGAGCACCAGACTTGCGATACTCTGTTTCTTGCAAGAGGACCTAATTCTTACATCTGATTCATCCTAGAAGTCCATAGAATCATAGAATAACACTAAGAGAAATTTTAACCTTATCTCATCATCTTTTCTTTGTTGTGTATTTTTTAGCTTTCAAGTAGTGTGTGTGTGTGTATGTATTAAAACACACACTGTCTCCTGCACTAAACTAAAGGATACAAGATATCCTTCCTCTCATATCTTTTTTACACTTGTTTATTTCCACGGATAAGTGTGGAAGAGGTCCCTATGTGACCTATTAGTTTATACCCACAAAGAACCGTGGAAGAGGTCATGTGACCAGGATAGTCCTATGCACCATTGCTTACCACGATCTAGGGTGCAGATCAAGTTTATTAATATAAACTACTTGGTTGTAGGTGATCACCAAGTGGAGTGGATTAGGTCTCGGCTTAATACTAAACCACTTGTTTTATATCCACTGTGTTGTTTAATTTAGTTTTCCTTATCTTACTGTATAATTCAGAAATCACTAGATTCACTTTGATAGTTAATCTTAGATAGAAGTTATAATTGTTTTTACTTATTATAATAGCTTCAAAAGTAATATCAATTACTGATATTGATCTTACTTAGAATTAATCAATATTCTAATAAGTTATATGAATAGTAAAACTTTCATAACCATATTACTTGGATTAACTAGGCTGTATTTATTTTTATTGGGGAACCATTTAAGAAAAATTTTCAAACAAATTTTTTTATAGATACTCAATTCACCCCCTCTTGAGTAATATAATCTAACAACAACTTCTTTCCATTAATTTCCACCCACTAGATAATTGTTAGAAACATACACAACCTGAGTTGGAGAATTTTTCAGCTTCACTTTACCAGTGTCCACCATCTTTTACAATAGGTCTTTGAAAACAAAACATTATTTGGTGTGGTTCCCTAACATTTTTTGGAAGGGAAAATAATTTGGGAGATCTTTATCACTTTCTTTGCAAGAATTTCTGGGTTTTGGTAACTTGACTAAGTTGTTTTCCAATTATGAGATGAAGTAGTTAGTGAATTTTTCATTTTGAAAAGAACATACCTTGTTTTTCATATCCAAATTTGTTTTTTCCTCTATTATATTTGGTCATCCTGATATGGTGGGTATTGTTTATAATGTTTAGGAAGTGTATCTTTATGATATGGTGTGGGATTTGGAGTGGGAATGGGTAAAGGGGCCTACTTAAGTGTAAATGTGTAAGTATATATGTTTCCTATTATCCTTCCTTGAGTAGATTAAATTATTTGGGACTTTTCATTAGTATTTGAAATGGAGTATTATACCATTTGAGAAATTATAGAAAGGTCCTAGAACCCTCCTATATATTTCATATGAATCAACGACATGTGAAAATGATCATGAATATTTTCTATATAGATGGAAAACAGTTCTTCTTGAGGGAGAAATAGGTTTAAGAAGTATGCAAATTTTTTCCATCGAGTAGTGAAGTTTGAGAATGATTCATTCTCCCACTTTTTTCATTTTTTTATTGAAGAATATGTTCTTATGTATAATCAAGCTAAAATTTAAGAGAAACTTTTGATGGAGGTCTTACCACCCCGTAATTGACCGAGCCTATAAACTTTTGTACCATAGAAAGGATAGACCCTGAAGTGATTGTATTAAGAACCTGAGATTTAATTCCTCATATTGTTCAGGGGTTCCCATCATGGGATTATAAAGAGATATTAAATGAATCAAATGATGCTCCGGGTCTCCCAATCCATTGAAAATATGAAATATTGGATTCTCAAAATTCGGAAGGGGAAGAGTCAGATCTACCCATTCTGGGTAAGGCTTATTTTTTAGTTGTATTAATGCTCTCCATTTCTCTATGTATTATAATCATGCTATTAGTGACTAAAGATCATTCATGATCCATCTAGGAACATCTTACTAGGATAGAACTTGAGTATGTGTGGTAGTTGGTTGGACTATGGGTGGTGGTGCCGCTGGTATTTTCCATGGGTATCCCATAAGGTTAGGCCTATAAAGATATGCCTAAACCTACTCTACTTTCTCATCCAATAGATGGAATTCCCTATTTTAGGTTGAACGATCCAAATATATTGGTGGTTGGTATCCCATGTTGAGTGGATGTTCAAGATCTGATTCAGTTGCTATGAAAAAACCTATTTATTGAGGCGCGCTGGCAAGAAGTGTGTGTTGAGGATCTTCTTGTAGAACATATCAGACAGGAAGGCTACCTCAGATCAATTACACATTAAGTATTCTCAATTATTTCATCTCTTATACTTTCTGAGAAAATATTTCTTTGAGTGAATAGGTCTTAACCCCTCTAGGAGGGACATGAAGTACGATTTGACCTTTACCTTTTTCCTTTTTGGTTTCCTTCTAAGGAGGTAATGCTGGATTGTTTATGAGAATTCCTAGGTTCAGGGAAAGCATATGGTTTCAAGTAATCACACCACCTTCAATTGTTTTAGTATGAACCACATTATGAACCATAAATTTATTTTCCAAATCCTCTAAATTGGCCTTGTGTTCTATTTAATCCATGAGGGAGACATTGATGAAATTTACTAATGAAAAATGCATTGAAATAATTCTATCAGTTTCTTTGTGAGACTGTCTTCTTCTACACCCCCATGAGTTCTTTTCCTCTCTTTTTTAGATTCTATGGGAGCTTAATGGAAGAAAATAATCTGAAGGGAATCTCTAGAGAGGTCATTTGTGAATGTACCTAGTGAATATACCAGATCACAGAATGGGACGAAGTGGGAGGATCCATTCTACAACCTTTTTTCTAATCTATATAAGACTGATTCCCATTGAGTAAGGGTTTTTGAGGTGAAAATCCCCCATACCTAAGGGATGGGGATATTCTCATTCCACTTTCACCACTCTTCAGGTCTGGTTTTACAACCTTGAATGTTGGGTTAAAAGATCCGCCAACCCTACATGATGGGGTTTCTCCTAAACTGCCCTAGATGCTACTGCCACGATTTTCCTTCTAATTTTAACATTTTTTCCGAACATGGGTTGAGTTAATCATTCATTATGCACTTAGATCACCCATTTCAAAATATTGTTGAGTTATTTCTAACATTTTCACTATTTGAAGGAGGAATTCTCCTAAACTGTAGGCTTTATCGATCTTTTCAGATGATTGATGCAATAATATCTCAATTTCCTAATATCTTCTAGACCAACATCAGTGAGAGTCATTCGGATATTGTTTTTGTTGATCTTGTCTTTGTTCGTGAACAAATTATATTTGTTTATACTAGACTGAAGTTATAACATTTCATGTTATAACCTTCAATAGACTTTTTTGGTTAGGGAACATAGTAAAATGTAACATTCTATGTGCACCCTATACTCTGATACGAACACCAGATAGGGTATCGACGATTATCTATCACAATATCATTAATGCATAGAGGAATGCACATTAAAGGAAGAATTATTGTTTCTTAATCTTTTTATTTCATGAATCTTGGAGTAATTCTAAGTATTTAAATAATATATTTCTTTTTTTACCTTAAAATATTGAATAAAAAATAACTTAATCACATAAATAAAGGAATTTACCAAGTCTTTTGAATTAAAAATGGTCATTTTATTTAAAATAAAATTAAAATTTTATCACTAATAATTCAAAATGAACTTGAAATCCACCATAAAACATTCATGAAAAAGAAATAACCAAATATTACACACCTAAAAAATATCAAAAAATTATTTAAATCCCTTATTTTTCTTTAAATATTAATAATCTCATTGATTTGAATAATTATAAATCACTTACATATATAAATGTTTAATTTCTAAATAATCCAAGACACCTATTAAAAGTGGGTATTGATTACAACCATGCATAAAAAAATCATTCTATAAATCAATAAATTAATCAACCATCACTAAAAATAGCAAATAAAACTTGTCAATAAGTCATTAAAACCATTTCATTAAAAATATTTTAATTCACACATATAAAAATCTGTAATATGACACACCTTAAAATATCCATTTCATTTTTAACTAAAAAAACTCATTGATAGAGTTAATTCTATTGAAATAAACAAGAATTTTTGAAATTTCTTGGGAATGTAATGAATTTATTGACTCACTAGCTTTTAACAATGATAAATAATGTTTTTCAAGTTAATTTTCTATAATGTTATTCACATGAAATCATTAAGAAAATTAAATCAATAAATGTTTAAATTTAATTCAAAATCCATTCTTTCAAATTCATGATTTGAGTTTAATATTAGTCTAAATCTATTTTAATTGAAACCTAAATATTCAAAAACATATTCCTATCATTATTATGGATAAAACTAAGGAGAGTACCAAATCACTAACAATTGATGTCATGAGAAGAATAAAATAAATCAAACATATAAATGAATAAATTGAATTTTAAACAAATATTCATAGGAAATTAATGGATAAAAAGTAAATGTTTTCATTGATATATACACTTATTCACCAATAATGTACACATTCATCATATAAATGTTATAGCTATATCTTGTTTATCAACAAAAAATATGAAAATTAATTAATAGTATATAACTACAATAAAATAATACATTCAACCAGAAAATATAATATAAAACTAAAAGGTGTTAGTTGTAAATATAACTAATAAATAGTTTTTACCATCCGAATTTAGTTTGCGACCCCACTATAAAAACAGTGAATCCCAACAATGTGATCTTGTATAAAACATAAAATAATAAATGATTCAAAATATAACTTCATAATTAAAATAATAAATATAATTTTTAATTTTAATATAACCACCAATATAATGTTATTTATAAAAAATTAACTTATTAATGAAGATGGTACATGCTCAAAAATGTCAATCAGGTTTATCTACACCACCACCCCCTCCACCACACCACCACCACCATTGCCTTTTTTATTTTATATAGAACCAACATCTGTATCTATAATAGAAATAAAACCACCACCATTATCATCACTAGGATATGGGTTAGTGGAAACATAAAAACCAATGGGAGTAAATTATCCTGTATAGAGGCCATCCAATCATCGAACTATGATGAAATATCTCTCATAATCATAGACTGTAGAAACTAAAATTCAATGGTCATCTTCTAATTCATAACATCCATTTGTTTCTCTATTTTAACAAAAACATTCTCTATAATAGATGGCATGTAATAACCAATTTTTCTTGATTATGGTTAATACCTTTATAGCATAATTTTATTTCTATACCTATATCAAAACCTTCCTGGGTGCTCATGAATAAAAACTTTATTAAAATGACCATTATGACTTAGATAGTTCCCTAAAACATTATCAAGATCCTCCAAATAAACTAATGGAGATATTACATAAATCCTTAAATTCATATTATGTGTTTATTATATATCTCATGTGATGATATATATATGTCATAATGTATAAAATGAGTTAAAATAAACTAATTGCAATCCATGGTATGGGATATTGTATAGTGTGATATAGAGATATCATACCACTAAAACCACTTATTTTATCTATATCATATTATATGACATAACAATATCCAAAAAAATGTGATATTAGTTAATTGTATCATATGATTAACATGGGTAGTAGAACGTTAAAATTTAACATCCAATAAATTTTCCATGCAAGGCTATTGTAACACCCCAAGTTTTCATGAATTAATTATTTTTTGAAAAAATTAAATTTCTTTGGGGGATTATATCACTTGATAAAACAAGTTAAACTTGTGTTATATGAAACACCAAGTTAATATTTCTCTATACACAACACTGTCTTATCTTGTGTTACACACAAAACATAATTTTAACAAAACCATGATATATTATTAATTTAGTTATTTAAACATGACTATTATAACATAGCCATTAAACCTAGTGATGTAAATGGAAATAAATAATTTTTAAATATTAATTTTATTGTTTTTATATAAAGAAAACATATCAATATAATGTACTTAATTTTTAGTAAAGTCTTTATATATTTCAAAAATACTATTTTCTAAAAAAATGTTTTTATAATAATTTTTTTTTAATTTTTTTGAAAATTAATTTGATAAAATAAAATTTATTTTTTAATTCATAATCCCAACATTATATTTGGGTGAATTTTTGGGATTTTTTTGAAAAGTTTCATTTTTTGATGAATAGTGAAAAATGATTTATTTTAATTGAAAACTGCCTATTGTTTAATTTATTTATACAGTTAAATTATATTTAAAATTTGTTTTAAAGTTAAAATAGTTTAATTATAAATCCATTAATGCAATTTAGGTCATTTTAATACTTTTTATATAAAATTTGGATACAAAAACTTTGTAATCTTTTGAATGTTTTCTTTTTAAAAACCAACTCTCTCATTATGTCTACAGAATTCACATTAAATTATTTTTTACACTTATATGAATGGAATTTGAAAAAATGGATTCCAAATTTTTAATAATAATAATTTATAATATATAATAATTTTAACTTAATTTTTAACAAAAATCAATAATGAATTGAGTAAAAATTAATTACCGTGGTTAGGGTAAAAATGGGTTTATCGAGGGTTAAACTAAAAGGATATGGGTAAGCATAATATATAAACCTATGTAAAAACTATTTTTTGGATATATTTTTAACATTAAACCTCCATGTTTTTTTATAATGGTACATTTTGACCCTTGAGACATATGAAAAACATGGGAGTACACAATTCTTTTCAAAATTACCAACTCTGTCCTCTCCCCCACTTATAAAGGCCACCCCATATCCTCTCTTCTTAACACCTTCACACCTATTTGGTTCATCAAATACATACCAAAATTACTTCCCAAATTCTCTCCCATCATCATATAAGCCTTACTTTGAGAATAAATTCATCATAGGAAGGTTTTTAATGCAAACCTATTGAGGATACCCAAGGAAGAGGTAGTGTTCATCATTGTGCATTTTTGTTTTATTTATTTCTCAAATGCCATAAATTATTTTTATATGATTATTATATACTAACATAAGTATATTATATATAATAATATTTTTTATGTTAACTTAATGACCTAAAACCATATTCACATCCATCAAATGGGTTATGAAATCATCATTCCTATGTACGATGAACTACCGCCTCGCAAACCAATGTCATTTGTTTTTTCATTATCACCTATCAAGGTAGGACATAATGATGTATTTAAAGTATATATGTTATAATTATAATATTTATAATTTTATATTTATTTTGGAATTATTATATCACACATTTCTTTATACTCTTCATTTTATGGAAATATGATAACATCATTTGTGTGTACAGTGGACTACCACCTTGTGATGTGATTTTACTCATTCATGATTTACATGGAATGTATTAAAGATGTGTTTAATTGAAATATGATATATATATGACATAAAAATTATCATTTAATGATAATATATCCTTTAATTTTCATTCTTTCAAACTGATAATAAAATGAAAAAAACAATATTCAGGTGTACAAATGGCCTACTGTCTCCATGAATGGTGCATTTCATTTTCTATTTATAAATTTTATGTATTACTATAAATACATATATAATGAATATTGTAAAGACCCGAAGCTTGAAGTACATGGACATTACATTACTTTTGTGGAATACTTAGTACATAACAAAAACACACACACAAGGATCGTAATAGTTTAGTGTGTTTGGAAACTCGGAATATAATATTCTAATCGTGGTGAAAGATCTTCAACATCTCCCATAAAGATCTTTCTTTTTTTTACCTAAAACCTTTCTTTATATCCTGGGGAAAAGAAAACATAAAAGGGTGAGCTCAAATGATCAGTAAGGGTAAAAAAAATAAATATCAATCACATCATATTCATAAGAACATAACATTTTGGAAATCTTAACCTGCAAAAGAGAGCATAATTTCATAACATGTGATAAATCATAGTAGTGAGATGAAATCCCAATAATCATAACTTAAAACATGAAACTTTGTGGCATACACACATAATCATATAGAATCATATCTTATTAGTCAAGACTCATTTCCAAGACAATCTTAGTGGACAAAGTCCATTTCTGAACCGAGTCACCCTCGTTTCAGTCCTGTTTCACTGAACCGGTATAACCTACCGTTCTAGCCATGTCTATCTCATGAGATATAAAATCTTTACCCAATGAATTGGAGGGAGATATAGGTCCCACCCATCTCATAATGATACAATTATTATGTGTGCCACAAAATCATAAACCATACATCATAGCATAACCCATGTAAATAAAAATGGGAATCATAAACATCGTGACATCATAAAAAAATTCATATAAGATAAAAGAATTCATAAAAAAAATAATTCCATCACAACATAATCAAATCAATGTAATAATAGGGATAAAAATAGAACCCTTTATTATCTTAGATGGAAAATAATTTTGATAAAACACTTGAACTCCATTCTTGAGGAAAATATCCTTTCTACTTTAAAAACATTTTTCCTTTCTTAACATGTCATACAATTTTAAACTAAAAGAAGTTGATTAAAAATAAACTTGAAAACTTGTAAAGGAAGATTCTTGGAAATAATGTTTTAAAAATCCATTCATGTCGTATAAGTTAAGAAAAACATTCTTCTCGTACTTTTGTCGGAAAAGTCAAAAAGTATCTCGTACGAAAAATAAAAAAAGATTCCTTTCATATCTTTTACTAAAAACTCACCGAAGGGTAAAATTGGATTTAAAAAATTTTAGGTGGATGGAAATAATACTACATATTGAGGAAACATGGATGTGGATGATAAAATACACCCCAGTAAATACCAACGTATAAACAATCTCGGATAAAAATGAGATTGTGATATTTCCCTTACCTTAGGTCCGATTTGCTTCGTAAGTGTCCGAACCTCCTGTATAATGATTTAAATAATGTCATTGAATTATTACAGAATCATATTAATTGTTATGATATCATATATGGTTCACTTATGACTTTATATTACCCGTTCTTTTGTAAATTCCATGTTAAAGAACGTTTTGGGTAAAATTGTTTCATTTGTCGTCCGTGTTTTGACTTGTAATTATTCATATGATTACTTAGATCACGATTACATAATTCCAGAATATAAAACATGATTTATATATATTATATATTCATAATATACATATATATAATATATCTATAAATGGAAAGAAATACACCGTTCATGGAGACGGTAGGCCGTACGTACGCATGAACGCTGTTTTCTTTTCCTTATTGAGTTGAATGGAATTAAGTAGATGACATACATATATATACACATAAATCCAGAATCATTATTATGTCATATATTTCATTATTAATTATTATATATAATTTATAATCATTCATGAATGGTTAACGTGGATAATGAATCTCATCGCGTCGTGGAGACGGTAGTCCGTACGTACGCACGAGCGATGATATCGTTCTCATGATAGTGGAATTGTATTGGAGTGTATGTATACTATTTCAGAATCAATATCACTTTAAAATAATCATATATAGTTATTATTTACACCATTATATCCATCCAAGTAATGTGGTGGTGGAAAATAGATTACACCACGGCGTGAAGACGGTATTCCGTACGTACGCACGCACGGTGATTACTTTTTCCGTAGGATGGATAGATGGTGAAATAGGGTTGTTTCATATTTACAATAACATATCAGTATATGAGTGATACTGATGTTATTACTTCATAATGAAAAAACTAAATAAGATGAAGTGGAAGAAGAAATAAAGATGAAAGAATCGGTAACGGACATTACCTCTTCTTTGAAGTGCTTCTTTGAGACCTCCTTTTAGGGCACTAAAATAGGTCTTTGAAGAAGACCAGAACCTCTAGGATGTTTCTAGGAAAGTGGAGAGAAGAAATTGGCAGGGTTTGGCCGAGATTGAAGGCTCAAAGTGGTGTGAGGAAGAGGGGGAGGAGGTGCCCTTTTATAAGGGAGGAGAGGGGCACCTTTGGAATAACTAAAATTATTATTTTATTATAAAGTCATGTTCGGTTTTAAATAGATCTAAATTGATTTATTTCAAAGATAAGGTGGGTATGGGTATAAAGCCTCTCATACAATATAATTTAGACAAGTTTAGGTCATTATATTAACCTTATCTTTTAGTTTTAACTCTTAGTTAATTAGATTGACATTTACCATGTCACTTTGTATTTTTATATTATATAGTTAATAAACTTACCATATACATCCAAGAGACCCCCAAGTTTTGTTTTATTAATATATATAACCTTATCTAAGTCATTTGGCTGAACCTTAGATTTTTAGGAATAAAATAACAATTAATAATATAATATTTGTTTTAAAAACTATTTTATGTCAATTTTGACACTATTCAGTAGTTGATTTTTTTAAAACTCATAATAGAATGATTATTTCGACGAAAGTTAATAAAATCAATACTAACATCTCATATTAACCTAGAAAATTATTTTAATTCATAAAAAGTCTCAAATTACTTTTATTTGGGTATTTATAACATCCATTATGTCAATATTTCATTAATAAGATAATTACTACATCATTGTTGTGTCATAAATAAATTAAATTATTTAGTGTCTAAAAATTACAAATAAAATACCATTATGTAGGAAATCATTTTATATTTCTAATTAATATTTATAGTAGAATTTATCTTATGTATAACCCCATATTAAAAATGATTTACTTATTAAACTTTGATTTTAACAATTTTAACCCTTCTTTAAATAAATTAATAATAAATGTCCTAATCTAATCCAAGTGGGCTTAAATGGTCATATTTTATTCCTAAGGTTGTTTTTGGTCGAATTAAACTTATCAAATAGAATTAGGACATGTGTTAGTGTAATAATAATTACATTTTTACCCTTAATTACCCTATTTACTTTTAACTGTGGTAAAAAAAGTAAAAAGTTACTATTCACCAAAAATTATTTTCATCTCATTGAACCACATTTTACTTACTAACATCAACTGTGTCTCTCGAATTTTTGAAATTCCACTCACAGAGGCGGTAAAATTAAGTTTTATGAAAAATTCATTTTTTTAACTACCACTTAGTGGTTTCACTATTCATCAAAAAATGAAAGTTTCCAGAAAAATACCAAAAATTAGGCCTAAGCTATATTTGATATTATGAACTAAAAAATGATGTCTATTTTACCAAATTCAAAAAATGTCAGCTCCATTAACTAATTTAAAAATTAATTCTCGTCGTCAAAACAAATAGCGTGTTTTTAAGAGATAATAACTATCAAAAGATTGACACTTGTTTATAACTGGTTTAAATGTAAAATTACATCCAATGACCAAAATTGTATTAAATTGTAAAAATATATTCTAAATATACTTTAAAACCACTCAAATTAATAATTTATCACTGTTAATTATTTCTATTAAAAAATTTCTTTTTAATTAAAATTTAGTAATTTTCACTATTCATCAGAATATAAAAGTTATCCGAAAAGTACCAAAATTTCACCTTAGGCTAAATTCGATACCTCGAATCCAAAAATGAAGTCCATTTTGAGAGCTAAAATTTCTAAAATTTTAAAAGGTGGTTATTACTATTCATAACGGCTAGTTTTAATAATATTTTAATAGCATATCGTTGTTTAGTGAAACTCGGTATTGGGTACTACACACGCTATCGAGGAAGGTCGCGATTGCGTGTAATGCAAGGCAAGTCAAGGATGCGTGCTGAGCAAGATCCTTTTGGTGTAGCGTACAACACAAGACATTAATGAAATTAAAAAGAATATTTTTTTTATAAAATCTCGGGCTGTTACATTCTACCCCCCTTAAAATAAATTTCGCCCTCAAAATTCGTCGGGGTTATAAATGGTTTACTACTTGAAAGTTTCTTTAATAGAAACCCACATCGAAAAAGGAATACCAAAACTTGGATTTAAAAACTAAAGTATGAAATGTAACGATTACCCAAATAAACTAATCACTGGGTTTCCACATAGGTGAAAATATGGATATAGAAGAGAAATATAACCATCATGTTCTGATGGAGAGTGGTAGAGAACATGGCTATGTAAAAGCCAAAAATCAAAAATCCATAAATTTTTGACGATCTAAGGTACCATCTGATTCATCAGATATAAGAGCACTAGGACAACATTTTTGGTTTTGAAGATCGTTTCCCTAAAGTTGATGAAATTGGAATTAGAAGAAATACTTTCATGATTTCGGTATAGTCTCACCGTTGGTCGTTCTTTGGACAATTTCCACTTCATCTATTAAAGAAATGATGTTGAATTTGTCATTCTTGATGTGTTAACAGATCATGTGATAGAATGATGGGTCATTCTATCTGTCTCAAACAAAAGGTTAGAAAAGTTATCAAAAAATACATAAGTCCATCTATAGTGAGATTAATCATATATAGTTCCTAAAATGGACTTATACTTCATATATCATACTGCTTAATAAAACTAGTTTCTACTAAACAGGGACTTCCTGTAGGTCAGTGGTAGGCGATAAAGGCCAGTCGCACTTCTGTTGTGGGTTCGATTCCCACGGCCTTGTCTGACGCGATGGGTTGTCGCCCGTCCTGCAGGTTTTCCTTTTTATAAAACTATATTACTATAACATCCCATCAATAATATCAAAAAACTTCTATCCTAAAACAATACTAACTTATGTACAACATAATCCATTCTAATCTTTAGGCTTATCCATAATAGTGAAAACAATTACCAGATATTTAATACCATCGTTGATCCCCATATATCATAAGATATGTCTTGTTGGTCACATTCCAAACATTCAAAGGCCTTAATCATGTATTCTATTGAATACCCATTGAACCTTAGTGAAAACATGAATGCAGTAAAAAGTTAACACTTTCCACATACCAAAATCCTCAAAATTCTATATCCTCAAACCATGATATCACTTAGTCCTTATATCAATCATGAGCTCAAGAATACTATCAAACATATTAGATTCTCTTTATCCCTTCATTATGTGCATATCATCTGCTTTCCAAAAATATTTCAATCACTTTTCATGGTTACCGATGCCATAAAATTATTGAAAACCACAATAGACCAAAACATAAATATTCCAATATTCCACGATACTATATACAACATTATTCTGGAATCCCATTACATAAACACTTAATCATTCCACCACATCGTTGTCATATTCAACATCGCCAATGGTGATCGCATGTGACTTCCCTTTGTCCTTTGCCTTAAGTGGTTGCTCATGTCGATCATCACTAACCCTTGGATTAGGTCATTTATTAGCATAATGCCCCATTTCCTTGCACTTGAAGCATTGAAGTGTAATAGGTTCATTCTGTGTATCCCTTCCTTTGTTTTCATCATTAGGCATCTTCTTCCCATCATTGCGGCATTCAAATGCCCGATGACCTTCCTTTCCACATTTGAAAAATTTACTTGTCCCTTTAAGACAATCTCCACCATGCTTCTTTCCACACTTTGAGCATAAGGAAACATTCATCTTCTTTTCACCATTATTCTGAGATTTCTCCTTGAAATCCATCTTTCATTTCTTGTCAAAACTATGAGATGGATAAGTAACACCAAATTCCATTTCTACCTTGATAGCACAACGCACAATTTCTTCATAGCTACTGAAGTCTCTTATAGCTAATGCCCTTTGAAGATTTGGTTTTAAGACACTGAAGAATCGATCAACTTTACTTTCAGGTTGGATGATAAATCCAGACGCATACCTTGCAAGCCTTGTAAAATTCTCTTCGTATATACCAACAGATTCATCATCCTTTTGCTTTAGTTCAAGAAACTCCTTCTCCATCTTTGTCTGAAGAATACGAGGGAAGTACTTATTGAAAAATAAGTTCTTGAACTCGTCCCATTCCATGGACTCAATTTCATATCTTTGCCTCGTATTCTTGATAAGATTCCACCATTGATCAGCTTCACCTTCCAAACGATATACTGCTAAGATGACTTTATCATGTTCAGAATATTGAAGAACAGAAAATATCTTTTCAGTAGTACTGATCCATTGTTCAGCAACAAGTGGATCAGAAGACCCACTGAAAGAAGGTGGACGTTGCCTCATGAAGGACTCAATAGAATGTTGTTCCCTTCTCTGCTCATTTGGAAGTCCAGAATGATTCATAGCTTGTGTAATTATAGCAATAAGATTTTACACTCCATCTCCCATAACATTTGTTTGTTCAGGAGGACAATCATTGCATTGTCCATTGCATTGATCAACACGGTTCCTTCAGGTTCCAGCCATCGTCTAAAACCCAAAAAGAATAGTGTGAGAGGCAAAAATCATGCTAGGGAAAACAATATATTAAAGGGGGATTATCCTCAATATCTAACATCTTAGGTTAAATTCTATGATCGTTACCGTAGTTCTAGGACTGTATCCTATACGTATACTTATCCTTAGAGACATCCCTAGACATACCTTAGAAATATCTCTAGGGATCTCACTAATATTTTCGCATCCTAGTTTCCAAAGGTTGACTAAAACTTTCCTCTGATACCAACTGTAAAGACCCGAATCTTGACGTACATGGACATTACATTACTTTTTCGGAATACTTAGTACATAACAAAAACACACACACAAGGATCATAATAGTTTAGTGTCTTTGGAAACTTGGAATATAATCTTCTAATCATGGTGAAAGATCTTCAACATCTCCCATAAATATCTTCATTTTTTTACCTAAAACCTTTCTTTATATCCTGGGGAAAAGAAAACATAAAAGGGTGAGCTCAAATGCTCAGTAAGGGTAAACAAAATAAATATCAATCACATCATATTCATAAGAACATAACATTTTGGAAATCTTAACCTTCAAAAGAGAGCATAATTTCATAACATGGGATAAATCATAGTAGTGAGATGAAATCACAATAATCATAACTTAAAACATGAAACTTTGTGGCATACACACATAATCATAGAGAATCATATCTTATTAGTCAAGACTCATTGCCAAGATTATCTTAGTGGACAAAGTCCATTTCTGAACCAAGTCACCCTCATTTCAGTCCTGTTTCACTGAACCGGTATAACCTACCGTTCCAGCCATGTCTATCTCATGAGATATAAAATCTTTACCCAATGCATTGGAGGGAGATATAGGTCCCACCCATCTCATAATGATACAATTCTTATGTGTGCTACAAAATCATAAACCATACATCATAGCATAACCCATTTAAATAAAAATGGGAATCTTAAACATCGTGACATCATAAAACAATTCATATAAGATAAAGGAATTCATAAAAAAAATAATTCCATCACAACATAATCAAATCAATGTAATAATAGGGATAAAAACAGAACCCTTTATTATCTTATATGGAAAATAATTTTGATAAAACACTTGAACTCCATTCTTGAGGAAAATATCCTTTCTACTTTAAATTTTTTTTCCTTTCTTAACATGTCATACAATTTTAAACTAAAAGAAGTTGATTAAAAATAAACTTGAAAACTTGTAAAGGAAGATTCTTGGAAACAATGTTTTAAAAATCCATTCATGCCATATAAGTTAAAAAAAACATTCTTCTCGTACTTTTGTCGGAAAAGTCAAAAAGTACCTCGTACGAAAAACGAAAAAAGATTCCTTTCATATATTTTACTAAAAACTCACTGAAGGGTAAAATTGGATTTAAACAATTGTAGGTGGATGGAAATAATATTACATATTGAGGAAACATGGATGTGGATGATAAAATACACCCCAGTAAATACCAATGTATAAACAATCTCGGATAAAAATGAGATTGTGATATTTCCCTTACCTTAGGTCCGATTTGCTTCGTAAGTGTCTGAACCTCCTGTATAATGATTTAAATAATGTTATTGACTTATTATAGAATCATATTAATTGTTATGATATCATATATGGTTCACTTATGACTTTATATTACCCGTTCTTTTGTAAATTCCATGTTAAAGAGCGTTTTGGGTAAAATTGTTTCATTTATCGTCCGTGTTTTGACTTGTAATTATTCATATGATTACTTAGATCACAATTACATAATTCCAGAATATAAAACATGATTTATATATAATATATATTTAGAATATACATATATATAATAGATCGATAAATGGAAAGAAATACACCGTTCATGGAGACGGTAAGCCGTACGTACGCATGAACGCTGTATTCTTTTCCTTATTGAGTTGAATGGAATTAAGTAGATGACATACATATATATACACATAAATCCAGAATAATTATTATGTCATATATTTCATTATTAATTATTATATATAATTTATAATCATTCATTAATGGTTAACGTGGAGAATGAATCTCATCGCGTCGTGGAGACGGTAGTCCGTACGTACGCACGAGCGATGATATCGTTCTCATGATCGTGGAATTGTATTGGAGTGTATGTATACTATTTCAGAATCAATATCACTTTACAATAATAATATATAGTTATTATTTACACCATTATACCCATCCAAGTAAGGTGGTGGTGGAAAATAGATTACACCACGGCGTGGAGACGGTATTTCGTACGTACGCACGCGCGGTGATTTCTTTTTCCGTAGGATGGATAGATGGTGAAATAGGGTTGTTTCATACTTATAATAACATATCAGTATATGAGTGATAATTATGTTACTACTTCATAATGAAACAACTAAAAAAGAAGAAGTGGAAGAAGAAATAAAGATGAAAGAATCGGTAACGAACATTACCTCTTCTTTGAAGTGCTTCTTTGAGACCTCCTTTTAGGGCACTAAAATAGGTCTTTGAAGAAGACCAGAACCTCTAGGATGTTTCTAGGGAAGTGGAGAGAAGAAATTGGTAGGGTTTGGCCGAGCATGAAGGCTCAAAGTGGTGTGAGGAAGAGGGGGAGGAGGTGCCCTTTTATAAGGGAGGAGAGGGGCACCTTTGGAATAACTAAAAATATTATTTTATTATAAAGTCAAGTTCGGTTTTAAATAGCTCTAAATTGATTTATTTCGAAGATAAGGTGGGTATGGGTCGAAATCCTCTCATAAAATATAATTTAGACAAGTTTAGGTCATTATATTAACCTTATCGTTTAGTTTTAACTCTTAGTTAATTAGATTGACATTTACCATGTCACTTTGTATTTTTATATTATATAGTTAATAAACTTATGATATACATCCAAGAGACCCCCAAGTTGTGTTTTATTAATATATATAACCTTATCTAAGTCATTTGACCGAACCTTAGATTTTTAGGAATAAAATAACAATTAATAATATAATATTTATTTTAAAAACTATTTTATGTCAATTTTGACACTATTCAATAGTTGATTTTTTTGAAACTCATAACAAAATGATTACTTCACCCAAAGTTAATTAAATCAATCCTAACATGTCATATTAACCTATAAAATTAGTTTAATTCATAAAAAGTCTCAAATTACATTTATTTGGGTATTTATAACATCAATTATGTCAATATTTCATTAATAAGATAATTACTGCATCATCATTGTGTCATAAATAAATTAAATTATTTAATGTCTAAAAATTACAAATAAACTAAAATTATGTAGGAAAGATTTTTATCTTTCTAATGAATATTTATAGTCGAATTTATCTTATGTATAACCCCATATTAAAAATTATTTACTTATTAAACGTTGATTTTAACAATTTTAACCCTTCTTTAAATAAATTAATAATAAATGTCCTAATCTAATCCAAGTGGGCCTAACTGGTCATATATTATTCATAAGGTTGTTTTTGGTCGAATTACACTTATCCAATAGAATTAGGACATGTGTTAGGGTAATAATAATAACATTTTTACCCTTAATTACCCTATTTACTTTTAACCGTGGTAAAAAAATTAAAAAGTTACTATTCACAAAAAATTATTTTCATCTCATTGAACCACATTTTACTTAATAACATCAACCATGTCTCTCGGATTTTTGAAATTCCACTCACAGAAGCGGTAAAATTAATTTTTATGAAAAATTCATTTTTTTAACTACCACTTAGTGGTTTCACTATTCATCAAAAAATGAAAGTTTCTAGAAAAATACCAAAAATTAGGCCTAAGATATATTTGATATTATGAACTCAAAAATGATGTCTATTTTACCAAATTCAAAACATATCAGCTACATTAACTAATTTAAAAATTAATTCCCATCGTCAAAACAAATAGCGTGTTTTTAAGTGATAATAACTATCAAAAGATTGACACTTGTTTATAACTGGTTTAAATGTGAAATTACATCCAATGACCAACATTGTATTAAATTGTAAAAATATATTCTAAATATACTTTAAAACCACTCAAATTAATAATTTATCACTGTTAATTATTTCTATTAAAAAAGTTCTTTTTAATTAAAATTTAGTAATTTTCACTATTCATCAGAATATGAAAGTTATCAGAAAAGTACCAAAATTTCACCTTAGGCTAAATTCGATACTCCGAATCCAAAAATGAAGTCCATTTTGAGAGCTAAAATTTCAAAAAATTTAAAAGGTGGTTATTACTATTCATAACGGTTAGTTTTAATAATATTTTAATAGCATATCGTTGTTTAGTGAAACTCGGTATTGCGTACTACACACGCTATCGAGGAAGGTCGCGATTTCTTGTAATGCAAGGCAAGTCAAGGATGCGTGCTGAGCAAGCTACTTTTGGTGTAGCGTACAACACAAGACATTAATGAAATTAAAAAGAATATTTTTTTATAAAATCTCAGGCTGTTACAAATATATATTATATTTATATCATTTTTTTCATTCTGTATATGATTGAACTATGATCAAAATAAGAGGAAAAAAATAACAAATCAAAGCATATATGGAAAACAAAACGGTTATTTCCCAAAACGTAAACTTAATAGGGAATTGTTAATAAATAGGTAATAAAAGTTCATAAGAAAATAATATATGTTTTGATATATATGAATATGGTTCTGTAATAGATGTAAAATAAACTTATATTTATTCTATAGGAGGTGTTAATGTGTGTGACGGAAGTCAAGACTTAAGATGAGGGATTTTTGTCGCATTTTTCTTTCTATGATAAGTACATTATGTTTTGTACCTATATTCTTTCCAGAGGTGTATATAAAACCCCTTATAAATGTAACATAATGAATTTATTCATCCTCATTATATTTTAAGTTTCATTTTATTTTGTTCCTTCATGGGTATTATAATTTAATGTTACCAAAGTGGTAAAGAGTTTATGTTACAATCACATAATTTATTGAGATTGATTATGATTAAGTATCCAATGTTAAAATATCAAGATCTACCTCTAAAAAATTATCTTAAATTCCATTCTCCTATATTTATTCATTATATATGCAATTAAAGGTACCACTTTTCCACTCATTAGTACTTAAGATAATTAAGAAAATGTTTTTAATAAAATTATACTTTATTTATCTCTTCGGTCAGAAATCTATTTTCTTCCAAAACCATGTTTTCTAAAAATATTTTCAATTTTTTTATTTTTCTAAAAATTATTTATTAAAGACATTTTTACCCATTTTTTAATTTTGACAAAAACTACTTGAAATAAATATTTATATATTTTTCCAAAACAATGCCCATTTGTTTTTTTACTAAAAATGTGAAAGGAATATTCATTTTAACATGTACGCCATGAACAAAATTTTATGACGCCAGAACCAATCATTAATTCAACTATTAATTTATAATTTTTCAAGGTTATTTTAAAATAAAAATATTTTAAACATGTTTTATGTTTTTAAAAACAAATTTTCAAATCTAAAAATATATTTTCCTCTAGAAATTTTAAATGATCGATCAAAATCATTTTACATATAAGATTTCATCCATTGATGTTACCTATGACATAATGGGGATATAATAAAAGTATACCATTCTTATTTTTTAAATAAATTGTTTATGTTTATGATGAATTTTTTTTATGAAACCAATTTCTCTTCCATGGGTTATACAATGATAAAATTCTTATGAATCCTGTTTCTTTTCATGAGTTATGCTATAATGAAATGATTATGAAACCTGTCAGTTTTTCATAGGTTATGATGGGATGAAAATTTTCTGATATCCATTTCATTTCATGGGTTATGATATGATGACTGTGTAGGGTCTTGAAAATTCCACCAAGAGAAGAAATAACCCTGTAATAGCTCTATAGAAGGAATCAAGCACTTCTATAAGTTTATCAAGGTGAAGGGACTCAAATTGAGTTGTATTTATTTGAAGGAATTCATGTTTTAAAATTGCTTGCGTTCCATCACCGGGAAAGGTATGTGAAGAAGATGGATCACGAACCGCCAGGTATGTGGGATGGTCTACAAACCACTGGACCATGAAACGATGGCCAGTGAGCAGGGAAAAATGCGAACCACGTCAGCTGAAGGAGTTCTGCATGGAAGACCATCTACGTACCATGCCGCAAACCGCTCAATTCATGGATTAAGTAGATTAGCAAGGCTTTGTGAACCATTATCGCGAACCAAAGCCTTTGCAAACCCCGATTTACCAAGTCTTCTGCGGGTCAGAAAATTACTTCAATGGGCCTTTGAAAATGGTGTCGCATGCCCAGTAGATACGATCTCTCTGATGCTCTATAAAAAGACCACAAAAGAAAAGGTAATAAAGTAGATGGATAGAGGGAAGGATGGGTGACGAAATCTTGAGGGAAACTCATAGGTTTCACTCCGGCTTATGTATTGTTTCATCGGAGAAGCATGAACCACGAACCACTTCTTCCGTAGGTACAACCATCCGTGAACCATAAAAATGGGGTAATTGAATAATAATAAGAACTGCAAACCCAACTGGTGAAACACGAACCAAATACTTCTCTCGGATGAATTTTCCTCAAATGGTAATTCTCCTAACCCTCCTTCAATACAGAACTCCACGCAGCGTACCGTTAACATGGACTGAACCTGGCACCACGCACCCAATCGATATGTGGATATAACCCAAAGCGGCACAGTAAGCCTTGTACCACTTTGGTACATGTTGTCGATACCCATGCCCATGTACCACACTGGTACATAGATGGCCCTCCTGTCAGCATACCACTACAGTATGCGGAGCCTTCCCCATCCTACAGGGAAAACTGGCACGCAGAATGGTGTGTTTTCGGGTATCATTACCTTTAGTTCCAACCTCACCCCTCCATTACCGTCCAGTCCTCTATAATCCATCCACTAACTAGTTATCTGATGCTAGGCCAAAGCCTCCTCCAAAGCCACCAGAACCGTATGATCAGGCCATCATGTGCATCAGCGTGCCCCATTAGGTATACATACCCACAGTAAGTGATGTCATGAAGGCCCTCCCAACAAAGGTGCGGGCTTAGAGAATTTCTATAAGGCTACGTTCCCATATTAACTTGGAGTCCAACCTTAGGATGACGATGTGAACCTTCTTGTTCTCGGGATTAGGGGTGATCACCTTCTTTTCCATTCCTTGAGGAACAATGATCAGTTGAAGGGGTTATGTTTGCTTCATACTTTTATGAGGATGAAACTCTTCCCCTTCCCAAAACATGCTCTTAGGCCCTCCCACTGAGGTAAGTACCCAATATTCTGGGGTAGGGATGTGTGACCTTTAATGCCATTTCACATGGAAAGGTTCATCGCTCCGCACCCTCACCCACAGTCATCCCAGCCTCTTTCGCTGTGGGCTCCCCCTCCCCCACCAATAGGGGAGGAAGAATGCACATCGTTGAATCATTCAAATCCTCTTGTTTCTCACACCGATCATGAATCATGTGGTCTTAGAGGTTTGTGAGGATTACAACATCAGCGCACATCTAAACTATGAGAACTCTGTTTCCTAACCAGATCAGGATATGTAGGACGCCTACCCGAAGGCCCGATCTCAAAAGGGTTCCCATCCCAAAAGAGTCCACCCAATCATGTCTATCAAATGGGAATCTTCCATGTGTAAGTCCCACACATATGGACTATGAGAACTCTGATTCCGGATCAGATCAGGATACATAGGACGCCTGCCCGAAGGCTCGAGCTCAAAAGGGTTCTCATCCCAAAAGGGTCCACCCAATAATATCTATCAAATGGGAAGCTTATATGCGTAAGTCCCACACATACGAACTACGAGAAATCTTATTCCTGACCAGATCAGGATACATGGGATGCCTGCCAGATGGCCCGAGCTCAAAATGGTTCCCATCCCAAAAGGTTCCACCCAATCATGTTTATCAAATTGGATGCTTCCATGCATAAGACCCACACATCTAAACTATGAGAACTCTGATTCCTGACAAGATTAGGACACATAGAATTCCTTCCAGAAGGTCTAAGATCAAAAGGGTGCCCATCCCAAAAGGGTCCACCCAATCATGTCTATCAAATGGGAAAATTCCATGCGTAATCCCCACATATTCAAACTATATGGGTTCTGATTCCTCTCCCAAGGATATGTAGGAATATTTCTTTGTGTGACCGATCCCAATATCAAGTCACCTTATGTCACCCCTGGATGAAGATAAACTCTAGAGCACATTATAATATGTCTAAGTCAGCATCACCTTTGTGGCATCAAATATATGCATGCTCATGACGATCATTCAAACCAAGGGTATCCCATGGAAACACTCTTCTAGAATGAACCAAGGATTCATGAACATATGAACATGACATAAATATATAAGAGAGTCCCAGAATAGGAAAGAATCTTCCCTCAGAAGGGTGCAGTGAGCCTAACCTCTCATCCTTTCAACCAATGGAGTCCTCAAGTGTCATTGGCCAAATTTTCATCCAACAAGGACCTACCTTTGGAAATCAGGTCCATGAATCATGGATACCCGGGCCATTAGGTATTTTTGGCTCCATGAATAAACCCGTTGGAGACCATTCGAGGAAGCTATATTCAACAAGGACTGATTTCATGAGTGATTGACCCCCACACAATCACCCACTCAGACCAATAGTTCCATACAGGTTTAGTTCAACCTTATTTAAAGGATAATGATACTGAATAGGTTGAAATAAAGGAATATTAAATTTGACGGGAGCCTGTCTCTGTGGAAAATGGGATGGGTGATGATCCTCGTCGTGCCATCTCCACACCGACCGTACACACACCACCTCAGAGGAAGAACAAAAATGGTGAACCCAATATGAATCCTTAACAAAGGTGGAGGTTCTACCCAAAATAATAAAATACAAAAAGAAACTGCATGTCAGACCATTTTGTTTTCCCCGGTATGCACAACACGTCCCACCTCAGAGGCGGAAAAAAATGGTGAACCCAACGTGAATCCTTAACCAAGGTGGCAGTTCTACCCACAATGATAAAAGAAAAACAGACACTACAAATCACATCATTTTTTAGGCCCGTTATTCGCAACACATGACACCTCAAAGGCCGAACAAAAATGGTGAACCCAACCCAAATCCTTAACCAAGGTGGCGGTCTCACCCCACTCATGCCCCTTTTCCTCGTAATAAAAGAAAAGGGGAAGGGGGCCAAGTTGAATCACCAAAAATTCATGTGTTTAAAGGAATTCTACTTTGATGATGTTTAGTGGTTTGTATGTTATACATATATCACAGGTTCCCGCAGAGTGAACTTTGATCCAAATGACATCCCCACGATCCATGAAGACATATGCATCAGTGATCCCGTGGGCGGTCGGGGCCTCAACAAAGGGCAGGACCCCTTTGCCTACCCAACATATTCAATGTTGGGTG
Organism: Viscum album; assembly: GCA_963277665.1. Classification (NCBI taxonomy): domain Eukaryota; kingdom Viridiplantae; phylum Streptophyta; class Magnoliopsida; order Santalales; family Viscaceae; genus Viscum; species Viscum album. Next base: position 179,349,111 of record OY728146.1, on the reverse strand, counting down.
TGCAATAAGCTGATCAAATAGTACCACCTAAATGGTACTCTCCCCACACTAGAGGTCGCAAGACAATCCCTCCAACCCGTGAAGGTCCACCAACCGCCTCTTCAGCCACTGCTGGTACCTCAGCACATGGCATCCCTAGTGGTTGTATCAAATTGTTTTGTGTGCCTATCCCCAGAACATGACAATGACTATATCCCTTACCTTAGAGAGGCATATGAAGTCAATCTTGATGACTTCATCTCAACTGCACAAGCTCCCTACTCATGGGTTCCTTCTAGAGATCATCTCCACTGACACTAGATGACCAGACCTCCTCCCACTGAGGAGGACCTTATGCCAAGGGCACATTCCAAAGTCCAAGTGACCCGGGCCCCTTGGGCTGTCCACCAAGGGAGGAAAATATATGATTGATACCATGTTATCACCCTAGTTCCTGAGAAGTAGCTCCGCCGTACTAACGCAAAGACAGTCAATGGGAAGACACACAACTCTTCCCTCTCCACTCAAGCCCACTACATAAATAGGGTGGCACAATACGAGAACATGCATGTTTCTGCAAGTGCTCGCTGGTCCCGATGTGTAGACAGAGCAGATAACTATAGTCAAATGAAAATATCTGTTGACACACAACAAGCGTGCCATAAAAATATGGTAGATAAAGGCTATACATAGGCACAAATACCCACCAACACATATCAAGCCTTCCATCCAAATAGGGCGACACTCATCTATACACAGGAAAAAACACCAACATATGCATATAGAGACCTTCATCCAAATAGGTAGACACTCATTTATACGTAGACACAAACACCTGTTGACACATTCCAAGCCTGCCATCTAAATAGGGCAGCAACATGCTATAAACAGGCACAAATACTTACTGATGCACAAGAATACCACCATCCAAATGGGGAGGCAACCAAATATGAGAATATTCAAATTTCTATGGACACATATAAAGCATGTGAGACAAATACAACAGTAAGCGAGTAGATGAAAATCCCCACCCGTGAATATGAAGACCACCAATAATATATAGTGGAAATTAAAGAAGAAAACCGGTGATAGAATCTTTCCTCTATCCCGACACAAGATAACTGACAGTATCTACTAGAAGCTCACAGAGGACCAGAGCAGGCACAAAATCCTACTCTGACATTAGAATTGGCCTTCACACCCATTATAGCCAAAGATGTATCTCATCACACCCTACCATGATGGAATATCAGACGTCGATTCCAGACCATATCCTCCAAACATGCCAAGATATCATTGCATCGACGGAAAATGAGAGAAATCGAGCCCACCAACCGATTTCCTCGAATAGAATGACTCACTCAGAAAATGAGTTAGTCAGTCCAGATTAGTTATGTATCCATGCTTCATTCCAGGAGGGTCAATGATAATATCCCGTGACATACGGAAAACCGAATCGGGAACAAATCCCCATTCCAACTGGTGGACGCCGATACAATGTGATTGATGCTCGAGGGCGGGTATATATCCCTACCAAAATTCAAGATGCTCATTTGTGTATCCCGATGACTTCACGGGACCCAACAAGATAGAGACCAGTATACGAAGGCCATTACCAACATCAAATGGCCCTGATTACCTGCAAGAGAGCGCCCAAAAATAAAAATCGCCAAAGGAAACTGGAAAATGAAGAGCACATACATGATCCTGCTCTTCTAGAAGCTGGGGTTCTTGACACCCTCAAACATATATCAAAAAAGGATCAAGACACTTTCATTCCATTACCAAATTATGGAAGTGGCAGTAGAAGTTGTGAAGGTCCTCCCCGCAATGTCGCTACCAGCAGATCTAAATGTCCTCCACAGAGCACCCATGGGGGCTTACTCCGTGGGTCAAGAATTATCAATCACAAGAGCCCATCTCCTGATGCGCGTCGAGTTATCCCTCCCCTCAACCTGAAGATCAGGCAACAAGAAGGTCCTCCCCTTGCTGTCGTCCGCCCTGATGGTCCTCCTCAGGGTATACACTGTATAAATTCTTCTCCCTGTAGCCGGACATCAAGTCATGATGGTAGTCCTCACCATGATGATAGTTATTGCGAAAGCCCTACCTGAAATGATAGTTTTTGTGAAGGTCCTTCCCACAGTGATTCCAAGCTACGAGAAGGTCCTCCCCTCATTGCAGTACATCCTGAAGGTCCTCCCCTGGATGTACACTGCATAAATTCTCCCTGCATCTAGATATCAAGTCATGATGGTTGTCTTATCCATGATGATAGTCATTGTGAAGATCCTCCCCGCAATGACAGTTGCTGTGAAGGTCCTCCCCACAGCAACGTCAAGAAACAAGAAGTTCCTCCCCTTGCTACAGCCTGCCCTGAAGGTCCTCCTCAGGGTATATGTCATCAAAAAATTTCCCGCGGCCGGGCATCAAGTTTCCATGGTAGTCCTCTACATCGTAACAACAGTTGAAAAGGTCCTCCTCGTAACCAAAATACATGCTGGGAATAAGGTTCTCCCCTTGTTGGAATAGATATGAGAAAGCCGTCATATACTGAGGCGCTCAGAAAGGAGTCAGACACATCAGGCACTCTGTCTATAACAAGTGATATTCTTTCTCAACCAGAGGATAGCCCGTGGCCACACTCATCTTCTGAGCCACCCCCATGGCTTTCACAAATCAATAAGGCCCCCACCAGCCCGTTCTCTTAGAATAATATCATCAAGAAGCATTCAAGATGGGTATATCAAGTAGAAGATCCCACAAAAGAACAATAACATGATATGTTGCTCATGAGAAGACAACCAGATCGGGATAATATACTGGTGATGTATTGGCCTATGACCACTTCTCACTTCAACATACCAGGGGAATTTTCTGGGGAATTCATGCATGATATTTACCTCAATATATGGAAAACTCTTTGAAAGATGAAATAAAAATTCCTACCCCACGAATGGTACACAAACCATATCACCACAATATTGAAGCTTTAATTTTGATCGACATGGAAGCCCTCCAATCCGCAAGGCATCCAAAATCAGAAAGGAGAAAGAAAAACCTTGAACTGGCTTGCCTATATGCACTGTAGAAATTATGTCACCTCATTGGAAATTCCCCAGATAGAGTTCACATTCAGGGGTGGGGAGAACATGGAGCTTTACACTTCACCCTGTGTCCCGTCCATCCAGCCCCAATGGAAATGACATCCTGCAATGTCATAACCTAGAAGAAATAGTCAAACAAAACCCCTTCTCAAGAAAGATGGGATACTCAACAAAAATGTGCCTGAAGTAAGTCTTAAAAGCATCAGGGCCGAAGAGATCAAGCCATCAAAAAACTTCTGATTCCAGAGACCATGAACATCCAACAGGCTTCCCACGTATGGTAAGACAACTAGTAAGCAGGGATCATGTATTCAAAAGACCATAGACCCCATGCAGGCCGAATACCACACTCATCTAACACCCACATGGGAGTACTTGAAATTAAAAGGGTGGAAATAGTGGCGGCTACCGCCGCGATATGGGAACAACCCCAACCCATAGGTATGGGGGCATTTTTAAATCATAATGCCCCTGTAAGACCAACAAGTCCAGGCTGTAGTGCATCGACATGAGAATGGGAACAACCCCAGCCCATAGGGCTGGGAGAATTTTTACCTCAAATCCCCACACGACGGACATCTATCTTCCACCGTCTAGGAAGAACGATGGATAGAGGAGCTCCCTGTACCACCCCTTCTCGTGGTTCACACCCTCCTAAACAAAGGCACATTATGAGGTCAGACTAGGGCTCCCTTAAAGTAAATCTTCATTAATAATCTTGAAGAATACTATATAATGGAAGGATAAAGTCCAATAAAGGGAGAAATAATCCTTCCTATCATTCAACACCGTGTACACCACCCACAAAGCGGTATGCCTTAGTGAACATGGTGAGTGTCAACCCCACAGATCTCATAGGAAATGATGTAGGGGGATAATATGCAAAGTAAGATGGTTCCCTCCGAAAGGCATTCCACAAAGAGCCTGATGGTGTGCATACCCGGAACTAGAGGGTGATTCTAAATCTGGGTGCCCCCTCAGTCAATCTGACATTACCGCTCCCGCGAAACTCTAACAAAGAGAAAAATAAATCTAAGGTTTTCTATGAACCACCACCTCCTCCCCATGAGACTGTGTCCCTCACCCTTGAGGAAGGGTTTTCCAAGAAGGAGGAAGAAATGAAAGAGCTTGAATGAATTAATTCCAAGCTACATCGAGGGAGTTATCTCTCCGTATGTGTTCCCTATGAAGAACGTCAGTACGTGCTCTCAGAAGGGGTGCCCATACCAGAGGCACTCATCTCGATGAATGAATCCAAGCATGGAGGACCATTCAACCTAGCTCTGGAAGGACATCAAGACTTCCCCCCATTGGGAATGAATATGAAATATACACAGTTAAACCCACAAATGATGCCCCTGGCTTGGAATCCACCCCAAATTCGAGTTGCACCGGCATGTCCAATTTTGGCCCCTACCGCACCAGCTCAAGCTCAAGCCTGATAGGATATGCATCAAGGGATCTTAAACATTGTCGAGCAGCTAATAGCCTGACTAGATGAAATAGAGTGGAGGCGTACTCTGATACAAATAGATCTCAAACCCTACCCCGAGTGGGTGAGCAATGTTCCACCACCACCAAACTTCAAGAACCTCGTATTCCCAATATTCAATAGATCGGGGGACCCATAATAGCATTTGATGCACTATGACTCTTACTGTGACCCCATGATGGGTACTCCAGAGTAGCAAGAATCCATATAACTCAGGTTATTTGTATGAACCCTGTAGGGCTCGGCTTTCGCATGGTATACTAGCCTACCATCTAATTCAATTAAAGGCTGGGTGAACCTCCAACGATAGTTTCTCTTTGATTTCAGATCGACGCTGCCCAAGACGACGGTCAGTGATCTCATGAACTACAAGTATCAAGAGAACAAGAGAGTATTAGACTTCATTACTAGATGGAATGTCTAGATATATTCCATGAACCAGCCACTCCCCTAGGATGAGATGCTCGCGGTGTGCATCAATAACCATCAGGATGAATTACGAATGACACTCATCCCAGTGAAGTACACCAGTGGGTTTAGAGACTTCTCTGCCATATCCCAAAGGATAGAAGACTCCTTGAAAAGGACTAAACTTAAGTCCCGAGGGTCCCCATTGGCCACTGGGAAAAGAAAAGGAAAATATGAAGTGACTTATGTCATGCGTAAGCTGCCCCTGGCACCAACCCTAGTTGCGAGGCCCCCACAGAACTATATTGGACCCCCTGGACACCAACATCCACTCCCACCTCAGCAAGATAAGTGATGGGATGATAAAAGAAATTAGTTCGAAGAATAAAGAAATAGAGTTTATTCATTCTGAGATGACCAGGTCCACAAATATTTCATAACCTCCATGAATTGCAATATTCTCCAACTGCCAGAGACAAAGAGAGCTGATGAAGTGGGTCTCGACGACCGTCCAAATTATTTTTCATACCAATGGATACTTGGAAACACCATCCAGGAATTCTTTGTTTTCAAGGATCTCCTTCAAAAGATGGTGGATTCTGGGTAAGTCAAGTTGGGCCCACCACTAGCACAAGAGGCGTATGTTTCCACCACCGACTCAAGATAGGAAGAAGAGTAGAAAACAATCGCTGGAAAGAAGGAGAAAAAAATTGAAAATTGGATGACCCGGAAGACCATTAACTGAGTCGATGACATCCTCTAGGAAGTGTTAAAACAACCTATTATACCCCCTAAGCTCTTAAAATAGTACAACCACCCCCTCATCCCCGCGATCCTCTAAAGGCTAGAAGGGAAGAAAGAAAGAGCAAGAAGATGAGCTGGTACCAAAGATAAAGTCAATTTTAAAACTTTCTAACTTCATTATAATAGTCTTGGTACAACGAGCACCACCTCACCGAATAGTACAATGGGCATCACCCCGAAGAACGATACCATCAGAAGGAGGTAGTCAAACATGAACAATATCAGATAAAAGATTGATCTTCAGCTCCATTAACGTTATTTACTTTATGGAACCCTTATCTGATAAAGAATATGGCCACGAACCCAAATTCCTCATGCCAAACTGGAGATACGGAGGAAGAGGCCACGAAGGCTGAAGGTTTCCCAGAAGGTATGGTCATGGAAGGAGTTAAATTCCTAGCCATGCCACAAGTAAAACTATTAACAGCACGAAAAATTGTGGAAGTACCCTCTGACAGATACAATAGGAACCAGAATGCTCCTTCACCCCCATCATAGGAAACCCAAGTCTAGTTATCTTGGAGTGTCCATTAGGGGAAGAATAAGTACTGAACTTCCCAAGGTATATAGGCAGACCAGTTTCGCCAAACGTGGAAATGACTACAGCACCTCCGACTCCTAATACGGAGGCCGAACCATCTACTTCCAATGATCAATCCCCTAAAGTGTCTATGAAAGAGAAACCCCAAGCTAGGAAGTGTCAACCTTTAGTGAAGAAGTATGGAATTTTAAAGTAGCTGGATTCAGTACCAACAAATCTATTAATCTTGAACGTGTTGAGTTTGTCCGCATATCTTAGGGAGGCACTCATCGAAGCCTTGCTATGTCCCTAGAAGTTCAAGGATGAAATAGTAGCGGCTAAAGTCTATCTAATGGAGACTAGTCCTGAAGAATGTCACACCATCATCTCCTTCAAAGATAGGGATGAATACGCCATCATGAAAGGGAACATAAAACCATTATATGTGTCCGAAAATATAAATGGAATTGATGTTCGGAGGATATACATCGAAAATGGATTTGGAGTTAACCTCCTCCCGTTGAGAACGCTTTGTCGACTGGGATATGATGAAGACAACTTGACACCCTACACTACAACTCTACTGGGATATGAAAAAAGTGAGAAGAAACCGTTGGGAAGAATCAAGCTTAAAACAGAGTTCCTGGATATGTGGTAGAGTATGACCTTCAATGTTTTATTAAAGAGGCATTGGCTACATTATCATGATGAAATTGCATCCTCATACCATCAGTGCATCAAATATTGAACTAATGGAAAAAACGGGACATTTCATGTTGATAGATCTCCATTTGATTTTTGTGAGTCGCATTACATCAACACATGGTTTTATGAGTCAGAAGAAAAACATCTTTTGACCAATGACATTGATTGGATCAATGCCCAAAATGGATTGGAGATGGATTCCACCTACCCCTTCCATCAGCTTGGGGAAGAGTACGTGCCACCCATCAACCAAGTTGAATGCGTAAGTACAATACCGAATACCGACTCAGTTGTCTGCATGATCTCTATTATGGCCACCAAGTCCAAAGACACAGAAGAATAGATTGACTCCCGTGTTTTTAGGAAAATCCCTATCGAAGATTCTCCAAACCCATCCTTGGTTCATCAAACTGCCCTTGACTCACACACTAAGGAAAAGACGATTTCTTTCCCAATATTGGGGAAGTTATGTCAAAAATCCTTTCTCCATTCTAATTGGAAGATAACCAAGATGAAGAAGAAGAGGTGGGAGAAGACCTAAAAGATGCCCATCCCTCATTTAAAGAAGGTGTTTTCACCACTATCGATGAACTTAAGGAGATAAATCTGGGTAATGAAAATGATCCACGACCCACTTTAATCAGTGTGGCTATGCCTGTTGAAGAACAGGAGGCATATAAATCCTTCCTAAAGAAGAATCAATATGTGTTTTCCTGGAATTACACAAAGATGCCCGGACTTGATCCTGAAGTCACCACCTATCATCTGGGCCTATTAGAAGATCACCAGGGCTATAAAAAGCCATCCAGAAGGACCCAACCAACGCACACTACTAAAATAGAGGCTAAAGTCGACAAAATGATCAAAGCCAACTTCATACGGGAGGTCCAATATCCAATCTGGATTGCCAACATAGTCCCTATAAAAAAGAATAATGGACAGATTAGAATTTTCATTCACTTTAGGGAACTTAATCAGCATTTCCCAAAAGACAACTTCCCAGTCCCAATCATAGAATTGTTGATCGATGCAACAACCAAATACAAAGTTGTAAGAAATTGGACCTTATTTTCAGGTATGTTTTTCCTTTTTTGGTCTTTTTTTAGGAAAAGAGGAAATTCTAGAAATTTTCTAAGTACACGACATGTACTTTATGAGTACACTCCGTGTACTTCCTTACTGCAGTAGGTTGTGTGATGGCCGTGTAGTAGCCATAAACACAGCTGTGTGGGAGTGACTTGGAGGTTGCCTAATGCGGGGTAGGGAAATGGCAAGTACACATCCTGTACTCCAAAAGTACACGCTATGTATTTTTTTTCATTAAATGCACCAGGATCACGTTTGAAAGATAGAACACCCTTCTTCTAGGTCTCGTTCATCAGAGAGAGTCCGTATGACCGCAGATCTTTGACGATCCCCCAAGCCTCCATCCATCCTCTGATTTGAACACCATCGGTTGCATTGGAATCACATCGGTGAGTTATCTCTTCTGCTAAATCATCATTTCATGATTTCTATTCTTTTTCAAGTTATCATGGGTTGAACGTTTTATACATTTTATTATATCTACGATGTTCTAAAGAGATTAAATCTTCAAGGTTCACACATAGCGATGTCCTAACCCAGAGGTAGGTGGTTTGTGCCTTTTTGATCGAAGTCTTTGAGTATTATGTGAAAATTCCACCAATACCCTTGAAATGGGTATTTCGTGTTTACCGTTTTACCCCTATTGTTTACCTACCATGCTTGTATTCCTGTGTAGAGGTAAATTTGGTTATTAATAGGGTTAATTTCTACGATTTGAATGTATTTCCCTTGCATGTTCTATTATGACTGATTGGTCCTGTTTAGCCAATTTGGCTGCCTTGCCTATTTTCCATTCCTGTTGTTGTAGGATGGAGAGTTTGTATTTTGACATGCTTGATATGCTCTAGATTATTTAGCCAAGTAGTTCTGTTGGTTTACTTTGGCCATATTACACTAATATTCTCATTGACCTACACAGGGCCGTGAGAACCTGGTGTAGTAGACTATAAGGGGAATAGACCAGGTGAGCTTCCTTAGAGAGTCTTTGAGCACTTTTGTCTATAAGGGGGATTGACCGAGTGAGCATCATCAAATATCCTAAAACCACTTGGGGATATAAGGGGAATTGACCATGTGAGATTCCTCAGAGATTCCTTGTCTAGTTTGGACTATAAGGGGAATTGACCGAGTGATCTTCCTTAGAGAGTCTTTGATTTTTAATCCTGAACTATTTAGACTATAAGGGAAATTGATGGTGAGTACTTCCTCAGGTAGTCTATGAAAGACCTGGGCTATAAGAGGAATTAACCGAGTGAGATTCCTCAGGGAGTCCTTGACCTTGGGGATATAAGAGGAATTGACCGCGTGAGCTTCCTCAGAGAGTTCCTGACTACCTTAGATTATAAGGGGAATTGACTGTGAGTGCTTCCTTAGAGAGTCTTCATATACAGAACCAAATGGGTTAGACCGAGTGTGCTGTCCAAAGGGTTGCTTGTACTAGTTAGGTAGGAACAGAGGGGATGGCTCTGAGTATTCTCCCAGAGGGTTACTTATTTGTGTTTAGTTGTTGCTTGATATTGAAATGTGGATTGTTTACTACTGAGTACCTTCCTGTTTACTATTTTCTGTACTTTTACCTGCCATATATTCACTAACTATTAAGAATAGATCTTCAGGTGGTTGCCTATGGGTATTTAGTCTCACACCCTATTTGGGCCATGCTTTTGGGCCCAAACAAATTATATTGTTGCAGTTATAGATAATGGAAAGCTCCCTTCTGCTTTAGGTACTTGATTTGCTGTGGAGCTGGAGAGCACGAGACCAAGCTATAGATTGCGATGCTGAGGAGTTTATCTGCTTTCTTTTACACTTTGGATTAGCACTGTTGTATTACATCATTGTGACTTGTTTGGATGTTTTCCTATACATATGTATCATGCATCATTTTATATATCTTCTCCAGTTTATACTTTTTGTTTTCTGTTATTATTGATGTATGTCATTATTACTGCTTTCACTCTTGTATGTATTTGTTTACTTACGTTATGTACTCTGCCAATGAGGGCATAGTTTCCCCACTATCAAAACCAAGGCCCCCGCTAATAGTCAGCAGCCTCTCGCATTTGGGGAAATGCACTTGAGGCCATGTGACCAACCGGGTATGGGGAACCTCTAGGTGGATTTCGGAACCGGGGCATTATAGAAGAACTCTCCTTTATGGAAGGATATTCTGGATACAATCAAATTTGGATGGCCTGAGGAGATGAAGAATCTACCACTTGACCCCTCAAAGGGTATTCTATTATAAAGCAATTCCCTTCGGTCTAAAAAATGCCGACACCACATATCAGCGCGCCATGCATCACATCTTCAAGCCCTTTTTGGAAAAAATTATCAAGTGTTATGTCGATGACTTGGTGGTTAATTCACTACAGCGTTCAAACCACCTAGAAAACCTTGAAACTATCTTCAACAAATTGAGATAGCACAATTTAAAGATGAATCCCCTAAAATGCACCTTTTCCGTTACCTCGGGAAAATTTCCCAGCTTCGTCGTACGCTATTGTGGAATTGAAGTCGACCCCGAGAAGATGAAATCCATTCTTAGCATGTCCCCACCTCGCAACCTCACTAAGCTGAGAGGTCTCCAGGGGAACCTCTCCTACATTCGATGCTTTATAACCAACCTAGTAGGTAAATTTTTACCTTTCACCAAGATCATGAAGAAAAGAGTTACGTATGAATGAGATAAAGATTTTCAATAAGAATTTGAAAACCTCAAAAGACATATCTTAATTCTGCCAGTTCTCATGCCGCTAGTTGAGGGGAGACCGCTCATTTTATACGTAACTCACTTGGAACAGTCAGTATGTTCCTTCCTTGCACAGAAAAATGATGCTGGTAGTGAGAAAAACCTCCACTACCTCACCCAGACAATGATTGATGCCGAAACTAAGTATTCAAAGATTGAAAAAAAAACTTTGTGGTCCTAATATTCATATTTCAGAAGATCATGCATTACCTAAAGCACCATGAGGTCCACCTGTTCTCCTGCTGCAACCCTCTCAAGTATATCCTCAACCTCCCCAATCTAAATGGGTGCCTATCATGATGGGAAGTCATCCTGTAACAGTTTGACATATGGTACGTTCCCTAGATGGCCATCGAAGGCCAGACATTAGCAAAATTCTTGTACGAGCTCCCCTCAGAAGAGACGAAACCATTGGATACCTAATGTCTAGATGAAGAAGTTTTTTCCATCTAGGAGAACCCCTAGATATGGGAAATGTACTTCGATGGTGCTTCCCAAAGACCGACAGGGAAAATAATGGAGGATCCCAAGCTCAAAAAAGTGGGCTTGGGAGATGTACTTATATCTACCAAAAAGGTCATCTTACCTTACTCTTTCCTACTTTCAGAAGGGTGTACAAACAATGAATCAGAGTATCTGACCCTCATTGAAAGCCCAGAATTGACACTCTAGGTGCAATCCAAACACCTAAAAATAAAGGGTGATTGAGATCTAATCATCAAACAGGTCAACGATGACTATGCTATTATGAAAGAAGTATTGGTTCCATTGATGAACCATTTTAGAGCACTAATGATAGAATTACCATCAGAACCAACGTTGACTGATGTCCCCCGGTCACAGAATGATCAAGTCGACACTTTGGAAAATGCAGCCACAGCCTTTGCCGATCCTGATCGGGATGAAATAGTCATTATTATTGTTCACCATCGGATTTTCTTTCCATTCATCCAGAGCAATAAGGAGGAAATTTTTGAAATTAGCCCCACTATTTAGCCTTATGTTCATACCACTGGTTAGATAACACCCATCCCAAATTACCTTTGAAACGGGGAACTCCCACCAGTTAGGACTGAAAGGGAGCAGGTTCAAATGTGGGTAGTCAATTTTACCCTGTACAATGGGGTGAACCAAGAGAAGGTCCTCTACAAATGAGTACTTGACGAAGTCCTTATCAGGTTCATTGATGGAGAAGAGACCACTGCCGTCATGAAAGATGTCCACACCAGAGCTTGTGGAGCACACCAGTCCGCAACCAATCTCTCTCACCAAATCCAGAGGCTTGGGTATTACTGGCCCACCATGATACAGAATTGTGCCATATTCACTAAGATGTTCCATTCCTTCAATGTTCATGCTAATTTCATACACCGCCCTCTGGAGTTGCTTCATGCGGCTAAATACTCTTGGACATTCATCACCTGGGGGATGGATGTTGTGGGACCATATCCTCCTGCTATATCCATAAAATTCAAGTTCATACTTACAACAAATAACTTCTTTTCTAAATGGGATGAATCCATATCCTTTAAGGAATTCAGGGTGAAAAACATCATCATCATTGTAAAATCCAACATCATCACCATATTTGGTGTCCCTCATACAATAATTATGAACAACGAAACCAACTTCTGATCAGCTGAGTTGGATAAGCTATACCAGGAATATGGAATCAAGGCCAATGGGTAATCCTGCTAGCACACAGTGTCCAATGGGAAGATATAATCTTTTAAAAAGACACTGTTCAACATAATTCAAAAGATAGATGACAAGGATAAGAAATCGTGGCCATACAAGCACCTTCACACTTTGTGGGCTTATCGGACCACGACCTGCACCACCACTTAGGCAACCCCATACTCACTAGTATACAAGGTAGAGGTGGTGTTACCTATCAAAATCAAAGTTTGGTCACTTCATGTGGCCATTTGTGATCGACTATCCATGAACGAGAAATCCCAGAGATGATTTGATGAATTGAATCAGTTAGATGAAAAAAGGTTGTACACTCTACACCATTTGGAAATCTACCAAAACCGTATTGCAGGAGCCTTCAACAAAAGGGTTCTCATTCGATCTTTCCTCAAAGGAGAAATGGTGTTAGTCCTCATAACCCTAATGATAATAAGGAAGAAGCCCCCAAAGCTAGAACCAAATTGGTAAGGACCATATGTCATAGATCAGGTCTATTCCAATGGAGAGTATGCCCTGATATCAATGGACATAAATCTCATCACGACTCCCACAAATGCGAAGTTCTTGAAGAAATACTTCGCATAAAATTTCCCCAATGTGATAGTCCAAACTCTAAGACCTTAAACTATGAGTAATGACAAATCCCCAAAGTTAAGGTCTAAACTCTAAGACCTTAAAATATGAGTTAAAATGTCCCCATTCCAAGGTCCCAAATCTAAGACCCTAAAATACGAGTCATAAAAATCATCCCATATCAAGGTCCAAACTCTAAGACCCTAAACTATGAGTCATAAAAATGATCCCATATCAAGGTCCAAACTCTGAGACCCTAAACTATGAGTTATAAAAATTCCCTCACATATCATAAATCCAAGCTCTACGACCCTAAACTATGAGTAAAAATAGCCTCCAATTCCAAGGTCCAAACTCTAAGACCTTAAACTATGATTCATCGTCCTTTCCACATGATGTTAAACTATAAAGAACTCATCCTTGGAACATGACAATAAACTGTGATTCATGTTCTCACCGTAATACATTAAACTACATAGCATAAAACGTCCTAATGGAATGACAATAAACTGCACGATCTTTCACAGAACTGCATGTGGCTTGATTCCTGCCCTAGAAGGATATGTAGTGACACCTCGATCTTCAATATTCACTCAACCCCTAGAAAAAAATAATGTCTCCATTTCTCCCCTTATATACCATATTTGTAAAGGAGAGCCTTATCACTCCTTGTTTCTCACACTGAGTACAACTCCCGTGAGATTAGGAATGGTGATGGAGATTCTCTTATGAAGGTCAAGTACAGGGTAACATGGTGGAATAGACAATCATGATGGGTTGAATGAAAGTGACCCTACCCTGTGGACCAAGAGGAATTGGTACGGGGTACACACAGAACTACGTACGACTTGATTCTTGCCCTTAAAGGATATGTAGCGACACCTTGATCTTTGATCTTGGCCCAGCACAACCAAAAAAATGAAAAGGCCCCCATCATATTCTCTTTCACCTCAAACTTATGAAGGAGAATATATAACCACTCCTTGTTTCTCACATCGATTATAACTCACATGAACTTAGGATTGATGGTAGGGATTCTGTTATTCAAGTAAACCATTGGGGAGTATGGTAGGCCTAACACCCATATCAAGTAAAAACAAAATTCCCTCAAGTTTCCCTAACAAATTGAACAGATGTTTGTAGGGAACATCCAGAACTACGTGTGGCTTGATTCGTGCTCTCACAGGACATGTAGCGATGGTCAGATTTGAAATCCTGGCCCAACCACTATAAAAAAATTCCCGTTTTCCACATACGTGGGTCAGACCTATGTGGAAGCTCTAAGAAGGGCACGATTAATCATGGTCTGGATATTCTCACAATCCCAGGCATACCTTTACCATTTTTTCACACTCCATACCTTGGGAAAACTTGGATACTCACAATCGTCCAAGGATATCTAAGATGGAAGGACAATTTCCTGCGGGCACCTTTGATTGACTATGCATATCATGCCCTGGTGGCTCTGCATACATTGCCCACAAAAATGGTCGTCAATCAAAGGAAAATTTGTCCCCAGGAGAGTCCTCTACTACATCAATACACCCAATGTATTATAATCCCCATGATAGCCATCCGGATTCAAGTCTCCCCCGGGACTATGGTTTACACCTTCTATCATCACTCACATCTAAGGAACGCCAGAACACCCCGACTGTGATTAACCTGAAACATTTGATGACCTCGGCAAGGCCAAAATCATCCTCACTGCACGATGCTAAACTACAAGGCCAAAATTGTCCTCACCGCATGATGCTAAACTGTAAGTCCAAAATAATCCTCACCACATGACTCTAAAATACAAGGCCAAAATCATCCTCACCGCACAATGCTAAACTACAAGGACAAAATCTTCCCCATCGCATGATGATAAACTGCAAGGACAAAATCTTTCTCACTGCACAACGTTAAACTACAAGGCCAAAATCATCATCACCACACAAAATTAAACTGTAAGGCCAAAATCGTCCTCGCTGCATGAAATTAAACTATAAGGCAATGAATTTATCCTAAAAGTTCCCCCTAATGTTGAATTCATTATTCTTAGACAGTGACATGAAACCCTTGTGATCCCTTGTTTCTCACATTGAGAATAGCTCACATGAGCTTAGGGATCCTAGAAAAAGATCCAATATAACATTATGGAAAAAACACCCTAGGAATTTGGTTCTTGCAGCACGACCCTAAAAGGCATGTCATGGTTCCCTCCCCTAAGAGGAACCTTGTGTTCTAGCTATGTGATGTTAAACGACCAGGTATCCCATGTATAGAACTAATACCTCACCCTGCGTACAGGTCATATCTACATAAGGGACACCATTCCATGAGTAGATCACAACCCAAATGTCCCCAATATTTAATGGTATACCACTTCCATATTCCAAAATCTATGTTTTAAGTGATCTTGAATCCCCATAAACCTCCAAGTCCATTTGGGATAGAAGGCCAGTCTCCTATGGATACCTTTGATTGACTATGCATATAATTCCCCGATGACTCTGTGTATGTCACCCAAAAAAATGGCTGTTAATCAAAGGAAAAATCGTCCCTAAGATAGTATTATCCTATCTCATTACTCCTAATGGATTCCAAGCCCCATTTTACCCCTCTTGATTCAAGGGCCCTCAAAGTCATGGTTTAAATTTTCCCCCTTTCACACATCCTATATATATCAGAACATATGGGCCTGATTCACCTTTGGTCTCTTTTGAGGTTTCTAAAAGATATCCTATCCGCATGTGAAAAGTATATCCAAATGAAAAGGAAGAGTACCCCCACTCGTTTATGGGTTTCCCCAAATAAGTTCAGCTAAAAATACTCCTCTTGTGACTAGGGGAACCCCTGGTCGAAGGTCACACACCGCATTCAGAAAGTTCCCAATCTCCATAATCCTAAAAGGCCATCAGAGGCAGAAGGCCAGTGTCCTATGGAAACCTTTTATTAACTCTGCATATCATGCCCCAGTGGATCTACATACTTCACCCACAAAAATGTCCATTAATCAAAGGAATTTCTATCCCCAGGAGAGTCCTTTCCAACCTTCGTACGCTCAAATGAAATTCATGTCTTATCACACCCCCAGATTTGGAAAACTATTGAATCACGTCTTATGTCCCTCCTTATTCCCAATTGATCCTCACTTAGGAAATACTCTTAGCTGAACTAACCACTTGCCATCTCTCCCTCACACAAGTGAGAAATGTACAAGAATGATTTCCCACTCAAGTCCGATGTGAATGTTCCTAATGTTCTAAGACAAAACTACTCAAGATATCCTCTTATTGTGGCTCCCAACATCAAAATAAATCCAAAATTTGGAAAATCCCACCAGGTTATCGAGAATGGAAGGTTAGTATCCTAGGGAAACCTTTGATTGACTATTCATATCATGCCTTAGTGGCTCTGCTTATGTCACCCGCAAAAATGGCCGTCAATCAAAGGAAAATTCGTCCCTTGGAGAGTCCTTTCCTACATATGTATGCCTAAAGCAGCTCTTGAGCCTCATGCATGTCCAGAATCCACAAATACAGGGTCACGAAAAATCCCTAACATGTGTCTAAAGTATACTAGAACATTCCCAACTAACGGTTTTGAGTCAGGGCCTTACCCTGTTAAATTTGGTCAGATCTATTTGACTTAAAACATCAGTAATAAGTTTTAATGGAAGGACTGTGGACTTTCAGAGAAAGAAGAGACTTTATTATAACCAGTGGGAAAATCTTCTAAAGGCACCTCTAGGTAAAAGTCGAGTATCGGTTCAGTAAAAAAAAATGCATTGATCCATCAGAAAAGGTGAAAAGCTTGTTTGGTCGGAAACCCACAAAGGGTGGCCTAAGAAAAATCCAAGTTATGCCCTCTATGCCCGTTTTAAGCAGGCTTAGGCAAAAATCAGGGTAATAATGAAAAAGACATAAAATTTCTTGAGGAATTCCATTCAACCTCAGCAATAGTCAAACTACGCTCACTGAGTCCCTTGGATCAGGAAAAAAATTATAGCTCGATTCAATTATCTCATTTTTCTAATTTCAAGTCATGATTTAAAATTAACACTTGAATAAAATAATGCTGACAAGAAGAGATGGAGAAGAGATATTTAAAAGCCAAATCTATTTCATGAAGTTCAAAACAATAGAGGAACTTCTCCAATTCAGATTCTCTCCAGAGTAAAAAAGGGGGAGGGTACATGTCATAATTTGGGACAGAGCTACAATAGGGCCCAATTTCCCCTTTCCAAAAGAATGAGGAGTGATTGCCATGATCCATCAATGGTCTGTTCCAAAGAAGTTCTTTCCTCCATTTTGGATTTGCCTGTCAAGTGCACCTTGTCTAGGATAGATTTAAGGCCCCGCCCTTTCGTCTGGGTGGCTTCATGATTGGCATGCAAAAAGTCCAGTTTCCCCCGTAACCTAGATGCGTGGGATTCATAATCCTACAACTCAACCTCTTGAGCAGCCACCAAATCATGGGCCTTCACCTCCTCAACCATTAGATGATCAAATTATTCTGAAATATCTCATAAGGTTGACACCTAGTGATGAGAAGAATTAAACCTAGCTAGCTTTTCCTTCTAGGAGGAGAGGTCTTCTAAGGCAATGATGATTTGGTAAACAAGGAAGTGAAGGATTTGATAATCATATCCACCAGAACCCAGATTAGTAAATAACCACCGAAAATTGTCACCCTTGTCAGTGAAATTGGCCAGGGGTGTCTCCACAGCAAGAGAACATAACTGACGCTATGCCTCTTTGTGCACTGTCGGGTGTGTCACCATGACACCATCACTTCGATCCTCCCCTACTCCCACATTTTTTTAAGTGGGAAGCATCACCATAGGATTGGGGAGGGACCTAAAGCTAGTCACCCAAGGTGGGAGACTCTGTTTTCCCTCAGATGGCCCAACCACTGGAGCTGGATGTAGAGGAATAACTATGGACCCCTGAATGATTGACGATGCTCGGCTAGTGCCCGTCTCATCAAGATCTTGGGAAATATCCACAGGAGAGGGGTAGTCGCAATTTCTCCCTGCCGAAATGGGTTTTACTGATGAAACCCATCCCAAACAATTTTGACGACGAATCAAGCACCTTCTCACCACGAGAGCAGGAGCAGGAGGTGTATCAGTCTTGGTTGCTAAAGGGATGGAAGTAGAATGCATGGATGTTGCACCTCTCATAATGAAGGGAATGTGTGGTGTTGTTGGTGCATGAATGGGACATGAAACAGTCAAGGGTTTCTGTACCTGCCGAACTAGTTCTTTTAACATCCCTACAGGGTAATAATTGACCCATAGTTGGGAATACTCCAGTGGTAGGAAGGTGGGGCCCATCATGTTAGGAATGATAATATCTCTATCAGCACCTTCATGCATCATTTTAAGCCATAATTGATGGAGAACCACATGATGAGTTTCTCCCCTTAGTCGAGCAACTGAAAGTAGTGCAGTTTGTTGAAGGCATCCAAACTGCCTAGCAAACCAGTAGGGGAGGTATGATTCAAACATAACTACTCCATCTAAATGGGTGGTGAGCATCCCATACTGAAGATTGATGAGGTATAAAATTACTACAAGGAACCACCCCTGAACCTCTTAATTACCCATGAGGGTTAAGATGTGGTGCAAATGAGAAATGAGAGGCATCATTCAACAACCCGACCACATCAGTAACAATTAGAGTCTGAGGGAAAACAAAAGAAATGTTGAGAAGATCCAGTTGAAAGTCAGAATAGGGAACCCTTGCGGTATGCTGGTATTCATAATAGGGGAAGAGTTCCTCCATCCACCCGTACATGAATTGGAACGGTCCACTGAGACCTTGCAGAGACCTGCTTTCCTGAATATGTCCTAACAATTCATAAAGCAAGGTGAGGGTAGTAAGGGCCAAATTAATGGGTCGACCCTCTTCCAGCATGGCCACCATCATCAAGGTGTAGGCCCGGACCCTGTTGTATACATCATTAGATGGGAAGATCCATCCACTTAATAACATGGTGAAGAAACCTGCTAGCCTAAGTGCAGGTGAAATGCGGGGCCAAAGCTCATATCCCCATGTGCCATACCGCTAGGCTTCAAGGGTAGCACAGTATGACCTTGGAGTTTTGTGGGACTGATAGGTTGGGTGAGTTAGAATATGGAACTCCTTCGTCTTAGGCCCGTTTGTCCATAATAATAACCTTATCCACGATTCGAATGGGATGAGGGAACAATCCTCAAGGGGATGATCCAGTGATCCCACTTCCATGACCAGTAAGATATTTGTCAAAGGCGACATGTGCTTAGTGTCATTCCATGTGGCAGCTTCTGGGAGAAACTCATCATACATCTCTACAAGGATAGGGAGACCTCCAAGCTGGTAAATGTCCCACATATTGATCCACCTCTCTATGTAGTAGGTGAAATGTGTTGGTGCTTGAAAACTAGTGACTCAACAATTCTGAAATTATTTCTCCCAGAGAGAAGATTGAAAACTGAGACAACCAAGATGCTTGGTGCAAGACCACCACCTTCAACTGATGGAGGGACTCCAGATAGGTCTGATGCACCCAAAACGCCCAGGCTCATTCATAAGAGAAACATCCTCCGACCTGCAAATCCCACTTGGTCCTCCACCAGCCACTAGTATTTTCTCAAGAAATGATGATAATGGATGGGTATTCTCAGATGTCTATTATCGAGAAACCATTGTGGCACCTGCAGTTTCCTTGAGTCCATGAAGAACCTCACAATATGAAAAAGTTTTCCAGAATAAGAGCTGCGATAACTTCTCTGGTTGGGGAAATATTGGCACGATCATGATATTGTGGTGCCTCTAAAAGGATGAAAGTGATATCAGGGTCAGGCAATGACAAATGAACATTAGTTAGAGGACCAAATCCATAAAGGGGAAACTTTATAGATAAGTAATAAGCTAGAAGATCTGGCGTTAAGAAGAACGTCAGAAAGCTATCACAGGGAATGATGTGGGTTTGAAGTTTATCATCGCTATTCCTTACCATTTCGGCCCTCATCTTTATCGATTTATCAGTAGTTGGGGAATCAACCATTGTAACCTGCATAGGAATATCTAGATGCAGATGAGATTTCAGTATAATAAGAATTATTTGGCAAAGTCTATGGAAAAAATAGTTAAAGGACTTAAAACATGTCCACAAAAGTCTCTTCATACTGTTCATTAAAACGGTATGCGAAAAGAGCATTCCGCATACAATATAACATGCTGAATCTACTCCACCTACAACTATGGTACATAGATACTATTCACCATGTACATCTATGGTACGTGGAATGGCTACGAGGAGAAGGCCCACGAACCATTGGCCGATGAACAAAATGGACCACAGAATGTAGAAACCGCGAACCTCGACCTCAGTTAAATTTTCATTCAGAAGCTATAGATTAAAATTTAAGTCCATATTAATAGGTTTTGTGGTTCAGTTCTTCAATCCAAGTTCGGTATGCGAACAAGTCAACATCGTAGCCTTCTTCTATGTAGAATCTGGATTTTATGTTTTAAATTTCCACAATCTCATTCAAAGAAACCAAAATGTGGTACATGGACAGGGAAATGGTGAGGAAATCGGTTCAAAAAACGTATAGAGTAGTTCACCAAAACGGTTTTCACAAGGAGCATGGTACATGAAAGTGAAGGAGGCCGGGAAATCGGGAGCGCTTTTCACCATGAGAAACAGTTAAAGAAAAATGACATGGGCCCCTATATATAGGTGTGGTCCCTTTCTACCAAGTCTACATGTTCTAATGCGAACCATTTCAGTTCAGGACTGCTTCTACATTAGAATAGTCCCCTCTTCATTCTGAACAGAAACCATTCGGATGGGGGGGGGGGATTTGTAAGGTCCTAAAAATTCCACCAAGGAGAAGAAATACCCCCTTAGTTTTTTGTAGAAGGAATCATGCACTTCTATAGGTTTATCAAGGTGAAGGGACTCAAATTGAGTTGTATTTATTTGAAGAAATTGAAAGAATTAAAGTTTTCAAATGGAAGACGTACCATCACCGGGAAAGGTATTCAAAGAAGATGGATCGCGAAATGCTAGGTATGCAGGACGGTCCGTGAACTGCTGGCCCACAAAATGATGGCCAGTGAGTAGGGAAAACCATGAACTCTACCAACTGAATGAGTTCTGCATGGAGGACCATTCACAAACTGTGACAAAAACCCCTCAGTTGATGGATTAAGCGGACGAGCAGGGTTCTGTGAACCATTATCATGAACCAAATCCTTCGCAAACCCTAGTTGACCGAGACTTCTGTGGGTTAGAAAATTGATTCAATGGGAATCCACAAATGGTGTCACATTCCTTGTAGATATAATTACTCAGATGCTCTACAAAAGGAGCACAATAGAAAAGGAATGAATGGAGACAAATAGAGGGAAGGGTGAGAGATGAAAGCTTGAGGGAAACTCATAGGTTGCACTATAGCTTTATTCTTGTTTCATTGGTGAAGCACGAACCGTGAACCACTTCTTCCGCAGGTATAACTGGCCACGAACCATAAAAAATGAGGGTATTGAATATTAATAAGAACCAAAAACCCAACTGGTGAAACATGAACCAAATACTTATCGCAGATGAATTTCCCGTGAATGGTAATTCCTCTACCCTCCTTCAATATGGTTCTCTACGTAGCGTACCACTACGTGGACTGAACCCAGTACTGGGTACCCAATAATTATACAGATATAACCCAAAGCAGCACAGTAAACTGCGTACCACTTTGGTACCCAATTGGAGATACCCATGCCCGCGTACCACAAGGGTAAGCAGATGGCCCTCCTGCCTGCATACCACTACGGTATACGGAGCCTTCCCTATCCTACATGAGAAACCAGTATGTAGAATGGGGTGTTTTTGGGTATCGTTCCCTCCGTTTCAAAACTCACAGCTCCATTACCATCCAGTCCTCTGTAATTTTTCTACTAGCCAGTTCTCCAGTACTAGGCCAAAGCCTCCTCCAAAGCCACCATACCCTTATGGTCAGGCCATCAGGCGCATCAGCACGCCCCATTAAGTCTACATACCCACAGTAAGCGGATTCATGAAGGCCCTCCCAAAAAAGGTGTGGGATTCAAGAATGCTTGTAAAGATACATTACCATGGTAACCCAGAGTCTAACCTTGGGATGCCAAGGTGAACCTCCCTGTTCTCAAGATTAGGGGTGATCACTTGCTTTTCCATTCAATGTGGAATAGTGATCAGTCGAAGGGGTTATGTTTGCTTCCCACTTTGATGAGGACGAAACTCCTCCCCTTCCCAGAACATGCTCTGGGGCCCTCCCACTGAGGTAAGTCCCTAATCTTCAAAGTTAGGGCCTCATGACCTTTAATTACATTTCACAAGGAAAGGTTCATCACTCTGCACCCTCACCCACAGTCATCCCGACCACTTCTGTCGTGGGATATCCCTCCCCCACTAACAGGGGAGGAGGAAAGCGTATTGTTGAATCTTTCAAATCTTCTTATTTCTCACACCGAGCATGAATCATGTTGGATTATAGGTTTGTTAGGATTACAACATCAGTGCACATTTGAACTATGATAACTCTGATTCCGGACCAGATCAGGATACGTAGGATGCCTACCAGAAGTCCTGAGCTCAAAAGGGTCCACCCAATCATGTCTATCAAATGAGAAGCTTCCATGCGTAAGCCCCAAACATATAAACTATGAGAACTCTAATTCCTTACCAGATCATGATACATAGGATGCCTTTCCAAAGGCCCAATCTTAAAAGGGTGCCTATCCCAAAAGGGTCCACCCAATCATGTCTATCAAATGGGAAGCTTCCATGCATAATCCCCACACATCTGAACTACAAGAACTCTAATTTCTGACCAGATCAGGATACGTAGGATTCCTTCGAAAAGGCCCGAGCTTAATAGGGTGACCATCCCAAAAGGCTCCACCCAATCATGTCTATAAAATGGGAAAATTCCATGCATAAGCCCCACACATATGAACAATGAGAACTCTGATTCCTGACCAGATCGGGATACATAGGACACCTTCTAGAAGGCCCAAGCTCAAAAGGGTTCCCATCCCAAAAGGGTCCACCCAATCATGTCTTTCAAATGGAAAGATTCCATGCATAATCCCCAGAAATCCGAATTATGTGGGTTCTGATTCCTCTCCTGAGGATACGTAGGGAAGCCCTCCTTGTGGGCCCGATCCCAACATAAAGTCACCTTCCATCCCCCCTAGATGACGATAAACTCCAGAGTGTTATACAATATGTGTAAGTCAGCATCACCTCCATGGTATCAAACATATGAATACTCAAAATGATCTTGAAAACCAAGGGTAGCCTGTGGACACACTATTTGAGAATGATCCAAGGATTCACGAACATATGAACACAACTTAAATATATAAGGGAGTCCCGGAACATGAAAAAATACTCCCTTGGAAGGGTGAGGTGAGCCTGACCTCTCATACTCTAGACCAATGGATTCCTCAAGTGTCGTTGGATAAATTGTCAGCCAACAAGTGCTTGACTTTGGAAAGAAGGTCCATGAATCCTGGATACCAGGTCTGTTGGGCATTCTTGGGTCTATGAATAAACCTGTTGGAGACCATCCGAGGAAGCTATATCTAAGAAGGATCGATTTCATGAGTTCTTAAACCCCACACAATCACTTACTGGGACTAACTATTCCCCACATGGTTATTTCAACCTTATTTAAAGGATGATGAAGCTAAAAGGGTCAAAACAAAGGAATGGTAAATTCAATGAGAGCCCATCTCTGTGGAAAATGGGATGGGTGATGATCCTCATTGTGCCATCTCCGCACCATCCGTACACCTGCCACCTCGGAGGAAGAACATAGTGTTTATGGTCTTATGCCACAAATAAATATGGTTTTCATAATGTGATGTGTGATACCTATATCTCTTTTCAATGCATTGGGTAAATAATTAAATATCATGAGATAGAAATAACAATAATGGGGAGTGAAACCAGTTATGTAAGACAAGGCTGGAATGTGGAGTGAACCTGATTCAATAAGATATGGATGGAACATAGTGTGAACCTGGTTTAATAAGGTACTTGTCCACTATGATGGTTTTGAGAGTGAACCTTGAATAATGTGGAAATTATTTTCTATGCTTATGCGTATGACACAAATTCCATGTCTTATGCCAATGTTATGTTCTCATGGATCATGTTTTTTGATTCCCTTATGATTCATGTCTTATGAACTAGCAATCTTTATTCCACAAATCATGATTATGATCTTTAATATGTAGGGTATCATTTTAAATATTATGGTCATGTTCTCATACCCTTATACTCATGTTATTCTTATATATCTCCCTTGTTTACCCTTACTGAGCATCTGATCTCACCCTTTCTTACATTTCCTTTTCCCAGTTTA